>JAABKJ010075445.1:201484600-201675514 GCA_011634705.1 Andricus grossulariae | reverse complement strand
CTTTCAACCAATAGCATAAATGAATCAAAATCAAACCCAGAAACAATATAAGCCTCCTTGTAAAGAAAGTGCTCGTCACTACCACTTCCTTGAGTATCAGCTTTTATATACATTATTTTATTTTTGATTTTTTTATCAAAAGCCTTTTTGATATGTTCTCTGTCCCAATAGATATTTTCTATTTCAATATCAGAGCTAATAGACAATCTATCATAAGAAGAAATCAATCTTAACTTTTTAGTTTGTGTAACGTCAGAAAACCTCTGTGTTGTGAGGGTTGTGTGAAGTACTTTTCTTTCATTCTCGTATTCACTGCTAATATAGCCATATTTCTCTCTTAAATAAGAATTAGAACGTGCAGGTTGTGGGGCTAATGTAAACAAGGTTAACATAGAAGAACTATTAATACGTCCAGCTTTTAATTCATAATCTAAGAAGTCAGGAGCACCAATGTTATTTTCTGGAATATTCAAAAGTGTCTCAAGTGTATAACCAATACCAGTCGAACCACTGCGCAGTGTTTTAATCCAACCAAGGTTTTTGAGTACAATAAATTTATTTTTAAAATCCTCCGTTGGGCGATGTGCTGGAGCAAACCGATGCGCGGGGCAATCGGCAGCGTTTCACTCACACCATCGACGGCCGATTGCGCGAGGCCTGGCTGCAGCTGAAAAACGCGACCGCCGCGCAGCGGCTGGTACATGACATTCACTACAACGCTCAAGCACAGATAGAACAGCAAACGGCAGGCAACCAGGTCACCAGTCGGTTTGATTACTGCCCGAAAGACGGGCGATTGAACCGTCTGAGCGCTGCCGGGCCTAGCGACGAACCGCTACAGGATTTGCACTACGTCTATGACCCGGTGGGCAATATCCTTAGCCTTGAAGACAAGGCCCTGCCGGTGCGCTTCTTTGCCAACCAACGCATCGAGCCGATCAACCGCTATACCTACGACAGTCTTTACCAGTTGATCGAAGCCACCGGCTGGGAGGCCGGCAGCGCTAATCGCGGGCCTGCTCATCTCGAGGATCCGGCTGCCGTGGCTAACTATCGTCAAACCTATCGTTATGACGCCGCAGGTAATCTGTTGGAGCTGATCCACCACGGCCCACAGCAACATGGGCGTGTGTTGACGGCGGCCAAGCACAGTAATCGCTGCCTGCCCGAGGTGGGCGGGAGGCCACCGACCGAAGCGGAGATTGCCGAAGCCTTCGATGCCAGCGGCAACCTGTTGATGTTGGACCGGGGCCGAACACTGAGTTGGGATGCACGTAACCAACTGAGCCATGTGCATATGGTGGAGCGCACGTTGCGCCTCAATGACACCGAGCGCTACGCCTACGGTGCCGACGGCATGCGCCAGCGCAAGGTGCGCACAGCACAAACCAACGCCCGCACGGTGATCAGCGAGACGTGCTATTTACCCGGTCTGGAAACCCGCACGATTGATGACGAAAAACTGTATGTCGTCACTGTTCAGGCCGGCCGCACCACGGTGCAGGTGTTGCACTGGGAGGGCGCGGTGCCGCGTCAACTGGCCAATGATCAATACCGCTACAACCTGAACGATCATTTGGGGTCCTGCTCGCTGGAGCTGGACAGTGAAGCGCGGATCATCAGCCGCGAGACTTATCATCCGTTTGGCAGTACGGCGTTCACTGAGAGGGGAGACTCGAGCGAGCAGAGTTATCGCACGTTGCGTTATTCGGGTAAGGAGCGGGATGCGACCGGCCTTTATTATTACGGTCTGCGCTATTACATGCCCAGGTTTCAGCTTTAACTATCTTGATAAAATTGATATATTTGGTTGAAAATTCGCCTTTTTTGTTTCGTTTTTGGTGGAAAATTAATTTTTTTTAATGAAAATTTAAATATTTCATTTTTGGTTGAAAATGTATCATTTTTAGTCGAAAATTCGTGTATTTTGTTAAAAATTCTTCTTTTTGGCGAAAATTAATTCTTTTGGTTAAAAATGTAACTGTAAATTGAATTACTTTTTTATTAAAATATCAATTATTACATTTTCTGAAATTAATCTCTTTAGTTCAAAAATTAATGTTTTTTTAACTAAAAATGTAATATTTGGCTGAAAATTCAACTGTTTTGTAGAAAATTGTTTTTTTTTTAGTAGAAAGTTATGTTTTTAAATGAAAATTTAACTATCACATTTTTGGTTGTAAATTTTTTTTTTAGTAGAAAATTCATGTATTTTGTTAAAAATTTTTCTTTTTAGGTCAAGAATGAATTTTTTAAATAAAAATTTGAACTATTTCGTCGAAAATTCAACTGTTTGCTTGAAAATGAACTACTTTGTTGAAAAAACATATTTTCCGGATGAATCTTCAACTGTATTATGTGGAAAACTCATTTTTAAAATTGAATATCATTTTTGTAATGAAAATTTAAATATTTCATTTTTGGTTGAAAATTTATCATTTTTAGTCGAACATTCGTGTATTTTGTTAAAAATTCATCTTTTTCGTGGAAAATTAATTCTTTTGGTTAAAAATGTAACTGTAAATTGAATTCTTTTTTTATTGAAATATCAACTATTACATTTTCTTAAATTAATCTTTTTAGGTCAAAAATTAATTTTTATAAACTAAAACTGTAATGTTATGTTTTTAAATGAAAATTTAACTATTACATTTTTGGTTGAAAAGTTATTTTTTTTTTTGTAGAAAATTCATGTATTTTGGTAAAAATTCTCCTTTTCAGGTCAAAAATTAATTTTTTAAATAAAAATTTCAACTATTTGGTTGAAAATTCAACTGTTTTGTAGAAAATTCATTTTTTTTTTAGTAGAAACTTATATTTTTAAATGAAAACTTAACTTTTACATTTTTTTATGAAGTTTTTTTTCTTTATTGACTGAAAAATCTTGCTTGGTTAACATTTCAATTCATGTTGAAAATTCATCTCTTTTGGTAAAAATTTAATATTTTTTGTTTAGAATGCAATTTTTTGGTTGAAAACGAATCAATTTATAGAAAAAAATATAAATTGTTACAAACAATACTTTTAGAATCCGCATCAACGTTTCGACTTGTGCTTTATTTTCAATTTTCGCAGGATATGTAATATTGTATAAGTTTCTACAGAAAAATTCAATTTAAAAGAAATATTACACTTTGATTAAAAACTTTTGCTGTTACAGATTTTAACGTTAAAAAAGGAATTTTTTCATTTGAAAGCCTCAATAGATAAACAAGTGCAAACGTTTGATTCAAAATTAAACAATTTTAAACTGAAATATTTGTAATAGAAAGCCGTAAATCGTTAACATTTCAGAGTGATAAATTTAAATTTTGAACGTTACAATTTAAATTGTTCTGTTCAACGAATTTGTAATACGTAAGTGGAATTAATGAATTTTGATGCACTAATAGCAATTGAACAATTATCAATTCATAAAAAATTAAAGCTAGATTTCGAGAAACAAAAAACTAAATTTAGATTTTTGAAGATTTTGAAATAAAATTTTTAAGCTTTTCAAGTATCTTTGAAGGTTTAAAAACATATAAAAAATTTTTTAAGTTTGCTGGGAAAATTCAAAACAATTTTATATTCTGGAATATTAATTTCAGAGAGTATTTGAAAAAATAAATTTCAAATGTGATTGATAAATGACAATTAAACTATTATTAATTTTGAAAATAATTGAGTAAGGGTAAAATATCTTTAGAACTTTTGAAGATTTCAAAATAATTTACAACCTAAAAAGATTTCAGAACACTTAGAACACAATGTAAATTTTAGAAGATTTCGAAAACAAAATTTGGAAGATTTTCAAGCATTTTCGAAGGTTTTAAATATATAAAAAATTCGTATCGAAATTCCTAGAAAAGTGACAACTTTTTTTAAAAAAATTAATTTTTAAAGGATATTTAATAAGATTTTCAAATTTTTCAAGAAATAATCTAGATGATTTTCAGCTAATTGGTTTTTACATTTACAGGATTGTCAAGAAATTGTAAAAAAATGTGAGTTTCAAGATAATAAAATTATTATGATATTACTGGAAAATTTCTTAATGATTTTTATAGAACAAACTTTCAACAGAATATTTAAAAAGATTTCAAAAAAAATTTTAATGTATAAATTAATGTTTTCAGCTTATAATTGCTCAAAATGATATCATTTTGAAAAATTATAAATTTTTTGATTCACTTTTTAATTCATGGCATTTTTAAAAGATTTCCAACATTGTCGAAAAAATATCTGGAAGATATTAATGCAATTTTTTTTCTAGACTTAAAAAAAATTATTTTTGAAAAGATTTCAAAAATAACTTCAAACTTGAAACAATATAAAGAAAACTAACAAAAAATGAAGAATTTTGAAAATTTCAGAAAAAAAAGTTTTTCAAACTTTTTAAGGGTTCCAGAAAAATAAAAAAATCTTCTTAAAATTCCTGGGATGATTTAAATAATGTTTTATTTGGTAAATTAATTTTAAGAGAACATTTAAAAAGATTTCGTAAGATTTCGAAAAATGACGAATCTGGAAGATTTTTTAGTAAAATGTTTTTATTTTGCGGGATATAAAATGAATTTCTAAAATTTCGAAAAATAATGTAGAAAATTTTGAAGCAAAATTTTTCAATTTTGCGAGATTACAAAATATTAGAAAAAATTCGTGTTAGTTATCGAAATTCTAAAATTTTTTCTAAGATTTCATGAAGTTTAAAACAAAATCGATTTTTAAGGATTTTGAGAAAAAAAAATTTGTAAGATTCATAGGAAATTTAAAATGTGTTTTTTTTTTATTTTCAAAAATTATTTTAATAGATTAATATTCCAAAATATATCCCAAATTATGTTCAAGAATCTGAAAGATTGTTGGGAAATAGTTTTTATTTTGCAGGATTTTAAAATGATTTCCTAAAATTTAGAAAAAGAAAGAAGATTCTTTGCACGATTACCAAATTTAAAAAAAAAATCTAGCTTATTCAAGAAATATAAATAAGTTTTGAAAAGGTTAAAAAATAATTAAGAAGTAGGGTTTCAAGAATTTTGAAAGGCTTCAAGAGAATATCCAAGTTATTTTAAGATTTCTGGCAAAATTCAAATGATTTTTTATTTTGATAAATTAATTTTAAGATAAAATTGAACAAGGCTTCTAACATTTCAAAAGATTTCCAAAATTGCCGAAACAGAATCTGGAAGATCTTAAAGCAATCTTTTTTTCAATTTAATGAAAAATTCAAATCAGTTTAAAAAATATTTAAAAATTTTGAAAAAATTTGAAGAAGAATTTAAAACTAGAAATGATTTCGAGAAATGTAAAACCAAAATGTGAATTTTTGAAGATTTTGAAAAAAAAAAGCTTTTTAAGAGTTTTGAAAGGTTTCAAGGGAATAAAAAGGTGTTCTTTTAAAGATTCTTGGGAATGATGAAATGATAAATTATAAGTATATATTAATTATATAGATATTATATTTTCGAATTTTTTTATGGTGTCATATTTCAATTAGTTTTATAGAAATTTAATATTTTTCGTTAAAAATCGTTGTCTACTCTCTTTGTTTGGAAATTTAATTACGTTCTTAAGGATTCTTGTTTTTTTAAATTAACTTTTTAAACAGAAAATTTAACGATTCCATTTTTGGCATAAAATTCATCTTTTTTATTTGAGAATTGAACTGTTTTGTTGAAAATTTGCCTTTTTGGTTTGCAAATTCCAATATTTTGGTACAAGATTCAACTATTTGGTTAAAAATTAACTTTTTTCTTGAAAATAATTATTTTCGGAATGAAATTTCAACTGTTTGGCAAAAGTTTCGTCTTTTGGCTAGAAAATTTAATAATTTGGTTGAATTTTAAATTAAAATTTTATTTTTTTTAAAATAATTTTAATTTTAATTTTTAAAATAATCTTTTTTGTTAAAAATCTTTGTCTACTCTCTTTGTTTGAAAATTTAATTACGTTCTTAAAGATTCTTGTTTTTTAAAATTAACTTTTTAAACAGAAAATTTAACGATTCCATTTTTGGTATAAAATTAATCTTTTTTATTTGAGAATTGAACTGTTTTGTAAAAAATTTATCTTTTTGGCTTCAAAATTTAACAATTTAGTTGAATTTGTTTTCTCTCTTGACTGGAAAATCTTTTTTAGTTGAAATTATAAATTATTATTATAGTGTTGAATTTTTGTGTGTGTCATATTTCATTTGATTTTATAGTGATTTAATATTCATGGTTAAAAATCTTTGTTTGCTGTCTTTGAAAATTGAAGTATCATCTTAAAAATTCTTCTTTTTTCAAATTCACTTTTTTCACTGAAAATTGAACGATCCCATTTTTGGTTGAAATATCATCTTTATTCGAAAATTTAACTATTTTGTTAAAAATTTGCCTTTTTGGTTAGCAAATTCCAATATTTTGGTACAAGATTCAACTATTTGGTTAAAAATTAACTTTTTTCTTGAAAATAAATATTTTCGGAATGAAATTTCAACTGTTTTGTAAAAAAAATCGTCTTTTTGGCTAGAAAATTTAATAATTTGGTTGAATCTTTTTTTTTCTCTCTTGTCTGAAAATTTTTTTTTGGTTGAAATTATAAATTATTAGTATATATTAATTACGTAGATATTATAGTTCAACAAATTTTAAATTCAAATTTCTATTAGACAATTCCAGGGGCTGGAAACGGTGACGACAACGGAATTGACAAAGATTATTTTGCCTTTTTAAATATACGCTTTTCATCTTTTCAAGTTAAATGCCATTTAATTGTAAAATTGGAAATTTTGAACTTTTATAATTGAACAGTTTGGCTCTCAGTGAAAGGAATTTTTTTGGTTCAAGTGAATGGTTTTTTATTGTAATGAAAATTTTTGGATAATCAATATATATATTCTTTGTATTATCTTTTGGATTTGAAACAATAACGATTCTAAAAAATATTTTTCAATGCAAAAGAGAAATTCAGGAACCAGATTTAATTTGAAAAAATTCTTCATCAAGAATATTTCATGACTGCGTTTTTAATAAATAAATAGTATTGATTGAACACAATTTAAATTTTTGTTCTAAGTTTGGGAATTTGAGAAAGTCAGACATTTTATTATTCGAGTATTTTCAGCCCTCTCATAAAATTATTAATTAGTAAAAATAACTAATTAATGAAATCAGTAAAGTTTCTCGGAAATAAAATATTCCAAATATAAAATTCCCAAAATTAAAAAATTTCAGAACTGGTAAATTTCAGAATAATCAAATTTCCCTGATTTTATTATATAACAGAATTTGACAATTTTAGATTATAGAAAATTCAAGAAATAAATTTGTCGACATCGAAAAATTAATAAATTATAAAATAAATATTATAACTAATAAACAAGTACTTTCACTCATTAAAAATATGGTTTATTTCATTTTTTTTTTCATTCGATTATTTATTTATTTCAAAAACAAAAATATTCCATGTGAAAGGTTGTTCCTCTCGATAAGCTAACAAAAAGTCTCTTGACGCTTTTCTCTATCTTGCTTTTTCATTTAAATTTTTTAAATCATATTACTTTATTTAAAAATTACAAAAAAGTATTCTGTCGAATCAACAATTATCAGACATTCCTCAAATTTGCAAATATTGTTAGTCAAGCTAAATAAAAAATGAGAAATTCCATCAATTTTTTTTGCCTAATTTAGAATGTTTAGAAACTGTGCAAAAACATGTTTTCTTTTTAACCAAAAATGATCAATATTTCATCAAAAATAGAATAGTTATATTTTTAGTTTTAAAAATAAGTTTTGACCGAATGAAATGAATTTTTGAATGAAATTATGAATCTTTAACTAATAAAATTTTTGAAATATTTATGAAATCTTTTAAATCTTGCTGAAAAATTATAAATTATTGTGAAATCTTTTAAAATATTCTAACATTTTTAATCTTTGTGAAATATTTTAAAATCTTTTAATTCTTTGTGAAATCATTTGAATCTTTTACAATCTTTATGAAATCTTTTAAATCTTGCTAAAATCTCTGAAATATTTTTGAAATATTTTAAAACTTGCTGACAGATTTTAAATCTTTTGGAATCATGATAAAATTTTTAAATATTTTGAAATATTTGAAATCTTTGTAAAATCATTTAAATCTATATGAAATCTTCAAAATATTGCTGAAACATGTGTAATCTTTTGATACCTTTGAGACATCTTTCAAATCTTATGAAATATTTTTAAACCTTTTGAAATCTTTATAAAATATTTGAAATATTTGTGAAATCTTTTAAAACCTTTGAAATTTTTGTGATATCATTGAAATCTCTGTGAAATCTTGTAACTCTTAAAAACTTTAAAATATTTGTGTAATCTTTTAAATCTTGCTGAAAATTTTTTAATCTTTGTGAAATCTTTTAAATCTTTGTGAAATCTTTTTAAATATTTGTGAAATCTTTTAAATCTTCCTGAAATCTTATGAGGATTTGTGAAATCGTTTTAAAACTTCGTGAAATCTTATCAATCTTTCAGAGATATTTGCGAAATCTTTGAAATCTTCTGAAATATTTAGAAACCTTTTGAAATCATTACGAAATATTTGTGAAATCTTTAAAAGCTGTAGAAAAATTTAAATCTGAAATCTTTTAAACCTTTGGGAAAGCTTTGGAACCTCTATGAAATTTTAAAATCTTTGAAATCTTGAAATCTGGTGTACACTCAATGGTCAAGTGGTCATGGTCAACCCCTTGTAAAGTAAACATATTTCACACTCTTTCCCTATTTTTTAAAAGAATTTCTCTTTTTCCTCTTGTTTATAAGAAACTTCCTTTTTTCCTCGGTTTTTCGTTCAAATGCAAAATCAATTAATAGAAAGCCCCAATAAGAAAATCGAAATATTTGTGGTTGAAAGTTATTTTCTTTTATTTGATTACTGTTTGATTGTTTTGTTGAAGTTCAACAATTTCTTTAGAAAGTCATTCTGGTGCTTTGAAAATTCCACTGTTTTGTTGAAAATTACGTCTTTTTGGTTTGAAAATACATCTCTTTTGGTAGACATTTCATGAATGCTCATATTTTTCATATTTAATCCATTTGTTTACCAAAATTAGTCGTTTAAAATGTTATTAAAATTATTTTTTGAGACGTGTGCAGCATGTAAGATTCCTGAAACTCATTTATATTTATCCTTTCAAGATGACGCTTTTTACTTTTTTTTACCCAATTTACTTTCTTCTCATCCAGAAAGAAATAAAAAAACTTTTCCAATGATTTAATATTATGGTTACTGCATTTTGCTCGAAAAGTACGAATAGTTTCTATTTCGGAATTTTCATTTCCATCAAGGTTAAATTTAAATCTATTAGCGTTTTACATTTTTGTGATTTTCAATCAAAATTAGTAATTTGATAGTATTCTTTCCAACTACACATTATTAAGATAGAAGAGGTATAAAATGATGTATAGAATTCCTGAAAATAAAACAAGAATCCAACGATCAAATTTGGACAACCACCAAAAAATGATCCTATTGCAATTTCTAAAAACAAAAAAAAATTGGTTTGTTTGGACAAAAATAAAAAAGAGGAAACAAATATGAGACGGCAACCAACCGAAGCCCCTTCCTTCTCTTTCTTATTTTTTTTCCTTTATTATTTTCATTGTCATCGAATCACAATATGAAATAAGAGAAAGTCAAGATTCATGATAACCTATTACTAAATGTAATTATTCATACTAGAAAAACTTTTGTTTAATTTATCTAAATCAGTTTCCAAATTAATAAAAACTTATTTTATTGTTTAACATGAAGCATTTCCATGAATTTTCTCTTTCTCTCATTACTTTCACTATGTAAAACTTTAACTTTGTCCCAGTCAAACTCATGGTCAACATATAACAAATACTCTCGTATGTATAGCAAGAACACTTTTATAAAAACCTCCCAAACCAACTTTTTCAAATTTATTTAAGAATCTTCTGATTATCTGTTGACAAAATGTTACTTTCTTTGTTTTTGACTTGTTGAATTCTAATTGTGATATGCTGCTCAATTAACTTTTCTGGCTCATGATAAAGGAAAAGGAGATTCCTAACAATATTCAAATTCTCTTTGTGAAATGAAATGTGGGACAAACTTAGAGCTTTGTCAACTAAATTTTTTATTACGGCAGTTTTGTTGTGAAAAGGATAAGCCAAAAAGAAATTTAAAATTCTACCTGAATATGTACTTTTCCTATACCAATTGGTGATATTATTAACATCCTGAGCATTTTTTGATGTCGAAGGCGAAAATTTAAAAAAAATATTTTTTTTAAATTTGAATTGGCGAAAATTTTGAAAGTAAACCATTTTTTATTTGAAAGAGGAAACATTTTTTAAATAACGAATTGTTGTACATAAAAGGGAAGAAATGTAGAAGTAAAAAATGTTTCGACCAGAACAGGAGAGAATTAAAAAAAAAGACAATATTTATTTAAAAACTAAAAATTTGTTAAATAACCAATTTTTTACTTAAACGGGGAAAAATGTTTAAATTGAACAATTTTTCGGCTTGAAAGGGGGAAAATTATTAAACAAAAATTCCACGTTGAAAAGGGGAAATTTAAAAATTAGACAATTTTTCTACTTGAGAAGGGGAAAGTTTAGAAAGTATAAAATTTCCAAATTCGAAAAATTAGACAAGTTTTGATTGATTTTTTGGATTCAAAGAGGGAAACTTAAAAAGTAAACAATTCTTCGAATTGAAAAGAGGATAATTTAAGAAGTAAACAAATTCTAAATAAGGTAATTTCCAATTATTTTTTTCCAAAAAACAATTTTTATTTGGAAGGAGAAAATAAAAAAAAAACGATTTTTTTTTAATTGAATAGGAGGAAATTTTGAAAGTAAAAAATTTTTCGGCTTGAAAAGGGGAAAATTTTGAAATTAAACCATTTTTTATTTGAAAGAAGAAACATTTTTTAAATAACGAACGGTTGTACATAAAAGGGGGAAAATTTAAAAGTAAAAAATGTTTCGACCAGAAAAGGGGAGAATTTGAAAAGTAGACAATATTTATTTTAAAATGAAAAAATTTGTTGAATAACAAATTTTTTACTTAAACGGGGGAAAATTTTTTAATTGAACAATTTGTCGACTTGAAAAGGGGAATAATTTTTTTTTAATCCACGTTGAAAGGGGGAAATTTAGAAATTAAAGAATTTTTCTACTTGAGAACGGGAAAATTTAGAAAGTATAAAATTCCCAAATTCGACAAATTGGTCAATTTTTGTTTGATTTCTTGGC
Organism: Andricus grossulariae; assembly: GCA_011634705.1. NCBI lineage: Eukaryota > Metazoa > Arthropoda > Insecta > Hymenoptera > Cynipidae > Andricus > Andricus grossulariae. Next base: position 201,664,277 of record JAABKJ010075445.1, on the reverse strand, counting down.
TTCAAAGAGTGAATCTTAAAAAGTAAACAATTCTTCGAATTGGAAAGATGATACTTTAAGAAGTAAACAATTACTAAATAAGGTAATTTCCAATTGTTTTTTTCAACAAATAATTTTTTGATGTCGAAGGCGAAAATTTAAAAAAAATATTTTTTTTAAATTTGAATTGGCGAAAATTTTGAAAGTAAATACTACTGAAAAATCGAAAAAAATGAAATGCCCGTTATTTTAAAATTACTGTATAATAAAATCCTCGGCGACAACTGAAAATTCCAAAAAAATCTCGACATTCTAAAATTCCCGAATTGGAACATTCCGGGCGACGACCAAAAAATTCCGAAAAATAAAATTTCAGAAACTGTAAAATTTTTTAACAATAATATTCCCGAAATTATAAAATTACCGAAATTATAGAATTGCCGAAATGATAAAATATCCGAACTGGAAAATTACCGAATTTAAAAAATTAGAAATTATTTTTCAATAAATATTATTATTTACTTATTAAAAATTAAATAATAAAAAATTTTTATCAAAGAAACATTTGGGACGAATAATAAAATAATATAATAATAATAATAAAATTCCCGATTCGGAAAGTTCCCAAATAATGAAATTCCAGAATTATAAGATTCCCAAATAATGAAATTTCCGAATTGGAAAATTGATCAACATGTTATAAAATTACCGAATTGGAAAATTCCCGAATAATAAAATTCCCGTCATCTATAATATTAACAAATATGAAAATTCCGAATAATAAAGTTTCCGACAGAAATTTGCCGAATTATAAGATATCCGAACTAGAAAATTCGCGAATCATAAAATTCTCAAATTTGAACATTTAAATTTTTTTTAAATAAATATGATTTATTTATTAAAAATACAATAATCAAATATTTTCATCAATACAATTAATTATTTTTATTTTTTATAGTTTTGAAAATTATTGTTTGAATTTAAAATAAAAATAGTTGAAAAAAATATATTTCTGGATGAAACTTTTTTTCAATGATTGCTATTTCAAATTCAAACAATAATTTTAGAAATTTTGAGCATTAACAACTTTTCTGAATACAAATATTTCATTGTTTTATTTTCATTCAATAAATAATTGTTATTAGAAAAAAATCTTTATTGTTCAAATTGTTCAAAATTTGTTAGTTCGAATATTTTATAATTCGGCAATTTTCAGCTGAGAATTTAATTAATCGGCAATTTTCAAATTCAGCAATATTATAAAATCCCGGGAATTTTATTATTCGGGAATTTTCCATTTCGGGAATCTTACAGTGTGGGGAATTTTATAATCCGGCAATTTTCTGGCGGAAATTTCATTATTCGGGAATTATCCAATTCGGGATTCTTATGTTTGGGCAATTTTATTATTCGAGATTACAGTGTCGGGAATTTTATTTTTCGGGATATTTCGGAAAATTTCCGAATTATACAATATCTCGAATAGAAAATTCCCGCTTTTGAACAATTGAAAAAATTGTTTGTTAACCAATATTTTTTAAAATAAAATAATAAAATATTTATATTAAGGAAAAAACTTTTTTGATATTTAAAGGTAAAAAAATTAATGTTCGAATTAAAATAACCATATTTGAACAAATATATTTCTGGACAAAAAATGTTGTGTTCGAAGCGCACGTGTTTTTAAATTAATTTCTTTTATGACATTTTTATACAATTATTGTTATTTTAAAATCAAACAATAATTTAAAAAAAATTAAATATTAAAAAATTTTCTATGATACAAATATTTGATTTTGTATTTTTAATAAATAAATAGTATTTATTAAAAACACATTTTTTTAATTGTTTGAATTCGGGAATTTTCAGTTTGTATTTTTTATAATTCGACAATATTTTGTCTGGAATTTTATTATTAGGAAATTTTCAAATTCGGTAATATTGTATATAAACTGTCCAGAATGTTATTATACGGGATTTTTCAAATTCGGAATGTTTAGATTCTGGCAACTTTATAATTTCAATTTCGGGAAGTTTACAATGGTCGGAATTTTATTACTCGGGATTTTTCAGTCGCCCCAAAAATTTCAAAGCATTTTAAAAGATTTATGAAGTTGTAAAAAAATATCTGGAAGATTTTGAGGCATTTTTTTGCATAATTTTACAAAAATTTTACGAAAAATTGAGAATCATTTTAAAAGATATTCAAAAGTCAAAATTAATTTGAATAATATATGTAATATTTGTATTTTAAATTTTGTACCATATAACGTACGGAAACATTTCGAGTAAGCCATATCAATTATAATAGTAGTGAAATTCTATTCGACTAATTTTTTTTGCAAATTCGAAACCTGATCTGGCTTAGAACTGCTTATTAACATCTAAAAACAGAAAGAACAATTTTCCTACGTCTTGGAATTATAGTTCTATTTTTATAAAAATTCCAGAATACATAATAATATAGAAATTGTAAAATACATACGAGAACTTCATTAGACGAATAGTCTAAAAAATCCATAGAAATTGCAGACCGCAAAAATAAAAACAAATGTAAATTATAAGAAATAAATGTAGAATTATTAGAAATATATGAAACAGTAATATAAATTATACATGGACCAATTTTTGAGGTGAAATTCCACTCTTTTTTTGAAAATTTGTCTTTTGTGAATCAATTAAACAAAAAATCATTTGTTCAAGTTATTAATAATCGAACTCCAAGCCATATTTACGCTGCCGATGAAGCATTTATGAAAAAACATTTTTTTCATTGGAGGCACATAAAAATTGCTTTCTTGTATCCGGATTATTTATAGAAATTTTCTCTGAGAATCAAGCCATAGTGTCTTGGGGTTTTCTGAATTTTTCAACTTATTTTTAAACTTTCATTTATAGCAAAGCAATAATGAATTGCATTCAGCAGAAACTATTGTTTAACCATCGTACAAATAATTATAAAAATATTTTCTTAAAATAATGCTAGAAAGTTGCAATTTTTTTTTAAAACTGTTCACGTTCATTCCGCATTACAATCAGGGGCCATTCAAAAAATATATAACGCCCTCAGCGGGGAAGAGTCACCTTGAGCTTTATGCCAATGTTATACTTTAACACACTTACTGCAAAAGAAGCATTGCAACGTCGATATTATTTGAAAAAATGCTGCCTGTCTCTACTTCAAGTCAAATTTACATTTCATAAAATCCACATAAAAAATTTAAAGATTATTTTAAATATCTGCTTGACCTCAGAAACATATATTTCAGAAAATTAAGGAGATTGGCATAGAAATGATCTTCTCTATCGTTTATGTATTACTTATTCATAACTGAAAAGCTGAAGCAATGTAAAAAAATGTAAAAGAAAAGGTAATTATCTGGCGGTTGTCTAAGAGAAGATAGTTATGAGCAGTAACAGATTATTTGATCAATTATGCTTGTTAAACTTCATTATCATTAACACATTCTAAGTGAAACTTGAACAAAAGTTTCAATTGTTCAGAAAAAGCCGCAACAAAGAGAATATTAATTACAACACTACATATTTTAGCTACCAAATAGAAAAATTTGGAATGTTCAATAAAAAGCTAAACATAATGTTTCCAAACAATTTTTGAAGCTAAAATCATTTGTAGGAGAGGTATTGTACCACACAAATCAAATTTTGTTTCACTAGTTATAATATTTAAGAAAATTTTCTATCACTTTGAAGAAAATATTGAAATGAAAAATTAGAATATAAATTATGGAAATAAGAAAAAGATTCAGCTTGATCATTACCGCTGAACATGATTTTTTGTGATAAATATACAATTTTATAAATTTCCATTCACTCCGTACACTTTCAGGACTTCCGAAAGTTCACTTCTATCCACATTGTCAAATGCTTTTTCTAGGCCAATTATTTATTTATCATTTGTTCATTTTTTATTTATGAAATACTTAATTTTATATACATATTACTTTAAATTTATTACTATACGAGAAAAATTCATGTTCTCAAATATAAAATAAGATATTGCAGAAAAATAGACAATGAATTGTTGGCCTCTTTTATTTCTAAGAATTCTTGAAATAATGAACGGGTTTGGATTTTGATAGTCTTATTTGTCAAGTATAATTGTTTATAGTATTCAAATATATACATTATATTATAAAAACTAAAAGACACTGAACAATAATAATGAAAAAAGGAACTAAATCATATTATTAACGTCAAAAAATTAGCATTACTCTGCCTTTTTATCCAAAAATGTTTTCACTATGTATTAACAGATTAAATGTTAAAAATTAAATCATATATGAATACACAATAATGACATGGATCCTACGAGAACGAAAAGGGGGCCTCGGGGGTTACACAGGACTCAAAGAGGTCTTATTCAAATTCTCAAAACGTACAGGGAATTTGGAGGTCTTACGGAGAACTTCAAAATATGAATATGAGAATTTTAAGAGGTTTTCAAGAGGGCTACAGTAGGTTCAACGGGGTTCAGAAGAGGACATGGCGGACTACCCGTGCAGAAATTTTAATGGGGCGCCGATCGGGAAAAATGTGGCCCGATAGGGAAATCTGTCTAGCGCCAGACCGGAAATGAAACGCCCTACCCGATCGGGCCCAGGAAAATGTGGACCCGATCTGGCCACTTTATTTTTTTATTTCTCAAAATAGTAAATTTTAAAAGCTTTTTTTTAATAACAATAAATAGTTAGCTTTGGGAAGTAGTTTGCACAGGTTATAGCCTCGAACATATTCATTAGAGAGGTTCGATTAGCCTGCACGTCTCTAATTCAAGCTCTCAAACCCCTATTTTCCGTTATCAGCAAGTCATCTAAATAGAAGAAAAAAAATCATGGTTAGATCAATTATTTAGTAAGAAGTAATTATAGTAAATAAAAAATAACTGTATCCTTAAATTTTTCTCAGCCTTATCCGAAAATTCAATTGCAGTCATTAATTTCATTTTTTGTTGATTTTTCGTTTGATAACCTCTGATGCCTCTCTTTTCCATGAATTTTGACAGTTTCATTGAGATCGATAATCTTCACTCTTGAACTTGTTTCTTGCAAATTTCATGCGAATCCGGCAAATAGTTTTCGCTTTATGAGGCATCAAAGTTAAGCACACGCCTAACGTCACGTACTCCAAGCCCTGACGCCGCATCTCGAGACGCTCAGCTTGCTTCCTTGTCATACTCCACCAATTTCTCATCTAAATAAAATATCAAAATGACAGTGAGACTTTACTTAAGAAACGCTTGTTTGAAATGTTTCAAAATTCTATCACTAAAAAAAATTTGAAACAAAAAGCCAAATAATGCTTACCTTGCTCTCCTTGTCGATCAACACGCGCAACGTATGATGTAAAATCGATAATATCGACCGCGATTAGTTTCTTCAAAGCCTTTGACACAACCTGGTCACGCTAGATAGTACCACATACCTATAAAGTGGCAATGAACCTAGATGAACCGAATGAAAAAATCGTTTTTCCATAAGGTGCAATGTGGGGTTAGGCCCTTTTGTTCGCTTGGTACCCCTTGTATTAGGACCTTGACTGACTTTGATGAATTTTTAAAAACTAAAAAAAAAAATTACAATTTTTTTAGTTTACCCCATCGAAATAAAATTTGGTTGAGGAGTTCAAAAATGTGTGAAACTCAATTTCGAAAAATTTGTGGGATATGCCGTTTTGTTCCCCGACCGTTCATATGTATTGTGTTCGTTTATCTAAATGATAAGATTCATTCTTGTAAACGGATTGGACGGTGTTTTTGCACTTCCCTGCAATTGCCTGTTATGAACAATTTATATGTTGAAAATATGTTTTCTGTGATTTTCATTAATTTACCTTTTTGAGTTATATTGCAACAAGTTTGGTTGTATACAATATTATCATGAAATAAATTTCTCTGAGATTATTCTTGTTAATATTAAAAACAAGTTTGATAAACAACTAGATTATTCCGGGATTTTTTTGCGGATAATTTCGTTTTTTTCTCGATGAAACGGATAGAATTGACTTTATTAACACGTTTTAACTAATTTTTATAATGATATTCGAATAATTTTGATTAAAGATTCGCAACTCATAAACAGCATTGTTTATCAAAAAATTCTAAAAGTTTATGATCAAAGCAATACTAACAAATACAATTTTCTCAGCCACGAATTGGAAAAGAATGATAATATTCAAACTTTCGCACTTTAAATATTTAAATTATGCTAAGAAAAGAATCCAACTTACGATACGAATTTCAATAAATAAAGATTTTTTGGTCAAGAAAAAAAATTTCATTCAAATTATTGAACTTTAAAGCTTAAAGAAAAATTCTCTGCACAGCAGTTCAATTGTGAAGTATAAAAGATTCATCGAAAGGAAATTCAACCAAAGAGATGAACTTTTACCCAAAATAAAATTCTTTTATCTAAATGGTCAAATTTTCAGAGAAAAATGGTTGAATTAACTTATGCTTGTTTATGTTGATCAGGTGAGTATATTGATTAAAAAGATTTCGTCTGATAAAAAATTAAACTTCAACTAAAAATAGTTGCATTTTCAAAGAAATAATTGAATTTTTTAGAGAATAGTTCAATATTTAACAAATGAGATAAATATTCAATTGAATACGACAAATTTTCTGTCCAAATAGACCAATATTCAAGAATACAGTCCAATATTCGACCAAAAATAAAGAATTTTGAACAAATAGTTAAATTTTCTACAAAATAGTTCAATTTTCAGCAGAAAATAGTTTAATTTTCATCAAAGAGTAAGATTTTCATTATAATAACTACATTTTTAATAATATAGTTCAATTTTTAAACAAATCGTTGAATTTTCAAATCGCAGATATGAATTCCTATCTAAAAATATAATAGTTTACATTTCAATAATAAAAAGATGAAATTTACACAAAAAATAATTAATTTAAAAAAGGTAAAATACAAATTTTCAACAATATATATGAATTTTATAACAAATCATTGAGTTTCAAACGGAAAAAGATAAATTTTTTAACCAAAAATGGAAATGCTGAATTCTCAGCGCAAAAAATTAGTTAAAAAAAATTCCTACCAAACAGTCAAATTTTCAACCGAAGAAATGAATCTTTAACTAAAATTATGAATTTTGCTACTTATCATACGAATTTTAACAAATGAAGATTTTTCAGTCAATACAATTGTTGAATTTTCAATCAAATAGCAAAATTTTTAACTAAAAATATAATCGTTTGGAGGAAGAAACTGAAAAAAGAAAACTAAAAAGACAAGGCACATGCATTACTATTAGGAATATTATATCAGGGTCGCTGCAAAACTTCATTTTAAAAATTCCATAATTTTTCCCGGACCAATTTTCAATGTTTCTTAACTTTTAATGCTTAAGGACCAGAATCTGAATCTTTCAACTTTCTGAAATCAAATGTTTTATAAACGGAATCTCGTTTCAAGTTTCATGTTCTTCATATTCTGATATATTTTGTCTGGGATACAGTTTTAAACTTGTTAGAATCAACCGAGAATTCTTTGAAATTTATTACGTATTTTTTCAACTTTTAACTAATTCCGCCATCAAAAGAAATTACGTTGAAGATAGAATAGGCTGGAAGCGAAAATTGACACTCCGCAAGAAATTCTGAAAGAGAAAATTAGAATTCGGTGTATTTTGGCGGAAGGAAACACTCAAGCGTAAATTTTTCCTAGAAAAGACTGAAATAAAAGGTATGCCAAGAACAATTAACTTTATCTTTTAAGCAAAATTGACAGTCTACGAAAATAATATCTCAAAATTATTGAACATCCTATTTATTTATAATAGGCTTCACAGTCCTTCCAGTATTGCCTTTTTCTTTCTTTCTTGTTCAAGCAATTGAATGCCAACTTAAAATTACACTATTCTATTTTTAGTTAAAATTTAATTTTTCCTAGTTGCAAATACATATGTTGAAGTAAAAGACTCTTTTTTTTATAGAAAATTATTCTCTCCACTAGAGTATAAATTTTTTTGATAAAAAGTCAACAATTTTGTTAGAAAGTCATCCTTTTTGGTTGAATATTTATCTTTTTTTGTTAAAGATTCAGAATTTTAGTTAAAAGTTATTTTTCTCGTTAAAGGATTTGCTATTTTCTTGAAAAAATAGCAATGGTGATGGAATGTAGACTAAATCACACACATTCAGATTTAAATATGGCTTAAAAAAACCTTAATCCATAGAAATGTTATAGCATTATATTTACCAATAAAACTGAGGACAACTGCCAATATTAGGACGAGAAAAGAAACTATCCTCATCATAGTGTCAACTAGCATGGCCCCTTCGAAGCTATAAAATATCAATATAAATTTCAAGAAAATACAGGATGTCTACCTGATGGATGATTAAATAATTCCCGGTCATATGCCGGTTTTCACTCAGTCAATTTGAAATAGTTCAAAATGCTTGAAGAATTCCAAAAGATTTCTAAAGATTCATATATTTCTACACATATTAAAAGGTGACAGGTTTTTTGATTCGGAAGAAGGGCTTTTGAAAATAAATATATCGTCCCGAACTTGAACAGGGATTTTCCAAAACGCTTATCCTTCTGAATCAGAATTGATATTTTCTTCTGAAATTCCCGTATTATATGAAAAATTCTCTGACGTCCTCAACAACAGGCCCTTCTACCACCTTGGACAGGTCAACTTTTGTGTTACTGGCCAGGGATAGGAGGAGCCTGTCGGGACACAGGAAGAACGGAAGCAGACCTAAAATGACTGCACCTGACCTAAAAATTACCCAAATTAACTTGCATCACAGCGAAGGCGCCTCTGCGGTTCTACAGAGGGGCATGGCCTTGGTTAGTTCGACAGAGCGTAAGTGGATTAGGGGGGCTGGATTTTTTATAAGGACCCTAAGTCAAATTTTTGTTTTTGGGTTTGCATCTGACAAAGCTCTCGCTGCATTATACACACAACAATTGATAGTCCAGCGGTCGGTTTCTTTGAAAAAATCTCCACGAAGCTCGTCCTCCAATTCAGCCAGATCTTTGGGCTTGAGAGAAACCTGAATGTTGATGTTTCTCCGGATCCTAAAGCATCGCACTTCCTCTATTGGCGTAGGCGTTTCGTTTATATAACCCCTCTTCCGGAGTTCCTCAGCACGGTTTCGCAGACGTTTATGCGAAAAATGCGAAAGCTCTGGATGTTTCTCGCACCACGTGGTATGCAGTCGCGCCATATAACCTTTTCGTCCAGGAGCCATACTGGTATCATAGAACTTCATATATATACACACGGTCGTGACACGTGGCCATAAGTGTGATTTACCGCGGTTTCACTGAGAGCCGATGTCAATTTTAGATGGCAATTGCTCACAGGAGACTCTGGGGTGTTTTTTCAACCTTCCTTTTTGATTATATACATATATAAGTTTTTGGTTCCATGCCTAGAGGCAGCAGGATTTGAGCCCAGACTATGCTTGGTAATCACAGTCAAAGATTTTCATGAAAATACTGGCCACTAGGGGGTAATTCTTGTGAATTACGTGAACATTTGCTTTTAAGCTTAAGATGAGCAAAATTAGCAAACATGCTCCTTATTGATTTTTCGCTTGACCAATGTTTTATTTTCCCTAGCCATTAACATTCAAATACCAGCCTTTTAATCTTGTAATATTTTTAAGATTCGATTTTTTATAAACGGAATAAAACAATATTTCATATAGAAACTAAAATTTTTTGGATTTATTTCATTTTAGCAAAAAGATACTTTTCTACGATAAAAGATGACTTTGTAACTAAATAATCAAAATTTCACCAAAATTAATAAATTTTCAACAAAAGAATTAAATTTTCATCCTAAAAAGATCAAGAATCACAACGAAAATAGTTGAATTTTAAGCTAAATAGTTTCATTTTAAGTCAGAAAGTTAGATTTTGACCCAAGAATATTAATTTGCGGAAAAAAGATAAATTTTTAACAAAACGCATGAATTTTCAACCAAACAGTTGATTTTTCAACTGGAAGGATCGATTTTTAATTAAAAATTTGTGTTGCTTCAACATTCATCATTTCAATAAAAAATTTATCTCTTTGGTTGCAAAATGAGCTATTTTGTTGAAAATTCGTTTTTTCTTTAACAGAAAATTAATTTTTTTTTTTCAACTCAATATAATTATTCCAATTGAATATTCTAACATTATAGTTAAACATTCTTCTCTTGAGTTGGAAATAATAAAAAATTAAAAATCAAACCATCCAATTTCAGCTTGAAAAATTAACGTATTCATGTATTTTGATGAAAAATCGTCTTTTTTGGTTGAAAAGTAATCTTTTCGTATAAAAATTAATTTTCTTGTTTCGAAATTCATCTTTTTGGTGGAAAATTGAAGTATTCCAGTCAAAAATGTACAATTTCAGTTCAAAATCCAACCATTTGGTTGAAAACTAACTTTTCTGTTTATCACTTTGGCTGAAAATTTGTTCGTCTTTTTTTGTAGTAAATGTTTTTGTTGAAAATTAATTTTTTTAACTGAAAATTAATTTTTTTAACTGAAAATTAAACTATTCGGTTGAAAGTTTATCTTTTTTAGTTGAAAATTCATCTCTTTTTTGGAAAAAATTCATTTTTTGGTACAAAATTATTCTTTATCTTTCCAAATTGAACTTCTTGCTTGAAACCTTATCTTTTTGGCCAAAAAGTTGAGTATTCCAGTTAAGTGTTTACCATTTTAGTTGAAATTTAATCTTTTAGATTGAAGATAAAAAACTACTTGGTTGAAAGTTATTCTTTTGTTAAAAATGCATCCTTTTGGATGAGAATTCATCTATTTCAGTTGAAGATTCATCATTTCAGATTAAAATTTGTTGTTTTTTTGCTGGAAAATTAATTTAATAACTCAAGATTTAACTATTCCATTTTTGAATTAAATTTTATTCAAAAAAAAAAGATCTTCTCCTTTCACTTTGCTGGGATTCGAAAACCAGGTCAACTGATTTCCGGTCAGGTGCTCTAACCACTGAGCTACAGAGAGATCAGAGGAAGAATTTTTTTTTCTGAAATACGCTTTATTTAGCCTGGTATTAGTTTCCGTAAAATTAATGTAATTTCTAAAATCTACTTCAATTACATTTTAAATCCTTTGAAACTGTAATTTTTTTTTTAAATCTTGTTGATGAGTTTTAGCTTAAAAATTTAAACATTAAATTATTTCAAATTGAAACCATTCAAAATTAAATAATCTTGAAGTGAAAACATTTATCGAAACTTTGAAAATGGTTTGGTTCCATTTTTAAATCTCTAAAAATTGTATCGTTTGAGAATAATTATATTTTATAGTTAAAAGAATTAAAACCAATGATAAGTTGAATAATTAATTTTAACCTCGAATGGACTCGGCCTATTATTTAATAGTAATTAATAATAAACGATATTAAGTTTCTAAAACTTGATCCATTTTACAAACTTAAAAATGGATCACTTTCAAATTTAAATCGTCCAAAATAAAAAAATTTTCCATTTGAATTGCTCAAAAATGGTGGAGTATCAAATTTATAGCTGTTAAAATAAAAAATTTATAGCTTTCATGAATAAAGTAAAAAAAATTATTTCTTTTTTCAGAATTAAGAGTTTTATGTTTAGAGAAATGAAAATTTGGCAGATTCCCCGAATTTCCGCAAATCTCTGTATTTTCTGAATTCTCTAAAATACTTGACTCCTTTGAATTGCCTGCGAACTTTGAATATTCTAAATTCTCTGAATTCCTGCAATTCCTTGAATTCCCTTAGGGATCTGAAAGTAACATTCGAAATTCCAGACTTTTCCTAAATTCTCTGAATTCTCGGTTATCCTAGAATATTCGGACTTCTTTGAAATCCGTTAATATTCTGGATTCATAAAATTCCAGGATTTCTCTAAATACCCTGAATTTCTTTAAATCTTCCTAATTCTTTGAATTCTCTGAATTCATTCCAGGAATTCTCTAAATACCCTGACATCCTTCAAGTCTTCTGAATTCTTTGAATTCCCTGAATTCATAGAATTAATTGAATTCCTTCGATTCTTGTAAATTCTTCTGAATTCTTTGCATTTTTTAAGACCTTGGAATTCATGGAGTTATCAAAATTCCGGAAATTCCATGAATTCACGGAATTCAGATAATTCGGAGAATTTATGTAAATCCAGATATATCTGGGAATTAGGAGAAATTAAGGGCATTTCAAGGTAGTTGAAAGAATTCAAACCATGCCTCTCCTTTCAGAATGAAAAAATGGAAATTTTTACCAAAACAAAGCCAGCGATCAGGACGCAATTCAAAGCAAAACCAGCGATGAAAACTCAATCCAAAGCAAAATCAGAACAAAGAACTCCATCGAAAACGAAACCAGGGTTCACAACTCAATCCAAAGCAAAACCAGCGAAATGAATACAATCCAGAGCAAAGCCAAAGTCAATAACTCCATCCAAAACAAAACGAGCGACACGAACTAAATCCAAAGCAAAACCAGCGACAAGAACTCAATCCAAAACAAAATCAGCAACGAAAACTCAATCCAAATCAAAACAAGTGATAAGAACTCAATCCAAAGCAAACCCAGCGATGAGAGATCACAACTCAATCCAAAGCAAATGAGGCGACAAGAATTCAATCCAAAGCAAAGCCAACGCCAATAACTCCATCCACAACAAAACCAGCGACCAGAACTCAATCCAGAACAAAACCAGCGACAAGAACTCAATCCAAAACAAAACCAGCAACGAAAATTCAATCCAAAGTTAAACAAGAGACAAAAACTCAATCCAAAACGAAACTGGCGACAAGACCTCTATCCAAAACAAAACCAGCGACAAGAACTCAATCCAAGATAAAACCAGTGACGAGAACTCAATAAAAAGAAGTCACCACCAGAATTCAATCCGAAGCAAAATCAGCGGCGAGAACTTAATCAAAAGTAAAACCAGCGACAAGAATTCAATCCAAAGCAAAACCAGCGATAAGAACTCAGTCTAAAGCAAAACCATTGTGGCTGTGACTCAATCCATAGAATAACCGGCGAAAATAATTTCATTCCAAAAATAACCAGGAACTTGACATAATCAAGATAAAAAGAAATGACAACAGCATAGTGCCGAAGAAAATAATATACGAATAAAAAGAGAGCAGTGAATCTAAATTTTATGAGATAATTCTGACACTCGGAATGGAAGGAGATAAAGAACATCACCTGGAATATGAACAAAACACAATGATTTACGTTAAAAACATGTGGCCTGAAGTTTAACAAACAATTAACAGTTCTAGGGTAGCTTACGGAATGGACCCCTATGAAACAGTAGACGATTATATTAGTATTATGGAAAGAAACTGCGAATGGATCTCACTGAGTTTGAAGTTGGTGTTGCCGCGCTGAAATATACAGAGTGAGAGTGCAAGTCTGCATGTTATGCAACGAAAACAACTTAAAGCAGTTGCGAAAAAATAGTCTTACGATCATTTTGAACGGCATTTACAACTTTTTGGTGGTTTTATGGTGTCATTATTGTTCCCACGAGCAACTAGGGATTGGGAATGTCAGTCCCTAAAGAGCCCCGCCTGCAAGAATAGGGCTGCATACTCTGCGAGGTCGCCCAGTATCACAGGGTCACCGTTTAAGACACCTCATCCAGGTGCCATTCAGCTTTTGACACGGTTGTTTCGCCTCCGCTTAGGGGTTATTCCCTCATGACTATCCCTGGACAATTGCCTACAACTACCTTTTGATGACTGTCACCATATTCAGCAGAAACCCTCTGTACAGGAGCCCTCCATCTGCAGCCCAAGGACGCGTTAGGTGTCTTCACTATAGGCCAAAATAGCCAAAACCGAATATATGCTTTGAATTAAGGAAAACCGAAGGATTTTACAGGTGGCAAGTTTCACTCTGCAAAATTGCACACGCTCCGGGCGCAACCTTGGTAACGTTTTAGCTGTAGCCACGTCTCACGACAGCGAAATAGGTGATTTCAGTATGTGGTGGACTCAATAAGAAGATCCGGAAAAAATTTTGTGCACCCTAAGGACACAGAGGGACCCAAAGACGATCGCCTTTTGCATTTTGCCCGCAAGTGTCGTATAATTTCATTGACACGCAGGGGTGCATTTCAGGCTATTAACTAGTGGAAGCTTGGAACCTCCGACAGCACTGATGATCAGGACGACTAGTTTAACGGAATATTCCGAGTATAACCCTTGCAACTCCTTTGTAAGGTCTTTCACCTCTTTTTCTTTTCATTCTTGTTGGCTGTGATGTTCTTGTCGGCTGGTGCGGAAATTTCGATAACGAACACGGTTCGTTTTTCAATGTCAAGGAGGCACTTCTCTTTTTTGACAATTTACTCCATTTTCATTAAAGCGTTTAGTGGAACGGTGTGAGCTCTAATGCCATAAGAGTGGAAGAGGTGGTAATAAAGCACTCTTTGTGCCGCATAATGCTACGCAGCTATCATTAAGAATGTCTTGACACGTCAAAATAAAACGCTCCTTGCCTGACTTTAATCCATTTGATTGGAGGAAAGCAAACGTTAGCTTATACATCGACTGATCATTCACATTTCTGTAGAAGATGCTGTGCAACCTTCCTTCGAGAAGCTGTTCACAGAAAACTTGATGCATTTTTCTCACTCCTGATATTATGCCAAGGCCAAGTGTTTCAGCAACCTGGAATTATGAGTGAATTGATTAGGATCACAAATGGATTACTAAGGATTACGTGCAGATTACATAGGATTACAAGGAAATTGGCTTGGATTACAAATGGGTTATCTGGAATTACAATTTGACTACCTAGGGTCAAAATGAGATTGTCTGGGATAGAAAATGGATAAACTAGGAGAAATTTGGGTGGCTTTGTGTAATTTGGATTACAAGTGGATTCCATAGGATTACAAAAGATAGCAAGGGAATTACTTGGAATTACAAATTGATTATCTGGGATAACAAGTGGATTGGCTGAGATTATCGATGAATTACCTTGGTTAATAACACGTGGATTACTAGGTATATCAAGTGGATTATCTGGGATAACAGGTTGATAATAGGGGATTAAAAATGGGTTATTTAGTATCACAAGTGGACTACCTAGGGTTACAATTAGATTATGTGAGATTGAATGTGGATATCCTCGGAAAAATCCATTCAGCTTAAAATACTTTGGATTACAAATGGATACTTAAATTTCAAAGTGGATTACCTAGGGTCAAAAGAGAATATACTGGGTTACAAGTGGATAACCTAGAGTTACAAATGATTCACTTATGTTAACAAGTAAATTACTTATCTGGACTACAAGTGAATTATCTAAGAATACAAAGGTATTACCATGGATTAGAAATAGGATTTCTGGGATTACAAGCTTCATTAGCTGGATTACAAATGGATTATCTGGTATTACACGTTGATTACCTGTACTTAAAATGGGATAACCTGGGATTACGAGATGATAACTTGGGATTACGAGTCGATTGCAACGGATTACAAGCAGATAATTTGGGACTACACTTGTATTACTTTGGATTACAATATGATAACGTGGGATTACAAGAAGATAACGTGGGATTACAAGATGATAACGTGGGATTATAAGTCTATAACCCTCGGTTACAAACAGATACTTTGATATTACATGTGGATTATCCTAGATTACAACGGATAACGCGGGATTACAAGTAGGTTACCCTGGATCAAAAATCAACTACCTGGGATTACAAGTGTAACATCTAGTAGTAATTATGAAATACTGGGATTTGCTGGTTACAACTGGATTACAAGGTTCACTCTCTACTACTAGCAGATTTTTTCAGATTACAATTGGATTACTTGGGATCACACTGGATTACCAGGATTACATCTGATTACCATTTTGATTATATTATATAATTTTTATTTTACAATGTTCATATTGTTTAAATAAACGGCAGTGATATGACGGTCTCCATACCCTAGTGTATGGGGTACGCTGGCTGAAGTGCAACATCCATTAATTAATTAAATATCAAATAATGAATTAATTAAAAAGCGGTTCGGAGTAATAAAATATGTTCCCTTGTAATGTCAGTTTCACCTTAAAAAATACACACATGAAAATTACGTTTAAATCATAATTTATAGGGCATTTAAGTCAAAGCGAGACACCATACCCCACTCTCCCATAAACCACAACAGATTTTAATGTTGAATGAAAAAAGTTGAATACAATAAAAAAGACAAATTTTTAATACAATGCATACAGTTTTAATCAGATAGTTCAATTTTCAACTAAAAAATACAAATTTTCAACAAATTACATACATTTTCAACTAAATATTTTGAACAATGAATGTGATGTTAGTCCAAATTTTATCTGGTTAATTTTTAATCTGTATTTTTTTCGCTTCTAAAAATTTTGAACTGAATGATTGAATTTTTCAGGTAAAAAAGTTAAATTTTAAACTAAAAATGATGTAATGTAATTTTTATTTAGGAGAATTAATTTTCAATGAAAAAACGATTTTTTCTACAAAACTGTTTAATTTGTACCAAATTGTGAAATTTTCAAGTCAAAAAGACGATTTTTCTATTAAAATAGTCGAACTTTTAACCTGAAAATATGAATTTTCAACAAAAAAGTTATTTTACAACCAATCCGTGGAATTTTCAACAAAATAGTTAAATTTCTAGTTAAAAAATATCACTTTTAAGGGCATGTGATACTTTCGCGTGTGGTAAATCGGGTTCAGTTCCCCGGGTTTTTGTCCACAAAAATTAAAAAAATCAAAAACTGTATTTGGAGATGCTATAAAATAGAACAACAGACGTCCCGAAACTCTTTTTTGGGGGGATAATAGCAAAAAAAATTTATTCTGCTAAATAAAAAGTTTCTCTATATGCACTACTTGGAGGTTAGGATTCGCTTTTGAGGTATCTGCCATTCCGATAATGTCGGTCTCTGTTGTACCTCAAAATACATACATATTAATCAAAGTCAGCAAAATGAAATTTTTTTAAATTATTCAACAACAGAAGAGTTCGGGGACGTCCGTTAACATGTTCGCTATCATTCCCCAAATTTTTAAGGCAAAATCTTTATTATCATTGCTAACCAAACAAGTCAGGGTACCTGTAGATTTTCGGGGTCGCTGAATTCGCATCCGTTGTCAAGGTCAGTTCTAGGTCAAATTTACAAAATTCATCGCTAACAAATTAGGTCAGAATACCTATAGGTTTTCGGGGTCGCTGAATTAGAATCCTTAGTCCGTTTGGTCTTATCAGGTAAGGGTCAACGTCAATTTTAGGTCAAACCTATAAAATTCATTGCTAACTAAACAAGTTAGGGTACCTGTAGATTTTCGGGGTAGCTGAATTCACATCCGTTGTCAAGGTCAGTTCAAGGTCAAACTTACAAAATTCATCGCTAACAAATTAAGTCAGGATACTTATAGGTTTTCGGGGTCGCTGAATTTGAATCCGTTATCCGTTTGGGCTTATCAGGTTCGGGTCAGGGTCAATTCAAGTTCAAACCAAACGGACAACGGATTTGAATTCAGCGACCCCGAAAACTCAAATTGAAAATTTAATGGAATACATTTCAATTTTCTCGCACAAAGAGGTCTTTATTATAAGATAAAGATCAAAGTCGTCACGATTAAAATTTACTGCAGAAAAACTGAATGTAAATACAGTAGCTTATACAGTATGTTTAAGCTTATGTCAGATAAGATACCTGGCTCTAATTTGTCATGCTGATAACAAATAAAAGTAAAGCGATGGTGGGCCGTCGTCGGAATGTTGTCAAATTTGGACTAGTTCTTTTTTTAAACTTATTCAGAAGCTGGTTTTCTACAAAAAAATATATATACTTAAAGAATATCAATCTTCCAAGTTTTAGAAGGGTTTTAGTTGAAAATATGTAAATTGAACAAGATTAAAAACCTTTTTATGATTTTGCATTAGGTATGTTTCTTTCGTCAAAAATGTTTATTTTTTATAAAAAGAAAGAAAATTAAATTTTAAGGAAGTCTCAAATATCGAAATAATGTTATGTTATTGTCTCAAATAAAAAATTGGTATTTTGATTTGATTTGATTTAGTTTATTAACGGTGATTCACCTTGGTACAAAGAATTAATATTTCTCGTCGGAAATTGGTATTTTTAATGAAAAAATTGAATTTCAAAGAAGATTTACAACCTTTTACAATTCTAGGTTATGCTAGCGTTTTACAAAAAAATTGATATTAAAAAAATAATCATAATTTGAACAAGACTTAGAATCTTTTTACAATTTTGGAATATGTTAGCATTTGAATCCGAACTAATTCGAGGTTTAAACCAAGATTCCAATCCGACTGAATCCGATCTAATCCAAAGTCAACATGAGGATTCCTCTCCAACTGAATCTGAACTAATCCGAGGTTCAAATCAAAATTCCAATCGGATCTAATTCGAGGTCGAAATAAGGATTCCTTTTCGATTGAATCCGAACTAATCCGAGGCCAAAACAAGAATTCCTATCCAGCTGGATCCGAACTAATGCAAGCTCAGACAAAGGTCTCATATCCCACTGAATCCGTACTAATCCGTCGTTCAAACCAAGATTCCAATCCGACAAAATCCGATTCAATCTGAGGTCGAAATAAGGATTCTTTTCCGACGGAATCCGAACTAATCCGAGGTCGAAACAAAGATTCCTGTCCATCTGAATCCGAATTAATCCGACGTTGAAACGAGATTCCTATCCAACTGAATCCGCGCTCTGACCACGGATTCCTATCCGACTGAATCCGAAGTTGAAACCAATATTCTAATCTGACTAAATCCGCTCTAATCCAAGGTCGAAACAATGATTCCTTTCAATATGAATACGAGCTCAGGCCAAGGATTCCTATCTGACTGCATCCGAGCTCAGACCAAGGATTCATATCCGCTTGAATACGATCTAATCCGAGATTGAACCAATGATTCCTATCCAACTGAATCAGAATTCGAAATAAGGATTTCTATCGTACTGAATCCGACCTAGTCCGAGGTCGACGGAGTGATCACAGTCTAAGTTCGACGGTGCAGTTCAATGAAATAGTGTGACATATATACTTCAATTATTTTGTTATAAGAGAACTTTATTTAAAGTGACTAGCACCACAAATAGGTACATATACTCATTAACACTTTGGAGATTTTCTCCGACCGCTTAAACTCTTTAGAAACTTAATCACTAGCTTACATTATTTTCTTAAAAAATAACTTCACTTTAAGTCCATGTAACGAGTATACCAGCTGATCAACTCAGTCTTGAGATCAAAATTTGTTCACCCATATTTAAAAATAAAAGTTAAAATAACGTGGAAATATTTTCAGAAAATATTAATAAATATTAAAGGACCCTTTGTGTCAAGGCACAGAGTTGGGGGAAGAAAAAAGTTTATTTATCAAAATCATAAATATCGACCTATGCATTTAGGCTTCACGCAGAAGTTTGACTTCTGTCTTTCTCTGTCGCTAAAGAAGAAAAAGTATGCATCCTATACAAAAAATGTTGTTATTATACATTTTATTGCAACTTGTGTCGTTTCTCCATAAATTTAGTCAGTTTATTTTCGACGTTATTTTTTTATGAATGAAACTGAAAATACGCATACTAATGCTAAGTGGTTCTAAGCAAATTTGTGGATCTTTTTTGGTTGAACATTTTTTGTCTTTTCATTTTTTTTCGTCTCGTGTCATTTAAAAAAACTTAATTTTTTATTTTTATGCTAATTTTTTACGAGTGAAAATTATACTCGCCCTTTCTGGAAACTATAAATAACAAATTTGTACATCCTCTTTAAGTAAACAGGTTTGCCTATTTTTTTTCCTTCCTTTTGTCGTCTTCCAAAAAAATTAATTTTTTTGTTTTTAGTGTTATTTTTCAGGAATCAAACAAAAAGTACGCGTCCTATCAAAAAGTGTTTAATATCAAATTTGTAGATCTCATTTAGGCGCACCATTCTTGAATCATCATTTTTATTTGTATCTTGCATGGTTTGACAGCGAAATGAACATTTTCATTTTTCATTATTATTTGTGCGATCAAAATTTCTATTTTCGATTTTTCGAAAAAATTCAAAAAGTTGTTATGATAATCTTGTGATGAATTCAGGGAAAAACGCTTTTCATCTGAATTTTTCTTATATGATGCGTTTTTCGGCTTAAAATATTAATTTTCGTTTGTTTGTTGGGATTTTGAAAATGCTATAACTCTGATAATTTTCATTTTATTAAAAAATTTCACAAGGATAAATTGTTTGCCTCTTAGAGGTCTACTAACAACCGTAAATAGAATTTTCAAGTTTCGAAAAAAGTGGTGTCAACAATTTTCAAAATGTGCTCACTTTTTGAATTTTGATCCAAAATAGCTGGTGAACGAACTCGTTCTTCCTTCTTAGGTCTTTAAAAAGTGTGCCAAAGCACAATCTAATCTGATCAATCTTTCGAAAGTTATCGTTCCTACACGATACTACAGACTACAGACAGACAGACAGACAGACAGACAGACAGACAGACAGACAGACAGACAGACATACAGACAGATGGACGGAGGGACGGACGGACAGACAGACACCTTCGTAAAAACCGTTTTTTCTGACTCAGGGGGCCACAAAACGTCGACATTTGATTGAATCCGCGAAAGTCATTTTTCACATAAAACCAATACCTTCTCATTGAGATGAGAATTAACCAGCCTTGGGAACAAAAATAAGTTTACAAGAAAAGGCAAATCAAAGTGAGAGAAATACCAACAGGTAGCGAAGAAGCACTCATATTAGAACAATTGAGCGGTCCGTATATGTGTGAGGGCTCGAGAAATATGATTGGTCTATAGCAATGAATAATAATCATATTATGTGTTTTTTCATGTTTTACTACGGTTTATGAAACAAAATTAAAAAACGCTTCGAAAAACTATAAGGAAAAACTGTCCAATCGTGCGCAACGAGTGTTGATCGACCAAGCCAAACACAGTATAGCTTTAAGCCATCGTGCAACAATAGGGATTTATTTATTTGATAGGACGAATCTCAATGATTCAGAATGAATAGAAAATGGAACATCGATTTTTGGTCCTAAGCATGGTTTATTTCATTTAGCGAGCTTCGTTGAATTATTGGTATGCACCGAATCTTTTGCACACCCATGATATCGCTCTTTAATTACCTTCCATTATGACAGAAAAATCTTAATTTCCGGACGTAACAGAAGTTCCTTTGAAATTTCTTGAATATAAGTTATACTAAACTTATTTAATAAAGTTCTTTGAAAAAAAACATGTTTAATCTCAAGGAATCTTACTAATCCCATTACATACTTGAAGATTCATTAAAACCCTATGCACTTTGTAAAATTTCCTGAAATACCTTGAATCCCTTGAAACATTTCAAAATTCTACCAATTTCTACAAAATCCCTTGAACTTTAGTTTTTACCCTCGAAATACTTATCAAACATAAGGTCCAATCAATTACATCGCGACGTCTAGATGTCACAAAATTCGGTGTCTCACCTCGTTTCAATGAAGTTGAATCAGTAGTTAAGAGGTAATGATAAAAGGATAAAAGGGTATACATGTTGAAGGAATTATTCAGTAAGGTGGACTAAAGTCGGCGTCAAAGGTACTTTTTTCAAGCCTCGACTTTCGAGGCTTCTCAAACCGAGCTGGACGTCTTGAAAGATCTGCGAAAATTCACAGACAATCCTTAAGGTGTCCAGAATGCAACGCAGTTTTCCAAATTTCTAAAGATGAATTTGTTCACTAATTACAGGCCGTTTTCCACAACTATATCATCTTGGAAAGAAATAATGATAGGAAGTTGTTTTATGGCTTAAGATGTGCAGTTTCGTAACGCGATTCAAGTACAATTTGAAAAAATGAAATTAGATCAATTGCAATTTGAATCCAAAGAGATGGATTTTCAACCAAGAAGATTAATTTTTTACCAAAAAAAGACGAATTTTCAACAAGACAGTTTAATTTGTAAACCAAAGAGATGAATTTTGAACAAAATACATAAATTTTCTACTACAAAAGATCAATTTTCAACAAAATAGTGCAATTTGAATCCAAAGAGATGGATTTTCAACCAAGAAGATTAATTTTTTACCAAAAAAAGACGAATTTTCAACAAAATATATAAATTTTCAGCTCAAAAAGGTACAATTTCAACCAAAAATGTCAGAGTTAACTTTTCAATTGAAAAAATTAATATTCAACAAAAAAAGATGAATCCTTAACTAAAAGTGTATATATTTCAACCGAAAAATTTAATTTAAACCCAAAAACAGTTCAATTCAGCCAAAAAACTAATTTTCAAAAAACAGTTGAATTTTCAACCGAATGAAATGATTTTCTTTCAAAATCGTAAAATTTCGAACAAAATAATACAATTTTCAACCAAACAATAAAATTTTTTACCAAAAAAGATGAATTTTCAATTCAAATAATAAGTAAAATAACTGGAATACAGTCGAATCTGGATTTAGCGCCGGTTTTCGGGCTGACCTTGACGTTAAATCCAGAGACTCAAATTTATTTTGTCTCTCTCCTGTTTCTCTCTCTCTTCTGTCACGCCTGAGTGCACACCGCAAAACCCCCATCAAACGCCTCTCACGTATCCCCACGGCGCGGCGTCAATTCTCAGAAGGGCACAATCCAGGGGAGCTAAATCCGGGTTTCACTGTAGTTAAATTTCTGATTTAAAAAATTCATTATCAACCAAAGAGAAATGAATATTTAACTCTGAAATTCTTTTTTTGTTTGTTTCATTTCAAGTGTTTTTATAGATTTTAGAAAATTTTGAATCCCAGGGTGGGAGAAAATTGTCAATTTTCCTATATTGGACTATAAATTTCTATGGCTATCTGCCACCACAATTTGAATACTGAAAATTAAAAAACAGTTGGAAAAGCAATAAAATTGATTTACTGTCGTAAAAAAGACTTGTAACTAAACAAAAATAACGGTTTTTATAGTTACTGTTACTGAAAAAAATGTAACTAGTTACCACTTCGTTACTTAGGGGAGAGTGGGGTATGGTGTCGGTGCGGGGCACGGTGACTATTACAAATAACGCCCGTATTTTTTGATATTCATATTTTCACCTAGAACAAATTTTCGGTAGAAAAATTATTTTTCAATAAAAATAACTAATTTTCTATGAAAGGAATACATTTCAACCAAAATGAATAACTTTCTACCAAAAAGATTAATTTTCAATCAAAAAGATAAATTTGTAACCAAGAAGATTAATTTTTTACCTATAAAGAATAATTTCTAAGAAAATACATGAATTTTCAAACAAGTATTTGAATTCATGAAGAAATTTTCAAACTAATAGTTACATTTTCAACCAATGAAATAAATTTTCAACCAAAAAGATAAATTTTCAACAAAAACGGTTAATTTTCTACCAAGAAAGATTTATTTTCATTTTTCAACTGAAAATTTAACAATCTCATTTTCGGTTGAAAATTGATCTTTTTTAGTTGAAAATTCAACCATTTGTTGAAAATTCATACATTTTTCTTTATAGTCATCTTTTTTGGTTAAAAATGTGATTATTTGGTTGAAAATCTAATTATTTTCTTGAAAACTTGATAATTTTCTTTAAAATTTATCGGTTTTAGTTGTAAATTTAAGAACTTGGTTAAACATTCATGTACTTTGTTGTAAATTCGTCTTTTTGGTAGAAAATGAATCTTTTTGATCGAAAATTTAAATGCTTGTTTGAAATTTGAAAAACTTGCTTGAAAAATTATTTTATTAGTTGAAATTGAAATTTTTTTAACTGAAAATTTAACTATTCTATTTTTTGTTAAAAATTGATCATTTTTATTTAAAAATTCCACCACGTTAATTTTATGCGTCAAATTTAACTATTTAGTTGAATATTCGTTCCTTATTTGTTAAAAATTAATTTTTTCAACTAAAAATTGATCTATTCCATAATTGGTTGAAAATTTATGTATTTTGTTGTAAATTCGTCATTTTTGGTAGAAAATGAATCTTCTTGACTAAAAATTGATCTGCGTGGTTGAAAGTTGAAATAATTTGTTGAAAATTTATTTTATTAGTTGAAAATTGAACTATTTCGTTAAAAATTCGTTCTTTATTGGTTGAAAATTAATTTTTTACCTAAAAATGTATCTATTCCATAATTGATTGAAAATTCTTTGCTTTTAGTTGAAAATTGAACAATTTAGTTGAAAATTTATGTATTTTATTGTAAATTCGTCATTTTTGGTAGAAAATGAATCTTCTTGACTAAAAATTGATCTGCGTGGTTGAAAGTTGAAATAATGTTTATGTTTCAACATCCGTACATAAATAGCTTGATTAAGTTTCCTTCATTTTTCACGAGAAGCTGATAATATATTTTCATACACTCATTTTAAATTTAAATTTGAACAATATTGCTCTGAAAATTGCAGATATATGTATGACAGTCTTAATAACGCTAGAAGGTTTAATAAATTGCTATGTTGTAACGATCTCTATATTCTCCGAATAAAGAAGGCTGTCTCACGGAAATTTTCATCAAGATTGAAGACACATATAAGTATTGTCATTTAAAAAAAAAAATTAATTTTTCGTTCAAACATAGGGTTTTTACAAATATTAGGGACATATGAATATATTTCAAAACTTTATTAACGTGTATAAGAGGAAGCTTTTTGAAACATTTTGACAAAAATTTTTGTCAGCAAAGTTAGTTGTACTCTGTAAAAAAGTTCTATTAGAAACTTCAAATAAATGTATTGGAATTTTATTTCCAAAACATAAGGTAACGCTACAATACATGGTGTTGTAGTTACCAAATGACCTCACGTGTATTGGAATTTTACAATATTTCATAGAGACCGCGCTACAATACATGTATTGGAATGTTCAACGGTAACTCCACGAATTACAACACTCACGACACATGTATTGAAATTTCGTAACTCTAAAAACGTTTTTCAAATGGTATGGAAGAGTCGTAGAAAAGAATTATTCATAAATTCTTAAAATATTGTAGTTACAAATCTTCAGCCTACTCATGTGAACATATGCTGATGAAGAACTAGATTGAATTAAAATATTTAAAAAATTATATTTACCAATAGAATTAAGGAATACCGCTAACGACAGGAACAAAGTACTCAGAACGTTCTTCATATTTTCCAAATAGATTGAAAAAACTGATTCGTAAAGAATCTCGTGAAGAGAGAAACTAAAGATAATTCTGATGTTCCATCAGAGTATATATAGGCATACATGTAAATATTTAAACAATGCATTGGTGGGGCGAAATCTATTTTTCTGAAATAATATTATTTCGCAAAACGACTTTTTTCCCTAAAAGGCGTCAAGATTGTGTAAATTTTATGATTTATGTACCTGGTACAATCAAGTAATAGGAACTAATGCTAGAAGGTTTAATAAATTGCTATGTTATCAGTTATTTACACTGGCAACATCGTCACTTGTTTTCGAAACCTTTTATTTACGGTTCGAAAAACCCGGATTTTTACTTCGCTCTACTGAAGAGTGTAGTTTTAAATTTACATTGAAAGTATTAATTATAGTAAGGAAGAAATGACTAATCTTGAAAATAAATATTCATGAGAACGATTTTAAACATATTAAAATTGTGTATTTAACTAATTTTATTGTTTTTCGGACTTTTTTATATCACTGTGAATGGATTTCCAACGACCTATATCCAATTTTTAAAAATAAATTCTTGAATGGCAGAAATAATTGAAAAATCATTGAAAATTATTTAAAAATATAACATTTTTTATAAAAAGGTTGTTTGTTCTTTTCGACATTTAAAAATAAATGTTTAATCTTTCCCCTATTTTCCCCTTTTTCGTGAGCAAATTATCCTACTTTCCTTTTTTTGAGCTCCTTTTGCGCTGTGATCCCTGTATTAAGTTAAAGTCGTTCCGTAAATCGCCACCCTGAACTAATGATCGTTTAAGATTTAAATTGAGATGTGATTGACTAATTTTCAGAGGTAATTGACGATTTGTATCACATGGTGGATGAGCAGTCGAAGAAAGAGATTCCGATGATCAATAAAACGTGCTACGACATCATACAGAAGCACGCGGACAGATTGAATTCGGCCATCATCTACGATCGAGACTTCAGTTATAATTATTTCGGATTCAAGACCCTGGAGCGAAGTTATCTGCTCAAGATCAACGGGAAGGTGGTCGAGAGGCCCCAGCAAATGTTGATGAGAGTCGCAGTTGCTGTGCATCGCGAGGAGATCGACAAAGTTATCGAGACCTACAATTACTTGTCCGAAAGATACTTCACCCACGCATCGCCAACTCTCTTCTCTGCCTGCACCATGAGAGAACAGATGTCGAGGTAATGATTATTTTTACAAACAAATCATCTTTTACTCATTATAGCTAGTATTTACAGGGTGGCCGCTGCACCGAGAACTTTATGCAGGGTGTCTAGCGTCCTGGAAATCCTTGAAAACCTGGAAAAGTCCTTGAATTTTGCTCATGATCCTGGAATTTTCATTTCCTTAAAGAACAAATAGGTTTGACTGAGTTATTTCATACTATTTCAGGGTGTCCACTCACCCGGGAAAACCGGGAGAAAGCCGGGAGAAAAATATCACACTTTTTCTGAACGAGGGAGAAATCACATTTTTCAGTAAAAAAATCTATGCAGTCTTTTTGAATGTCACTTGATACTGGATTATATTGTTCGGGAATTTTATAATTCGGAAATTTTCCAATTCGGTAATATTATAAACTGTGTGGGAATTTTCCAACTCGGGATTTTTCTTATTCGGCAATATTATAAACTGTTCAGCAATTTTATAATTCGGGAATTTTATTATTAGGGAATTTTTTAATTCGGGAATTTTCCAATTCGGTAATATTATAAACTGTGCGGGAATTTTATTATTCGGCAATATTATAAACTGTTCGGGAATTTTATTATTCGGGATTTTTTAAAATTCGGCAATATTATAAACTGTTCGGCAATTTTATAATTCGGGAGTTTTCTAACTCGGGAATTTTATTATTCGGCAATATTATAAACTGTTCGGAATTTTATTATTCGGGAATTTTATTATTAGGGAATTTTTTAATTAGGAAATTTTGCAATTCGGGAATTTTCCAATTAGGTAATATTAGAAACTGTTTGGGAATGTTATAAATCGGTAATTTTCCAATTCGGTAATATTATAAACTACCCGGGAATTTTATAATTCGTGAATTTTCTAATTAGGGAATTTTCTAATTAGGGAGTTTTTCAATTCGGGAATTTTAATATTTGCAAATTTTATTATTGGAGAATTTTCCAATTCGGTAATATAATAAATTGTCGGGATTGGAAAATTTCCGAATAATAAAATTTCCGAATTATGAAATTCCCGATAGTTTATAATATTACAGAATTTGAAAGTTCCCGAATAATAAAATTTCCGACAGAAAATTTCCGAATTATAAAATATCCGAACTAGAAAATTGCCAAATTCAAACAATTGAAACCTTTTTTTATAAATATTATTTATTAAAAATACAAAAATAAAATATTGTTATGAAAAATAGTATTTCTGGATAAAAACTCTTTTCAATTATTATTATTTTAAATTCAAACAATAATGTTAGAAACTTTAAACATTGAAAATATTTTTATTTTTACAAAAATATTTGATTATTGCATTTTTATTAAATAATATTTATAAACAAATGTTTAATTGTTTAAATTCGGGAATTTTATAGTTCGTGAATTTTGCAGTATCGGATATTTTATAATTCGGCAATTTTTCTTTCAGGAATTCTATTATTCGGGAATTTTCCAATTCGACAACATTATAGACTGTTCGGGAATTTTATAATTCGGAAATTTTCCAATTCGGTAATATTATAAACTGTGTGGGAATTTTCCAACTCGGGATTTCTTTGGTTTTTCATTTCCGACAAAAATTACGAGTTCCATCTTTCCCGCCGATTGCCGACTGCAATTGCAAGGTGTTGCACAAATGTGCATAAAAATCAACTGCGTTTAAATATTTTTCTCTCAACAAAATTTTTTTATAATGTTCGAATATACATTAAAATATTCTGGAAAGTTCTCGAGACTTGCTTATTTTTTTCTGTCCGGAAAAAATCCCCCCAAAAACGCTTTTTTTTATGCCTCCTAAAGAAGGATCCCCCCTTTAGTTTATCAAACTTTAAATATAAATCAATTATTGAATTTTAAAACTGAACTGTAGTTCAAGTGTTACAAAAGCCTTTATAATTAAGCAAATTGAAATGTCTGATCGAAACTTTATAAAATTTTTTCAACGTAAAAATAACTTGAAATTAATATATTCATAATTGAACGCTTTTATTCAATTTGAATACCCATTCAAATATTGTTTCTGTCTAAAATATTCAATTTTTAACCCATTCAGTTTGCAATTTTTTCATTCAGAAAATTAAAAATAAGCAATTATAAATCAAATATTCAAAACGAAACAGTTTGAAACTGAATTGCTTGAAATAGAAAGCTTTGAGTGGTAAAAATTTCAGAGTGAAACGTTTGAAATCTTAACGTTAAAATTTGTGTTTTTACGTTAAATAACAATTGAAAATTATCAATTTGAAATGATCAAAATTAAAAGAAATAAAATAAATTTTGGTATTTTATTTTTTTCCCAATTGCAAGAGGAACTTTTTTGGTTTTAAATTTTTATTTCGTGTAAGAATGGAAAGTATTGTTTTTTTAACACTTTTATCGAGTTTGAAATAAGGACATTTTAGTTTTTAATTTTTGTTAAATTGGAAATACATTTTACATTTTCAAGGTTTTTATTGAGTTGGAAGAAATACAATTTTTTTTAATTGAAAGAGGCCATTTTTTTATTTTTCAAGATTTTTATTGTG
This sequence comes from Andricus grossulariae, assembly GCA_011634705.1. Taxonomy (NCBI): domain Eukaryota; kingdom Metazoa; phylum Arthropoda; class Insecta; order Hymenoptera; family Cynipidae; genus Andricus; species Andricus grossulariae. Next base: position 201,635,376 of record JAABKJ010075445.1, on the reverse strand, counting down.
TTTAAGGAAATAATTTTGTATTTTTGATTTTGGTCTGAATTGAAAAAGGGACATTTTTTTATTTTTATGATTCTTATAGAACTGGTAGGGAGGAAATTTGTGTTTTCAAATTTTTCTAAATAGAAAGATGCACTTATTTTGTTTTGAATGCTTTGTTGAGTTGGAAGAGGTACATGTTTCATTTTTTAACATTTTCATTAATGCGAGTTGAAATGGAGGATTAGTTTTAATTATGAAAATTCATTTACATTTATAATACCCTTATTACAATTGCATAATTTTTCAAATGTGCCTGATTTTGTGAAATGATTATCTGAATATTATTTTCAAAACAATATGTAAATATGTTTTATTCTTTCATTTTTAGAAATTAAAATTAAAAAAAATAAAATGTAAAGTAAAAATTATTTGAATGTTTTAATGAAAGTTATAGTTTAATGCTTCTTATTTTTTGAACTAATTGATTAATTGTAAGCTGATTAATTTTTTTCACAATATTAAATTACATAAAGATTGAATTTTAATTTTTTACATTAAGTACATGAATTGATTATTTACTTTCCCAGTGGGCACGCAATTTAAGAACGTGAGTGGAACGTCCTAAAAACGTTTCTTGGACGTAGAAGACAAAATACGTTATTTGAACGTTTCAAATACTATCCTAAGTCAGACCAAATAATGTTCTGAAAACATTTTATGTTCCAAATACGTCCTTAAAACGTCTCTGGAACATTGTATGTTCGAGGAACGTTATTTGGGCTGACTTAGGACGTTTTTAGAACGTTCTAATAACGTTTTTGGACATTTGTGCCCACTGGATTTAGGGATATGTAATTGAATATTGGCTACATTTTGTACACGGTCGTATACACAGATCCGGGAGCTCTCGTGGTGGGGAAAGTTCCCTTATTGAAGCTTCCGATTATTTCACGAAGTTGCCACTGCCGGTAGTGGCGTAATAATAGAGTAGAGAAAGTGGCAGATTAATTTGAAATTTTAATTTCAAGAAGTCAGTTTAATCCAGATGTGTTCAATAATTTGAATAATGTGGATATATTTTTTAATTAATAAAAAATAATGAACAAATATTGATGCTAAAAATTATATGATATAAAGTAAAGTGCATGAAACCGATTTTTGAAAATATTAAAATAGTGCAACGAATGGCCTTAACACACGTTTTTAATGATAATAAAAATTTCCTATAAATAAAAATTGTCGATAGCAAATCAAGTTACCCGACAAAATATTTACAGTAATCAAAATTCCAAAATTAATACTTCAATAAATTTGTTTACCATTATTTAAAAATTGTATATTTGCGTGATAAAATATTATTGTCAATATTAAATGCAAATTATTAAAATTGTAGAAAAAAATAACAAATAATAGTAACTAACGCACAAATAAATATATATATATATATATATATATATATTTCATTTTACGCTTCTTCGAAGCTGAAAAGCTTAAAATTTTAGAGTAATAAACTCCATCGGAAATTATTTCTAAACTAGAACCCAAAGGGACAAGAGCTTAACTTTAGTGTCGGGAATCTCCGTAATAAAGTTTACAATTCTATTTACAATGTCCAGTTAAAATATCTTAGGTAGGGTGCGAGTCGGGAATCAGCCGTTCTGACAGCTCGTCATTCGCCATAAATACTAATGAGAAAGACGGATTATATAGAGTATATACACCATAATAAACTGGTGTCTATTCTTAATATTACCTACAAAAATGAAGGCAGTAAAATGTAGATTTCCACATTCAAAATTAAGTAAATTCAAAGGCCAACACCATAAAACAAGATTTTAGCACAACAAAGATTCAATTATAAGTATAGCTTTGTCCTAATCCAGAAGGACTACCTGAAAGATAGAAATTCGTAAGCGGATCATAAATTAGAAAGAACCTCATTGTAGAGTGTAGACTAAAGGGGTCTCAGAATGCATTGGACATTTTTTTCAAATTTTCATGCATATCAGCCCCAAATTTTTTCGGATCCACCCCCCAAAAAAGTTTTTTTTTATATCTGAAGGTTCCGCAAGCCCCATGAAGTTTAACACGTATCTAATTCCCATGAGAAAAGAAGACGTTTCAGTAAATTTCATTCTTAATCGTCAATATTAGGTGTATCGAGTTGAAACTCAATGCATCCTGTCACAGTTAAAAATAGAATACGAATAAAAACTTATTTTTTAAATATCCCCCCCCCCATAAGTCTGTTTCATTGGGTCCCAAAAACCCCCCACAAGTGAAAAATTGGGTTTCGCAAGTTTCCAGCAGTAATTATCTTTTTTTTGTTGCAATTTTTAAAAATATAAATTGTTTCTGATGCATAACATACTACTTTATAATGATAACTAGAAGTTTACATGAATTGTTCAAACAATTTATTATTGTTTTTAGCCATTTTCTCTTGAAATATATTTAAAAAGTCGCGGTTTTTCCGAATTTTTCAACTTGTTTCCAACTTTTCAATTAGAGCAACACAATAATCAACTTAATTGAACAGAAATAATTTTTTTACAATTTATTATTATTTATAATAATATTCTCTTAGTATAATGCTAGAAAGTTGAAGTTTTTTCTGAAATTTTCCACTTTTTGTCGAATTTTAAATTAAAATGAGGTAATAATTTCATTTTTTAGATGACAGTTGCTCCCAGTGGGACCCTGCGGTGGTTGTTAACCTTTAGTTTTTTAATTATATATATAGATAGTCAGCACGCTGTACGTTGTAGATTGTAGAATATAACTATATATATTTAGCACGAGAGTAAAGGTATATGCTATAGTAAGAACGGTGTACCCTGTAGCGAGTACTGTGTAGCCAGAGACTATAAAGCATAGAAGCGCGTGGAAGCTGGAGGACATAGATATAGATATACTGAAAACATTGCAAGCCATGGAGTATACCTACGATAGCTACTCAATTACACCTGTGACGTCAGCGATGTAGACAGCAAAGCATTGTAGGAACAGGCCCTATGAAAAACCCAAAAAACTAGCATGGGTCAGTTACCAGTTACAAGTTATAGTTCCGTTCAATGCTCTCCTCTATTCTTCTACGATCTTCTCCGATTCAACTCTCCAGTGTCTAGTGCCTCAAACCATTTCTCGCGTGTTATTGTGTGTGCCCTTGTGACAGTGTTGTGCACCGGTAAACCCGAAGCTGGGATTTCCCATCTTTTGAAATACTTTGAACGAATTCCATCTGGAATTGGACCCACCATTCTTAACCAGTGAACCCCTTTTAAAAACCCAATTAAGGATTCACATAATTCTGGATACACATCGAGGTGCACAAGCCCTTCTTCCACACCACTACTCGGAGATCTCAAAGACGAATCATCATCTAAATCTTATTTAGATTCTTCAATCAAATCAATACACTCGTAAGTGTGAATTCTAATAAATCTAAAATCCATTGATCTAGCTCCCTTGAGCCACAATATATGAGTTTCCTTTATTTTAAAGGTACTGGCCAAGGATTAGAGAAAGTCTACAAGTCTTCCTTCAGCTTGTTGTGTTAAGCTCTTTATAATTAATAAGTTTTAATTGTCATTCTATATAATAAACTGTTGAATCTCATTTATAATTTATTTATTAGCTACTCTTTCCTCTTCCCTGTGTGAGATCTTCAATCTCAACGAAAACAAGGATTTCAGTTAAAGAGGAAGTATTTTGCGTTTTCCATGACGTAACAATATTTATAATAATTACACAGGCCGACAAATTTTAAAGCCAGAGACCAGGCCTAACATTTTCGAAGGATTTTGATGCGCTGAATACGAATCCGAGCTCAAAATTGCTCCTGTACGTCAGGTTTTCAAGATATCCTAACGGCATATAGAATTTATTGTAAATGTTTAGTAAATTGTCTCGTAGCTCAGTGGCGGGTACTCTGGACTGATACACGAGAGATCGCTGTTTTAAGTCTCGGCGCATGCACTTTTTATTAATTTTTTTTCTAATTGACCTTGACCACGCATTCAATTCGCGCTGTCTCAATTGATTTAAATGCGTCTCAATGCGTTTGAAAGAATCAGAAAACGGAATTCACACGCATTACAAAAATGTTAATTCGCCCCAATCTGTATCATTTCTTTCTTTTTGCTGGGATGCTTCCTTTCCATCATTTGTCCTTTGTAACAATATTAGGGGCGACCGGAGCAAGGAGGGACAAAAACACTACTTCTCAATTTGTATTTTGTATTCGTAAAGAATTGTTTCGCCATATTGAATTCTTAACGAAATTAAAACATAAAGGTTGACAGTATATAAAGAACAATTTACATTGAGGTATTTCGCAACAGATGGCGAGTATTTTAATAAAAATATAACTTGTCCCATTCCGCCCCGGTATCCACTAACGAAAGGTACTTATTCCAAGTTTGTTTGGAATTCATTATTTCAATATTTTCATAATATTTCTTCCTACATACTTATTTTCTTATAATAGTTTGTCGTACACAGAGTACGCGTCAAACTCAAACTGCGCGGTCATACTAACAAAATGATGGAATTAAGCGGTTGCGTGACTTGGATGAAACGGGGCCCTCAAGTGGCTAAATTTTTTGAAAAGCGACTAAAGGTACGAAAAAAAATTAATCGACCAAAGTTGTTCACCCAAAAAGGATCTATAAATTTGTTATTAGTAATTTTCAGATAGGACGTTTAGACTTTCTTCTAGTCGCAAAAAATAAGATTGATAATAAAAAAATTAAATTTTGGAAAAAACGACCACGAGACGAAAAAAATGAAAAAACAAGTTGTTCTACTAAAAAATATCTTCAAATATGTTATAAACTCTTGTCATAAAAATATATTAAAAATAAAAAAATTAACTTTTTGGAAAAAACGACACAAGCTACAATAACATTTTATTCCACAACATTTTTCGCCTAAATTATATCTACAAATTTGCTTAGAACCACCTTACGCTATGATGCTTATTTTCAGTTTAAATCGTAAAAAATAACATTAAAAATAAATTAAAATTATGGAAAGACGACACAAGTTGCAATAAAATGTTTAGTAACATTTTTTTATCGCGAAACTCTTTCCACCATCGCTCGCAATATTTCTCGCCCTATTACATAGCGATAGAAACATGGGAGCTATTTTCCGCTTCTTCGTAAAACAGGAATTATTAATGTATTTCTCGAATCGAGCAAAAGACAAGGCGACTATATACCAGAAAATTATTAGCTACAAGAGATACATAGCATCTTTAGGTTCGCAGCAGTTATTTTTCCCTAGCCTGCATTAAACAGACAGTTATAAAGAATAAAATAATATCATAAATCCTGATCTGACATCCTATATCACATATAGTAAATTCTGAAATTAATTTATGCTAATTAGTTCCTATACCATTCCTTGAGTTGTTTTTTAATTAATGTGAAAACAGATAATCAATAATAATGTATAAGGCAGATATTTCTGTCACAGTCTTCAAATATGTAGGCATTTGGCCAACAAAATCTTTAAATGGATTTCTTATCATTTACAATATCTACAGTATTTTTATGATTTTTTTCGTCTATGTTTTTACAACTGCAAATGTCGTGTATTTGTTTCAAAATCTCGACATCGAGGAATTTACAGAATGTTTGTTCAGCGTTCTCGCAATTATTGTTATTTGTGTTAAAATGGGAGTTATTCTTACCAAACACAGCAAAATATTGGAAATAACAAACTCGCTCCAGAGTAAGACTTACGAACCTCAAGACTGCGACGAACATCGTATTCAGGAAATCTACGACAAAATTGGAAGGTAGTATTACAAATCTATTTTGTTCACTCAGGAAAACTTTGCTATTTATTTTTAGCTAGCCGAATAAATCATCTCCTTTTGGGAAAAAAAGGGGAAGTTCCAGTTCTATATTCAATGGTTCGAACCATTCAAAAGAATTGTTGTATTATTAGGACTATGGACAAATTGTTGGGAAGTATAATGTACCCTTAATTTAAAACTTATTTTATTTTTGTCTTAGGTTTGGAACGATTACTTTTATAGCTGCTGTGACCATCACTGTACTAATAAGAGCAACAGGACCACTGTCAAAAAATGACGGTATACGATCTTTCAAAATGTGGGTTCCTTACAGCCTTGAAAATAGCACATCGTATTGGCTGACATATTTACTTCATCTTGTGGCATTTATGATAGTAGGACAAACAAGCGTAGCCGGTGATACTTTTGCCATTGTAATGATGCTCCAACTCTGTGCTCAATTGGAAATTTTAAAGCCAAAGATTTCGTAAAATTTGCAGAAAGTTTTCAAAAGAATACAAGAATTTCAAAGATTTAAAAAAAGGTACAGTATACCAGATTTAAAAAATGTCAAAATATTTTAAAGATTTTAAACGATTTCAAAAGATTTCAAATATTTTAATGATTATTCAAATTAATAAAACAGATTTCAGAAAGATTTCACAAATATTTAAAAGATTTCATAAAAGTTTCAGACAGTTTTCAAAATAATACAAGAATTTCAAAGATTTAAAAAAGGGTACAGTTCACCAGATTTAAAAAATGTGAAAATATTTTAAAGTTTTTAAACGATTTCAAAATTTTTTAGGAGATTTCAAAAGATTTCACAAAGATTTTTAATATTTCAAAGATTTCAAACGAATACAAAAGATTTCAGAAAGATTTTACAAATATTTGAAAGACTTCACAAGGATTTCAAAAGATTTCAAGAATTTCAAAGATTTCAACAAAAGTACAGTAAACCAGATTTCAAAGAAATTAAAGCGTTTCAAAGATTTAAAACGATTTCAAAAGATTTCAAATACTTTAATGATAATTCAAATTAATACAAAAGATTTCACAAGTATTTAAAAGAGTTCGTAAAAGTTTCAGAAAGTTTTCAAAAGAATACAAGATTTTCAAAGATTTAAAAAAGGGTACAGTAGACCAGATTAAAAAAATGTCAAAATTTTTCAAAGAGTTTAAACGATTTGAAACTTTTTGAGGAGATTTCAAAAGATTTTCAATATTTCAATGATTTAAAACAAAAAAAAAAGATTTCAGAGAGATTTTACAAATATATCAAAGACTTTAAAAGGATTTCAAAATAATTCAAGAATTTCAAACATTTCAACATGAGTACAGTAAACCAGATTTCAAAGATTTGAAAATTTCACATTTTTTTAGAAGATTTCAAAATATTTCACAAATATTTCAAATATTCTTAATATTTTAAATTAATACACAAGATTTTAGAAAGATTCCACAAAGATTTCAAAGATTTCATAAAAATTTGAAAATATTTCAAAAGATTTAAAAACTTTTCGGAAGATTTCAAAAGATTTCAAATATTTTAATAATTATTCAAATTAATACAAAAGATTTCAGAAAGATTTTACAAATAATGCAAAGATTTCGTAAAATTTGCAGAAAGTTTTCAAAAGAATACAAGAATTTCAAAGATTTAAAAAAAGGTACAGTATATACTATCCAACCGAGCAATTCACGCCTACCCCGAAAGGGAAACGGCTTAATGATATAATAATAATAATAATAATATCATGCTTATTACTCTTTAAATGAGTCTTTAGAGCTTTCTCGCCGTCATGTTTAATAGTGAATTTGACATTGCATTTTATATACTCTGCGGTATGCATGTCTATTTTGCTGATCTAGTCTTTATATTCCAAGTTTTCTGTCCATTCATCTTGGAATGTGTTGTAATATTTTTTCTTTACTGGTGGAGTGAAACCCGGAGGAATCAGACGTCAACCTCCCTTTCCATTCATCCATTCATCTTGGAACGTGTTGTAATATTTTTTCTTTACTGGTGGAGTGAAACCCGGAGGAATCAGACGTCAACCCCCCTTTCCATCGTTTCGTGGATGGCGGGAAGGCACCCCTGTGACTGATCACAGAAATAAGGTGGGTCAAACTCCTACCCTTTCCGAACGTCTCTTGGAGGCCGGAAGGCATCAAGTTGACTGGTCAAAAAAATAATGTTGGTCAAACCCCTACTCCTTTTCAACGTCTCGTGGAGGCGGGAAGGCACCCCTGTGACTGGTCACAAAAATAGTGATAGTCAAACCCCTATCCCTTTCTAACGTTTCGTGCGGGACGGGAAGGCACCCCAGTGACTGGTCACAGAAATAATGTTTTATATTTATTATACACAATTCGTGTAATTTAAATGAAATATGGATTATTTGCCTAAACGATCCCAACTTAAGCGGGTTGACCTACTGCGCTTACGTTGCGCAGTGCGTTTATTGGCTGCAGGTCACGCGTTATTATTTTAAGCCATTTCGCTTCCGGGGTAGGCGTGAATTGCTCGGTTGGAAAGTAGTAGTGCTCGCCAGAAGTCAGTCTTTGACTGACAACTGACAGTGTCAGTAACAAAGACTAGGTCAAATAGACCCCAATAAATTATCCTCCAAGTTTTCCTTCGACTTGCGTTTTTTTTATAGGGTTCGAATACGAAAAATTCGGATGTCCCGCTGTGAAGTACGTGCCGATTGACCGTAACCCATCGTACGATTCCTGGAAAACGAAGAAGAAAATAAAGAAAAACTTTCTGTCAGTCTCGCACTTGTCGTGTCATTTGTATCCAAGTTCTTTGTTTCAGGCGTCATTCACTCTACTCACATTCTTTTTATAAACTATTTTTCGCCACACTTTTCTGTCCTGGCAATCACACACATGGCCACGTCTCACAACGGTGAGATGGGTGGTCACCCACCCTAATATATATATATTGAGACGGTTCAAACCATCACCGCGCCGGCCAATATAAGAACACACTTATAGAGAGCAAATATAAGACAGCTGATACATGGTACCACTCGATCGAAACCGCGCGATCGAGACTTCACTTGCGATCCAACCCACCGGAAGAACGGAGTTCTCAGAACGGCAACCAGGATATCTGAAAACGAAGCAGCGAAGGCGTTGGTTGAGATGATCAAGGTCTTGCGAATCATCGTAACTCATAGTTTACAGGAGATTAAAAACACTCAAGTTCTTTTCTTTTATTCCTAAATTTTTCATTTTTTTTAATCACTCGAAATTGATTCCTCTTCACAAAGTTAAAATACTGATTTACCCGAATCCATAGTGGGGGCAGTTAGCTTGTGCCTTGCCAGTCCAAAGGTTCTCCTTCAACCGGGCTCAAACCTGGAAATTGAGAACCAATGCTCAGAATGGTAAGAGATAGGTGAACTCGCTTACCATTCTGGAGTTGGGTAATGACAGTGCTCTCCATTCTTAATAATAAAATTTCGTCACCTGCTTGTCACAACGGATCCTTCAACCGGGCTCAGACCTGGAAATTGGCCCGTCTGACATTGACGTGGGAAATTTTAATGAAAATTAAAAAGGGAGAATTTGGTCATTAAAGTCAGTATTTAAACAGAATTTTGAAACTTTTTCAAGTAATATGTCTGTGAGTCCTGAGCTCACTTCAAACAATTAATGATAAATTAATAGGCTAGGTAAACTAAGTAAAATTTTATTTCAACATGGCACTTAGTTGAACTAAAATGAAGCTTGGTTTGAAAATGTGAAAAGGAATAGAGTGAAATTAAAGAATAACAATAAAACTCCTGGATATTTTGTTAGGGACGAAAACCGACGTTAGAATTGGATTTTAGGATTTATCGAACACTATTTAGACTCACAATAAGCAATTTGGAAACAGGCGTGCTCGCAAATACATACGCTCTAAAGTTAGTCCACATCCTTTCAAAATTTTAATGTAATTGGTTCTCTATTTGGCAGTTGAAATGAATCGCAACCCGTTAGAGATAAATTCGATAGAATGATTGGCATTCGTTGAGATAAGGTCTCCAGAAAATTTCATTTCTCGCGAATTTCTGGCCGCAAACTATTTTAAATTTCTTAGACTTCAGTGCCGTCCAATCCCATTGCGGCGGTAACCGTGACGGCTCAGGAATCTGGCAGTAACTGTTACTGCGTCGGACGCAACAGTCACTGCAGAATCTTTTACGGTGGCGCGCAGTGACTGTTACGGTGTAGCAGTAATGGTTCCGTCATCAACCGTAACCGTCGCTGCCCAGCTACAACATGATTTTTCTGCAGACCTCTTGTGGTCGGCGCAGTAACGGTTACGGTGAAAACTACCCCCGCTCTGGTTTACTTGTCTCCGTGTAGAGAGATCGAAGGCAGATGGTTTTTCCAGATATGAGCTTTTCATAGCAAGGTGTAATGTTTAAAAAACAAGGTAAATTAGATGGAATCTGCCTTATCATCGGAGTTGGTAAGGATCGATCATGTGTAGATAACTTCAAAAAACTATGAAACTGGAAATCAACAATATCAATCTAAGGTAACTCCTCAAATAACAGAAATTCTTAACGTCATTTCGAACTAGATGAAATTTGAAAATTTATAAATTCAAAATTTATAAATTCTGAAAAAAGATCTTTCTCCTTCGTTCCGGTGGGATTCGAACACCACGTCTTCCGATTACCGGTCGGGTTCATTTCCAGTTTCATAGTTTTTGAAAGTTATCTGCATATGATCGATCGTTACCAACTCCGATGATAATACAGATAATACAGACAGTCTAATTTCTAATTTGTCAAAATTAACATCTAGTCTGCGAGGCAAGTATAATTCTTTCGAGAAGATCTCCCGTTTCTCGTCTAACCATCTCAGAAGCGTTCAGCTTTTATTTTTATTCACATTCAGCGCACTTGAGTGTCCAGCTGAGGTGGGAGAGCAACAAGAGGAGTCTAAGACCGGGAAATGATGCGATGTATGAATGGAGTCATCACCCTTCAAGTCATCAAGTATACCCAACGCCTGAGCATTGCACCAAATCATGTTGTTGATAGTTTTACCCCCTGCATTCACAAAAGTAAGGTGAGCTGGATTGTCACTCCGCGATCTACCATTTAAAAGATTAAACTCATTCATCTCCTTCAGTTCTACCAATCTCAGCCCCCTCCTATTGTGAGCAATATCGTTTCTCTCCCGGTATACAGAAAAGTGTGTGTTTCGATCTAGAAAGAGAGGTATAAAGACCTTATAAGGGAGTTGCGACGGTTATACCCGGAATATTCTGTTAAGCTAATCGTCTTGATATATAACTCGTACATACCAGATTACGTAAAAATGCTGGAACTGCCTAGATTGAAAAGCGGTCAATTATAAACAGATAGCACTTACGAATAACCATAATTTAATAGATTAATGGATGAAAACTATACAACCATGATACATGGTCTAGCCACTTGAGGGCCCCGTTTCGTCCAAGTCACGCAACCGCTTAGTTCCGCCATCTTGTTAGTATAACCGCGCAGTTTGAATTTGACGCGTACTCTCTGTAGGACAAACTATTGTAGGAAAATCAGTATGTAGGAAGAAATATTATGAAAATATTGAAATAATGAATTCTAAAAGTACTTGGAATAAGTATTGAATTATGTACTATATTGGAACACTGATATGAAAATAAAGTATATTCAGGGCAGCATGGAAGCTTGTAAATAATATTGAATGAGAGTGATCAAAAGTACATACAAATTTTAATATTTATGAGAATTAATAACATTTTTAATATCTCCGTTTTACGGCGTATGCATGATTATCATGTCCCCAATTCTTTCAGAAAAATATATGCAAAAGTGACAGAGGTCTGTAATATGATTACGAGGGTCCGTCAATTTTACAGAAAGGTTTGTAAGGTTAAAGAAATAAATGAATCTCATGTTTACAATGAAAATATAAGTACGTAAAAGTAATTGATAAATAACATCCTAATATATACATGTACGGAAATAAATTATTATTTCATAAATTTAGAAATAATACAATCAAACTTCAAACGAAATTCAAATTTTGTTTTGTATATTTTTGTTATTATTGTTAATAATGACAAATAATGGAAAGCAATATTACATCATAATAATCAGTAAATATTTAATTAACAGTTATGAAAGTAAAATTTTATAAAATTTGCATTTTATTCCCTTCTTTTTACATATAGCACACTTACTCGTACTGACGTATAATTTGAAATCGTTGTCACAATACCAAAGAAAACTAAAAATATTCACAGTCCAAACTCCGAGCAATGCTGTTTTCGGGGCTGTAGGGGAGTATAATTCCAAGAAGCCATAAGCCCCCACTCTAAGCGCGGTCACGCTCGAACGCGTGGAGAAGAATTCAGCTGACAAACTCCGAGCAATGCCACGCATCGGTTAGGTTCAAAATCTATCTCGAACATCGTTTTATGTATCTAGTGTACATTACATGTGTACAAAAGTGATTCATATTGGATTATTTCTTTGAGTCACGGGCGTACCTATTTTATTTGTCGCCCGTCCTTTAATATTCTCAATATAAAATTCGATAGTTGTTTTCATATGTTTAACTTATTTTTATATTATAAGATTATGAGAAAAGACTAGACCGTCTCAGTCTATACAAAAACCGGCATTATTGAGATTTTTTTCTTTAGCAAGAAAAATAACTTTTCGAATACGGTCCTGACCGAATCTACTATTAAATACACTGACGAACTCAACATAATGGTTATTTTCCCAGTTATGTATAAGTCTGAAAACATTAGATTTTTTACATGTTGTTGATGAGGCTCTTTGCGATGTCTCCACCAAAATCGACATTATTGACATTTCTTTCTGAACCAAGAAAAATAACTTTTGGGATTCGGAGCTGAACGAATCTACAATTAAATACACTGATGAACTCAACAGGATTGTTATTTTTCCAGTTATATATAAGTCTGAGGTATTTAGATTTCTTACATGTTGTTTATGAGACTATTTGCAATATCTATAAAAATCTAAGTTATTGAGATTTTTTCCTGAACCAAGAAAAATAACTTTTGGGATTCGGAGCTGACCGAATCTACCATGTGAAAAACAAGGAATTGTTATTTTTCCAGTTATATATAAGTTTGAGGACATTAGATTTTTTACATGTTGTAAATGAGACTCTTTGCAATATCTATACAAAAACCGGCATTATTGAGATTTTTTTCTGAACCAAGAACTTCTGAACTTCTGGGAATCGGAGCTGACCGAATCTACTATTAAATACACTGACGAACTCAACAGAATTGTTATTTTTCCAGCTATATATAAGTCTGAGATCTTCAGATTTTTTGCATGTTGTTTATGAGACTATTTTCAATCACTATACAAAAATCGACATTATTGAGATTGTTTTCTGAACCAAGAAAAATAACATTTGCGATTAGGGTCTGACCAAATATACTATGTGAAAAACAAGGAATGGTTATTTTTCCAGTTATATATAAGTCTGAAAACTTTAGATTTTTTACATGTTGTTAATGAGACTCTTTGCAATATCTATACAAAAATCGACATTATTGATATTTTTTTCTGAACCAAGAAAAAGAACTTCTGGGAATCGGAGCTGACCGAATCTACTATTAAATAAACTGACGAACTGAAAAGAATTGTTATTTTTCCAGCTATATATATATGTGTGTGTATATATATATATATTGTGTACAGCAGCCTATTTCAAATCAACAGCTTACTGCTGACAATGCACAGATGGCCTGCCAGAGCTAGCAAGTCATGGGTACTCTTAACTCACATTGGCCTAATATTAGCCAACAGGATAATAGTATTACGCAACTGGCGACTAAATGTGTACATCAGCCCATTTCAAATCAACAGCTTGCTGCTGACAATGCACATATGGCCTGCCAGAGCTAGCAAGTCATGGGCACTCGCAACTCACAATGGCCTAATATTAGCCAACAGGATAATAGTATTACGCAACTGGCGACTAAATGTGTACATCAGCCCATTTCAAATCGACAGCTTACTGCTGAAAATGCACAGAAGGCCTGCCAGGGCCAGCAAGTCATGGGTACTCGCAACCCACAACGGCCGAACGTTAATCAACAAGATAATAGTATCATACAACAGGCGAGTAATTGTGTACAACAGCCCATTTGACATCAACAGCTTACTGCTCAAAATGCATAGAGGGCCTGTCAGAGCCAGCAGGTCATGGTTACTCGCAACTCACAATGGCCTAATATTAGCCAACAGGATAATAGTATCACGCAGGAGGCAACTAATTGTGTATAGCAGCCCATTACAAATCAACAGCTTACTACTCAAAATGCACAGAGGGCCTGCCAGAGCCAGCAAGTCATGGGTACTCGCAACCCACAACGGCCTAATGTTAGTCAACAAGATAATAGTATCACACAACAGGCGACTAATTGTGTACAGCAGCCGATTCTGAATCAACAGCTTACTGCTGAAAGTGCACAAAGGGGCTGTCAGAGCCAGCTGCTGGGTTGTATTCACAACCCACAACGGCCTAATGTTAACCAACAACAGGCAATTAATTGTGTGCAGCAGCCCATTCTGAATCAACAGCTTACTGCCGAATATGCACAAAGGTCATGTAAGAACCAGCAGCTGGTGGGTACTCACAAGCCACAACAGCTAGGCCTGTACCAGCAACTGGTAGAGTTTTACGAAGCGCCGCAAGGACTTATGGTGTACCAATAATCGGAATAACAAGTATGGCCATTGCAGCAAGTGTGGATAGTCAAGCAAGGATGCCAAGTGGAAGAAGCACTTGCACAATCCTTGTTCCACGAGCAGCAAGTGGTCTAGGCTCAAAAAGCGCTCTTGCAAGCACAAGCGGCGTTTCAAGCAGCTCAAGAAGAGCTCCGAAGAGCGTTATATATATATTATATATAATGCAATTTAATAATATTATAATATAATCATTATCATTAACATTAATATTGTTTATTAATGTCAATTCAATTCTAAATATTGAATTTAACCTTGCATCTCGTTATTGTGGCGCGCGATTGAATATAAGAAGTACTTGCTCGTGATTGGTGCGCAGTACCCGTGTCGCAGGGCGCGCGAGCCAATCGTCAAATCGCCAGTTCTATGCCTTAGTTAATTTACTTATAAAACTTTTCTCTGAGATACTGATAAGTGTAATTATCCATGTTCAGTGATTGGAATATCATTCACACTGTAAAATTTGCTTAGACTATTGTTATCAATAAAGAAGTCAATTCATGTACGAATGTGGTATTTTGGTCATACGGTCCAGTAAAAATAATAGTGGATTCAGTTGTCAAGAATCAAGCTTTGTTCGTCAATCTCATTAAAAATCAACGTAAGTTTCGACCTTGTTGCAGGCCTTCTTCAAGGTAATACATAGTCTATGTTAACATAATTTACACGGATGTAATAACACTTATAATGAACAAAAAATGGTAAAGAACATTTTTTTCAAAATTTACTTGTAGTAATAAACGGAATTTTAAATGATTAGATAAATGTCCTAAATCTTTTATGTTTCTAATTAAATTATTGATTACATAATTTAAACATTTTTTTTAATTAACTTAGTTTTTTCAAATTTCGTAATTCATTTATAGTTTAAATTATGTAAATTAAATTTGTCTGTTTGGTGTTGAATATGTGCTGGAATCAGAGCTTCTTTTCTACATGTGATTTTACTTTTTTAATCAGATGTAGAAAAGAAGCTCTGATTCCAGCATATATTCAACATCAAACAAACAAATGTAATTTACATAATTTAAATTATAAATTAATTTCAAAATTTGAAAAAACAAAGTTCATATTATTAAATCAATAATTCAGGGACTCGGTCCGAAACTAAAATGAGTTAAAAATAGGGTCTTATACATACTCATCTCACTTACAGGACCTGGTCGACCTACTTAGGTAGGGAGAGAAACCCCATTCTTACCGGATAGTTTAGTATATTTCAACTATAAAATGAATGAGTCCTAAAGTATTTCCCTGCCACAAAGTTTTACTCCGACTAGTATAGTAAAGGGGGCGAATGCTTAACTATCGTAGAATCCATACCTTCTCTGACTAAGTCGGTTCAGGTATAGAAATAAATTTAGATTTAACTTGAACAAATCTTTTAATGATTGAAGTTTTGCTTTTAAGGTTTCGTAGCCGTTTTCGTCCGTCGGACAAAAGGGCATAAGGGCCAACATTTGGCACAGCAAAAGGGCACAAGCCCCAAAAAGTTTTTTTTCATACAATTTTTTTTACATACATTTTTTTCAACAAAATTTTTTTTTTCAACAATTTTTTCAACCAATTTTTTTTCAAAATTTCGTTTTCAAAAAATTTTTTTCACTACATTTTTTTCCAAAATTTTTTTTCACAAAATTTTTTTTTCAAACATTTTATTTTGAAAAAAAAATTTTTTTTTCATTTTTTTTCAAACATTTTTTTTCAAGAAAATTGTTTACGAAATTCAAAAATCTTTTTTTTTAAGATTAGTATTTTTCGTTAACTCCTGCTAACACAACTTTTTTGAACGGGCGTTGCAAAAAATAGCGTGTGATACACGTGCGCATGTGAGATTGCTAATTCGTGTGATTGCATCATTCGCCTGCGGCTCGAAGCACTTGCATCACAAATAACTATTTCAATATTATTTTTCTTGGGAATTACGACAATTTTTGTTACAACTCTGACATTTACGCGATTTTTTCTAGAATTATTTTTTCTTCTACATATAAAGAGAAATAAAGGAAGCTTGCATGTTATTGAGAAATTTTATTTCTCATGAACAATTTCAAAATAATATTATAATAATTAATAGAAAAAGGAATTGTACGAATAATTCAGTACCCTTGCATAAACCAAAAACTTAATGAATTTTTTATATATAGTTTTATTGGACCACCCTAATATATGTCATATTATATTATAATATTGGATTTCAATTGAATCAAACGTGCTCCAAATTCAATGCAAGGAACTGAATTTTGGAACTGAATTCGTGTAAATTTGAAAGTTGTTACAAAATTGTTCGTAATTGCCAAGAAAAATAATATTAAAAAATGTTTGAAACAATTCTTTTTCTTTAAAACCCATTTAAATAATTCAAATTTATTTCATTTTCATTGTTCTTATTTTTAGTTATAATATTTGCCTTACTGAATTTCCTCACACATAAATAATAACAAATAACAAATTATTTACACAAATCACTCATAAATCTGAATTCATAATAATTAGATATCAATTTTATTTTATTTAGAGAAAAAAAAACAGTATTTTCATTTAGGCAATATAACCTTTAATATCACTCCGTTCAGTTAAATAATTAATATCGCTCGCCCGAACCGCACGAATGTATTTGGGCAACTTTATTTTACATAATTATATTCATTGCTACCCTGAAAAACTTATAATTTTTCTTCATTTCATAAAATAAACTCGGAAGAATAGAGGCTAATGCATTGCAGAATTGAATTTAAAGGTCCAATTCGATAATGGCAGCAACTCCAATATACCAAAACTAACCTGAATTCGTTTTAGCGTTATATCTATTCAACTTTTTTTACTGGGTTATTCTTCAAAAGCATATATTCAGGTGATGATGATAAAACTCCAATGATTTTTCCATCGCACTTCTTGATAATTCTGGGAAACCCCCTGAAAACAATTATCGCGAAATAATAGAGCTGAAAAGAAATCATAAACATAACCTTAATTCCTTCAGATATTTGCGGATTTGAATAATCTGGTATGAACGTTATATATTTGTGAATAATAATTAATTGTAGCACAAATACAGAAAATGCATAAATGGATTTTTAGGTTAAACACTTGACAATTAAAAACACAAAACTTGGCTCATTCATTCTTAAAATGTAAGCGTCAAAAATGCAAACTATAGGCATAGGCGATCGAAGACCGAAGTTCGAACATGGATCTAATTCATCTCGGGCATCCGGCCTCACTAGATCACGTCAGTCTTGCGCCACTTTACTACTGGATGACATTTCTAAAGGGTTGTTACTCTCTATTTCTCTCTGGCCATACGCCCTCCAGATCAAATTTCACCTACCTGTACGCCAACAACATTTGCCATTTAAATAAATAAAGAAATGTATTGTTAAATAAATATTTATACATAAGGAAGAAATCAATCATCCTTGTTTTTCTCATAACTATATGACACAGTAGAATATGCTGGGACATAGCAAAATATAACCTTGAAAGTATATAAGACGTAGGGATGTGGCGACCCCATCGCCCGAGTACGGAAGCGCCTATGCGCCACCTTCAGGCACGTACGCATGTATGCACTGACTTGCGTGAATTACGGTAACGGCAGCATAGCATACATGTTGCGTTGCCTTCCTCAAAACGTCAGTTTAAACTAAAAATGGGAGAATAAAGAAAAAATAGTTGTCGGGAAGAGTGAAAAGTGATTTGGAGGCAAGGCTGCAATATTTATTTAATATTTATTATTAAAAACGTTAGTAAGTAAAATAACAACTTGATAATTTTATATTTATTAACTAATTGAATGCGTCCCTAAACATACATTTTTAGACATTTTGTTCAAATTAAATGAAGCTTTTTTTATTTTTTTGTTGTTTTTTATATTCTTTGCATACGAGAATTTAGATTTAACTAATTTAACTTTCGGTCAGTCACTGAACTAAAAATTAGTTGAATATTCGCTGATTAAGACAGGGAATAATTTTAAATTTAATTATTTTTAATTTTTCTCTCAACTCTGATTTACAGAGGGTAGCCCGATGTGGCCCTGATCAGGACTACAACAGGATACATGATCGGGACCACATTGGGCTAAGCCGATCGGGGCGACGTCGGGAATCGGAATCAAATTGGGCAATTTCTCCACGGGAACTGAAGTAAACAATTTCTTGGTACAAAGAAAAAAAACAAAGAAATGCATTTCCTGGAATCAAGTAAATTTTTTTCCAGCGTGCGTATCTTAATTTTCAATTCTCAACACAACTTCCTTGAGGAAAATGTATTTTCAACAACTGTACGGAAAAATATAATTGCTTAAATTTTAAGTTACTATTCTATGACTCCTGGATAGAGAAAAAGTGTGCTGAGATTTTAGGAATTTGATTAAATATTAGAAGAAAAGTCAATTAATTTTTAAAAACATTGTTACTGGAAAATGTCTCCTAATTTTCATGGAAGTGTATTTGAAAAACCAAGCGATCCTTTCTGATAAATAATGAACATTTCTATAGAGTTTAAAAGACTGTCAAATAATTTTCAAGAGAAGAGATTCAAGCAACGGGTTGATAAATTATGTTGAAAAGTTGTTTACCTATGGTCCAAGAGCTGGTGACGTTTTTCGTGAAGTGGGAGTATAAATCCTAATTTGTTGCGAATATATCTGGGAAATGACCCTTCTTTCGAAAGCCATAAATGCCAGACGTCCCCTCGTGAAAAGAAATATCAATTTAATACCACCTCAAGACCAGTTTCAAACCACGTTTGGTCTTTTTCTGGTCTGCACCCTCCAGCCTATACCTGCGTCATTTTTAGGGTATTGAAATAGACACCACTCTCTCTCTCTCTCCCTCTCTCTGAAATAAGGATAGCTGTCTGTATCAATAGACTAGCTATACCTGAATGTCCTAAAGAAGCTGGGTCATCTTAGTACGTGACGTCACGAAGGTACCATAAAGCAGTAAAGATTATGGTTATGGGCCTGATTTTTCAACATTACGATCCTCCGATGTCGGAAAGGGAGCAATTGCAGATGGCGATAAATAATTTGCACCCTAAGTATTTAGAGGCCTTTCCTAAAACGGAGTATCGTACTTTTGAGGAATTAAAAGATGGTGACGAATGGTTCGAGGCATCTAAACTAATATGTAAAGCATACGTTCCGCCTCCACCTACGCAAGATAGTGTTCTACCCGAATTTGACTATCGTAATAATGCCGGAAAGTCAGATGGGGTGGCTGCCACCGAAAATGAGCCTACAAGTTCGGACAAACTGAACAACGGAGCGAGCGAAAATAATGAAAAGAATAATAAAAAGCGAGGTGGTAGAGGCCGAGAAAATTTGAAAGATAGCAAAAACGAAAACCGACTAACCAACCCACCGAATAACCCTAATCCAAACAGCACTTCGAAAAATGCGTGTGCTGTACTAAGCCCTCTAGATGTACATACTCCCACATTACCACATGTATTTGGTACTCCTCCTACATTTGGGGCTTATCCGCCTTACCAAAATTACGGCTTTTATCCCGGCTTTCCTCCAGCACAAATGATGCCCGCTAATTTCTGCTATCCTCCAGTGGGTACCTACGCTGTTAAAGCGCCGAATTTGTCGACTGCTGTGGTAGCCCCAAATATGAAAAGTGCGAAACCTCAAGCGCCAGCTTCTTTAGTGTGCACTTCCGCTGGTGACACTTCAAGAGGGGAGCGTGGCTGCTGTTTGAATTACAAGGAGCAAGGACGCCTTTTTCGTGCCTGCTCCAAACCTAAAAAGGTTTTATGCCACAGTTGTGGCCAACCCGGCCAAATTTCTACGAACTGTAGCGGATGTTCGGGACCCAGGTCGGGGAACGTACAGGGGTGAGTGACTCTAGGGTCCGATCAGTTCCCCCTTTCGTTGTAAAGGTCCCTCAGATTTTTTTAGATCAAGTTGCAAATTTGTTTCGCACCTACTCTTGATTGCGAAGTTTTATTCGGTCACGATATTGCAGAATTTTTCGATTTCGATGTTAAATTTAAACCCCGTATTTGGAGAATAGGAAATGGTATTTGGCGAACGTATCAAGGACAGGAAATAGGTTCTAAAGTAAACATACCGCCGGAAATATCGGATAATCGTGTGGAGGTTGCTAATAATTCTTTGTCAAATGAAGCCGTACAAACCTGTGCAGGCATAAAGGAATTAAAGTAGAAAATGTTGTATACACCGACCAAGTTCCGCATAGAACCAGATTTAAAACCAGACACAAATACCGTATAAAAATCTAGATAGATGCGTAGAAATGCCGAATGCTATCCGTCTCTATTGGATCCTATCTGTCATTTTAAGCAGGGCATAATACGTGAGTGTATGTATATACATATTATAATATTATGTATGTTAATTTGTCAACCATTATTGCTCGGAAATTTTCATGAATTTGACAAGTATTCTGTTACAAAGTAACTTCAAAATTCATACATTTTGAATACCTATTTTTTATTCTCTTTTATATTATGTTTAAAAATTGTAATAGTAGTTAATTTAAAATATTATTTTCACAGTTCTTCGCGTCGGGTTCAAAAGAACAGGAGATAGTCGAAGAACAAAAGTAACATGGAAAATTACAGGTTGATTAATTGAATTGTTTACGCATTTAACAAAAATCCTATTAACGTATAAGATTTTGTTACCATGTGTTCTTAGATTTTAAAAAAGTGTTTAAAATCGCAGTAACGTATGAGCTTTACCATGTGTTTTTATATTTAAAAAATGTTTTGTTTAAAAAAAGTTTTGTCATCTTCGAAATTACGATAAAACATGTTCCCAAGTTTAAGAAGTATCGCTTGAAGTTTTCTTTTAAATGTATTAGAACATAAGTTGCTTCCCTACTGAAAAAGCCTACATAATAAACTAAATTAGAACCCACGTGGGAACCCATATGAGATCCTTTTTTGAATTCCTGTCTCCAATTACCATCTGAGATAGGAATATAGGATGGGAAATTTATATCGGTTCTTATAAGGGGTTTTTGTAAAGGTTCCTATATGGATGGGTTTGCAATTAATATTTAAGGAGTGCGTAGTAGTTTTCCATGAAAGCTGCGGCTGAGCAGTATTTTTTGGGGGGTTTTAAGATTGACGACTATGCACTAAAAACTTCGAAAACATATTTCAAAAAAAAAAAAATTAAGATCCCATGTGGGATTTCATGTAGGAGCAATTCATAGGTTTCCATAACGGTATTCATATAAGCCCTGGCGGACCGGCCGAACGCAAGCACACGGAAAAAATTAGTTGTTGAAATTTTGAATGACTGAGTCAACGACTCTAGGATGGGGCCAAACGTATGTCATAAATTGAAAGTATCGTCGTTAGAAACTTTGATTGATACATATTTAAAAAATAGCAAGAATTTGAGGTACAACAGAGACCGACATTATCGGAATGGCAGAGACCTCAAAAACGAATCCTAACCTCCAAATAGTGCACGTAGAGACCATTTTTATTTAGCAGAATAAATTTTTTTGCTATTATCCCTAAAAAAAAAGAGTTCGGGGACGTCTGTTGTTCTATTTTATAGCATCTCCAAATACAGTTCTTAAAATTTTTAGTTTTTGTGGACAAAAACCCGGGGGAACTGAACTGGAGGTTAGGATTAGTTTTTGAGGTCTCTGCCATTCATTATTGTAAGAAAAAAGCCGGGGGAACCTAACACTGCTAAAATCGATAATTTTCTAAGTATCACATGCCCTTAATAAGACCTCATTATGCTTAAAGCCCCGTCTATATCTGGACTCATCTTCCGCTAGATCAGTCCCTGGTCTAGGGAAGATTTATGTTTTTACAATTCCAGACTATATTGAATTATAGGTTGATTTGCAAGTATGTGATTTATCACGGTTTTTATTATGTGAAATATAACTTCTGTGACCGTAGAAACCTTTCAATTTCTTCAGAACTTTTAGAGATTTACGAGATATTTTCCTATTGGTTCATTTCCCCTGTTTTGACTTAGAGAACGAATTTTGGGACTTCGGTTTCCAGAGAAAGTCAGTGTTTCGTGAAATGTGTTCAGGAATCGGTCGATCTCTCTCTCAAGTCAAAATGTCGAAAGTAGTTGCAGTGAATGGTGCAAAATATAGTGTTCAAGATGCCGGTGGATCTGGAGATTGTTTATTTAGCGTGATTGCTCTTATAAAAAATATTCGAAGTAATTATGCTGTTCGACAAAAAATTGTAAATCATGTCTACGATAACTGGGCTGATTATTGCCTGGATGCTAAACACAATTTGGCCTGTGCGACCCGCGATCAGTACAAAATACTCATGGCACAAGAAAGAGTTTTTGGATCTTTTCTAGAATGTCAAGCTGCCACCAAAGTGTACAACATTAATTTAACGGTAATTCGTCAGTTAGACGAAACTGAAAACTATTTCGCTTATGAATTTCAAGTAAATGAAAATTACCCTACATATTGTATTTTATTTACTGGTGACAATAGGGCATGACATTGGGATGGGAACTTTCAACTATTAGTTTTTATTTCCAATGAAGAAATAAAAAGGGATCGTTCTTTATCAGACTCTGACTATAATAGTGATGTGTCAAAAATGTCCGTACGAATACATTAAACGGGATATTCATAAATTTGACACGTCAGATTATCCTCCAGATAATGTTTATGGAATTCCTCTGAAGAATAAAAAAGTATTAGGTCTGATGAAGGATGAATGCAACGGTAAAATATTGACTGAATTTGTGTGTTTGAGATCAAAATTATATGTATATAATGATTTGGATGAAGGTATGAGAAAAGAGGGCTAAGGGTGACAAAGGATCAACATTAAAAACCATAAAATTCGACGGTTATAAGCAGACTCTCATATCTCACCAAAATTGGATTAAGAGTCAATACCAAATCCGAAGCCGAAAGCCCGAAGTTCGCATCATCAGCCAAGACAAGATTGCTCTCAGCTGACATGACGATCAAACAATGCTGCTCCCCGGTACCACAGACACTCTTCCATGGGGATATAAATGTAGAATCTCTGAACCCATGGAATTCGATGTGTCCAATGTATAAGTATTGAATATATGTAGTACAGTAAAGTCTCCATCATTTCAAAATACCATTATTTCAAGACCCCAACATTTCAAGCCCCCCGTATACGGTTATTTCAAATTGCGCAGTTCTGTCAACTCCCACCACGGTCCCTGTACCCTTTCCTCCACGTCTGTGACTGGCCAATGAAAAAAGAGGCCCGAAGAGCGGGAAACCTTGAATTGAGTATTGTTTCACGATTTTCAACACTTTGTTGACTAAAATTACTGGTAGAGGTGAACGAATTCAAGAAAGTACTTTAACACAATGTACTTATTCTCTTTTTCACTGATTCACAAGAAATCACTTTTATTGTTCATTTCAAAGCAGGTCACCGAGATTACAAGATAAAGATTGTACAAAAATAGATCACAAAATAATCACTTGGTCGGATTGTTAACAAATAATCACATAGCTCACACTTAACAGTAGATTACTCATAGTTGATAAAAAAAATACACTTTTTATTTAAAAGAGTTTAGAGTTAATACTCGATCCTATTTACTCTATATGATTTCAAAGTTTATCGAATACACAAAACAAAAAATGGGAAAGTAATTGATAGTTCATCGTATAGTCCTTGTTCACATGAACGCGTTTTTTACAGAGAGATATTCTACCAAGGGCGAGAGAGGTTTTGCCAATACCTCATGAACGAGAATGAGCTTGTCCAGAAGTACTAAAACATTTTGTTTAAAGAGCGAGACTCCACTGAAAGAGAACCTGGGTGAGGTGTCTCAAATGGTGACTCTGGGATACCGGGCGACCTCTCAGAGTATGCAGCCTTATCCTTGTATGCGGGGCTCTACAAGAATGGACGTACCCTTTTCCCTAGCTGCTCGTGGGAACATTATTGATAACACCAAACATAGTTGTAGTAAGTGAAGTTCAAAACAATCGAACGCGCAGGGCTCCCGACAATGGGTCGGATAACAATGCCGACTATCCTAGAGTTGGTGGAGCCAATCAACACGGAGTCAATGTGATTGACCATCAGAATCTCATTACTTTTAAGTGGAACGATCGACTCAGGGATGACCTGCTGGAGTGCTATGATACCAGTATGGCCCCTGACCGAGAAGGTTACATGGCGCGACTGCATACTCTGTGGTCGCTTCTCGCATTCAGTGTGTGATTGAATACATAACATCTGGTATGACTTTCACTGCCAAGGTTCGACAGTTCGCGCGCCAACTGCGGGTCTGTCATCACACACTCAACAAGTCAAAGCTCCTGACCATCAAGCAGCATATTGTTGACAGAATGCGAGTACTATCCAACGCTAGGAGAAGTCTAGAGCGGAGAGAGAGGTGGGTCAGAGAAAATCGACGGTTTTTGTCTGACCCATCTCGACTCTTCAAGACCCTCCAGTTACTGTCGTCTACCCGCCTACACCAGAGGAGGTCGAAGCATTTTGGAGAAAAGTCTACAAAGTCCAGCATCCACTGAAAGAACACTCAAAGAATATAAATAGCTTCAAGGAGCTGTGCCGTGTCCTCATAACACCTGACGAGGAATGCCCACCTATCACTACCGAGGAGGTGAACAACGTATTGAGAGGCATGAAGAATTATTCCGCACCGGGACCATATGGTATAAAGACCTACCATGGTAACACCATGAGCCCTCTCCTCTTTTGCCTCACATTATTGCCACTATCTCTCGCACTTCGCCATTCCGAAGAGCATCTCTGCGGCAAACCTCGAAACCGAAAGCATACGGTCACTCATGTATTTTACACGGATGATCTTAACACCTATGCTAAAAATCAAGAGAAACTACATCTAGCTCTACACATTGTCAAAGAGTACACTCAATTGATTGGAATGGAGTTCGGGTTAGAAAAATGCACCAAGGTTTATTTGAAGAAAGGGAAACTTAATGGCGTCCCGGAAGACCCTGAGCTCGTCGACAGAAGCGCTATACGACATTGAGCACATTATTGATGGTTGTCGCGTAATGGCTCAAAGAGAATATACGCACAGGCATAATGATTTAGCGGGCAATATACATCAATAACTTGCCCTGAACCTAGGACTCCTAACAGAATGGATGCCTTTCTATAGATACATTCCAATGCCCGTTTTAGAAAAGGAAGATTACATCTCATATTGGGATGTTACTATCCAGACGGATCATTACATCCGAGACAATCGACCAAACATCGTAACGCGAGAAAAAAAATGTGAAAGAGTCTACATCATCGACATTGATTGTCTACTCAACCGAAATTTGCAGGCAACCTATGCAACCAAGATCCACAAGTATAGCACGCAAGGTGCACTGAACATCTTGAAATTTAGAAGTCAGTAGGGTACTGGCAGCAGCACAGAAGGCAGTTTTATTAAACACCTGTCACGTTGCAAGAAACTTCCTGAACCATCAGGAAGCAAGCGACTAAAACCCTATGAAGTGATACATGTTAGCTCTAAGAAAGCATCCAACACTAACGGCCGCTGTGTAAGCATAACAGCGGTAAAATACGAACTGCAAACCACACCATGCTCCTAATGTTGTACCTAAAACATTTCCGCAAATGATGTCGTACATCGTATTAAATTAACTAATTACATCCACACCTGATCAGTCACTTGACTTAGTCGGTGGCCACGATGGAAAACCGAGTTTCTTTCAATCCGAGAAAAACTTAAAAAAAAATAATAATAATGGAACATCCTTGTGAAGGCAGTAAATGGATACTTCAAAGCGATTGGCATGAGCTTCAAGTGTGCCTGCGTCCACCTGCACCAAGGAAGACTAGAAACTACATCATCGCGTGATGATCAGGATGTTCAAATCATAGGCGGAAATACCATTCAACATCTTGGTAATCGAGAGACATATACATATTTTGGAATACCGTGAGTGGAAACCCAAAATGTGCGTCTGTTCAAAACAGCCTTGAAAAAAGTTCTCTCCAAATTCTCATAAAAATTTCGGCTTCCGAATTATCTGGAAAGAATAAGATAAAGACGACCAATGCTGCGGCGTTTCTATACAGTGCCGCATATAGGACCGCAGATGAGCTTGGCCTCTCATTTGATTTCAGCGACACTGCACATGGCCTAGCATCACTAACACCTTTGGTGCTCAAAAGTCGTGTACAGGAAGCAGAACATACGCTTCTACTAAGAAGCGGATTGATGATGAATATTTTAATTAAAACAGGATTTCAAGCTACAAGTCATTCAATCGATTTTCACCCTGAGACCTTGAATAAGGGAAAAAGTTTAGTAGTCATTCATGTGGTGAGGATGCAGAATTTGGAAGTGAATGGAAAAGTAAAATTCAGTCCAGTGCCGCTTTTGCCATGAAATCAAGATCTGTTGTCATAGACAGATAAATTCAAAACTCAACTGTGATCAAACCGTTTAATAAACTCGAGCAAAAGTTTTTTCCTCGAAATCGAGATTTTATACGTTTTCCTATAGACACTTTCGTTATCTGACAGTTTAACTCTTATTTTCAGTAGAAATTTATTTATTTTCAATCGCATGTAAACAAGTGGAATTCAGCACTCAGGAATTGCCACTTTTGGAAAACAGATGGCGCCAGGCTGTTTCCGCGGCCACACTCAATATCACATATAATTTATACATGGACGACCTCAAACTCTTTGATTCCTCGAAAGAGGAGCTTAACATCCTTGTGGAGGTCGTGAATAGGTACTCTAAAGCGATTGCAATGAGTTTTGGACTGGACAAGTGTGCCTGCGTCCACCTACACCAAGGAAGACTAGAAACTACATCATCACGTGGCGATCAGGATGTTCAACTCAGAGGCAAAAATACCATTCAACATCTTGGTAATGGAGAAACATATACAGATCTTGGGATTCCGCAAGCGGAAATCCAAAATAAGCGTGTGTTAAAAACGGCCCTTGAAAAAAGGTATCGTCAAATTCTCAGAAAAATTTGGGCATCCGAATTATCTGGAAAGAATAAGATTCAGGCGACCAATATGCTGGCCGTTACTATACTGCTCTATACGTTTGGAGCAGTAAAATAGAACGTCGAGCAGTTAAAGCAACTTGACCGAAGCATACTCAAGATGATGACAATCCATGGAAGTTATCATCCTAGATCTTCCGTACCCCGAATATATCTCCCTCGAGATAAAGGAGGTGAAGGCTTGCTAAGCTTAAAGTGTCTTCATTGAAGAACGGTTCTGGCTACAACCTGCTCATTTCTAAATAGTACAGATTCTCTTATGCGACTCATACATCAACA
Organism: Andricus grossulariae; assembly: GCA_011634705.1. NCBI lineage: Eukaryota > Metazoa > Arthropoda > Insecta > Hymenoptera > Cynipidae > Andricus > Andricus grossulariae. The sequence continues at coordinate 201,607,517 of JAABKJ010075445.1, read as the reverse complement.
TGAAGTCGTCAATGATGCGGCGTTTCTATACCATGCCGCAGAGGAGCTTGGCCTCCCATTTGATTCTAGCGACACTACACATGGCCTAGCATCACTAATACCTTTGGTGCTCATAATCACTGAATATCTATGACTACTCTGTTATATATTGACGTCTTGTTGAAAAGTTATATTCGCGTTCTTTTCCTACCTAAGTTTTATTTAAATGAAATGTGTTTTTGACACTTCGCACTGATTCTCCATCCCAATTTTCAACTGATATTTGGGAAAAGCAGGATCTTCAAGAATGTTTTAACTCGTATGCTTACCTTCAGGCGACGACATTGTTCTCGTGCTATTTGCCGGAAAAAGGGTTTTCCACCTAGATTTTAGAATATAAACCCACATGTGGTAGACGATGTACCATGCCTCAGAAAGAATCTATAAGACTAATTAAAAAAATATTAAGGTCAATGTTGTCAAAACGCATAAAAGAATGTTCTGTTCGGACATTCCGACGGTTGGCACGTATGGGAAAGTGGGGTATGGTGTCCGTGTGGGGCACAGCGACTCCTGCAAATAATGCTTATGTTCGTTCATTTTCATATTAATGGTGCTACGTAAAATAGCTTTCTTTAGTACTCAAGAAAGCCATTTTGTGTGAAAAAAAACTAATATGAAACTCCAGAAACACAAGCATTATTTGCAAGAGTCATCGTGCCCCGCACTGACACCAAACCCCACGTTCCCCTTTGTATCGTCTGTATTTGAACGTAGATAGTACCTAAAAATTTTATAGAGTTGTTAACACTAAAATTCATTATGTTTATACTAAAGTAACATTCGGCAGGATAACGAAAATGTTTCTAAAATAAAAACCAAGTAAATTAATATATCAACGACTGCAACTATTTAAAAAGTTTATAAAGTTAACTGACGACCGATCTTTTCAGAACAGCAACTGAGTCTAGTGCTTTCTCTGTCTCAGTTTAACAGTTTCAAGAAAGATATGTAGATAAATAGTCTCTAACAAGTTATCTTGTGTAATGAATTATGCAAAAAAGGTTTAACCAAGCAAAATATGTTTCCAGTCATCAGAATGTTTTCGTATTAAAGTCATGTATGTATATATATATTTTTTTGTTTGTTTGTTTTTGTTTTTGGTTTCTATTCCTTTGGAATAGAACTGAAGGGCCTATGACAAAGCCACAGAACGCGTCCTCGGGTTGCGGGAAGAGGGTCCCTGTACCAAGGGTTTCTACTGAATATGGTTACAATAATTAATAAGCAGTCGCGGACAATTGTCCAGGGATGGTCCCGAAGGAATAACCCCTAAGCGAATTCCTTGAATTCAGAGAATTCCTTGAATTCAGAGAATTCCTTGAATTCAGAGAATTCCTTGAATTCAGAGAATTTCTTGAATTCAGAGAATTCCTTGAATTCAGAAAATTCCTCGAATCCAGGGAATTCCTTGAATTCAAAAAATTCAGAGAATTCCTTGAATTCAGTGAGTGCAGGGAATTTCTTAAATTCAGAAATTTCCTTGAATTCACAGAATTCCTTGAATTCAGAGAATTCCTTGAATTCAGAGATTTCCTTGCATTCAGAGAATACCTTGAATTTAGAGAATTCCTCGCATTCAGAGAATTTCTTGAAATCAGACAATTCCTTGAAATAATAGAATTCCTTGGATTCAGAGAATTCCTTGAATCCAGAGAATCCCTTGACTTCAGAAAATTCTTTGAATGCATAGAATTCCTTGAATTCAGAGTATTTCTTGAATTCAGAGAATTCATTGAATTCAGAGAATTTCTTGAATTTCTGGAATTCTAAAGATTCCCTGAATTCCTTGAATTTAGAGAATTCCTCGAAATCAGAGAATTCCTCCAATTCAGAGAATTCCTTCAATTCAGAGAATTTCTTGAATTCAGAAAATTCCTTGAAATCATAGAATTCCTTGAATTCAGAGAATTTCTTGAATGCAGAGAATTCCTTAAATTCAGATTATTCCTTCATCTCAGAGAAGTCCTTGAATTTAGAGAATTCCTTGCATTGAGAAAATTCCCTGAATTCAGGAAATAAATCCAATTCTCCGAATTATTTGAATTCTTTGAATTGTTTAAATTCAGGGAATTACTTAGAACTTCGAATTACTCGAATTTTTCAAATTCTGTGAATTCGTATTCTTTCAATACCTTGCGTTTAGAGAATCCCTTGAATTCAGAGAATTTCTTAAATTTAGAGAATTGCTTGAATTCAGAGAATTCCTTGAATTCAGAGAATTCCTCGAATTCAGAGAATTCCTTGACTTCTGAGAATTCTTTGAATGCAGAGAATTCCTCGAATTCACAGGATTCCTTGAATTCAGAGAATTTCTTGAATTCGGTGAATTCCTTGAATACCGAGAATTCAGAAAATTCCTTGAATTCAGAAAATTCCTTGAATTCAGAGAATTCCTTGAAATCATAGAATTCCTTGAATTCAGAGAATTCCTTGAATTCAGAGAATTCCTTGAATTCAGAGAATTCCTTGAATTCAGAGAATAAAATAACATTTTAAACGGAGTGAAGTTAAACTTGTGAAAAATATGTAACATAGTCGTGTTTGGTATTAAATTATTCAGTAATGGATGAAAAAATATAATATGTTATCATATTTTCACTTTAAATTCATTAAAGAACGCTAATTAGCATGAGTGCGCCAGAATGTCAAAATAACGCTCCCGCTAGCTGTCAACTCCACTAGCGCAGATCTGTCGCATTCCTCAGAAAAACTCAGGAGAGAGCGAGAAAGGATGGAACGGGATAAGGAAGAATGTGGCGAGACAAACCGAAGAATAGGTCCGAGAAAACGACGCGGAACCGAGGAATCAACGAGGCGAAAGCGAGCCAGACTCAGTATTCCTCATCTCATAATAAAATTTTCAACCAAATAGTCTAATGTTCAAGCCAGAAAGGCGAATTCATTCGAGGATAGTTGAAATATCAAACTGAATGGCTTAATATAGAACAAAAAGATCATTTTCAACTAATGAAGATGGAGTTTTGTTCAGATAGTAGAAGATAAAGTAATTATTTTTTTGATTTTGCACCAAACAGTTGGTCTTACAAATGAAGAGTTGAATTTGCAATCAAGGAAGAAAAATGTTGGTACTGAAATTATCTAGAAGTGACTCAGGTCCATCATTAATCGGACTTAAGTTCTTTGGAATTCAACAACAATGAGTTGTGTTAATTTCAAACACAGTGAGCCTTAACCATTTTTAACCTGACATTTTTGTGGCACAACTGTTTTTTATAGAATGCTTTGCTTATGATTTTAAAGTATTTTATAGCAAAAACAAGAATAAAGTATCTAGATCTTTTTGAAGTTAGTTGAACAAAAATCATAAATCCTCTATTTCTTTTCGCAGGGTTAGGTTCGCAGTCGAACAGAGATTGCCCTGACACTCCCCACCCGGTTCACTGTCGCTCTTCTCCTTCTCCTCTTCTACTTCAGGCTCCCGAGGAGCCTAAAGTACTTGGATACGCACTTGGAAAACTTGGATACATTCGGCTTATTCCCCGCACAAATCAAAATCTACGATTCGAATTTCGAAGATATGTTTTCCCTGCAGGACATTCAATTCGATTGCGAATAGAAAGAAAGCACTATATTCCCGTGCCAGCCCAAGAACATATTGTTTTATCAGTATCCAATGGTGACATTTTTGCAATATTAGAGTATAGCGGGGTTCTTCGGGGAATATATATGTGTCATGTCATGTGTCATGTCATGTGTCATGTAATGTGTGATGGCATGTTCATCTCATGTGTCATGCCATGTGTCATTTAATGTGTGATGGCATGGTCATCTCATGTGACATGTCATGTGTCATGTCATGTGTCATGTCATGTATCATGTCATGTGTCTTGTCATGTGTCATGCCTTGTGTCATGTCTTGTGTCATGTCATGTGTCATGTCATGTGTCATGCCAATTGTCATGCCATGTGTCATGTCATGTGTCGTGTCATGTTTCATGTCATGTGTCATGCCATGTATCATGCCATGTGTCATGTCATGTGTCATATCATGTGTCATGTCAAGTGTCATGTTATGTGTCATGTCATGTGTCATGTCATGTGTCATGTCATGAGTCATGTCATGTGTCATGTCATGTATCATGTCAAGTGTCATGTCATGTGTCATGCCATGTCTCATGTCATGTGTCATGCATGTGTCATGTAATGTGTGATGGCATGTTCATCTCATGTATCATGTCATGTCTCATGTCATGTGTCATGTCATCTGTCATGTCATGTGTCATGTCATGTGTCATGTCACGTTTCATGTCATGTGTCATGTCACGTTTCATGTCATGTGTCATGTCATGTTTCATGTCATCTGTCTCTTAATTTGTCATGCCTTGTGTCATGTCTTGTGTCATGTCATGTGTCATGTCACGTGTCATGCCAAGTGTCATGCCATGTGTCATGTCATGTGTTATGTCATGTGTCATGTCAAGTGTCATGTTATGTGTCATGTCATGTGTCGTGTCATGTGTCATGTAATGTGTGATGGCATGTTCATCTCCTGTGTCATGTCATATGTCATGTCATGTGTCATGTCATGTGTCATGCTGTGTGTCATGCCATGCGTCATGTAATGTGTCATGTCATGTGTCATGTCAAGTGTCATGTTATTAGTCATGTCATGTGTCATGTTATGTGTAATGTCATGTGTCATGTCATGTGTCATGTCATGTGTCCTGTCATGTATCATGTCATGTGTCATGTCATGTGCCATGCCATGTGTCATGTCATGTGTCATGTCATGTGTCATGTAATGTGTGATGTCATGTTCATCTCATGTGTCATGTCATGTCTCATGTCATGTGTCATGTCATCTGTCATGTCATGTGTCATGTCATGTGTCATGTCACGTGTCATGTCATGTGTCATGTCATGTGTCATGTCATCTTGAAATTTCCTTGCAATCTTTTAAGATTTCCTGAAGATTTATTTTAAATATTTAAAAATCACTTATGCGAATTTTTAACCAAAAACATTTACTTTTTTACAAAATTGTTGAATTTTTAACATAATATAGGAACTTTTAAGAAACATATTTGAATTTTTAACTAAGACGATTAATTTTTTGCAGATGACGAATTTCTAACAAAATACATTAATTTTCAACGAAGTTGTTAAATTTTTAACTGGAAAAGATAATTTTTCAACTAAATAGGTAAATTGCCAACTGGAAAGAAACTTTTTTTTAACTGAAGATAAAAACCTCACATTTTAAAATTTTAAAAACCAATTTTTTATTTAAAAAACTTAAATTTCTACAAAATAGTTCAATTTCTAACCAAGGGGATTTTCAAGCGAGCAGATTAATTTTCTACTAAAACAGGCAAACTTTTAACGGGGTACATTAATAAGCGAATAGTTGAATTTTCAACACAATAGTTTTTTTTTTACCAAAAAGTTGAATTATCGAAGAAGAATCTTAGTTTCATACAAAACAAAAAACGATATCTCAACAAAATACATGAATGTTCAACTCAGAAAAACAAATTTCCTACAAAAATGCAATAGTTAGATTTTCTGTTTGAAAATTTTACTTTTAACCAAAATTGAAGCAAATTTTCAACTTAATAATTAAATTTTCTACTGAATAATGTGAGTTTTTATCTAAAAATAGAATAGTTAGATTTTCCGATAAAAAATTGATTTTTAAATTGAAAAACAAGTTCTTAACTGTGTACGTAGTCAAATTTTTAACCAAGGAAATTAATTTTCTATCAACATAGTTAAATTTTTTACCCAAAAATAAGATTTTTCAGAAAAATACTTAAGTTTCCAACCAAGAGAAGACTTTCTAACATCATTGTTAAATTTCCTACAAAATGGACTAATTTTTTACCAAAAATTTCCATTTTCAACCAAAAGCATGAATTTTCAATGAAACCGAATAATTTTTGACCAAAAAAGAATTATTATTGACCCAAAAAAAAGATTTTTTAACTAAAAGTGATTAATTTTTAACGAAAAACAGAATCGTTGAATTTTCGTTCGAGAAAATTAATTTTGAACAGAAACAAAACAACAAATTTCTACCAAATAGTCAAAAACTATTTGCATAACGTACGTGAATTATTCTGAATTACCTACATTACTTCCGTGTTAAGATGCCACCAGTCGGTAACAAACAACCGAAACTTGTTGGATACCTAGTTGGAAACTACATTATCGACTAATGATAAAGCCGGAACCTAAATTATCTACAGATGGTAATGCACGATGTAGATTTCTGCTTTACCGACCAATACCTAATTAGTCGCATATAGGTGGCGTATGAGGCTAGGGGAATCCCCAAGTTCTAGAACTTTCTAGAAGTAGAGGTCGAGTGTGGTTGCTGAGCGGAAAGCGCGCGAAGTTAGAATTCAACTATTCATGTAATACCCAAGTTGGTAAAACAGTGACCGATCATTTACCGGCAGACGATAAAGGTTCGTGTCCATGCGAAGATGACACCTTTACACCCACTCTTTTGCTGAAAATTCTTTTTTTTTTAATGCAACTGTTTGCTTGAAAATTAATCTGTTTTGTTTGAGGATTCAACCATTTTGTTGAAAATTCGGTTTTTTTAAATATTTAATTCAACTGTTTTTGATTTAAAATGAAAACATTTATTACATTTTTCGTTGAGAAATCATATTTTTTGGCTGAGAAATCAACTGTTTTATAGAAAATTCGTCTTTTTTAGTTTGTTTCAGAATGCATTTATTTTGGCAAAAAATTAACCTTATTTGGTTATAAATGCAACTGTTCAGTTGAAAATTAATCTGGTTGAGGATTCAACCATTTTGTTGAAAATTCGTATTTTTTGGGTTGAACAATCAACTGTTTTATAGAAAATTCGTCTTTTCGGCTTGAAAATTTCATAATATGATTGAAGGTTCATCTCCTCGGTGGAAGATCAAACTACTTGGTTAAAAATTGTTCTTTTTTCGGCAGAAAATTAATCTTCCTGATTGAAAATTCATCTTTTCGATTGAGGATTCAATTTCGATGAATTTTTATTCTGTATTCAAAGTTATTTTACCCCTCAAATCGACATACACGTTAGTTTCGATGGGGAAATTATCATCATGATTCCAGATTTAAAAAATTTGAGGTTATGTTACCTTTTTTTACCTTTTAGCTTTTTACAAACAAAAATTGCTATTTTTAAACAATTATCATTACAATTCCAACAATTTTAGGCTATATTAGCGTTTTACCCGAAAAACGGGTGGTTTAAAATGAAAATCATTATATTAGTTTGAACAAGATTTAGAATGTAACAGTTTTTGATTAGGTTAGTGATTTTGTCGGAAATTGTGACATTGTACAGTTAAAATATTAAAAAAAAAAAAGTAATCTACGCTATAATTGTCAATGCTATGATTTGAAGAATGAATGAAAAATTGTTTTAAAAAATTCATTTGAAAATTTTGGAAATCTTATTAAATATTCTTTGAAAATTAATTAAAAAAAAAATATTTCAAAACTTCTAAATATATTTTAAACTTACTAGCTTATTTTCCAAATTAATAATTGTTCAATTGTCACTTTTTATTCAAAAATTGTTTTAAAATATTTTTAAACATTCCCTTAAAATTAATTTAAAAAATTTTAAAAGTTGCTTTAAATTTTCCCAGCAAACTTGAGTTTTTTTTAATTTTCTTGAAACCTTTAAAGATCCTTAAAAAGCTTCAAAATTTCATTTCGAAATCTTCAACAATCTCAATTTATTTTTTTATTTTTCGAAATCTTTTCCAATTTAAAATTAAGTTTGGATCTTTTCAAAACTTGTAAATATCTCCTGAACTAAGTCAAATTTTTTCCAAATTGATGATTGTTTAATTGTTATTTATGCATAAAAATTCAATGATTTCACTTACATATTTAAAATTTATTAAATAGAAGAATTAAAATTGTAACGTTTAAAGTTTAAATTTAACACTCTAAAATATCAACGATTTTAGGCATTCTTTTTCAAATAATTCAGGTTAAAATTGTTTAGTTTTTAATATTGAAAAAAAAAATGTTTTCCTCAATTAAAAAATTTCAAATTAAAGGGCTTACAAATGGAATATTTTAGATTTAAACAATATTTGAATAGGATTTGGAATTAAATAAGAGCGTTCAATTTTTGCAATTATTCAAAAATTAAGAATAGTTTATAAAGTTTAAATTAGAAAAATATAATAATAATAAAAAAATAAAACTGCGAACTTGTAAAAATGTATTTTGTTGTTGTTTAAATTTGTACATTTTTTACAATAAACTATTAGTAAAAAAAATAATCATAAAAATTTATACAAATTTTTGAATTGTAAAAACTCATAATTTATTGTTAATTTTCTTACTTTTCTACACGAAAATATAAGAAAAAATTAGCTATTTGTATTTAACTGTATTTTTTTGCTAAATTTTGTAAATTTATTTACAAAAAAGTAAATTTTTTAACATAAAATTACAGTTGTAGAAATGTTGTACTTTTTTGTACAAATTTTTTCCACTAGGGTATATGGTGAAAAATTAAACCCCCTCCCCACCTCAATTACGAGAAATGACGTAGATCAAAATTCTATCAAAACATAGGAAAGAAGGTGATTTTTTACGAAAAATAATAATAATGGAGGAATATATTTTTTCAAATAAAATTAATGGAAATACCATCTTGAATGCAATAGGGAACACTTTAAATTCCTAAAATTTGGAGTCGAAATTTATATTGAATTTTCAACAAACAAGATTAATTTTCTAACCAAAAAGACGACTTTTCAACAAAATATATTAATTTTATACTAAATAGTTGAATTTGCGACTTTTAAAGGTTAAATTTCTAACCATGAATGGAATGATGCAGTTTTCAGATAAAAATATGAATTTTTAATAAAAAGAAAACCAATCTTTCAACAAAAAAGTTGGATTTTGAACCAAAGAGCTGAATCTTAAGAAATATGAATTTTCAACAAACTAGTTCAACTTTCAACCACGCAGTTGAATTGTTAGCTAAAAAAGAGGAATTTTTAACCAAATAGTTAAATTTTTAACCGAAGAGATTAATTTTCTAGCAAGAAGATTAATGTACTAATAAAAAACAGGATTTCTCTACGAAATACTTGAATTTTCAACAAAACGATTGAATTTTCAAGCCAAAAGGACGAATTGTTTACAAAACTGTTGAATTTTTAACTCAAAAATATAATTTTTTAACAAAAAGGCTAATTTTTTACCCAAAAAAATAATTTAATCAAAATAATTTAATTTTCAACCAAACAGTTAAATTTAAACCAAAAATATGAATCTTTAACTAAAAAAGATATATTTTTAACAAAATAGTTAAATGTTTGATCAAAAAGGTGAATTTTTAACCAAAAAGTTAGATTTAAACCAAAAATATGAATTTATAACAAAAAAGTTAAATTTCAACCAAACAGTTTTTTTAACATTTAGCATTTTTAACCGAAAAGGATCAATTGTCAACCACAAACATTAATTTTCGACCAAAAAAAATTTTTCATAAAATACAGGAATTTTCAACTATAGAAGATCAATTTTCAATAAAAAATATCAATTATTAACCAAAAATGGAATAGTTATATTGCTAGTTAAAAAAATTATTTCTGAAATTAAACAATTTGGTTGAATTTTTTTTTCTTGACTGAAAAATCTTTTATGGTTTCAAATTCAGCTAGCTTTCTGAAAAGTCCTTTTTTTTGTAGAAAATTTATCTTCTTGGTTCGAATATAAAAATTGGCACCGGCACTAGGGATTCGAAAATATTTACACGAATCTAAAGAGATTTAAAAAGATTTTATAAGGAACCATTCAGGAAATACTTGATACTGGAGGTTTGGGGGGAGAATGTTGCGCAAAACATCATGGTTTATCACGCGCTAAGATATTTCTCGAAACTACCAGAGAATTATGTAAAGTTTACGTAATTATCTTATGAAACTGTGCAAACTATGTTTCTAGGTATCCAATAAAATCTCATCATTTTAGCGATAAGCATATGAGATAAATAAATAAATAAAAAATATATTTCAACAAAGACTTATTTATTTTATTTTGCGACACCAATTGATGTGGTATAAGTTAATGAATAAAAAATTTTAAAAATTTACATGACTTTGACCATTTTTGTTATCTTTAACTCTCACTAAACACCTTTAAAAAAAAACCACAAAACTTGTAAATAGTTTACAATCTTTTTCTGTTAAGATTCAAATTATTATGAAAAAGATGTTCGAAAAAGGCGCTTTATTTTTCACAAGCAAACCAAAAGATTAAGTTTCACGTCTATAATAAATAAGGTAACATTTAAGATACCATATATGTACTGTAATTAAACACCGGAATATTTATCAGATACAGTGGTACCCAAATTCTTCATCAACGCCGTGATCAGTTCTTCCCCAAATTGGCAAACATAAGGTTCGCTTATACTCTGGTTATCATTCTGACGGTCATCCTTGATTTTATTGGTAAATATATTACTACAAAATATCTATAATTTTAAAAGCGTTACAGACTTCGTCATGATTCAAAACAATTGAGTGAAGCATACAAAATTGTCCTCAGTTTCACCTAGAAATTTTCCCACAAGGAGTTAATGATATACCAATATCCTTTTCAAACAAATAAATCTTCGGTTTCTTCTTGCAGAGCTAATTTCACAGTATGAATGTTTACCTAATGGCGAGCCCATTCCCGGTGTTCCTCGTGGCAAACAACTGTTTTCTGACAAACAACCTGCTAACAGATTTCTTCCTTTGGGTCCATATAATGTCACATGTGGTAAGTCTCTCTGCGGCACGTCACGATTGCGACATCTCTACCTAGCGGCATCTCTCACTAGTGGAAAGTGATGGCCCGTCACAGGGGTGCCTTCGCGCCCCCCCCCCCCTACGAGACGTTGGAAAAGGGGGAGGGGGCTGACCAATATTATTATCAAGGTTGCGAGGTTTGAAAAATTTTCAAAAATGCTATTATTACATTTTTTTAATAATTGACAAAATGTTATGCCCATTCAACACAAGATCTTTATTATAAAGGTATTGAAAAACAACTTTTTTTAAAGTTTATTGAGAATTCATTCCATGTTATAAAAAAATTATTAAAAAATTGATCATTACAAATTTTTAAAATTGAAAAATTAAAAATGGAAGGAGGAAGCACATACTGTTTTTTCATCCGAACACCGTGTGTCTCAATCATTTTCAACATGAAAAACAATTTTTTTTCTACACGCCTTTTTCTACAAGTCTTATAAAATAAAATAAAAATTAATAAATTGAAAACTACGCATTTCATGGAGGTTTCTGTATATTAGAAAATAATTTTTTGTCATCAAGGTTATTGAAGAATTTTTGCACTCGGATTTTCTTTATTGTTTATTACTTTTCGGCAGTTTTTAAGCTTTTCAAATATTCAAAGAAAAAAGGCATCGAGCTCATTTTCAAATAAGTGAAATTGAATTATAAATTATTTCTAAATAAGAAATTGTCTATTAAGGTCTCTCGAAGATTTATAATTTACCTTGGAACTACTCATTAATCATCAGAAAAAGGCTTTCTTCAAAAAACATTGAGTTCAAAAAATTTTAGTTTCAAGATAGTTGAGGCTCACGTGGTATAACGTTGCATCAAACTACTTGGATGACATTTTATTACCAACATCCAAGTGGTTCGATAGCTGAGTTGGCTAGTGTCCGTGGCGAAGTACACGAATACAGGTACTTCCGGTAGAATAGAGACTTTCCATAATTTTTTTTTTAATTATTTGAAAATGTTGATGTAGTTATCTATGAAATGAATTAGTTGTTATATACCAAATGAATTAGTCATTATATCGCTGGTTCCTATTTCAAAGCGTAGTTCATAGGCAACTTTAATTTAGAAACTGATTTGTAACGTGAATAGAATTGTATTTATGTAAAATGTAAATGGTATTATACGTTTAATAAGTTCTTAGAAGTTGAAGATTTCATGGTGATTTATTTAGAGAGCTTCGTGAAGCGTATTTCTTTTAAAATTAAAATTGTGACAAGGAATGTGCAACGATCTAACAGAAGCTTTCGGATCATCATCTTGCAGTTGGTAAACGTATTTTTGCAATAAATTATTCAAAAAATGATAAATTTGTAGCACACTCGACCGGCTCTGGTCATAAATTTTTATGATTATAAAAAAAGTTTTTTTTTGTAAATAATTTTTTTTTTTTTTTTGCTTTTTTCATAATTATAAAAATTTAGGACCAGAGCCGCGTTTCTTAGTACTTCTTATTCATTACCCCCAATTTTCAACTTTTTCAACTTTCAAATTGATGTGGCTATTCGCGTGAAAATAAGTTTGCAAATTAAAAAAGTGTCGGTAAGGTAGGAAGCCAGTCACGTGACCCACTCATCACATGGCCAGTCTTTGAAATCTTTTCCCAATTATATTTGAACCTTTTCAAAATTTATTTATTTTTCTTGGATGAACTCGATTTTCTTTTAATTTGGTAATCGTGCAAAAAATCTTCTACTTTCTTTTGCGAAATGTTAGGAAATAATTTAAAATCCTGCAAAATAAAAACAATTTCCTAACAATCTTTCATATTCTTGAGCATAATTTTGGATATCTTTTGGAATATTCTATTCAAATAATTTTGGAAAATAAAAAAAAATAAACATTTTAAATTTCCTATGAATCTTTAGAACACTTTTTCTTCGAAATCTTTAAAAATCGATTTTGTTTTAAATTTTATGAAATCTTTGCACGACTTCTTAAAATTTCTATAACTAACACGAATTTTTTCTAACATTTTGTAATCTTGCAAAATTGAAAAATTTTGCTTCAAAATTTTTCTACACTATTTTTCGAAATTTTAGAAAATCATTTTATATCCTAAAAAATAAAAATCTTTCACCAAAAAATCTTTCAGATTATTGTTCGTCAGTTTTCGAAATCTTATGAAATCTTTTTAAATAAAATTAATTTACCAAATAAAACATTATTTAAATCTTCCCAGGAATTTCAAAAAGATTTTTTTTTCTCTTGGAACCCTTCAAATGTTTGAAAACCCTTTTTTTTAATTTTCAAAATTCTTCATTTTTTCTTAATTTTTTGAAATTGTTTCAAATTTGAAATTATTTTTGAAATCTTTCCAAAAATATATATTTTTTTTAAATCTAGCAAAAAAAATTGCTTTAATATCTTCCAGATATTTTTTCGACAATGTTGGAAAGCTTTTGAAATTTTAAAATTTTTTTTCAATTTTCCCTTGAAATTAATATTTTTAAATAAAAAGTCGTATACAGTTTTTTCAGGAACCTTTAAAAGGAAACTTTTTTATTGTCTTGAAACCTTTAAAACTCTTAAAATTCTCCTACTTCTCTTCATTTCTGAGCACTTTTCCTACTTTCCCTTCCTCATTCCCCACACTATTCCTCATTGCCCTGCTTTCTCTACTTGCTCACCCCTTATTTACCCTACTACCCTATTGACCTGATTTTCCCTCCCCTTATTTCCCCTCACTTTCCCTAATTCCCTTCACTAGTTTTCACTACCTCCAATCTCCCAATTTCCCCTTGATTCCTCTACTTCTCTTCATTTTCGATCACTTTGCCTACTTTCCTTTCCTTATTCCGTACACTTTTTCTCATTTTTCTGCTTCCTCTAGTTCCCCACCCCTTATTCATCATAATCCACATTTAATTTAATTTCCCTCCTTTTATTTTCCTTCTTCTCATTTTCCCTCACTTTCCCTCATTCCCTTTACTAATTTTCACTACCTTCGATCTCCCAATTATCCCTCGTTTCCGCTCGATTTCCCTAATTCTCTTCATTTCTGATCCCTTTTCCTACTTCCCCTTCCTTATTTCGTTTACTTTTCATCATACCCCTGCTTCCTCTACTTCCTCTACCTTCATTTATCCTACTCCCCTATTTACCCTTACTTCCTGCCTCTTATTTCTCTTTCCATGATTTTCCCTCACTTTCTCTAATTCCCTTCACTAATTTCCACTATCTCCAATCTCCTATTTTCTCCTCGTTTTAGCTCAATTCCCATACTCCTCTTTATATTTGATCACTTTTTCTGCTTCCCCTTTCTTGTTCCCTCACTTTTTCTCATTGCCCTGCTTCCTATACTTCCTCACCCCTTGTTTATCCTACTCCCTCATTCACCGTTACTTCCCGCCCCTTATTTTTCCTTCCGTCACTTTTCCTCAGTTTATCTAATTTCCTTCACTAATTTCTACTACCTCCAATCTCCCATTTTCCCCTCGTTTCCTCTGGATTCCCCTACTTCTCTTCATTTTCGATCACTTTTTCTACTTCCCCTTCGTTGTTCCCCTAACCTTTTCTCATTTCCCTGCTTACTCTACTTCCTCGCACCTCATTTATCCTACTCCGACATTCACCTTAATTTCCCTCTTCCTATTTCCCCTCCGCTCATTTTCCCTTACTTTCCCTAATTTCCTCCACTAATTTCCACTACCTCCAATCTTCCAATTTCCCCTCGATTCCCCTACTTCTCTTCATTTCCCATCACTTTTCCTACTTTTCCTTCCTTATTCCCTACACTTTAATTCATCTTTTTTGGTACGAAATTTATCTTTTATGGTTGAAAATTCATCTTTTGTGGTAGAAAATTAATTTTTTGGTAATTGAAAAGTCTACTATTACGTTTTTGGCCCAGATATCATATCTTTTGGTTAAAAATTCTACTACTTGGATGAAAATTTAATTATTTTGTTGTTAAAAATTCAACTATTTTTTTGAAAAATCATATTTTTGGTCTAAAATTCAACTGTTTTGTTGAAAATTCGTCTTTTTGGATAAACAATTATTCGTCCTTTTAAATTAAAAATTCATCTTTTGGTAGAAAATTAATTTTTTGTGTGTGGAAAATTCATATTTTGTCGTTGAAAAATTAATTATTTTGAATTAAAAAGTCTGCTATTATGTTTTTGGCCCGTAACTCGTATCTTTTGGTTAAAAATTCTACCACTTGGATGAAAATTTAATTATTTTATTGAAAATTCAACTATACTTTGTTGAAAAGTAATTTTTTATAGTCCAAAGTCAACTGTTTCGTTAAACATTTGTCTTTTTTGATAGACAATTCGTCCTTTCAAATTAAGAATTCATCTTTTGGTAGAAAATTATTCTTTTTTAGTTAAAAAATCTTTTATGGTTTTATTAAATTATTTTGTTGAAAATTCAACTATTTTGTTCAAACGTCATATTTTATAGTCCAAAGTCAACTGTTTTGTTGAACATTCGTTTTTTTTAGAGAAAATCTGTCCTTTTGGTTTGAAAATGAATCTTTTGGTAGAAAAGTTATCCTTTTTGGTTGAAAATTAATCTTTCATGGTTGAAAGTTAATTATTTTGAATTAAAAGTCTACTGTCATGTTTTTGGCCCAGAATTCATATAACTTGGATGAAAATTTAATTATTTTATTGAAAATTGAACTATTTTATTGAAAAATCACATTTTTGGTCGAAAATGTAACTGTTTTGTTGAAAATTCGTCTTTTTGAATAGACAATTCGTCCTTTTAAATTAAGAATTCATCTTTTGGTAAAAAAGTAATCTTTTTTGGTTGAAAAAATCTGTTATGGTTTTATTAAATTATTTTGTTGAAAATTAAACTATTTTGTTCAACAGTAATCTTTTGTAGTCCAAAGTCAACTGTTTTGTTGAACATTCGTCTTTTTATAAAAAATTTGTCCTTTTGGTTTGAAAATTAATCTTTTAGTAGATAATTCATCTTTTTTGGTACGAAATTTTGAGAATATTGGAATAAGAATATTGTAATGAGAACATTGCGATGAAAATATTGCAATGAGAATATTGCAATAAATATATTGTAATGAGTATATTGCGATGAGAATATTGCAATGAGTATATTGCAATGATAATATTGCAATGAGAATATTGCAATGAGTATATTGCGATGAGAATATTGCAATGGGAATATTATAATGAGTATATTGCAATGACAATATTGCAATAAGAATATTGCAATAAGGATATTGCAATGAGAATATTGTAATGAGTATATTGCGATGAGTATGTTGCAATAAGAATATTATAATGAGTATATTGCGATAAGAATATTGCAATGAGAATCTTGCAATGAGAATATTGTCATGAGAATATTGCAATAAGAATATTGCAATGAGAATATTGTAATGAGTATATTGCGATTAGAATATTGCAATTAGAATATTGTAATGAGTATATTGCAATGGTAATATTGTAATGAGAATATTACGATGAGAATATTGCAATAAGAATATTGTAATGAGTATATTGCGATGATAATATTGCAATAAGAATATTGCAATGAGGATATTGCAATGAGAATATTGTAATGAAAATATTGCAATGTGAATATTGTAATGAGTATATTGCAATGATAATATTGTAAGGAGAATATTGCAATGAGAATATTAAAATGAGAATATTGCAATGAGAATATTGCAATGAGAATATGGTAATGAGTATATTGCGATGAGAATATTGCAATGAGAATATTGCAATAAGAATATTGCAATGAGAATATTGCAATGAGACATTTGAAATTATGTCATTGCAATATTCACAATATTTTTCATGCTAGGTCGAAAAAGAACAATTTTTTGACTGCAAATAAAAATTTAACAATTGAGAAAGTGCTGATCACGGTAATTGAAATTAAAAGACTCAAACTCTTGAAGAAATTTTTTTTCACTTGAAGTTATAAAAACTGAACCACAAATCAAGACACTCAAAATGAAGTACTTTTGAATTTCAAAATTTCAAAATTAAAGCTTAAAAAATGTTAATTCAAACGCTCAATAATTTACTCAATATCATCCAAATTCTTTGTTGTAAATTTTGAAAATCTTATCAAATATTCGTTTTAAATTAATTTAAAAAAAATATTGTTAGTTTTTCTAGAAATTTTGATTCAAACGTTTTATTCATTTAAAACCTTTTTAAACTTAGTCGATGTAATGCTAGAAAGTTGCGGTTTCTTCTAAAATTTTCAACTTTTTGTCCACTCGTCACTTGGTTGGCATCTAGTTGCACTGGTCACTTAATTATTCCAAATAAACAAATTATTCATTCAAACAATTGATTATTGTTTATAACAATATTTTCTTTGAATAATGCTAGATAATTGCGTTTTTTTTAAATTTGCAATCATCTTTCAACTTTTCGCTGTGTGAGATCATATTTAATCAAATTGAATAAAATTGTTCAAACAATTTATTATTATTCATAACAATATTCTTTTAGAATATTTAATGCTAGAAAGTTGCGGTTTCTTCTGAAATTTTTAACTTTTTGTCAACTTTTCAGTCATGGTGAAGCAAAAATAATGCAAGTTAACAAATCGTTATTTAAACGATCGATTATTGTTGATAAAATTTTTTTTAGAAAATGCTAGTTAATCGCGTTTTTCTGAAATTTACAACCATTTTTCAACTTTTCACTCAGAGTGAGATCATATTTAATCAAATTGAATGAAATTGTTTAAACAATTTATTCTCATTCATAAAAATGTTCTTTGAGAATATGTAATGCTAGAAAGTTATGGGTTTTTCTGAAATTTTTGTCAACTTTTCAGTTAGAATAAGGCAAAAATTAATGCAAATTACCAAATTATTCTTTTCAAACAATTGATTATCGTTTGTAAGTTCTGAAGTTTCCAACAATTTCTTAACTTTTCATTTAGAGTGAAATCATATTTTATAAAGTAAAATTTTATAAACAATTTATTATTATTCATAACAATATTCTTTCAGAATATGTAATGCTAGAAAGTTGAGGTTTTTTTCTAAAAATTCCAACTTTTTGTCCACTTTTCAGTCAGGGTGAAGCAATAATTATTGCAATTTAACAAATTATATATTTAAACAAACAATGATTATTTATAACTATCTTACGTTAAATTAGTGCTAGAAATTTACCGTTTTTTCTTAAATTTTCAACCATTTTTTAACTTTCCACTTACAGTGAGATCATATATATTATCTCACTGTAAGTGCGAAGTTAAAAAATGGTTGGATCACAAATCTGCAAAAAATGGAGTGCGATTGCTGTTGGCCAACTGAGGTCCATTTCCGATGTAATTGTCTGCGTAGAATCCGAATCCGTGGTCAGAATTTTCCCAGCACGTCAGGTTTTTGAGATATCCTAACCTAAAAATGCGCTCTTGAATTAGTAACAGAGCCTTGTATATAAAATGTTTGTCATCAAATAATAAAATACTCAAATAATGTTCCCGATGTTTTCAAGAAAAAGTACTTACAGCTAGGTGTTTCGCACATGAAAATATATGAAAAAAGTATTATTTCATTATATGTTTTTACCTGAAGAATTACTTTCCCTACAGAAAAAACAATTTTGCTCATTTTTTTGTAGGGAAAAGAATATAAATTTTATGCTCAGTTTGTAAAATTCTACAAAAAATAGCATGTTAATAGTGTATGTAAGAATTATTGATGTGCTCGACTATCACAACGAAGCACACTTTTCAGATTTTCGAAATTCCCTTTTTTTTAACATTTTGTGTGGTGGAACACAAAAGGAGCAGAATTCAGCGCAACTTAAAAAAAATTGCAGCGTCAACTTCTTGTTGTACTTAGAAAACGAATTTGTTGAATGAACAACATTTTTATCAGTTTAACAATAGAATATGTTTATTATATGGACAACAAAATATAAGTTGAGCCAAGCCAATCTTTTGGTTGTTCTAACAAAATCTTTCATTAAATTGAGTATTTGGTTGATTCTCTAAAAAAATTCGGTTGGATCAATCAAAGATTCGTTTAGATCAACCAAAATTTTTTTGAATCAACGAAATTTTCATGTGTATCCAAAAAAACAGTTTGCTTGGTATAAGAAGAATTTTTTTTTATCAATGCGTAGAACAATGAAAGTAGGTATTTTCACTTCAACCATCAACTAACTTCACTTTGTTGAATGGTGAGGGGAAAACAATGAACCAAACGCATGAGACGAAACATTGTGTATGTTATATCTTTGTAACAAATAATAATTATTGCTACTTTATTATTTCATTGAATAGTGATTAATATTAGAAACTGATTTCCCCATACACTTATCAAGAAAAATTTAGTTTTTACGAAGATATTAACAAAACAGCTCAAAAATGGACCGAATCCTATGCATTTGGTCCATTGTTTCCCCCTTAGCATTTAAGGAAGTGAAATTAGATGGTGGTTAAAGTGAAAATACATAATACATCGCGAGAAAATCCGTGCATGCGTTACAGAAAACATTGAATCTTGTATGTAAATAGTTCTAGATTATAATTCGTAGATAAAACAATTGGTGTAACTCACCCCCGATAATGCAGGGAATGAAGAAAATAGCAACTATTTTCAAATTCATTTTCTAAGATGCAGTCACTACTTTTCTTGTTTGGACACCCTAGTATCCGAAAAATGTGTGATTTTGAATTTTGCGAAAGGCACTTCCTAAATCTATTCCTTTCAATGAAATAATACTGCCAATTATTTTCTTTTATTGAAAAAAAAATGTTCAGAAGATTATTATTTTGAAATGGAGAAACCAGGAGTGAAAAAAACTGAAAAATTATTGGGGCTTCATATGTTGACTGAGAATTTTCTTAATTTCTAATTTAAAAAAACTAAAAACAATAAGCTTTTTAATATTGTTTATGACATTAATTTGAAATCGTTTATATTTAAAAGATGAAATACATCAATTAAGTAATTATCAATGGGTTTAAAATAATACTATTATATTCAAATGTTGAAATTTGATGATTTTAATTTATGAACTGTGCATTTCCAATGATCTTGCATATTTCTATAAAATTTATGTAAACTTCTCATTTTATCACACATCCTTTTCCTATTCTTTTGAATTTGCCTCTAATCCCTTTCTTTTCAAATCCTTCTCCATTCCTTCAAATTATTCCTGCATAATTTCTATTCTAAAAACACAGGCACAGGAAAAAACGTCTTGTCCACCAGACGAGACAAACATTTCAATACGTTCATGGGGTCGCTGAATCCGAATCCGGGGTTTGTTTTCACTCGGGCAGATCGTATTTTCTTTCTCACCTCAAAAAAATGATAAAAGTTTAAACTTTTTTTTTTTGTTTTTTTGAATAAGGAACGAAATGTGATTTGACCGAGACAAAACAACCCCGGATTCAGTTTCAGCGATCCCACAAACGTGTAGAATTTTTTTTACTTTCTTCTCTACTTACCTTCTCATCATATCGTTCACTATCTTCTTCTATCAACCCTTTCGCAAATAAAGAGATCATACTAATCACCTTCGAAAAACTCTAAACTATACCCACATTCCCAAAGCAATGACTGAAAAACAAAAACTCTTTTTCATATCCTCATCTCCACAGTAACATTCAACAATCCTTAAGAGCTACCCTATCACATTTAATGAACCACGTGTCATCTGTCTTCAACTAAAACCGCCAAAAAAATTTCAAATTGAAGACAATCACCCCAGACAACTTCCCAACATTCTATTGAATATACCTATCTTCACAGTAATATTCTACATCCCCTATGATGCCAAAAAATCCCCAAATTCTGATATGTAAGTCCCACCCGAAAATGTGAATTTTCAAGCAAAAAATTTAATTTCGACCTTGAAAATATGAATTTCGAAATAAAAAATTAATTTTTAACCAAACAGCTTAATTTTCTACCAATTTCTTGAATTTTCAAACCAAAAAGACGAATTTTCAACAAAACAGTTGAATTTCCAAACCTAAAATATGAATTTCCAACCCTAAAATATGAATTTTTAACAAAAAAGTTCATTTTAAATCAAATAGTTGAATTATCAATGATAAAATATGAACTTTTAACATAAAAGTAAGTTTTCAACCGAAAAATATGAATTTTGTAACAAAAAAACTAATTTTCAACCAATTAGCTTAATTTTTTTACCAAATTGTTGCATTTTTATGCCAAAAAGACAAATTTCCTACAAAATAGTTGAATTATCAGTCCGAAAATATGAATTTTCAACAAGAAGGTAAATTTTGAACTAAATAGTTGAATTTTCAACCCAAAAAAATGAATTTGCTAAAAAAATAATTGAACTAACAACCCGAAAATATGAATTTTCAACGAAAAGTTCATTTTTAACCAAAAAGTTTGATTTTCGACCGAAGTAGTTAAATTTACAACCTAAAAGGCCGAATTTTCTACAAAATAGTTGATTTCCCAAACCTAAAATAATAATTTCCAATTCTAAAATATGAATTTTTAGCAAAAAAGTTCATTTAAACCAAAAAGTTTAATTTTCTACCAAAGGAGTTAAATTTTCCACCTAAAAGGCCGAATTTTCTACAAACCAGTGAAATTTCCAAACCTAAAATATGATTTTCCAACCCTAAAATATGAATTTTCAACAAAAATGTTCATTTTCAACCGAATAGTTGAATTTTTTACCAAAATAGTTCAATTTTCCACCTAAAAGGCCGAATTATCTACAAATCAGTTGAATTTACAAACCTATTATATGAATTTCCAACCCTAGAATATGAATTTCAACAAAAAAGTTCATTTTAAACCAAATAGTTGAATGATGAATTATTAGTTAATCCAAAAATATGAATTTTTATCAAAAAAGTTAATTTAAAACCGAAAAGTATGAATTTTGTAACAAAAAAACTAATTTTTAACCAAGCAGCTTAATTATCTACCAAATTGTTGCATTTTCAAGCTAAAAAGACGAATTTCCTATAAAACAGTTGAATTATCAGTCCGATAATATGAATATTCAACAAAAAAGTTACTTTTCATGATCACCATGACATGAACTACATTTTCCCTCAATTACAAACAAATTAGACGAAAGCCAATTTCTGTACAAATTCTGCGGTGTTCTTTCAGAAAGAAGGAGTTACTATATTTCGAAATTATAATAAAAAATGTTCTAAATATATATAATTCTGACTTGAAACAGCGGATTTTTTGAATAAAATAAATTGTTATTAGGAACTGGAATTTTCGTGAAAAATTATAATTTAGATTTCACTAGAGGGAATTTTCGTTAAGAATTATTAATTGACTTGGAACAAAGAAACAGATAAAATTAAAAATAATCCTATGAAGGTACCATCATAGAATAATGTGAGTTATATATTTATTTCTAGCACTTTTACTTATCTTTGTTTTTAAGAAATGAATATATAGTGCGCAAAAACGTCTAAGCTCGTGCCTAATAGGGAATTAAAAAGTTAAACAATTTTAAACTATTAATATACAAAACCGTTACACAAAATTGCATGTGATTTCAAAGGATTACTAGAGATCACGCGATATTATTTAGGATTACACAATATTACAGGGATTACATGGAAGATTGAACACAAAATTAAAACAGTGGTTAACCTCGCGGAGTACATCATTTCTAAAACATTGATCAAAATTGGAAACGGATGACCTTTATCTTTCCAACTGTATAACATATTTTCGGGGTTATTATCAGACCGGGAAATCGGGAAATGACCGCATAAAACTGGGAATTGGATTCAGTGACAGGGATTTTCCTCTTCAATTTTTTGGGACAGGGAATTTCTGTAGAGAATAATAATTTTGAGTTTGAGGCAGAGCATTTCCGTAAATAATGATGATTTAACTTCAAACAGAAAATTTCAGTGAAAAAATATAGTTCTGCCAATTGTGAAAGGAAACTTCTGCGAAGAATTGTAATTTCTTCTTTTAAACAGGAACGTCCGTGAAGAAATATAATTTGGAACTCGTATAGTAAATTTTAGAAATGGAGAAGAGAATTCATAATATAATTAGCATAATTTAATTCTGTCTTAGAAGATTTCCGTGAAGAATCAAAAGTTGACTTAAAGAAGGGCATTTTGGACATGCGAAGAAAATTTCGGAAAAGAATTTTAATACTAATTTAAAAGGTTGAAATTCCAAAAAAATCTCTCTTCAAATACAGAATTATTATTTTTATTACCAAACTTTCCCGTTCTAAATAAAAAATCTGCCAAGTGCGTCTCAAAGGATAGCTGCCACCTTTCCTGTTGTTAGTAATGCTATTTCATTTCACAATAAATTTTAAACCAAATAGTTCAATTTTCAGCCTGCGAAGGCGAATCTTGAATAGGGTGTTCTAAGAATTCATTGGAAATTTGTTCTTGAATTTCCGTACATATCGCCCGGAAATCTGTTCGAACCCAGACAAAAAATGATATTTAAGGGTTCCGCAAGCTCGATGAAGTTTAGCACGTATAACCCATAAGAAAAAAATGAGTTTTTGTAAATTTTATAGGGAATCGTCAATATTATTTAAATTGAGTTGAAAATCAACATTTTTCTTCACAATTAACCATAGAGAACGAATCAGAACGTATTTCTCAAATATAACCTTCATAAGTCTATTTTATAGGATCTCAATAAAACCCCATAAGTGAACAATTGCGTTTTTCGAGTTTTTGGCACTAATCATAATTTTTTTTGTGGTTCTTGAAACAAAAATGGTTTATTATACATGATATAATTTACAATAATAATTATTAGTTCATACAAATTGTTCAAACAATGTATTGCTTCCTCATAGAGGGAGGTTTGTAATTAACAAAATTTCCAAACCTATTTTTTTGACATATTTCGATATTATACGAAAACCTTCTTTGATATTCAAAATACAGCAATACGATATGTGGTGTATTTTTTCGCGTCTTCAAGACACATCGATCGACCTATTGTTGAACATTATATGACTCACCAGTACCGATTTATGAATTAAAAGAAAGGTTTATTCTGTTTATATGAGAAATTTTTTTTGAGACTGAAAATCAAACAATGCGATAGCCACTCTATTTGTTCGCGTCTTTGAAATACATCAAGCGACCTATTGTTGTACCTTCTGTGTCTCACCATTACCGAATTATCAATTCGATAATAATGGTTCATTCTGTTTAAATGAGAAATTTTTTTTTTTGAGATTCAAATTTAAACAAACCGATATATAGTGTATTTGTTCGCATCTTCGAGACTCACCGATTGATCAATTGTTGAACCTTTTATGAACCACCAGTATCGATTTATGAATGAAAAAAAGGTTTATTCTGTTTATATGAGAAATTTTTTTTCGAGATTCAAAATAAAACATGATGATATCTAGTCTATTTGTTCGCGTCTTTGAGACACATCGATCAACCTATTGTTGAACCCTTTATGTCCCACTAGTTGTAATGAATTTAGTAAACATATAGGAAATTTGATATGCCCGTGTATACTAAAATTGCAAACATTTCTAACAGTGTAGCTATTACATCAAAAGGGACAAATATGTGATCAAAAGGTATTATTACATTGTCACACTGTGAAAACTATGGTTCCATTTTTAATGAGCATCATTTTTTTGGCGTCCTATTATAATACGAAATCTTCTTTTTTTGAAGCTATCGTTCGTATCATTTTACTTTGCTTACTTCAGATTGAAAAGTAGTACTTACTGGCGAACTAAAATAATGCACAAGGAGTATTGTTTGAATTGCTTGCAATTTCATGCTTAAAAGAAACAGATAATCATCATGTAGAAAAAGCAGAGACGAGCAGAACTCGGACCCGACTTCAAATTCGATCCAATATGAAAATTCGCGTCCGGGTATCTCAAAAATTCACTGCCGTATTTTTCGGGTCGGATTTCTAGTAGCACAAACAGCCTCAATGGATGTTGATCGCGCGCTAATTTGAAATGATTAAATATGGAAAAGAATTTTTTACAATATATGATAATCATAAAGTACAAAGATTATTATGAATTTTTCTTTAAAATATTGGTGTGTCACGAAAATACCGAAAGCATCGTTGTCGCTTTTCCTCAAAGCCGATTGGGTAATTTTGAAGCTCGAAGCAATAAGGAATGTTGCCAAATTTACACAAATAATTAAGAATTTCAGTTTCAGTTGATCAGATTTACTGATTAAAAATTTTATTATTAGATTTTCAGCCAGAATAATTCATTCTCATCCAAGAAAAACAAAAAACTGTTATATCAGACCAAAAAATACAAATTTTCTATATAAAAATTACATTTTCGACAAAGAAATATTTTTCAATCAATGAAGAAAAAAATTCTCCTCTCAAATCTTAAGTTTTTAATGTTATAAAGATGAATTTCTGAAAAAAAGTTAAATTTACAACTAGAAAATATGTATTTTCTACCAAAATAATTGAACTTTCGACTTAAAAAGACGGATTTTCAACAAAATAAGTGAATTTTCATTTGAAAAAAATCAGCTTTCTAGAATAAATGATATAGCTACATTTTTAATTAAAAAAATTCATTTTCAACGAATAGAAAACAAATTTTCACAAAAATATTTTAATTTTTAATGAAATTTTTAACCAAAAATCTTATATTTCTACCAAAAAAGACAAATTTCCAACAAAAGGGACTCATGCGAAGGAGTGTTAGTGTCTGGAGACTCACTATTTTTATGGCCCTCCAAAAATATCAGAATGTCCTTCCGATATATGGACACAGAACCAAATCTCTACTAGAGAATTGCAAAGTGACATTTGGCAAAGACTGCATTAACATCTTCGAATAATAATTCACGGAAAAACCTAATTTTGCTGAAAATCGTTTGAAGGACGTTTGCCTCGAGATTGAAAAACTGGAGCGTAGGATCAAAAACCTTCATCTACAAATCCTACGGACGGATTTCTTCCAGAAATAATGAGACCTGTTGCAGGTCTTGTCACCTATGATGATGAGAAGCTATTAGATGCAAAAGTCAACGAGGTGAATGATGCGCAAAAGAATTGATCTCACCTAATTCGGCAACAAACCCATGTTTTGAGAGCTGATTTCAAGCGAATACATCTAAGAAAATAAAATAATGAAAGACAGCTTAATGAGTTTAAACTTTATTTAAGCATTACTACAGTGACGTTCAAATTCGAAATTATATGCCGTAAATAAACTACACAGACATTTCAATTTAAATGCTGATAATGATGAAAGCTGAATTGTATAGCTACACAAGATCAGCCGATCCACTCCTGGATGACATATGTGACGCTAAAAGAGGAAATCTACATCCCTCTTTCTTAACGACCAACCAATTAGAGGTCTTATATCGACATGTACAAGACGTTTCTCTCAAACTCATGCTTCCTGCTCCAGAAACAAAGTCTGAACACAAATTGGCACAATCGTGAATATCAGCGATCCTGGTGATGAATGAATCCGCAAGTTTCGTACTGGATATACTACTTCTCGACAAGTCAGATTATCGAGTCTACCACATTCATTCAAAATCCGTACCTCAAGAAATATGTGTCACCAACTCCGACCGGGCGTATATAATTTGAAATTTTAGATATATAGCCGTAGATGAATCTTGAAGAACCTGCATCCAAACGCCTAAAGATCAACTCTTGGAATATAAGTAACTTTAGCGATGTCATCTTTGCAAGGAAGATCTCATCATTCACGAGACACCGTCCAGTGAAACTTTCAGAAGTTAGCTGCTGCTCCACCCAACACAAGACACGTTTAAAATCTGCTATATTGAAATTTCATACCATTCAGCAGAATTAATTTGCACAATTCAACAAATAATGAAAATTCAGTTATCAACATTAGAAATAAAAAAATTCGAAAAAATTCACTATTTATATTTTTACGGTAACAAATGTAATAGTTTTTATTGAAGCCTATATCATTTCTGTGATTTCGGAAAAATGTAGAAAAAAATTTACCATCGAAATTTGTAGTGTAAGAAATGTAGTAGTTTTTATTGAAGCCTATACCATTTTTATTTTGGAAAAAAATTCACTATTTATATTTTTACGGTAACAAATGTAATAGTTTTTATTGAAGCCTATATCATTTTTGTGATTTCGGGAAAATGTAGAAAAAAATTTACCATCGAAATTTTTAGTGTAAGAAATGTAGCAGTTTTTATTGAAGCCTGTATCGTTTTTGGGACAATGGAAATATTAATAAAATTTTTTTTTCAAATTTTGCAATCCATATTTTTGCGGTAACAAATGTAGTAGTTTTTACGTTAGCCGATCCCATTTTTTTGATTTTAGAAATGTTTAAAAAAATGTATTATCGAAATTTTTGGGCAAGAAATGTATCAGTTATTATTGAAGCCTATACCGTTTTTGCGATTTTGGGAAAATTTTGTTCAAAAATTGTTCGGAAAAAATATACCATCTATATTTTTTCAGGAACAAATGTAGTCTTTTTTATTGGAGCCTGTACCATTATTGTCATTTGGGAAAAAATTTACTATAGAAATTTTTATGGTAAGAAATCTAGTAGCTTTTATTGAAACCTATACTATTTTTGTGATTTTGAGAGAAATTTGTTGGAAAAAATTTACTATGGATAGGGTAAGAAATGTATCAGTTTTTTATTGAAGCCTATGCCGTTTTTGTAATTTTGGAGACAATTTTTTTAAACAAATTCAAAAATTCGTATTTTTACGATAAGAAATGTAGCTGTTTTTACTGAAGCCTATAGCGTTTTTTTTTATTTTGGAATGAAAATGTTTTATTTGTGTTTAAAAAAAAATGTTTTTAAAAAATTTTAGTTTTTTCGATTGAAGCCTGTACCATTATTGTGATTTATAAAAAATACTATAGAAATTTATAGGATAAGAAATCTAGTAGTTTTTATTGAAGCGTATACCATTTTTTTGATTTTGTAAAAAAAAAGGTTTACTTTTGTTGGAAAAAATTCACTATTCATATTTTTACGGTAACAAATGTAGTATTTTTCATTGAATCCTATACCAGTTTCGTGATTTTGGAAAAATTAAAACAAAAATTTGTTAAATAAATTTACGGACAACTAGATAGTATGTGTCCTAGATGCTCGGGGTGTGCATGACACGCTCTGCAGCTATCATCGGGAATGTCTTGACTCAAAATGTGCCGACGGTATGCTAGAGTGGAAATGACACCGTCTTGACATGCCAAAATGAAACTCCCCGTGCCCGACTTCAATCCGGGTGATTTAAGGAAAAGAAATGTTAGCTCATAGGAGATCGACAGATCCTCCACATTTATGTGGAAGATACCGTACATCTTCTTGTCGAGGAGCTGTTAGCGAAAGTTTTTCTCTGTGCTTTCTTAATGCGGGCCTTCAGAAGTGATTACAGATACAGTCGCGGAACAGAAGATTGGAGGTGCATGCTTTTGTTCATGTGCATAACTTTTCAGCACCCGATATCGAGGGATCTGAGCTCGTCCTTCGTCCATGGAACCCGAACTCCATTCCAATCTCTTAAGTGTACTCTTTGACAATGTTTAGAGCTGGATGTAGTTTCTCTTGATTTTTAGCATAGATTTCAAGATCATCCATGTAAAATGCATGAGTGACCTTATGCTTTTGATTTCGAGGTTTGCCGCAGAGGTACCCTTCGGAATGGCGAAGTGGGAGAGATAGTGGCAATAATGTGAGGCTCATTGTATCGCCCTGAAACACTCCTCTCTGAGAGGTGACACTGTTAGTGATCACACGATGTTTTCCAGATGAGATTGTAAATCTGATTTTCCAAAACGGCATAAATCTCTCTATGCACCTCACGATGTGTGGATGAACCTTTAAGCTTTCCAACAGACAGATGATTAGTATATGGGAGTTTGAATCAAAATCTTTCCGGTAATCAGTCCAGGCCATCGATACGTAACACTAATAGAATGCTGCGTCTTTACAGACATATATATCGATGAGCAAGTTTTCCCGACGTCCTGCTACGCCTTTCTTTGAGCCCCGTCTTCGGCAGGAGCACTGTGCGACCTTCAACCAACCACCTCGGGAATGGGCTCTTTTGACTTTAGATATGAGGTGAAAATTCAGGCCAGATGCTGGTGGGTTGGAGGAAACTTCTTCCACCAGTAGGTCTTGATACCGTCTGGTCCCGAAGCGGAATAGTTCTTCATGCCTCTTAATAAGTTTTTACCTCCTCGGTCGTGATAGGTGGGCATTCCTCCTCAGGTGTTATAAGGGCACTGCACAGCTCCTTGAAGCTATTTATATTCTTTGAGTGGATCATACATTAAATTTTCATTGAAATAACCACTGCGGATCAAAAACAATTCTATATTCGAGTTTCACCTTTTTGCTTAAATTAAAAACTTAATTATGTGGATGGAAGTCGGACTCTAGTCATCGGCAAGTATTGTTTGAAATTTTTTTGAGATTGTTGGGTCCAAAAGAGTTTCCTTGACTTCTTCTGGAGTCATATCTTCAATCACACTACTATTAATGTTTAACTTTACCCTTTTATCAATCTGAAATCCATTATCGTATCTTATTGTATTTATTTCACGGAGGCGTGTATTATTTCTTTCCAATATCGCAAGCATATCATCGTTGAATGTTAATAATATTAATTTTTATTTGGTTTGAAAAGGCTCAAGGTGCTGATATTTTCCTCTCAATTGAATTTGCTTATTTTCAGGAAGCGAGTATTTTCGAATTTTGAATCGCCGGTTCCGATTTTTGTAGGGAATAAGCCAAATAAATCTAACTTGTTCAATTTTATATTCAAATGTGTATGAAGAAGAAGGCCTGACAGGGGGAGACCTTGATCTGGAACAAGGAGACCTGGACTTGAGAGAGGGAGAAGCCCTATCATAAGGAGTCAGAGATTGAGATCTGGCAGGAGGATAAAACATTTTAGGAGAATGCTGCCCTCAGGATAATAAGAAGTTTCAAAACGCAGGACACCAGGAATAGAAGCGCCATCATGTTTATTAAGGCTTTCAAAATTACATCACGTGATGTTGAAATATAAGCAATCAAATTTTTTATGCAAAAATGTTAGCATTGTGCATGTGTTGGTAAGCAATAATTATAAAAATATCAAATGTCCATTTATAGCATTTTCAGTACTAGGTGAAAGAAAAACTTGCAAATCATCTTCCTTCAGTGCAGATGCATTTATTTGGATGGACTCTATGATCCCACAAGTTGTATACTGATCTTTTTAAATGGTGAAAAGTTTTTTTCTAAATTAAAGAACTTCTGAACGTGTCTGCGTCTAATTTCAAAACAGAGCCTGAAGCTCCAGTATCCTGTTGGGAATTTGACAGTCCGAAGCCTTGAGTACCATAATTCATTGACTTTTTGATGTTATTATCAGCGACACGAAACATTTGGACTCGGCTTTAGTTCAAAAACATTAAATTTCAGTTTTACAATAAAAAAAAAAGTTAATGAAGTAGAGAGCTGTGGTTAACACCAGGGTGTAGAAGTTGAACTACTTTTTTTAAAATGATTTTTGTTGTTGTTGAAGATTTATAATTTTATTTAAAAATCTTTTTTTTTAAATTGGAAATTTAACTATTTTGTTGAAAATTCATATTTTCTGGTTAAAAGTTCAACTGTTTCTATAGAAAAATCGTCTTTCTGGCATGAAAATTTTACAATTTGGTATAAAATTCAACTATTTGGTATAAAATTAAACAGTTTTATAGAAAAATCGTTTTATTATTGGAAATTAATTCTCCTTGATAAAAATTACAGTACATCATGTTTAGTTAAAAATTTATTCTTTTTAACCTAAAAATTCAACTCTTTAGTTCAAAATTTTTAGAAACGAAAAAAATACAGACTAAAAATTAATCAAGTAAAATTTAGACTAACATCAGATCCATTGTTTAAAATATTTAGTTGAAAATTTATGTAATTTGTTGAAAATTTGTATTTTTTGGTTGAAAATTTAACTTTTTGAACAAAAATGTATGTATTTTGTTGAAAATTCGTATTTTATGGAAGAAAATCAATTTTTTGGTTAAAAATCAAATTGTTTAGTTGAAAATAAAATAATCCTTGGTTGAAAGTTGAACTACTTTCTTAAAAATGATCTTTTGCTGTTGTTGAAGATTTATAACTTTATTTAAAAAGCTTTTTTTTTAACTGGAAATTTAACTATTTTGTTGAAAATTCATATTTTCGGGTTAAAAGGTCAACTGTTTTTAGAGAAAAATCGTCTTTTTGACTTGAAAGTTTCACAATTTGGTATAAAATTCAACTATTTGGTATAAAATTAAACAGTTTTATAGAAAAATTGTTTTTTTATTGGAAATTCATTCTCCTTGATAAAAATTACAGTACATCGTGTTTAGTAAAAAATTAATCATTTTAGCTTAAAAATTCAACTATTTAGTTCAAAATTTTCAGAAACGAAAAAAATACAGACAAAAAATTAATCAAATAAAATTTGGACTAACATCACATCCATTGTTCAAAATATTTAGTTGAAAAATTATGTAATTTGTTGAAAATTGGTATTTTTGGTGAAAAATTGAACTATCTGATTAAAAATTTATGTATTTTGTTGAAAATTCTTATTTTCAGGTGGAAAAACAATTTTTGTTTGAAAATGCAACTTACGGTTAAAAATTAATGTATTTTAGTTAAGACTTCAAGTATTTTGTTCAAAATTCGTCTTTTTTAATTTGAATGTTATACAAAAAAGTTCATTCACAGCAAAAGAGCTGAATTTTCAACTCAAAATATGAATCTTCAACCAAAGAAAAGTAGTTTAACTTTTAACCAAGTTCTTAAACTTTATTCTACCAAAAAGATGAATTCTCAACGAAAAATGTAAAAGTTGATATTCCAACCAAGAATATGATTTTAACTTGAATAGAAAGCAGTTGAATTCAACAAAAATACTAATTTTCAACAAAATAGTTGAATCTGCAAAAAAAAAACAAATTAATTATTAACCAAAGACTTGCACTTCAAACCAATACAGATCAACTTTCAGCAAGACGATGAATTTTCTACCAAACAGACACATTTTTGACACAATAAATGAATTTTAAACCAAATAGTTCATTTTTCAACTAAAATATATCATTCTTTGATTTTAAAATGTCAACTTTCAACCAAAAATAAAATAGTATCATTTACAGTTAGAAAATTTAATTCTTAAACAAAAAAAGAACGAACTTTCAAAAAAATATTTGAATTTTCAACCAAAGATATTAATTTTTGGCTTAAATGATACATTTTCTTCAAAAAAATTAAATTTTAACGAAGCAGTTCAACTTTCCATGAAGTAGTTGGAATTTTAACCGAAAAAGATGAATTTTCAACAAAAATGATGACTGTTGAAGAATAATCATATAAAAGAAAGCATCAGGCCAAGTTGTTGAATTATTAACTGAAACGATGAACTTTTAGCCAAGAAGATTGATATTTCAACTAGAAAAGATTACTGTTTAAATGAGAATACTAATTTTTGAACCAAAAATAAAATAATCGGATTTTCAGTTTCAAAAATTATTCTCAAAGAGAAAAACGATAAAAATTAAAATGAAAAAATTTGAATTTACACAAAAAAATAAGAAGTTTCCAAAAAACAGTAGAAACGATAACCGAAACAGCTACATTTTCAATCACAAATTTGCATTTGTAACAGAAAAATATTACATTGCTACTAAAATAGTTGAATTTTATTTTTGAAAAGCATGAATTTTTAAACAAAATACTTCAATTTTTAAGTTAAAATGGTATAAATGTATTCGCAGTTGAAAAATTCATTCAGAATGAAAAGAAACAAGTTTTCAACAAACTGGTTCAAGTTTCAACAAAAGAACTCAATTGTCAAGAAAAAAATAAATTTGTGACAAAAGTTTTCAACATTCAACCAAGCTATCAATTAAGTTATTTAGTTAGAAATGTCATTATTTTGTTAAAAATTCTACTATTTTTTAAAAGTTAATTTTTTTTTTGAAAATTCAACTACTTGATCAAAATTTTTACTATTTTGTTGAAAATCTAACTATTTGGTGGAAAATTCAACTATTTTGTTGAAAAATGAACTACTTGATTAAAAATTTAACTATTTTGTTGAAAATTTAACTACTTGATTAAAAATGTAACTGTTCTGTTGAAAATTCAATTACTTCGTTATCAATTAAGTTATTTAGTTAGAAATGTCATTATTTTGTTAAAAATTCTACTATTTTTTAAAAGTTAATTTTTTTTGTTGAAAATTCAACTACTTGATTAAAAATTTAACTATTTTGTTGAAAATTTAACTATTTGGTAGAAAATTCAACTATTTTGTTGAAAATTCAACTTCTTGATTAAAAATTTAACTGCTTTGTTGAAAATTCAACTACTTCGTTAACAATTATACTATTTAGATAAAAATGTCATTATTTTGCTAAAAATTCTACTATTTTTTAAAAGTTGATTTTTTTTAATTCAACTACTTGATTAAAAAATTAACTATTTTGTTGAAAATTTAACTATTTGGTGCAAAGTTCAACTATTTGGTTGAAAATTCAACTTCTTGATTAAAAATTTAACTATTTTGTTGAAAATTCAACTTCTTGATTAAAAATGTAACTGTTTTGTTGAAAATTCAACTACTTCGTTAAAAAATATATTATTTCGTTAAAAATGTCATTATTTTGTTAAAAATTATATTTTTTAAAAGTTCATTTTTTTTTTAAATTCAATTACTTGATTAAAAATTTAACTATTTGGTTGAAAATTCAACTATTTTGTTGTTGAAAATTTTTCCTTTTAATTTAAAAATTGATCTGTATTAGTAAAAATTACCTTTCTTGAAATTCCCCCTATTCTAAAAAAACTTCCCGTTTTTCACCTTTTCTCTTTAACTATTTTGTTGTACAGTCGTTCTTTTTTTGGTTGAAAATTAATTTTTTTAACCATTTTGTTGGAAATGCAACTTCTTCGCTAACAAGTATAGTATTTAGTTAAAAATGTAATTATTTTGTTACAAATTCTACTATTTTTTTAAATTTCATTTTTTTTTTTAAATTCAACTACTTGATTAAAGATTGAACTATTTTGTTGAAAATTTAACTATTTGGTGGAAAATTCAACTACTTGCAAGAAGCAGGATATTGCCTATTCGAAAAATCGTGGGAATATTGAAGTAAGAAACGCTGCTGATCGAGCACTAGCTGACAAAGCGTGGCAACGAGTTTCTTCTAAAGACTCTGGTTTTGGTGGACAAGCAGCTGCAGTAGCTATAACAAACATCATGAATGATAAATCAAAGCTGGGTATGGGACTGAGGAAGAAGAATGAAAAGAAGTTAAAGAAACGAGTAGTTCTGAGGAATATTGTAGATGCAGCTAAAAAATCTATAATCACCAATAATGAGGCTCAAGTCGCCATCAAGGCTGCTATAGAGAGTGCTAAGAAAGCTGTTAAAGAAGCAGGTGGTAAACGTCAGGTGAAAGCACCTCGTATTCTACCTATACCCTCGGAAGTTGGCGGTGTTTTACCCCTGATTTAAATTTTCGCTAGACGCAGCGCGCTTGGCGCTCTTGCTGCTGGAGTAGCTGGTGTAGCAAAGGCTGTGAGTGACGCAAGCGCAGCAAAAAAGCAGCTATCAGAAGCTCATCGCCACAATAAAAAAATGGAGGAAGTAGCTCTTGGTAAAGGGCTACACTTGAAACCTTACAGAAAAGGGCTAGGTCTTCACATGAAGCCCTATCAACAAGGTCAAGGAATAAAGAGAAGACGAATGTCAAAAAACTGGTAGTGTAACTACCACGACGAGCACTAACCGATTTCGATTTGCTCAAGTATGCCAATACTGTAAAGATTCCCCATTTCCGCGGAGTTTTTATGCGAAATGAATTGCCTAAAAGAGGACCTTATCGTTATGAGTCAGCTATCATTAAC
Organism: Andricus grossulariae; assembly: GCA_011634705.1. Lineage (NCBI taxonomy): Eukaryota > Metazoa > Arthropoda > Insecta > Hymenoptera > Cynipidae > Andricus > Andricus grossulariae. The sequence continues at coordinate 201,572,806 of JAABKJ010075445.1, read as the reverse complement.
CTTTATGATAAAGACAGCCCTGGGGCGCATTGGGTAGCATATAAAAAGAGTAATAATGAAACATTGTACTTTGACAGTTTTGGGAATCCTTAACCGCTGTCTGATCTTTTCAAGTATCTCGAAGCTGGTAGCTTCATAAAATATAATCATGAATTCACTCTGACTATTTCAGGCAACTCATCAGTGCTCAAAGATAAATAATTTCCACCAATAGAGCTTCCATTAAATGAGAATTATGCTCTTGTCCTCGTTGTATTACTCACATTTATTTCAATTCCTAACGTTGATGATGGAAACAATAAATTTTACATTGGTGATCACATTGTGACTATACCCCCTGGCAGCTATGAAATTGAAGATATTGAAAAATATATACAGGTGTCTCTAGCGAATGAAAACAGAGCTTGCATATCAATTCGTCCTTTTCGTGATTATAAATCTCATACCATCAAGACCGGCGCAGACTTCTGAATCTTTAGTGTCCTCATAACTAAATTCTTTTGTGTACAGCTTACATCGTTGCAAATCTAAAATATCATCTCTCAAAAATGGCCAAGAAACACGAGATGATTGGTAAAGAAGCGTTTCTTTCTACACACACTGAGCTTGAAACGGCGATAGGTATAAAAACAGTGCCAACAAAAACTGAAGGTGGGGATTTGTTCGTACGTGCCCACAGTTTCAAACTCCGTTAGAATGAAAATCCTAGCTGCACATTTTTTTATACATTTCAAATTCCTTTTCATGTTTTTCTTACCGAACGTAAGCGTATTCAGTCCATTTACCAAATATAAGCGTATATATATCCGCACACACAAAAGCACGCGCTAGCGCGTGTGTATGTGATTCTATGTATGAGTAAGTATGTGCGCATGAAATTAAGTCTTATGAACAAGAAAAATTATGGTCATTTTTTACGGTATTTCTTGAAGAACTGGTATACATGTATTGGAATGCTCGACAATGGTTTCACGCTTCACATCACTTACAATGCATACATTGCAATTCCGTCATTCCAATATACCGTGTTTGCAATTTTACCTTACACTTGTATTTTAGAACTATTGATGAATTCCAAACATTTCACTGCCCTGCAAATTTCAATTTTTTTGATGCGAATAAGATGGCATCTAGTGTTTCTGAATGAATTCTTTGTGCTGAACACGAATCTGGGTTCGAACACTTCCCATAACGTCATGTTCTTGAGAAAATAGGGTTTGAAGCCCTTGAAAACGGCGTTTTTAGCCATTTATGAAAAATTGTAGAGCTGAACCTAGACGTGCTACAGACTTCGCTATTATCAAAAATTAGTCTGAAACACCGTTTTGAGGGGTTTCAACCCCTATTGCCTCAAGAACGTTACGTGATAGGAAGTTTCCAACCCCAGCTGCGTGTTCAGCACAAAAAATCCATTCGGAAACACTAGATGCCATCTTATTCGCAAAAAAATTAGAATTTGCACGGCAGTTAAATGTTTGGAATTCAGCAACAGTTCTACAATACAAGCGTAAGGCCAAATTGAGAAGACGGTATTGAAATGACAAAATTGCAATACATGTATTGTAAGTGCTGTAAAGTGTGAAATAATTATCGAGCATTCCAATTCTAAGAAACCTACCAGACGCGACAGTCGTCACCTCCAACATTCGCGGCCGTTGTGTAAGCACAACTGCTGTAAAACACATACTGCAAAAAACACTATGCTCCTCATTTTGTAACTATGACATCCTCGCAAATGATTTCAAACATCGTATTAAGTGGATTAGTTACATCCTCATCTCATCTGTCGCTTGACTTAGTCCGTGGATGTGATGTAAACCCAAGTTTTTTGTTAACCCGAGAAAAAGTTTGGAAAAAGATATAATAATAATAATCATGTGTTATGTTGACATCTAAGGCACTTCTGTGATGTTGATATATCGCCCGTCTTGCCATACACCCAGGACAAACTTGTGTACGTTGTCGAGAATGATCTGTGTAAGATCTACTGGAATTTCTCACTCTTCACCACTCAACGTATCAGTGCTACGAAGCCTGATATTTTCCTCCAAGACCCGATGACCAAGATTATTTACGTTATTGAATTCTCAGCATCAGACGCCAGTAATATAATGGCAGAGGAGGAACAAAAACGGGTAAAATATCAAGCACTTCTTTTCGATTTGAGCAGGCTGTACTAAGGCTAAAAAGTCGATCTTGTAGCTCTTACAATCGGCTGTCTTGGAGGTATGAAAGCTTTATTACTTAGCCAACTCAACAAGATGCAAAGACTGTTCTTCTGAGATCACTTCATCTGTTCGTCATTCAGGGAACATACTACCCATTCAATCAAGATAACGTTTGCAAACAGCCTATAATATCAACATGAGAACCAGGAGATGAAAAATTCAGCAAAAAGCGCGTCATTAGCTACCTAACTCTCGACCATCAAGTAGCACTGAGAGCAAGAAATAATAGCTCTTTCAACAGCCGAAAGGCGCCTTCAACAGGGAGTTGAGTTGCTGTAGGAAAATTCTACCTCTTCTACTCATTTTTCTTGTCTGTTTAATAAAACGTCATGTGCTGTGTCATGTGCTGTTTAAAATTTATCCGATTCCGAAAGATTCAAGTCCACTGGGAGCAAATATTTGGAGATAATTATCAGATGAATGAAGACGCTTTAGATATAAAAGTTTTTCGTAACTTTTGCCAATATACGTGCACTTTCAAAATTTGTTATCTCCACAAGCCCCCCACAATAATTCATATAGGCAATTCATACTCGGAGAGGGAAAAACCACGAATATATATCAGAACGGTATATAGACACAAAAGATCATACATTAAATTTTCATTGAAATAACCACTGCGGATCAAAAACAATTCTATATTCGAGTTTCACCTTTTTGCTCAAATTAAAAACTTAATTATGTGGATGGAAGTCGGACTCTAGTCATCGGAAAGTATTGTTTAAAATTTTTTTAAGATTGTTGGGTCCAAAAGAGTTTCCTTGACTTCATCTGGAGTCATATCTTCAATCACACTACTATTAATGTTTAACTTCACCCTTTTATCAATCTGAAATCCATTATCGTATCTTATTGTATTTATTTCACGAAGGCGTGTATTATTTCTTTCCAATATCGCAAGCATATCATCGTTGAATGTTAATAATATCAATTTTTCTTTGGTTTGAAAAGGCTCAAGGTGCTGATATTTTCCTCTCAATTGAATTTGCTTATTTTTAGGAAGCGAGTATTTTTAAACTTTGAATCGCCGGTTCCGATTTTTGTAGGAAATAAGCCAAATAAATCTAATTTGTTCAATTTTATATTCAAATGTATATAAAGAAGAAGGCCTGACAGGAGGAGACCATGATCTGGAACAAGGAGACCTGGACTTGAGAGAGGGAAAAGCCCTGACATAAGGAGTCAGAGATTAAGATCTGGCAGGAGGATAAAACATTTTAGGGGAATGCTGCCCTCAGGATAATAAGAAGTTTCAGAACGCAGGACACCAGGAATAGAAGCGCCATCATGTACATTAGGGCTTTCAAAATACATGACGTGTTGTTGAAATATGAGAAATCAAATTTTTTATGCAAAAATGTTAGCATTGTGCATGTGTTGGTAAGGTATGATTATAAAAATATCAAATGTCCATTTATAGCATTTTCAGCACTAGGTGAAAGAAAAACTTGCAAATCATCTTCCTTCAGTGCAGACGCATTTATTTTGATGGACGCTATGATCTCATAAGTTGTATACTGATCTTTTAAAATGGTGAAAAGTTTTTTTTAATAATTAAAGAACTTCTGAACGTGTCTGCGTCTAATTTCAAAACGGAGCATGAAGCTCGAGTATCCTGTTGGGAATTTGACAGTCCGAAGCCTTGGGTACCATAATTGATTGACTTTTTAATGTTATTATCAGCGACACAAAACATTTGGATTCGGCTTTAGTTTAAAAACATTAAATTTCAGTTTTACAATAAAAAAAAAAGTTAATGAAGTAGAGAGCTGTGGTTAACACCAGGGTGTAGTTAAGGGTTGATATTGTTGGGTTCTATAGTTTTAAGCTATTTTTTGAGGTTAGAAAAAAACTCTGACATGATGGGGTAAAACAGGTTCCGAATTCGGTTTCAGCGACCCAAACAACATATAATCCACTTGGTCTGGTTTAAGAAACCCTCCACTCAATTTTTTGTGGTCCTGTGTAATTTTAAGGTATTATTTTATGGTCTTATTTTTTAACGTTGTCTATTAATCTCTGTATATCTAATAAACAATTAACCTATTCCATCGTAAATATATTTTTTAAATCTTACAAAATTGTTTGCCCAGTTGATTGGAAGAAAGGGATTTAGCCATATCACCATTCGCGCACTATTCCCGCGTGTAGCGACCTTTCGTTAATTTCTCAACATCCGTAAGTCTTTACAATAAATGCAACCGTAGTAGCGGAAATAAAAGTTCGTCGACTCTAAATGAGTGAGCGGAGCTGAAATTGAATAATCATCAAATTTGTGGAAGTGGTACCGCGGAGGAACACCTATTGGGAAAAAAATGGAATTTTGGCAAAATAAGGCCGACTGTTCGCCCAAAGGTGTTCTTCGGTCGAAAGCAGTGTTTACTCCACTGCACAATTCTGAGGTTACCTCTAAAATCGAAAATCAAACGATATTCATTCACTAAGTTCACTTTCTCTTGGAAACATCAGGAGCGAATCAGTCTGGTTTGTCGTGATTGTTTTTTTCTATCTACCATTCGAATTTATTTTTGTGGTAGCTGTGGAATGGGTTTCATGTCGGCGAAGTAGATATGCATCTTCCTCTTGTAAAAATGGCTTACAAGAAACCCTAGGTAGGTGTCCTCCGATTTTATTTGTTCTCATATATGTTGTAGTACTATGGGTGAAAACTACCCCCGAAAAGTGTGGTAACAAATACCCATTTAAGTAGAAGTAGAAGATGAAAAAAGTGATTTTGTCAACTTGATCAAAAAAATTGTTGGGGGTAAACTACCCCACAATTATTTTTATTCATAAAAAAACTTCCAAACGAGCATGATTTCAACCCGAAAAATATAGGAAAATATATGTTGCACACGATAATAAAATAAAGCTTACGTGCTTTTACATTTTCACGAGAAATTACGTTATAGGGGGTAACCACCCTTGAGGGTGTTTTATTATGTTTCTATAAATTCGAGAAACTTATATATGTCAGTTTATATTTTTAGAAATACATACGCGTGACTGCACATCCCTGCCCTGGCCTTCACCAAAGACATTATAAACTAGGTGCGGCACCTCACTAGCGAACCTACAATAAGTTCCACGTACTAAACAAATGCCATCAGTCAAACAGAGATAGAGATAACTCTGTCTCTTTTTAACCAATAATATTTTTTTTAGTTCGTGGAACTTATTATAGGTTCGCTATTTGAAGACGGCCAAGTGGCGGCGCTACCTGTACTTTTTGGCCTACAATTATTCAAATGCATGGGGAAAATACAAATTCAATTTATTTTAATTGTTAAAATACGTTTTTTGCATATATTTATTTCAAAAAAATATTTTGTAGCATATTAAATATCCAATAAATTAATAAGTACCAATGAGAAGTAAATAAAACATTATTTTGATGATTAAATACGAATACACTTTTCACAGAGTACCAATAATAATTCTACAGAGTGAACATTAAATTTTTAAACATTGAAATATGTTTATATTTTCAACAGTGAAAATAGTCAAGTTCTATGGAATTTTATTTTCATTGACATTCATAATGATTACTGAAAATTGAAATTAACGCTTAATTGAACTACATTATGAATTTCTTTTTTTTTAAAGCTGGAAAATAATTTATTTTGTTTCGTTATAAATACTTTGAAATAGTTTTCAATTTTAGCTTAAAATGAATTTTTCTGAATAAAAATTCATTTCAATTTTCTCAGGAATCTTTCAAGAGAAACTTTTCGATTTTTTTTAACCTTTCGAAACTCTTACAAAGTTCCTTTTTTCGAAACTTCAAAGATTTTGGTTTTTAATTTCTTGAAATTGTTTCAAGTTAAAATGTTTCTTTAAATGCTGCTAAAAATGAAAAAAATTGCTTTTAAATCTTCCAAATTCTTTTTCGACAATATTCGAAACCTTTCCAAGTATTTTCAGTTTTTTTTAATTTTATCTTATAATTAATTTTTCAAAATTCAATATCATTAAAATCTTCTTATTTTCTTGAAATATTTCAAAACTCTTAAAACCCTTTTTTTCAAAATCTTCCAAAATCTACATTTTTTTTTAATTTCTTGAAATCGGTTAAGGTTTTAAATTATTTTTAAAATTTTTGCAAAACGTCTTAATATCTTTTTAAATAAGTAGAATTTTTCATAATTCTGAAAAATGAAAGAATTGCCTTAAAATTTTCCAGAAACTTTTCTGACAATTTTGGAATCGACTCAGTATGGACCATAATGGATCCGTTCCAACCGATGCAGTATGGACAACCGTTCTTTCCTCTCTGTTGATGCTCGGATCTATCGAGCTTGTATAAGATGGCCAAAGAGTGAGCGGTTGCGATGAGGAAGGTAATCTAGTCGACCTTTCTCAAAGACGTATGTGTAAATCTCTGCTCCTGAAATCGTATCAATCAAGCCACCTTGATCGACACGGATCCACTAATTTCAGCCTCTAAATGTCGATTGAATTATCCGCAGACATACCACGAGGGGGTGCATAAGACGTGAGCTTTGGTAAAACAACAATGCGTACATGAGAACTAGCCTTAGGATCAACAAATTACGTCATTCCATTATTCGCCAAACCTCGGAAAGCTGTTGTGCATCATGCGAATGGACGGAAGACATAGCAGGTGTAAACACGGTGATGTTTACATTTGATTTAGACGTAGTATGCACAGCTGTAGTTCCAGATTCACTTCCTGGATGGTCACTAGGAGACCGATGTAGCATGATATGATGATGATTAGAGCAATTTTGACAACGCTTGGGTGAGACACAATCTCGGATCATGTTTTTTCTCAATCTATCAAAACATAACACACACTTACAAATTAGTTCTGGTCACTAATCAGAAGTCTTGGATCTAAAAAGAGGACAAAACAAAACAAAGTGCTTACCAGGACATAGCAAACAACTACCCACTTTTAGTGAAGCACCATAGGCTTTCATGTGAAAACCCTTCTTACCATATTCAACACCATTCATTTTACATTTACGGTCGGTAAACAAATGCTTAAATTGAGAACCTTCCCCAAACTTAAGTCACTCCAAAGCGTTCACTCGTGAAACTAAAAATGTCCTGAGAGTCTCGAACGAAGGATTAGTGATAAAAGATCCCGTTTTATTTTTCCAAGCCAAGTTTGAAGTCCTGGAACATGCTCCTTAGTGACAGGTTTTATCCCAAAAATTTTCCCTAAATATGCGATGATGAGACCCCGTTCACTATCCTAGCGATACATAAGTGTTGTCTATGCTCAATCAAGGTTAACAACAGTGAAACTTATATTGACTCACTGCTGAGCAGGCTCATCTGTCAAACTTAGCTTGATGCAGCTTCTGGTCTGACGGCAAAATAGCATCATTCTTTACCATGGAGTAAAACGTATGCCGGAAGGCAGGCCACGCAGTGAAATCACCGGTTCCATAACCTGTATCGTTAAAAACAATTGCACAGTTGCCAGATTTTGATACAAAGATTGTGTCAGTTTTTGATTTGTTGAACTGACTATCTTACTGGGAAGATTTCGCTGAAGTTTTTCTATAATATCTGAAGTAGAACCATGAATTTTAGTATGATCATTGACAATTATCACTGCTTGAAAGACATCTGCATCTTTATTGTAACTATTTTAAGACGATAATTATACTCTGAGACTGTGTAGTTATTTTCACAACTCTTTTTAATGATTGCTTTTCAAAACTAGATCAAACCTTCTTGCAAAGTTATAATATCGATCGACTGAGTTCAGAATGTCAGAATTCAAAGCCAAAGTCTTTCCCTCTTTGAAAATGTATTGTAATGAATTTTTACTTATATAAGCCTTGGACTCATTTCAGGGATTCAAGATAATCCAGCTGAGGGCTATACTGACCTTGTTGAGTTTATTGAAGCATATGATGCTCCTTTATAAAATTCTATGACCAAAAATAAAATAACTCCAGAAACTGATGCCCAGAATGCAGTAGTATTCTGATTTCTACCAAATTTCGACCTTCGCCTGATTCTTGCCTCGTATTATTGCAGTGATGATCTGCTGATCGACACGAAATGTTATAGCCTCGATATTATTTGGCAAAAAATTTTAGACCCGAAACCGCTGCTAACAATTCTTCATAATCAATATGATTTTCATGATCATCTTTAAAACAGAATGTGTGGATGGATTTTTCGAATCGCTTGCTAATTTCGAATGCGCAAAACGTCCGCCTACGCGCAAGATTCCAATGCTGCTTAAAGTCGGAGTAAGTTTGCGCAACACGTGACGCATAGGCAAGGACATTCCGGATTTTAACATATCAATTTCCGTAGTAAAAGCGAATGACTAGGCTAATTTTATAACGGAATTTCAAGCCCCGTTGAGTTCTTCGGTCGTCAGGAACTGAGGAAGCATGCTCATATTAAGCTCGCGTTTTCGCAAGCGTATTGGTGGCCGTAAACAGCGCGCCACTACACGAATCAGTCGTGTTAGAGAAAAGAACTTCGTAAGAATTTCCAGTTCAGCCGGAGACACCTTAGAATGCAAAGTTTGTATGCTTGTTGTCGCCTGGCGCCAATTTTCCGAGGGCAACGAAAGCCAAATCAGTCCGCGCCACCACAAGGCGTTATTGATCAGCTCTAAAGGCTTAGACAAGTTTATACGTTAGCTTGCGTTATTGATCACTCCTTGGAACGTTTAAGTACAAGGACCTCATAATTGAATCGTCAAATCACTTAAACTCAAATTCATGTTTATTCGAAAGGGAAATTCTTAAAGATTAAAAGACTACACTTAGTGGTTCTCAAGTGTTTATCGAATTGTTAGCTGATCAGCGAAAACTGTTGTCCGTGAGGGTAACTTTCGTTGTCGACTGACGATTTCAAATGCAGAAATCAGTGTTCAAGGTGGGATCAAAGATAACAAATTGAAGTGGGGCTGCTAGTGACGTAGTTCATGACGTAGATACACAAATGGAAACGTCATGAAGTCCTGAGGATGAAAAGGGATACTGGGTTGTGGATTAGCGAGGGTCTAGCGAAAGCCGTAAAAAAATTGCAGATAGGCGACGAACTAGACAATACCCTCAATAAAATTAGACATCTGTATCTCGAAATCATAAACAACGATTTGAAATAAACATGCCGTTCTCATTAGACGGTCATGCTCAAACTAATCAAATCTTCTTTTTTTACTGAAAATAGTGAAGACATACAGGTGATTCGATTTTGAAACTTGACACGTGTTCCGACTGAGGTATCATTACATATTATGAGCAAGGAATGTAACTCGGACAATATCACCATTACCAAGGTGGAGTGCAATGATACTACCAAGAATTCATTGCATCGGAGACACATTGTCTTCATGCAGGGTAATGAGATGGCCGAGTTTCACGTTGGTAGATTTGCCGTTGTGCCATATCTTCCCGGCGTCCTGAAGGAATTTCCTTCAGGTTTTGTTCTGGCATCATTATTGGGATCGGAAAGAATGGGAGTTATTGGCCACGAGTTCAGAGTTGTTTCTACCTTAATTGCAAAAGTAAATTATTCGTTGTATTGCAATAATTTTTGGCTAATTATGCGAACCATGTGTTGCTAAACGATCTTACTTCCACTATCTGAATCCAGATCTAAGCTCTTATCCCCTCTATTGAACAATCGACAGAGATAGAGCTGCTGAAAAGGCTTCGGTTGTTAGGTCAGCCACAAGCTCGATGTGAATTACTTTGATTGCGAGACATACGAAGATAGCCACATACCGTTGTTCGGTTGCGATGTTGTTTCTCCTTTATATAAAAGGGACCACAATAGTCGATTCTCGAAGCTAAAAAAGCGCGATCCAGAAATCTCTTTGGAATTAATTTTTAAATCAAATTGAAAAAAATTGAAAATACTTCGAAAGGTTCCGAAAATTGTCGAAAAAGAATTTGGAAGATTTGAAAGCAATTTTTTCATTCCTAGCAACAATAAAAAAATTATTTGAACTTGAAACAATTTCAAGAAGTTCAAAACAAAACGTAGATTTTTGAAGTTTCGAAAAAAAAGAACTTTTGAAGAGTTTCGAAAAAAAGGAACTTTTTAAGAGTCTCGAAAGGTTTTAAGAAAATAGAACAGTTTTTCTTTAAAGATTCCTGATAAAATTGAAATAATTTTTCATTAAAAAAAATTAATTTCAAGATAAAATTGAAAATTATTTCAAAATATTTATAACGAAACAAAATAAATTATTTTCCAGCATAAAAAAAATATATAAATTTTTATAATTTAGTTCCATTAGGCGTTAATTTCAATTTTCAATAATCATTATAAATGTTAATAAAAATAAAATTCAAATGAAATTTACTATTTTTACAGTTTACAATATTTACATATTACTACTTATTAATTTATTGGATATTTAATATACTACAAAATATTTTTCCGAGATAAATGTATGCACAAAACGTATTTTAACAATTAAAATAAAATTAAATTTGAATTTTCCTCATGCATTTGAATAATTGTCGACCTAAAAGTACAGTAAATTATACCTTTAGAATTTCGCAGCTAGTTAGTATTTTGGAACCATAAACGGATAGATGAAATCGAATTTTTTCTAAAAAAATGTATTAAAATAGTCATTCTCAATATAACTAGAATGCTCCTTTTTAAAATAATTAAGACCTGTAATATACAAATCATACGAAAATGAAATTAAATAAGTATTTATGAGAATGGATGCTAAGTTAGTAAGTCTATAAATAAGTTTCTGATAAATTGTAAATTTACTTCATTGATGACGAAGTATGTAGAATTTAAATAATATTTTGATTATTTGAAGCTGAGCATTCGTTATATTGAGAACATTATCTGAAGAATGATGCCTTGGCTCATTCGTAGCAACCCTTCTAAAGAACTAGCAATGCTATATAATAAAAAATAAGTAATTGAATGATAATAATTTAAAATTCGAAAGATTTGGAAGTCAAAGTGGTATATAAATTAATAGATGAACGTAGATAGAAATAATCAGACGCGAGATAGAAGTGGACTTAACATAGTGAATCTAAGATCATGTTGTATGCGAGTTAGACACGTGGCTTGCAAACCGCACCAAAGAGAGCGTCGCCGTTACGCAGGAAAGCCCCGCCCGTACAACACCGGTCGCTACTCACAGGTCCCAGAGGCGCGCCTAAGACGCAACACCCTCTCTCGCACTGAGAGATCTCTGGCAGGCACTTCCCGACACCACTCGGTGAATCACTACGCACTGTATTCTACCCTCACAGGCTAACACAGCTGGGGTAGAAGACAGTCACGATCGGAAACGTTCACTCTTTTTCCAAAAAAGATGAATTTTCAACAAAATATTTAGGCTGTCAACAAAAGTTTTGAACTAGAATGGTGAATCTTCGAGCAAAAAAGTGATTCTTTCATAAAGCAGTTCCATTTTTAAACAAATAGTCAACTTTCAACGAAACAGAAATTAATTCTCAATAAAAAATATAATAGATTGATATTTGAACTAAAGAAGATTTTAATTTCAAATAAAAAAGGGTTGAATATTCATCGGAAACAGATTATATTACAACCGAAAACTTGTATTTTTAACTATAAAATAACCTAATTTCTACCAAATGGGACGAATTTTGAAACTAGGAAGAGGGATTGAAAAAAATTAGAATTTTCAACCAAACCGTTTTTTCAGTAAAAAAAAAATCAACAAAATTATACCATCAGCTAAAAAATTTTTTTTTTTTTTTGAAACTTTAGCTATTTTGTTCAAATTTTTTGTTTGACAATTGAGTTTTTTAACCTAAAATGGAAGTGCTACATTTATAGTTGAATAATAATTGTGTATTATTACAACTTAAACTGTTTTTGTTAGAAAATTAATCTTCTGGATTAAACATTGATTTTTTTTTAAACTCTAGTTGGTTTATTGGAAATTTGTTCTTTTTTGGTAAAATATTTACCTATTTTGTTAAAAATTCTTTGGCGTTTTCTTTGTAGAAAATTTATGTTCGTCCTTAGAAATTCAACTACTTCGTTACAAATTTATTTTCTTTCGTTACAGATTCATCATTTTGGTTGAAAATTGAACTATTGTATTAAAAATTCGTTCTTTGTTTGTTTTTGAAACTTTTACATTCTCAAACAAAAAATTAATTTTTCCATTTAAAAATGTATATTATTGGTTACAAATGCATTTCTTCTAAGGTTCATTATTTTAGTAAAACGTACATTTCTTTGCTCAAAAATTAAACTATTTTGAAAATTGCTGTTTTTTTACAGAAAGTTTTAACAAAAAGATTGAGTTTTCAACCAAGAAATTTTTTTCACTCAATGCAGAAATAAATCTCATCCAGAATGTCCAGTTTTCTCATCAGAAATACCAATTTTCTACGAAAAAGTTGCATTAATGACCCACAAATATGCATTTTCTACCAAAATTATTAAATTTTCCATTGAAAAAAAATAAGTTTTCAACAAAATCAGCAATCTTTCAACTGATAAAGATCAATTTTCTGTCAATAATAGAAAAGCTACATTCTCAGTCAAAAAAATTTAATTTTAACACAAAAAAAAATATTTCAAGCAATTGGTTCAATTTTTAACCAAAGAAATTAATTTTTGAATGAAGTGATGGATATTGATTCAGAAAGATGAATTTTTCACAACATATTTTAATTTTTAACTCAAAATTCAAATTATATACCAAGGTCATAGCCAGGGGGTAATTACCCAGGTTAAATCCCCCGCTTCTGAAAATCCTGAAAAATGTACATTATATACATAAGCTCTCCTCTGTGCTGCTTTATACACCTTTCTTGATGTTTTCCATAATGCATACCCCCCCCCCTGCCAATTTTTCTGACTACGGCCTTGTTATCTAGCGAAAAACGAAATTTTTGTTAACAAAATAATCACATTTCTGATCAATCAGATACATTTTCCAACAATAAGATTAAATTTCTGTCAAAAAAGATTAATTTGCTACAGGAAATTTAAAAGTTAAATTTTCGGTCAAAATGAAAAACACTAATTTTTAACCAAAAAGATCAATTTTCTATGAGAAAATTAGTTCGTAATAAAATACATGAATTTTCAACCAAATATTGAATTTTGAGAGCATTTTCCAACCTACTATTTACATTTTCAAGCAAAGATGCAAAAGATAAATTTTATAATAATAAAATTAATTTAACAAATAAGATTTAAGAAAACAGTTAAATTGCGAAATAAAATGATGAATTATCAATAACAAAAATTAATTTCTAACAAAAGGTTGGTTTTTAATTTGAAGCTAATTAAAATAGTTGAATAATATATGATTGAGAAAAAAACAAGCATTTGATAAAATATATTGCAAAGAAAACAAATAATTAAGTATTAAAATAAAGATTGTGATATGAATATGAATATATGTAATAAAATATATGTAAATGTATGTGAAATATATGTAATGTAAATATAAACTTGTCCCCAGAAGAGGCCTTCGTCATACAGACTAGATGGAGGTATAAATTAAAATTTATTAAATTCAAATTTATTCAGAAAAAAAGGATCTCTCTAATCTCGCTCCATTGGGATTCGAACGCCGGATCAATTGATTTCCGGTCTGGTATTCTAACCAATTGAGCTACAGTGAGATCAGAGAAAGACACTGTTTTTCTCATATACGCTAATTTTAGCAAGTTGTTACACTATCAATATTTTATATAGGAATCTGTATTATCATAGGAGATAGAAATAATCGATCCGTTGAAAAAATCCGATCACCCATACTGTGAATAATGGAAATCTACATTATCGACCAAAGTCATTTCCTCTAATACAGAAAAATTATTATCTTCATACAGACTAGATGTGGGTATAAATTAAAATTTATTGAATTCGAGTTTATTCAGAAAAAAAGGATCTCGATCCACTGGGATTCGATCACCAGATCAACTGATTTTCAGTCAGGTGCTCTAACCCATTGGGCTACAGAGGGATCAGGGAAAGATACTGTGTTTCTGATATACGGTAATTTTAGCATGTCGTTACACAATCAGTATTTTTAGGTAGGAATCTGTATAATCATCGGAGATAGTAATTATCCATCTGTTGAGAAATACAATCACACATACTGTGTATAATGGAAATCTACATTATCGACCAAAGTCATTTCCCCTAATACAGAAAAATTATTATCTTCATACAGACCAGATGGAGGTATAAATTAAAATTGATCAAATTCGAATTTATTCAGAAAAAAAGGATCTCGCTCCACTGGGTTTCGAACACCAGATCAACTGATTTCCGGTCAGGTGCTCTAACCAATTGGGCTACAGTGACATCAGAGAAAGATACTGTTTTTCTGATATACGCTAATTTTAACAAGTTGTTACACAATCAATATTTTTGAATGAGAATATGTATTATCATCGGAGATAGTAATTATCGATCCGTTGAAAAATCCAATCACACATACTGTGAATAATAGAAATCTACATTATCGACCAAAGTCAAATCCTCTAATACAGAAAAATTATTTTCGTCATACAGACTAGATGGAGGTATAAATTACAATTTTTATTAAATTCAAATTTTATTCAGAAAAAAAGGATCTCTCTTCTCGCTCTACTGGGATTCGAACACCAGATCAACTGATTTCCGGTCAGGTGCTCTAACCAATTGAGCTACAGAGAGATCAGAGAGAAAAAGTCCGTTTTTATAATATAAAAAGCACAAAATTTCACATTTTTGACACTTTCCCCATGCATTTGAATAATTTTCCGCCTAAAAGTACTGCAACGCTCGTGCGATTATGACGGCGATGGAAAGAGAGAGGGAACGATCGCGTGACAATAGAGAGATTCTGCTTTCGACCAATCACATGCCGTTTTATTTCTTTTCATCCCGCTACGTCATCACTTTTCCTCCCTAGGGAGGAAAAGAAAACTTGACTGCATTCGGCCACTTTCGCTTCGCTCTACAGGCATTGAAAATCGATCTTTCGATGAAAGTATGGTGAAAAAACATTTTTTGATGAAAAAAGTTTGAAACTTACGAAAAATAATTATTTATCAACAGTTTTTGTAATCGAATTCTTTCTTACTGTCGCTTCTTACCAATTTAAAAAAAATTGATGGATTCTAATAAATTATAGCTTATTTTTACGGGGAAAATATCTGAAATTCGGCTGTTTCCAGTTTATAAAATAAGTGAATAATCTTCAAATACAGTTATGTGTTTCAAACATTTTTTCTTTAAAAGAAATTGTTTGAACGATTTCAGCCATAGAAAATTGTTTTCTCCGAAAAAATAAACCATCACTTATTAAAATAAAACTATTTTTGAAAAATTTGTAAGACGCGATAGTAAGATAAAATTAAATTGCAAATAACATTGTTGAAATAAATGTTTTTTGTAACGTTTAAAACGTTTTTTCATAAAAAATAAAGTTTTTATTTGAAATATCACCATCAGTTATATTATTTTGATTCTTAAAATAATAAAAAAACTATTTATATTCAGAGATCTGATTTTTGGCTCGATAACCGGTATCAATATTTTTAATTTAATCCTTATGGAGAATATTCTCCTTATATTGTAGAAGAAACCCTGTGCATATTACTGCAGGAAAAAATGTTTAGGGGCCGTTTCAGACTATTAATTGAAATAAAAAAACCAATTTTCGTATTCTAGGCTCGATTATATCTCCAAAATTTTTGTTTTGTTTCATACAATTTATAGCTGATTAATCAATAAATACCAAATGCTTTCATAGGGTGAAAAAAATGTGTTGCCTTGAATTTTTACTTTCAAAAATTGAAAACTAAGAAAATTAATAAAGGAGTTATATCGACCCTCAGTTAAAACAATATTTGGATGTTGATGGTAAAATTGGCTTTAGGGTCACAAAACTCTATATGTGAGATTAGTCGAAAGGGCTATTGTAGATGGGATATTGAGTTCTCTACTAAACCTAGCCTCGAAGGGTGTTGTTCCTAAAGTTGTGTTTTTTATGGTATTTATTGCAAACTAATAAATTTTCAATTATCATCCCATTCGTTATTATTTCTGGCCATTGAGATTTTGATCAACTTTTTTAAAGTAGAGTGCATTCTCTCAATGTTACCGGTTGATTGAAGTTTTGTCCTTGATCATATAAAATAGTCTTAGGTGCACCAAAGATATAGATATAGTGTTCCAGTAATCCATCAATGATTGAATGTGATGTTTCGTTCTGCAAAGGCAGTAGGACAGGTGTACCTTGTTATTCTAGCTTGGATACTTAGTATGTATTCATTACCTTTCTGGGTTCCTGGTAAAGACCCAGAGATGTCCAAGCCAATTTTATCATTGGGATTTGTTGAGATGTCGGGTGAGACGCTGGATGCTTGGTTGGTTTTTCTGGTGATTTTCTGTCATTGACAAATAGGACATCTTCAGACATAATTTTTAATTTTTTTGTCCATTCCCAACCATATTCCGATCTTTTTTGCTCGTTCTGAGGTATTTTTTTCTCCTAGGTGTGTCAAGTGGGCCTCTTTCATGATTTGCTCTTTTTTTGCTTTGGTGAGCTGTCAGCTATTCAAAAAGCATAAATGGAATCCTGTATCTGGATGATAATTTGACAGAAATGGTACCAGTTCTTCAATTAGTTCTTTTTGTACAGGAGTGAACAATGGATCTCCAAATTGCAGTCGCACTAGAGTCAATTTTTTATACCTATTTTCATCTATAACACTGGTTCACGAAAAAAAAAGAAAGGTGAGGACTATTTGACAAGACCACTTTATCCTTATGTATTTTGACGCGCTGAATACGAATCCGAGATCTAGTTACCTCCATCACGTGAGGTTTAAGGTCATTTCAAGGTAAAATACAGGAAAAGCCGTGCAATAAACTTTGAAAACCTTCTCCATATGTTTTTAGGGTCTCTGAATCGAAAGCCGCAGTCCATTCACCTCCACCGCTTCAGGTTCAAGGTCATTTCAAGGTCAAATACAGGAAAAGCCGTGAAATAAACTTCAAAAACCTTCTACATATGTTTTAGGGTCGCTGAATCGAAATCCGAGTTCCATTCACCTCCACCGCTTCAGGTTCAAGGTCATTTCAAGGTCAAATTAGTTGAATTTTCAACTAAAAAAGATCAATTTTAATCGAAATAGTTGAATTTTGAACTAAAAAAGATCAGTTTTCAACCAAAAATGGAATAGTTAAATTTTTGGATAAAGAAATTAACTTTCCACAAAAAAAAACAACAAATTTTCAACAAGTGATGAATTTTTAACTAAAATTATGAATCTTCAATTGAAATCATAAATCTTTAACTAGAATAGTTGAATTTTTAACCAAAAAGGTAAATTTTAAAACAAGAAGATTAATTTTATATTAAAAAATATAATTTTTCAACAAAATACATAAATTTTCAACCAAATAGTTGAATTTTCAACTAAAAAAGATCAATTTTCATCAAAATAGTTGAATTTTGAACTAAAAAAGATCAGTTTTCAACCAAAAATGGAATAGTTAAATTTTCGGATAAAGAAATTAACTTTCCACCAAAAAAAAAAACAACAACAAATTTTCAACGAGTGATGAATTTTTAACTAAAATTATGAATCTTCAACTAAAATAATGAATCTTTAACTGGAATAGTTGAATTTTCTACCGAAAAGGTATATTTTCAAAAAAGAAGATTAATTTTCTAATAAAAAATACGATTTTTCAACAAAATACATCAATTTTCAACCAAATAGTTGAATTTCAAACTAAACAAGATCAATTTTCATCAAAATAGTTGAATTTTGACCTAAAAAAGATCAGTTTTCAACCAAAAATGGAATAGTTAAATTTTCAGGCAGAGGAATTAATTTTACACCAACAAAAAACAACAAATTTTCAACCAGTGATGAATTTTTAACTAGAATTATGAATCTTCAACTGAAATCATGAATCTTCAACTGGAATAGTTGAATTTTTAACCAAAAAGGAAAATTTTAAAACAAGAAGATTAATTTTATATTAAAAAATATAATTTTTCAACAAAATACATTAATTTTCAACTAAAAAAGATCAATTTTAATCTAAATAGTTGAATTTTGAACTAAAAAAGATCATTTTCCAACCGAAAATGGAATAGTTTAATTTTCGGATAAAGAAATTAACTTTCCACAAAAAAAAAATAACAAATTTTCAACAAGTGATGAATTTTTAACTAAAATTATGAATCTTCAATTGAAATCATAAATCTTTAGTTGAATTTTCAACTAAAAAAGATCAATTTTAATCGAAATAGTTGAATTTTGAACTAAAAAAGATCAGTTTTCAACGAGGTGTATCTACTATTCGTTGGAAGGCTAGACTCATTTTAGCTCTTATTTTGTATCTTGAAATTGTTTTTTCTTTAACCTCAGTTTGAAATACTCAAAACTTTGAAACATTTTCAATTACAAAACAATTTGACTTTCAATGCCTATTCGTAGAATCCTCTTATTTTTTAGGCTTAAATTTCACAAATTATTTGCCCAATGCTTTATTGTGTTGAATTGTTTTCTAAGTCATTTCATCCCGAATTGTTTATTTACAAATTCTATAAACAAATCTGTTAAACAAATTTATCTTTGTATCGTTGAAGAAAATTCATAAGCGCGCCCTTCAAAAATTTTCTAGATCTGCAAAAAATTTCAAAACACAAGTGAAAAGAGTAATTCTATTAAAAACAAAGTATCAAATTTTTTTAATTTGCTGTCATTCTAATTTTGACTCCTGGGTCTTTTCAATTTTTTCCTAGTGTTTTATATTCGAAAAAAGCTCACAAATGAGCTGAAAAATGTTTATCACACAAGCTATAAAGATATTTTCATTAAATACCAAAATCCAAATTTCAAATATATGCTGTATTTTTAATTTTTATTCCTTTGTCTTAGTAATTTTTTCATGGTGTATTTTCGTAACTAGAAAATTTCTCGCACAAAAGAGACATACAAATTTTGCATCAATATTGTTTTGATAATAATAATTTTTTTTGTTTCGATAATTAGAATTTGAGAGTAATTGGATGTGAAGTGTTCTACATTCAGAACGTTATCAAATTTAAAATAATTTAATTTCGAATACCTGATTCTTCCACGGTTTTGCTCAGGAAATTTATTTTTATTTTTGAAGAATAATATGTAAAGAGACTTCGTTAAAAATTTCAAGTTTTAATATTTTTTTAATTTTCAGTGGTTCATTTTTAATCCACAATTTTTACGTTTTGAAAGCTGGGCATTTTTTATTTCAATGGCTACAAACGTAATATTCGACTACTTTTCAGAAATTCAAATAAAAAAATTGCAATTTCAAACGCTTTGAATTTAAATGTGGGAATTATTGGAAGCACATTATCATATGCGTATCGACAGTAACTTTATAATCTGTACCCACCTGGTAAGTAGTGAAATGAGAGTTTAGCAATAGACAGCAGTTTATTTATTTTTTCCTAAATTACTAATAATGAATGTGTCATATATTGTTATTAAATTGAATTCAAATTAAAATTCGGAAAACTCCAACGCCCTTCCCAGACCGGTTGCTCAGAGGAAGGCCTAAAGAAAGAATTAAATGCATCCGATCCTAACTTTCAAAATACAAAGGAACAAAAAACAGTAAGGGTAAGCCTAAGCGTCACTGATACCATACCTCACATAACATTATCGACAAATGGTTTGAATAATCCTGTAAGATTAATGATTGATACAGGAGCAGGTCCCAATTTAATTGAAGAAAAAGCAGTCAAATCGTGCGTGAACATTGATAAACAAAATTGTCTGAAATTGACAGGAATCAACGAAAACTCAGTATACACCCTCGGTCAAATAACAATAAATAATTCAGAATTTCCAACAATTTTCAACTTGAAATCAATGAAAAACACTATCGATTTGAGTCTTCTGAAATAATCACGATTCCGCCTAGAACAATTTCTGATTTTTATATAAACAATAAAAACAACGACAAAGAAATAGGTTACGTCCCTAAATCATTGCCTAATGACAGTGGTATATATTTTGGAAACGCAATAGTTAAAAATAATAACGGTAAAGCATATTTAAAAATCGCTAATACTTGTGAAGAACCAGTGGTACTTGCAATTCCAACTGTAGAAATTCTCGGCTATGAAGAATTGACATCTGAAGATAACGAAGTTTTTATTACACGAGCTCAAAATGATAATAATAAGTACAAAACAGTCGAACGAGTCCTTAGATGTTTTCTAAATCAAAATAAAGTTGGGGATTATGTTCACCAAACTTTTAATATTGCAAATGAAGATAGAGTCAAGTCAATAAAAGAACTATAACGTCTTGAACATTTAAATAAAGAATAATACGCACACGTAGAAAAACTCATTGAAAAAAACGCAGACCGATTTCATATACAAGGAGAAATACTTGAATGCACAAACGTATTACAACACAGCATTATAACCACGGACGAAATACCAGTTTTTACACGACCATACAGACTCCCCGACGTCCAAAAAGAAGACATTCAAGATCAAGTCAAAGAATTAATTAAAACAAAAATAAAAAAGCCATCACAGTCTCCATATAATACACCAGTATTTTCAGTCCCTAAGAAACCGGACTCACACGGAAACATGAAATGGCCGACGGTTTTAGATTATCGCAAATTAAACGAAAAAACTATCAGTGATTCATATCCACTTCCAAACATTACAGAAATTTTAGATCAATTAGGTTGGAGGATGATTACAGTGGGCAGTACCGTGTCCAAATTTCTGGCACCTGTGGCACTGAGTCACTCCAGTAGAATTTCTGTATCTTTCCAGTCTGATCCTCACATTTAGGATGTATTTAATTTAAAATGCCGTTCCAGTTTTAGTTCCAGGAGCAAGAGTAATTAGAAAATATGGGTCCTCTTGCGGTGATCCGTCCTTCTTCTTCATTTTAATACAGCTGTTCTAAGTCTTCTTTTATTTCCTCAGGTGTGAAGTCTGGCAGTCCCTTGATGACCATTTTTGGATATTGCTTGAGTCTGAATTCCTTTAATAGGCTTTGAAGGTTAGGAATTGTAGATGTAACCACAATCAGTGACGGAGTTTTGATTTTTTATGTGACGAGGTCTGGCTCGCCTTGATCACCGTCTTCAGATCCGGAGATACTCGTGTTAACTGTATCCATATTGTCCCTGCTACTTTCGGTTCCCAGGTTTTCAAGTTGTTTGAATTTGTTTCCAATTTTCAGAGGTGGAAAAGTTGAGGCAGTTGAAACCTTTTCGACAGGTTCATTTTCATTTGCTTCGCCAAATTTCCTTTTTTTGGAGATATTTTTCCTCACTACAGTCTCCCAGTTGATGGGAGTTAAAGAAGTGTCCCCCCTCGTGGCCAAGCGCGCCAAATGCCTTCGCTTGTGATGCTAAGCCATGAGGAGAACGCGAACCAAACACCTTCGCTCTCCTCGTTGTGATAATTGCTAATGCTGATCCGAGAAGTCGTGTCACTATGTTTTAAATCACAACTAAAAATTGCGAACGATTCACTCACACGCGTAATTTCAATATTGCACCGTCACTACGAGGACGCCCGTTTTTATTGATTTTAAAATGTTCAAAGTTCAAAAATCACACGCGTAATTTATTTATTTAAGAATGTTCAGTTTTCAAAATTGTAGGTCACAGCCACTACAAGGACGCCCGTTCTCTAGTGTGAACGAAAATCGTACTAGTTTTTAGCGCTATTCATCACCAGGCGATGAATGGACACAATCTTACCTTAGACGACGTTGTCAATTATATCAATGTCCTCCCCTTTGGTTACCAAACTTGAGGTTATAAATCAAATATGAGATGAGTGGAGGATGGTGGTCCAAGACAGTTGAACTGCAAGGACACTCGCGCTAGAAGCGAAACACGGAAAAGGGAAAGATGGTTACGATTGCGACGAAACAAATAAGTTTACAAATAAAAAAAAGTGTCGGTAAGGTAGGAAGCCGGTCACTTGACCCACTCGTCACATGGCCTTAAAGGCCATGTGAAAATTTTTTTATTTTATTTATTTTTTTCATTTTTAATAAACTAAAATTCAAAATCACCAAAACCGAGCGCGTAAACCGCAAAGTAAATACAATATCGCGCACGCGCAGCGAGCAGATTTTTTGAAGTATCGATTGCAATGCTGTTCAATAATTGATGCTCAAGTGTTAATAATTCCAGACGACCCATAGAATTATTTAATAAGTTTCTTGTAATAAAATTAATTATTTCACTCTTTTAACTAAACAATAATACCAATCGGTTTGCATTATTCATTTAGAGAAATAATTGAAACACGGAAGTGTACATTTCGATCATTCCACCGCGTTTTTGAATAATTAACAATTAATAATATTATAGTACTCGCTGAATTTGAAATTAAGTTTATAAAGGCTTCAAGTTCAATTAATAAATATTTTTCACTCATAATGACTGCCTTTACCAGCTTTTAGTCAATATTCCAAAGCAATTATTGCACATGAAGAATTAAATTATAAATATTTAGGAATGTGGATCGTAAACCATTATTATGTTTGCATCCAGCCCCGCGAAAATACACGCAGGTGCTTCAAGCCTCATAATTGTATATTTTCGATACTTCCTGTTGACAAACTTGTATATATGCATTTGTTTTTGCATACAAACATGCAAGAACATGGGATACTAGAATCGACCTTTACAGCTGTGCCAAGCGCACTGAAAGTTGTAAAATCGTTTTTCAATATTCCAACAGAGTAATCGGCTCTCTGAATTTTCTTAAGACACCCTTTATACATTTTCAATACACTATATCATGAATTTTGCAGAATTTTAGAGTTTAAACTTCATTATTATTTAATGAATAATAAAATTAATATAATAATAGTTGGCCCTACATCTTTATTAGTTGTCCCAATCAACTTTTTTCAATGTAGTAAGAGTTACAGGGATGTTTCATGGCTTTTTTTAAATCTTATGTCGTCCTGATGTCAGAAAAAAATATGCAAAATGCGAGCTTCAATGGAGTAATTTAATTAAATGGACGTGTAATTCAAAAATTATTTGAATATAAATCTATATATATGTATATGTATATATATATATAAAAACTAAAGGTTAACAACCACCGCAGGGTCCCACTGATATATATATATATATATATATATATATATATATAAGAGAAAAACGCATCTTAATAGAAAATTGTGCAAAATATTCCCTGGATTTTGATAGAGATCAAGCAAGGCTGGAAAATTGTAAGAAATAAAAAATATGTTGTCATTAGTCATTACCGTAAACTGTGGCTAAGCGGCGCATATATTTGGGCAAAAGCCGCGCACCCTTAATTCTGCATTTAAAACGATATTGCTTCCTCTAGTCTTTGCAATTAAAGTTTAACAGTTGTTAGTCACAAGCTTTCAGAAATGCAAAATCGAGAGTTCGCCGCTTTCCCCCACATGATTATGTGGAATGCGGTGCATGCATCGCATAGTATCAGTTTACGGTATTTTATGAAAATTAATGTTTAAAATTATTAAATTAATAATCAAGTCCATTTTATACAGATTTCCTTTAGCTATGGTCAAATCTAGGATAAATTTGGTTCAATTTTTGATTAAAATAAGCCATGGAACTTTTTTTTTAAAGCTTTACTGTTTTCAAACTAATTTGCAATTGAAATAAATGTTGAATTTTTTTCTATGCTATCTTTTTGTATAATTCACCAAATTTTTGAAGAAAAAATGGTATTTCCCCAAAAACAAAAATAATATAACAGGAGCTCTCTCAATCCGCGACGACCGTTTATACATTAAAAATGTTGTAATCTCAAAAAATATATTGGAATCTGTCGAAGTATTTTATAAAATTTATAGGATTTTTTGAAAATTTGTTTTTTCCTTTCAAATTTGCTGAAATCTTTTGGTGTGAATACTAATAACTCTGTAGCATTTGTTTTCAGATCGGAAAAATACGTCTTACCTAATTTCCTCTAGAAAAAGAACATATTTCGTCGCTGAGATATTTTACTGCTTGAAGTGTATCCCTGCATGATTTGAAATGGATCCGGTCTATAGTAATTTATAATCTTCCAAAACTTGTGCAACCTTGTGATATTTTTTGCAATTTCTTGTATATGAAAGTAAATGCAAATGTAGTCGGAAAATATAATCATTTTAGATCCTGCTAGTTTTCATTCTACAAAGATATACACTGTTAGAAGTAAGTTCATGAAATTTTAGAAAATGTTAGGGAAGCTTTTTACACTACGGTTAGTGAAAAACTCATTGAAATTTCATGCAACACTGAAATTGAAATAGCCTTATTGAAATTTCAATGTAAGTTTTGAAAGCCCTTTTACCGTTTTTGAGATACCGAGATTTTTCTATGGAAAATTTCGATTTTTTCATTTCTTTAAAATGTACTTAATGTTTCCTTTTTATGAATGACGAAAATAAAACGTAAGACTTTCTCTCTAATCAATGCTTCAAAAGCACCCATAGCTAAAAAAAATGTGACTCTTCCCCCACCGAAAACCGGCGGAAAGGGGTCTGGGGTACTTACGAGGCGTAAATTCCAGCCAGTCGGGATCGTTTCGAATTTGAAAGCACCCCGAACGCTTTTCCAACTCTTCCACAAGCCTTATGAAACACTACGCCCCCCATACACATAAAAAAACTGTTGGAATAATGGTTACTGTATTATATGAAACTGAAATAACTTTGAGTGATAAACAATGCTGAAACTATTGGAAATGGGATCGGGATGCCTTCGAATTGGGACCAATATCGATTTAAAGACGTTTCTGACTCGGGGACACCCCGAATCCTTTCCAATTATTATTGATGTGGAGGGGCGAGAGGGGTTAGAATGGTTGAGATGGTGATGCGTGGGCTTGGGAGGGGGAGGGGTACTTCATGTTTAGAGTGGAAAAATACTTAATATCAGTGCACTTTAAAAAACATAGAGAATTACGAGAATTTTAGAGAAATCAAGGATATCAGAGAACTTGGGGAATTTATGGTATTTTGAAGAATAAGAAAAATTCTAAAAAAGTTAAAGAATTTAAAAAATCTGAAAACTAAACTTGTCTGACGCTTTCTCCGTGTGTATTCTAAGAAGGGGGGCGAAAGCAAAAAGAAAATTGGTCCTTTCATATTAGAAGATAAACGGGTAGATAGGTATATAGGTGTGAGGTATAGATATATTTCAGATTGATTTAGAATTCTCGTGTTATTTATATAAATGACACGCTCGTTCCACAACACTGCTCCGACCCATGTTGCTGAACAATCACTCTAGCGATCACCCCACATGAAGAGCCTCACAAAATTGTTACGTGTGGTTCTGCACTTGGGTCCATTAGTATCCAAGATCTTTCTTTTAGGCGTCATTCACTCCACTCACATTCTGCTATTCACTTTACCTTCATACACCTGTTTTGTCAGTCGTTCACCTTTCATTCTTATAACATGTCCGAACCACCTTAACTGATTTCTTTCCCATATATCAACTAGTGTCTCTTCTGTACCACATTCTTTGAGGATTAT
Organism: Andricus grossulariae; assembly: GCA_011634705.1. NCBI lineage: Eukaryota > Metazoa > Arthropoda > Insecta > Hymenoptera > Cynipidae > Andricus > Andricus grossulariae. The sequence goes on along the minus strand of JAABKJ010075445.1, from coordinate 201,547,068 downwards.
CTCGTTTCAACCTGGTTATCAACATTTTTAATTCTTATAACAAAAATCTTAAATTTACTTCAGAATTGGAAAATAATAATATGATCAATTTTCTGAACTTAACTCTATTTAGAGAAAACAACGAGTTTATTACTAATTGGTACAAAACCCCCTCTTCCTCAAGTAGAACCATCAACTACTTTTCAGGTCATCCAAAAAATATGAAAAGAAATATGTATTGTGTTTAATTTAGTTGATAGGGCGATAAATTTGTCCCATAAACGATTTCATTTTCACAATCTTAAAATTGTTACTCAAATACTACTTAAGAATGATCATCCTATCACATTCACCCAAAAAAATATTGAAACTCGTATAAATACAATCATATTTTCACGTAATGATAAAATAAAGCATAATTCAGGTAACAAGAATTTTTTACAACAACCGAAAGTTAGTCTCCCTTACATACCCAACATTTTTTATAAATTATCTACTCATCTTAAGAAAGCTAACATAACCACTTCACCTTCTTTGAAATCTTCCCTAAGCTCGATTATTAAGCTCGGTAAAGATGTTTCCGAAAAATGGGATCGTACAAATTTAGTTTATAAACTCATTTGTAAAAATTGTGAGGCTTCTTACGTAGGCGAAACTAAGAGATCGCTTGAAACTCGCGTAAATGAGCATGAAAAATATGGGAAAGAAGATTCTATAATTAATTCACAACAGAATAAATTTAACCATGAATTTGATTGGAATAACGCAAAAATATCAGATTGTGAGCCTGACTATATAAAACGTCTAATTTCTGAGATGATTCATATTAAGAGTAATCCGAGTAGTATAAATAACAAAGAGGACATTCCTGCATTAAATTTCCGATATTTTCCTATTCTTCAAAAATTTAATTCATAATCTTTCATTTCATTACATATTCAGGTCCTTTGACACATATTCGTTCACGCACACACAGAAATGTACGATAGATTATACCACTTTTATTTATTATCGCTCACTTAGTCTTCATTATGTTGTCCACAACTAGCATACGACTTATGCCGAATTTGGCATATTACTCATTGAAAATTTGTGGACCATATTGGTAATTATCAATTTTAAATTTAGTGTTATTTGATACCACTGTGATGTATAAAATTGTTCGTTTTCAATGTAAATCTTTTTAGCCTGATGAGGCCAGAAGACCAATCTGTCGAAACGTCGTGTAACACCATGCTCTTTCAATTGTGCATTGCGTACCTACAAGAAATTATGTAATTTTTGCAGATTTAATCAAATTTACTGATAAGGACAACCATTGTGTGCCGAAACGTTCGATACAATTCAACTATTTTCAATTCATTTTACCCTAAAGCCAAAAGTGAACATCAAAATTCTGAAAGAAAGTCAAAATTAATATGTAATATTTTTATACAATATATGCTAAACGTCCGACGAAAAACATTAATATAACCTAAAGTTGTTCAAAATTCTAAGTTTAATTTTTGAGTCAAATGATTTTTATTTGAAAGAACCGATTACTGGTATAAATTTAAAGATTAATAAAAATCTAAAAAATCTTATGATTTTATTTATGAAAAATACCAATTCTTTACCAAAAATGTTTCCAAATTGTAAGTCATATTTTTTGAAGTCAAATGACTTTAGTTTAAAATAACCGATTTCCGGTAAAAAAGGGTTAACATAAACTTAAATTGTTCCAAAATAATCAATCTTCTTTGAAATTTTATTATTTTTGTTTAAAATAACCGATTTTCGGTGAAAAACGTTACCATGGCGTTAAATTTGCCCCAAAATTGTCAACCTTCTTTGAAACCTATATCGACATTTTCGGTGAAAATCACCAGCTTAAACCTACAATTGAACAAAAGTTTCAATCTTCTTTAAAATCTAATGATTTTTCACTAAAAATACCGATTTTTTACTAAAAAGACCATTTTTTAGCGTAAAGCACCAACATAACTTGAAATGGTTGAAAAGTTCTGAATCTTCTTGGAAATGTTTGAAATATAATTGATTTTAAACAAAGTCATTGGATTTAAATTTAATAATTTTTTGAAAAATATTGATTTCAGATGAAACACGTCAACATAACCTATAGCTGTTGAAAAATGATACAAATTCTTCGAAATGTAGTAATTTTTTATTAAAAATACCAATAATTCCAAACAAAAAAAAACCTACATAACATAACAGAAAAATTATGAAGAATGGTAAATCTTCTTAAAAATCCAATGATTTTTCTGCAAGATGACCGATTTTTTCTGGAAAACGTTAATATTACTTGAAACTGTTAAAAAATTTGCTATCCTATTTGAAGTCCCAAGTGCGAATTGCCTGAACTGAACACACGGCCCAGGCTTGGTCCAATTTCGGCAGCCAAAAATCGGCTAATGTTATTGGGCCAATATCGGCATTTTAAAAAATAAGTTTACAAATAAAAAAAGTGTCGGTAAGGTAGGAAGTCGGTCACGTGACCCACTCGTCACATGGTCTTAAGGGAATAAAAATTCCAGGACTTTGAGCAAAATTCAAGGACTTTTCCAGGTTTTTTTTAGGTAGAGACAAATTCAAGGATTTTTCCAGGTTTTCAAGGATTTCAAGGACGCTAGACACCCTGCTCCACCCCCACCCCCCAATTTCCCATCTCTCACTTCCCATCAACTCACGTCTCCTCCTTGGAAAAAAGTAGGAAGGATGGAATTTCCCCTCCTTGGAAAAAAGTAGGACGGATGGAATTTCCCCTCCTTGGAAAAAAGTAGGACGGACGGATGGAAGGACAGACGGACACCCGACCGAAACTATAAGGGTTTCTGACTGCGAAACCCCAAAAAGTGACTATATCTTAAAAAATTTACTTAAGAGTGACTAAAAGTGTTTGTTACAGAAATGCCTTGATTTTTGCCATTTTTTGTTTCAAAATATATGACTTGCCCTGAATTTTCCCTGATTTCCCTCACCTGCGGTCAGATAAATAAAAAAGGAAAACTTCGAGAGATTATTATTATTATTATTAAAAAAAAATGACAAAATTTCACCAAGTTTTCATTTTTTACCCCTCTTAATACATTCTCAAAATGTCTGTAATTTTTCCCATTCAATAAATTTAAATTACTTAATTATTTTCAAGTTAAACTCTTCCAAAAAAGTCGGTTAATCGGAGCCCTGAGACTCGAGATTTTGAATTTTGAGAAGATTGGCGGTTGAAAGTGATCTGGAAGTATTCGTCCTTATACATGGATACGTTTATAATAAATTCAATCATATGTACCTTGAGAATGTGTGCACCATGGAAATTGACGCGGGTGAAAATAGAAGCTGACGCAAAGTGCCAAATATTTACTTGCGCTTCGGTAAATTATGTTCAAGGCTAGCCAGACGAATCGTGACCATTAATACGAGGGTGAATTGAAAAGTTTCCGATCTGACTCAGAAAAAAATTTTTTGTAGTCAAATTATATTTATTGCTCAAGAGTCTCCATTTACCAGGGTGTCTAGCCTTTTTGCAAAAAAAAAAAAAAAATCCCAGCACTTTTCCAGGTTTTCCAGGGGAAAAAATTAATTTTTCAAGGTACCTTTTTTTTACAGTAAAAAGATAATTTTCACGAAACATGCCTCAAAAATCTGATAGCAAGAAGCGCAGCAGCGCCGCCAGCGGATTAGTTCACGGCTGGCATCAAACTTTAGCCAGCGCTTTTGCATGCGGCCGGATAGGGCTGGTTCTGAAGAATAAGTCTCTAACCAATTTTTCCGAAAACAGAGCGTATCAAGTGTATTATGCTTCGCTTGCGTGTCGTATCTCCATTTAAAAATACATAGAGATACGACATTCTAGCGAAGTAAAATATAGTTGATACTCTCGGTATAGGGAAAACTTTGTTAGTGACTTATTCTTCGGGACAGTCGAAATATAGAAAATTAGCGAACGTTATAGCCAGCGAATAAAGTGTATGTTCTCTTACAATGTACGCGCTCGTCGAATGGTTAGGAGAAGCGAAACTTTCGTGAGCGGACATTGGTGGGAGGGAAACAGCCAATGTCTCAAAATAACTCCACATTTTTTAGCGTGTGTGACCTAATTTATTTCTAGAAGCAGTCACAAGGGTGCATTCCCCCCATGAGAAGTCGGAAAGGGGTAATAATGTGACCGAAACTATTTCTCTGGTCATTTACAGGGGTGCCTTCTCGCCCCACCCCCCACGAGAAGTTGGAAAGGGATAAGGATGTGGCCTACATTATTTTTGCGACTAATCACAGGGGTGACTTCCCGCCTCCCACGAGACGTTGGAAAAAGGGAAGGTACACATTACTACATTATTATATATAATTAAGAACTAAAGGTTAACAACCACCGCAGGGTCCCACTGGGAGCGACTACCATCTGAAAATGACATCCGCTCCCAGTAGGACTGCGGTAAATCCCATTCATGGCCACGTCTCACAACCGTGAGATGGTTGGTCACACGACACGACGAAATCACAACGACAGGCCGGCGAAACCCTCATGTGATTTGAGGACACGAAGCGACCCAAGGATGACAGCTTTCTTCATCCGTCTCGCAAGTGCCGTGGCATATTTTTGGCACGCAGGTATGGCTTTAAGGTTACGAACCAGTGATAGCTTCGCACCTCTGAGAGCACCTATCACAAGGACAATTACTTGTACCGAATATTTTGGGTACAGTCGTTGCAGATCCCTTTTAATGTCTTGATACCTTCCTTCCTTTTCTTTCTCCTTGGCAGTGATGTTGTATTCGGCAGCAGCCGAGAATTCGATCACGAATATAGTTCGTTTCTCGAAGTCTTGGAGAACAATGTCAGGCCTCGAGTGTGCAAGGATAATATATTACAAAATTTTCATTTTTCTAAACCGACTACAATCGTGTAACAATGGGAAGGTCTTTCGAGGTGTTTCTTCCTTCGTGTGACCCCCCCGGGGGTGGAAGATTAGTGCCGGTCGAGCGGACGGTTCTTGCCTCGTGTACGCTTGTTTGAGATTAGAGCCAGCGTAGAAAAATCAAAATTTTGTGCAATATGGATGAATCCTATGTCAATAAGATGCATTAGCCTCGTTATAGTACTACGGAAAAATCAAAAAAAGTTTGGAAAAAAACGGTTAATATTTTCAAGCCTAAGTGATCTTTAAAGATTTCTTTTCTTTTAAATTAATTTTTCACTTCTTAGATGAATTATAAAGGTATCTGACCTATCATTTTATTGTAACAATGTTAAAAGATTAAGATTCTGGTCATTGAATCCTAATGGTCACGGAAAATGGACGGAATTTTCAAGATGAAGATTTCCGGTCACTCCCGCATACTATTCGTCGTAGTAACTTACGTGACTTGTATTTCTATTTCGATATTTTTGTGCAGCTCTTTCCTCCTGACGATGATGTTTGTAGTTAAAAATGTTATTATTTTGTTGAAAAATCAACAATTATGTTAAAAAGTCATCGTTTTTTTATAGAAAATTCAACCGTTTGATTGTAAATTGAAGTTGGTTTGTGGAAGAAGAAGTTTCTGTGAAAAATGTAAGTGAAATCTTTCTTTTTTGAAAATTGAACAATTTTCTTTTAAAATTTTGTATTTTCGATTCCAAAATGTATCTATTTTTATTTAAAATGTCATTTCTTCTGGGTTAAAATGAAGTATTTGGTTGAAAAGTAATCTTCTTTGCTTCACGGAAAAAAGTGGATAGTCAGATTCACTTTCATACATTGTTAACTTGAAGTTTACTTGTTGACATTGTACAAGAAACAATTTAAATGGTTTTTGATACCTTATAAGATAGTTATCTCCAAATATACAAAATCTAAAGTCAGCATCACTACTTCAAATAGTAAAAAGAAGGATTACTAGAACAAACAGCTTCAATAACTATTTGAAATAGTACAGTTGAACATGTAAGCTGTATGAATAAATAATTTACATAGTAAGCAAAGAACTTTGAGTTTTACTTTTGTGAGTAAGTTAGATCTCCTTTTTCGCATTGCAATAAGCACTACGCGAGATTGTCAGCCTTACTATTTGAAATGGTAAGTCAAACTTTTGCTTTTCTCAAATCATCAGGGCTTAATTCAGGTACAGAGGGTTTTATTTTCGCATGCCAGGAAAGTGTAATTTCCACCTTAGCATACCGTAACCGCATTTTATGTCAAGAAGTTCCAAGCGATAGGTGCAGAGCGTGTCATACATACGTTGAGTACCTAGAACACATACTATCAGAGTGTCTTACCCACGCAGAAACCACTTATACCTACAGACACAATGCGGCTCTGAGAGTGCTTTATAACCATCTTTGTCGCTCTTACGGTATTGGCCCCACTGGGACCCTGCGGTTGTTGTTAACCTTTAGTTTTTAATTATATATATATACCACTCGTCTTACGGTTTTGAGACATGGCCATGAGTGGGATTTATCGCGGTCCTACTGGGAGCTGATGTCATTTTTTAGATAGCAGTTGCTCCCAGTGGAACCCTGCGGTGGTTGTTAACCTTTAGTTTCAAATTATATATATACACTACCACCTAACTCACGGTTGTGAGACGTGGCCATGAGTGAGATTTACCGCGGTCCTGCTAAGAGTTGGTGTCATTTTTAGATGGCAGCTGCTCCTAGTGTGACCCTGCGTCTAATTACGACTAACTGAAATGAACGCGAACGACACACCCAAATCAAATGAACACGTGCGCCCATTCCCGCTGCAAGCTTCATTTGTTACTTGATGCTAATTCTCTTTAGACAATGTGCCATCTCACTTGGTGATATACGTTTGCTTCTAGTTAGCGATTGTCGTTTATGCGTTACTCCGCTCTACGATTTTCATTTGTTCTCGTTCACAGTTTACGTTCACTTGCCATCTCATTGTGTATCATGAAAACCATCATTAAATATTCAAATTTCAAAGTACTGATGCCTGCTTCAAAGGGTAATTAGAAAGCAAGTATCAATAGGAGTTTGTGAGAGGCACACTTCGCAGTTGTGTGGGATCTTTTAAAGCTCGGACTCACCGAAGTCCTTGAAATAATCAACAATTATATTTTCCGCAATTGCAGCGCTACCTATCGCGAATCGAGAAGAAATTTCGAATAAAACTTACGTATTTCATAAAAGAGAATCTGAATTTGCTTAGCTGCTCGTGGAAACAACAATGATGACACCAAACATAGCTGTAATAAGTGCGGTTCAAAACAATCGAACGCGCAGGGCTCCCGACAATGGGTCGGGCAACAATGCCGACTATCCTACTGTCGGGCTGGCTATATAGCCATCAATGGTGTGCACATTAAGGTGCATATCTGCCGGCACGTCGGTCCGATCGATCAAACCGCGGGCCGGCAGATCGCTTGCAGTCGGGGGACATTTTGCTATCTGTGACCTTTACTTTGATTTTGTCATCCACCACTCGCCATGGGTGGCGACACACCTGGAAACATCCAATCCAAAAGAAGAACTGGAAGCAACCTTGGCTTAAACTCTGATATCAACTCTGCGGTGCCAATATACAACCGTTTTGGAGCACTGAACTCGCTGAACAAAAACGCTGAAAGAATGGATGATGAAGAAGATGAGAACGGAGCTGCCTCTGTCACTGAACCAGAAAAATCGGAGGGAAATGTCAAACTCCCGCCAATTGTTATTACCGAAGGCATCCAAGACTACTCGATGTGTATTAAAGGTATAGTTAACTCTTCCACTGTCAAGCAAACAAGGATCGTCTATTCTCCGAAAAAACTCACGATCAGATGTTCCACGCTCGTGGATTATTTGGCACTCCAAGAGAAGCTTGAGGCAGAGAAGATAGCATACTACACCTAAGCACCTAAGTGGCAAAGCTCAAAACGCATTGTAGCTGAGTGACGAACCAAACATTCCAACCCGAGAAATTGAGGAGCACCTTCAGAGACGGGGTGTCAAATGTGAAAGGATCACAGTACTGAAAAAGCACAGCTCAGTAGCTTTGCCCTACAACAATCCAGTCTACATGATCGCCTTTGATAGTAAAGTAGATATGAAAAAATCTGCTCGCTGCGCGGGCACATTCTCATCGCGCGCTTCGCTCGCACGTTTGAGCGCGCCTACGGCGCGCGACTGTTGGTTCTCTTGCTACGAGCTTGGTCTTTGCATTTCTCCCACATTTGCGCCCAGACCTTCTAAAATAAAGGTCAAATCATCGACAACTGTAATTTTGTGATTGTGACTTCTCTTTTGTTAAAGCTCCTCTGGCTTCAACAAACACATTCTCATCACGTATCTCGTGCTTTGCATTCGATTTTTTCAAAAATCTGAACTTTTCTATGTTATGTTAAACACTATTATATGAAATATATATCATATTAATTTCTGTATCTCAAGCTGGTACTGCTTATTCAGATTCTGCAAAATAATGTACAAATGTTATTTTTCATGACTACTTTAATATTTCCTCCTTATTTTGCACTAATTTTAATCCTCGATTGTCGCAAAGCGAGATTCACGAAGGCTCTAACGAATTCATCTCAATTTGCCTCAATTAGTTTCTTTTTACTGGGTAACTAAAAATCTCAAAAATATAAAATGTCCCTGTGCCAATTCAACAAAAATTTAAAAAAAATGTTCTTGCTTCAAACTCCATGAATATATTAAAAATACTGAATATTCCTGCTGTTAGGTAGCTGTAATTGACTGGTGCTAATTGTAGTGAGTTGGCAGTAGAATTTGAGGTCAGTTCATGGGAAGAGTGTGTTAGATGGTTTTGTAAGTGAGTGTTTGTACGTTGAAAGGAATTGAAGTGAAGAGTTATGTGACATTTTTTGAGGTTGAGACTATTTTGGGTAAGCAAAGAGATTAGCTTGTTTAGCGTAAGAAGCAGGGTTGGGAGACAGGTGCAGTTGAGTAGAGGCGGCAAAGAGGGACAGGGAGAGAGAAGGAAGGAAGAATGTACGGTAGAAGGGTGAGGTGGCGCCGTAGAGATAGTAGCTACGCAGTGCGCAAGTTACGTTTTGATGGAATGCGGAAAAAAGGATGCAGACTTTATAAAAAGATGAGAAAAACAAGATAAGCATAATAAAAAGGTAGCACAGTTGGAAGGTAGAATAGTGAATATTGAAAAGTCACAACGGAAGTTTGGTGTAGGGAAGAGTAGGAATGATGAGAGGGGAAGGCTAAGGGAAATAGAAAGAAGATTATAGAGGAAAGAGAGAGATTAAAGAAAGAGAAGCATAGTGACGAAGTGTCTAAATAGCGCCGATAATCAGGACGATTAGTTTAACAGAATATTCCGGGTATAACCGTCGCAACTCCCTTATAAGGCCTTTATACCTGTCTTTCTTTTCATTCTCCTTGGCTATGATTTTTTTGTCAGCCGGTGCCGAAAATTCGATAACGAACATGGTTCGTTTCTCGAAGTCAAGAAGAACTATGTCAGGCCTCGAGTACGCAATAGAAAAAATTGTAGAGGGTATGAAGTTCCAGTATATCCGACACTTCTCATTCTCGACAATTGACTCTATTTCCTTAGGAGAGTTTAGCGGAGCGATATTTGTGCTGATGCCGTAAGAGTGACAGAGATGGTAATCATCGGGAACGTCTTGGCTCAATATATATATATATATATATAATTAAAAACCAAAGGTTAACAACCACCGCAGGGTCCCACTGGGAGCAACTGTCATCTAAAAAATGGCGCCCGGGCTTTAGGAAGTGATATTTTATTTTTATTTGTATTTGTGCGAGGCCTTAAGGGACCCAAAATTATATATTTTCATTTTAGGAAAAAGGTCGCGTCACAAGGGATAATGCTGGCATCATAGCATTCTAGCAAGTCATCCTTGAGTTGATTCGTTCACTTAATGTGGACGTCGCGCCGGTTCGACGTTGTGTTTCCATCTAAATTATTTCAGCACCACGAACTCTAGGGTGATAAAAACTGTTTCTCGACCGGTTGTCGGGTGCTCTGAGCGTTCGATCGTTTGGAACCGCATCTACAAATTTTTTGTGGTTTGGTGGTGTTAGTGTTGTTCCCATGAGCAGCTGGGAAAAGGGTTCGTCCATCCTTGTAGAAACCCGCATGCAAAGATAAGGCTGCATACTCTGAGAGGTCGCCCGGTATCCCAGAGTCACCGTTCAAGACGCCTTCCCCAGGTGCCTTTCAGATTTTGCCATGGTTGTTACGCCTCCGCTTAGGGCTTATTCCTTCAGGACCATCCCTGGACATTTATTCGCGACTGCTCATAAATAAAGGTGCCAAGCTAGATCCTTCGGTTGTCCTTACGACAAACTGTTAACTGTGTGTGTGTGTGTTTTTGGAACGAAGAGACTAGCCTTACGTTCGAAAAATCGATTTCCTGGCATAGCGCTGGACTCTGGCACCAATCTTCTTATGCTTCGTATTTGTGTGATACCATCAAGCTCTAATTCGTATAGCTGGGTTGATCACCACTCGATACGCACGATTATATCATTTTTCCTGATAGTTTTTCCAGGTCCTTTTCAATTTCGTTTTATAAGTCGTAATAAAACGTGAAAATAACAAATAATATGATCATTATTCATTGCTATCATCCATGCGTGATCGTAGTCGGCCGTAGTCTGTTGTTGTTCTCATTCATGTTTCTCGAGCCTTCACACAGATGCGAACCGCTCAACCGTGTAAGTACGAGGCCCCCTTTGCTACCTGTTGGGCTTCTCTTCATTTTGGGATGGGGTCAACTTTGCACGTAGCAACTTTGCACGTACCCAACTGTGCACGTCGATGGTCAGACGGACAACTGTGCACGTCTTTGGTCAGGCGGACAACTGTGCACGTGCCATCTGTGCACGCCGAAATTTAGACGTGCATAGTTGTCACTTAGACAACTGTGCACGTGCACAGATGGTACTTGGACAACATTTTTATTACTAGACTGAACCGAAATTTAAGTGCATTTAAGAATATATAGAATTTTTGCAGATTTGAAGCTTGAGATAGACTTTTTTGTACATAGTCTTTTTAAAAAATTACAACAAATTTTCTCAAAAATCGAATTGTTAATGGAAGATAAAAAAATAAAAATAAACTTCGAGATAAATTAGTGCTGATTTGAATCCTACAAAGTTTATTTGGAAAATGTTATTAGGTTCGAAAAAAATGTAGGAAGAAATTTTTCTTTCGTTTCAGGCGCACGTGTTTTTACAATTGTTTGTTTATACAATTATTGTAGAATTATTTTAATTTTAAATGCAAACAATCATTTTTTTGAAATTACAACAAATTTTGTCAAAAATCGAATTGTTATTAAAAAGTTAAAAAATAAAAATAAACTTCGAGATAAATTAGTGCTGATTTGAATCCTACAAAGTTTATTTGGAAAATATTATTAGGTTCGAAAAAAATGTAGGGAGGCATTTTTTTTCGTTTCAGGCGCACGTGTTTTTACAATTATTTGTTCATACAATTTTCGTAGAATTATTTTAATTTTAAATTCAAACAATCATTTCTAAAAACTAAATTTTAAACAAAAGTTTCGATAAAAATATTTTATTATCGTACTTTCAATAAATAATGTTTATTGAGAAACAATTGTTTAATTATTCAAATTCTGTAATTTTATAATTATGGATTATTCTATTTCCGATATTTCTTAATTTGGTAATCTTATGTCGAAAATTTTATTATTTGGGAATTTCCAAATTCAGTAATATTATGAACTGTTCGGGAATTTTATTTCATTTGTTTGAATTTGATTATTCGGGAGTTTTACAGAGTCGGGAATTTTATTTTTGTATTTCTGGGTCCTGGAGATTTTTTTCCTAGTGCATTTCGATCACTGGTAAACGGGGTTTAATGTAATAGGAATTATCTCTCAGAAAATAAGTTATTAAGATCCGAAAAAATTAGGTAGAATTTTTTTACCTCTAGGTATGTAACGAAAATAACCTCCGAAAATTTAAAAACTCTGCAAACAAGAAATGTTTGAAACATTTTTTTTAGCGCGGATAACCAAGCTGTATGCAAAGATATTATATATATATATATATGTATATATATAATCAAAAACTAAAGGTTAACAACCACCGCAGGGTCCCACTGGGAGCAACTGTCATCTAAAAAATGACGCATTATCCAGTGTGTACCACCCTCCCATGAAGATAAATACAATAACTTAATGATTAAAAACACTCGTTGACAAAATGTATTGCTTTCTAATTATTTTTTAAAATCAGTATAATGAAAATACTGTAACTAGCAGTATAATTCAATTACTATAAAAAAAGCATTATCCAGTGTGTACCACCATCCCCTAAATATAAATAAAATATCTTAATGATTAAAAACACTCGTTAAAAAAATGCTTTCTTATTATTTTTTGAGAGCAGTATAATTAAATTAATGTAACAAACTGTATAATTAAATTAGTATAGGAAAGCATCATCCAGTATCTACCACCCTCCCATAAATATAAATAAAAGAACTTAATTATTAAAATCACTCGTTGAAAAAATGTCTTTTAATTACTTTTTAAAAGCAGTATAATTAAATTATTGTAATAAGCTGTATAATTAAACTACTATAAAAAAGCATTATTCAGTGTGTACCACCCTCCCCTAAAGATAAACAATCTAACTTGAAGAATATATTTTTTTTTTAACGTAATGCTTTCTAGCTACATGTTAAAATCAGTATAATGAAAATGCTGTAAGAACCAGTATAATTCAAATTACTATGAAGAAAAGCATTATCCAGTGTGTACCACCCTCCCCTAAAGATAAGTAAAATAATTTAATGATTAAAAACACTCGTTAAAAAAAATGCTTTCTAATTACTTTTTAAAAGCAGTATAACTAAATTATTGTAACAAACTGTATAATTAAATTACTATAGAAGAGCATTATCCAGTGTGTACCACCCTCCCCCAAAGATAAATAAACTAACTTCAAGATTAAAAACAGTCGTTAAAAAAATGTAATGCTTTCTAATTACATTTCAAAATCAGTATAATGAAAATACTGTAACAAGCAGTATAATTCAATTACTATAAAAAAAGCATCATCCAGTGTGTACCACCATCCCCTAAATATAAATAAAATAACTTAATTATTAAAAACACTCGTTAAAAAAATGCTTTCTAAATATTTTTTAAAAGCAGTATTATTAAATCATTTTAACAAGCTGTATAATTAAATTACTATTAAAAAGCATTATCCAGTGTGTACCACCCTCCCCCAAAGATAAATAAACTAACTTAAAGATTAAAAACAGTCGTTAAAAAAATGTAATGCTTTCTAATTACATTTCAAAATCAGTATAATGAAAATACTGTAAGCTATTTTATTGTTTGTATTATTCATGGTTTAGATTGTACACCCAGCTACCACCTTTATGCGTGTATTTTGTTTTGCGAACCGAAAATCACGAGATGAAGCAAAAAATGAAATAATAAAAGTTTTTATGAGAATGTGCGCACTACTCGGGCCGATTTTTTCACTATTAATGTTATTTTTTACGAATAAGGGAAAAACTACTCATCCTATCAAAAAGTGGCCAATAACAAATTTGTAGATCTTTTTGGAATGCACAATTTTTGTTGAATTATCATTTGTCGTATCTTGCATAGTTTGACCGTAAAATTAAATTTCTGATTTTTCATTACTTTTTGTGCAATAAAAATGAGAATTTTCGATTTTTCAAGGAAATTCAATAAGCCGTTATGATAATCTTGTTGGGCGTGCAACAAGACACACTTTTTTGCTTAGACTTTTTTTTCGTGTTGTGCGTTGTTTGGGTGAAAATGTTAATTTTCGTTTCCTTTTTTGGATTTTCAAAATGCTGTAAGTCTGAAAAGTTTCATATTATCGAAAAATGTCATGAGAATAAATTGTTTCAATTTTCGAGTACTATAAACAGCCGCACATTTAATTTTAAAATTTGGAAAAAACATGGCTTCACCAATTTTCAAAATGCACTCACTTTTTCAATTTTCATCGAAAATGGCTGGCTAATGAACTTGACCCCTCGCTTACGAGACTAAAAGATTATATCAGAGGCCAATCCAATAGGTCAGTTCTTTCGAAAGTTATCGTGTTAACAGACAGACATACATACATACAAACAGACAGACAGACACATTCGTAAAAACCTGTTTTTTGGGTTCAGGGGATCTCAAAACGTGGACATTTGACAAAAAACGGGGTGGGGGTGGTCAAATTTGACACAAATCTAATATCTTCTCTAGATGAGAATGTAAAAATACAAATTTTTAAGTACCATGAGCATTAATGATGGTTATTTTATTATTTTAATCCTTACAAATAGTATCGAGGACATGAAAAAAATGAAATATTTTGAAAACCCACACACGAGATGAAAAAAACAATGAAATAATCAAAGTTTTGATGCGAATGTGCCACGAAGTAGTATAAGGAGACCCCACTCCCGGAAAATTTTTGACGCGAGGATTCGGATTTAGTTAGTTTGCATTGCTCGTAGCGCCTCTTGCGGGAACATGCATACATGCATACAGACCTTAATACCTTTAATATCAGATCCAACATAAAAAGTTCCTTCAATTATATTTGAGAAATTAATAAAGGCGATTTGAGAGAGAAGAAGGTTCAGTTTAGTTGTAGGTATGGGACTGAGAACAATGGAGACCCGAAACCTGAACCTGAAGGTTCGAACGTCCATCTGTCCTTTTTTACTGTAGAGTCCTCTTTGTCTAGTGGGATCGCACTAATTCGAACGCGGACTGTGTGTATATATATCTTGGATACATTGTCGGTGCTTGTCGGCTTTATAACTCCCAAAATGTTAAACTTAAAATATATTTATCGATAGACAGGAATTCAAATATTATAAAAGTTGAATATCAAATAGAAACTCAGTCGAATTTATTTTAAAACTTTCAAACAGTATATCGAATGAAAGATAATATATATTTTTGTAAATACCAGCATATATGTTAAATTTATTTGTGATTATAAAGCATCAACGAGTTTCGAACTGGTTTTCAGTTCCCTTTCAAGATGCGAGAAATACAAAAATTTTCGAAGATTTCAAGAAATGACTGAAAAATTCCAAAAAATAAAATTCTCAGCACTGTTAAATTTCCGATTTCGAAAATTCCTGAAATTATAAAATTTCCGAAATTTAAAAATCCCGAATTGGAAAATTCTTGAATAAAAAAATTCCCGAAATTATAAAATTGACGAAATTTAAAAATGCAGTATTTGGTGATAAAGAACTCCTGAATTCTCGATTATCGAGTCACCTCTCTCTTTCTGACACATAAGATTGAAAGAGATAGTTGCAGTCCATGATTTTCAAAGCGATCAGACATCTCGGTCTAATTTCATGAGATAGAAAGTGAGATTCTATCAACTAGATTAGAGGGCATCGGAATCCCAGCCCTGATGTAGGTATATTGCCAGAATAGGACCAACCAGGGGTCGGAACCTTTTAGGTTGAACCCAAGCTTAAAAGATTCCCTACGGATTTCGGTCCGGATTGGACCCTTTAATTTCTTATGATATTATTATTTTATTATTATTATATTATTATTATTTCTTATGAGTTCAAAATTTTAAAATCAGAAAATTTACTCAAATTTAAAAATTTTGTATGTTGATACATTTCTATGAAACTCAGTACAAGGCTGAGTTTTGGGGGATTAGAACACAAACACAGAAGACAAATTTAGGGTCAAAAATCCAAAACTTTACTCAATTTCTATGAAACTCCCAGTGGAATGATTGCGCTGCATTCTGAATTATGAAGGCGTAATTCTCAGCGAAATCGAAGCAAATCAAAAACTCCCCAGGCACTAAATTTTCCTTCAGGTTTTTGAAAAAAGTTGATTTCTCCTTCGAAATAAAGTGATAAGTTATTAATTTTAACAGCCTTTCACAGAAATCATCTAGGAATTCAACAGTATCCATTACCAGAGTCTTTAGTGTACATCTGTCGGTCTGTAACCAAATTTCAAATCTCACTTCATTAATACAATGTTCATCAAAAGCTTTTGAGATGTTAGCTTTCAAGTTTGCAGTACCTGGAAAGTTATCACACTCTCCTAAATGACAGGAACTTGAAGAGTTAGCAGGGTGGTCACTCACCCGGAGAAAGCCGGGAGAAACTTTCACCGGGATAAAGCCGGGAGAAAAATATTACACCGGAAAATTTCCCGTATTTCATAATTCCCGCGTTTTATAGGTTTTGAGTAAAAATGATTTTTTTTCAGAGAGAGAGAGAGAGAGAGAATCACATTTGTTAGTAAAAAAATCTATGCAGTCTTTTTGAATGTCACTTGATACTACATTATATGATACTTATCAATTATATATTTATCGTCTTTAAAATTATGGTTTGAGTGCGCAATTCTAAAAGTTGAATCTGTAAGTCTTTGAAACTGAGGTTTTTTGTTAATTAATTTCTAGCTTAATTTTTGTAAATTTCGAATTTTAAATTTCACAATATTTTAGTTTCAAAGTCAAATATTTAAAATGTCAGGACAATTTCACATTAAATATTTCAAAATTTCATATTAAAAACCTTAATAGCCAGTTTTTAATTTAATAATTTTAAATGTAAATATAAAGCAATTTCGAATTAAAAGCTTAAAATTGTTCGATTTCAATAATTCTGAATTTCAGGTTGAACGCTTAATATTTTGTTTTTACCTTTCATAGGTTTTAATTTTGCAGTGTCAATTTAATTGGTTGAATGTTGGAAAATATAATTGACAATTTAAAAGTTGTTAATTTTTTTAACGATTTAAATTGACTTAAAATAACTGAAATTTTAAAGGTTTTGTGTATAAAAAAGTGTTAATATCACAATTTTTGATAATTATCATTTTTTCAGAGTAGACATTTTTTCATTTTTAGTGTTTCCCATTTAAAATTAATATTTATTTTTAACGTCTGATCGGCTTTAATGTTAAATTATCCGCAGTACTGGCATGGGGTGCTGGCGCGGTACTGCCCATCAGTACTGGTTATGTACTGGCAAATCATTCAATTGTTTTTAAGATCATTCATTCATCATCATACGACTGCATATCGTTCGAATATTATTTATAATTTCAAAAGTGTAAATTTCAAACCTTTTGTTAATTTTAACACCCACTATTGCTATACTCTAAAGATATAACAAAAAGGCTATTTAAAAAAAAATAATAATTGATTACGAGTATTTTGTCTATAATAGTTAACCGTTCTGCTTAGAATGAATGTATACACTACATTTTCAAAAATTATATTGCAAATAAAATTTCTAACGCTACGCAGTTTCGTACCTACATCTATATCTGAATCTATCGCCTAGCAGTCGGTAATCTTAACCATTACTCTATAACCTACATAATTAAAAGTCAATGAAAAAACCATCCTCAGAAGCCACAGCTCTAAAAAGTTAAAACATCACTTTTTAAACTCTTTTTTCTCATTAATTTTTTCAATATCATACGACATCATATGCATGTAAAATAAATAAACTGTTAACGGGTATATAAATCAAATAATTTTTGAATAAATAATTTAAATCGATTACAATTTTTCTTCGTGTAATATTTTGTTTTTTCGCTTTTTAGACCATTTTACAACTCTTTAAAATGACATAAAATGTAATTTTCAATGAGAATTTAAAATTTGTATCGACGGAGCATAGGAATTTTATCCCGTACTGCGTCAATTTTTTTTTAATAACAAATTCTGTCTAACTTTCTTGTAACGTTCTGCTTTTCATATGTCTTAGACAATTCTACAGCGATTAAGAATCACATGTATTGTAGGATTTTTTAATTTACCATTTATCATAAAGATGAAACTTGTAACTTTTTTCTTGAAAAAAAAGCCAATCGTCCGCCAGTATTGGGAAAATGGCCGATTATCTGTACTGGTGACCAGTACTGGACCAGTACTCCGCCGGTTGTGAACTCCAGCGGATTACTATAATAATATAATATAATATAGTATAATATATTATAATATAATATGATATGATATGCTATGATATGATATGATATGATGTGATATGATATGATATGATATGATATGATATGATATGATATGCTATGCTATGATATGATATGATATGATATGATATGATATGATATGATATGATATGATATGATATGATATGATATGATATGATAATTTGTCAAAACACTTTCTAATTAAATAAAAATGGTAAAAAACAGAGCTTGTCTGTACATCTGCCATGTCTTTGTTGGCAAATTCAAGTTTACATGCCATCCAGCGCCACCTACAACTCAGCTTACACTAACGTCGTGGTCATCGCTGTGGACTTTAATTTTCTACGGACTCAAGTTCGATTCCTGCTGGCGGTGGATTTTTCATCGAATGTTTCTGTTTCAGGTTCATCAAGATTTTAAATTATGTGAATTGTTTTAATTGAATTTGTATAATAATAACAATGTTAATTATAATTAAGGCTGAAAGAACCCATTTGTTCATTTAGGAAAATATGTACTACAGTTGAAGTACGAACTACTTTATTGCACTCGCGCATGGTTTAAGCCAAAAAAATATTGTTTTGAATCAGTGGTATATTTTTTTGCTTCAAATATTAAAAAATTTGATGTGAAAAAATAATTTTTTGAGCCTACCAAAAAATTTTCTTCACTTTGAAATATATTTCTTTCCATCAATTAAAATTTCCTCATTTCAAAGAAATATTCATTCCCATTCACGGCACATTCATTTGGAACAATCAGTCATTTATTTGGTTTAAAATGTACATTTTTTTCTTCAATTAATATTTCTTTGATTTGAAGAAATATTTCCCTCTGACCAATAGGTCGTATTTTTGAATCAAACAATGTTAACTTAATCCTACTGACATTTGTCTGGCTGAAAGAAATTCTTTTTTTCATTTAAAGTGCACATATTTATTTGCCTCAAATAAATATTTCTTTGGAAATAATCAGGACTTGCACTCACTTCAGCCAAGTAAAATTCATTTGGTACAAGTAATCCTTTTTTTCAGTGTAGCATTTTCAAAATCGAAAATTAACATCTTAAGCGAAAAAAAGCACGATATGAAAAAAAAGTCAAGAAAAGTAAAACGTTACTTTTTGAAAGACCTTACAAGATGATCATAACGACTTTTTGACTTTTCGTGAGAAATCAAAAATTCAAATTTTGATCGCACAAAAAATAATGAATTATTACATTCTCATGTTAATGAGAAGGTATTGATTTTATGTGAAAAATGACTTTCGTGGATTCCATCAAATGTCGTCGTCTTGAGGCCCCCGAAACAGAAAATAGTATATTGTGTATCAAGGGCGTAAAGAAGGCTATTTTGACGAGTGTGAATTTGCTGCCCGAGCGAAGCGACGAGCAGACAACTAATTTCGAGCTGGAAGCCGCGCGCGCTCACGGGTACTTGGACTTGGGCTAAAGAGTAGGGGGTAAAGGTGTGCAAATGATCGGCTCGTGTATTAAGGAGGCTCACAGCGAGCATGAACTTGCTCAGCATTGCGCGTGTGCCGCCAACAATGCTGGAGGTGAAGAGGGGGAACATTTGTGACGTTGAGCAGGTGAGACAGGACCCAGGTGCGAATTGACCGTCGGCCCACGGTCGGGCCAACCATCGGACGGTCGGTCCAAATTTGTGCGCCACTGGTCGGGCCAACCAGCTAAATGATAAAGGGTCAACCGCTTTG
Organism: Andricus grossulariae; assembly: GCA_011634705.1. Taxonomy (NCBI): domain Eukaryota; kingdom Metazoa; phylum Arthropoda; class Insecta; order Hymenoptera; family Cynipidae; genus Andricus; species Andricus grossulariae. The sequence continues at coordinate 201,527,419 of JAABKJ010075445.1, read as the reverse complement.
ACTTCTCAAGGTCGGCCCGACATTTGGTGCCACATATGGCCCATCTATTAAGATGATGTCGGCCAAACCTTGGACAACAATGTGGGGCTGACTTTGATTTTTGAAGGTCCGTCCTACACAGGTGGAAATATACAAAATAGGTATTCAAAAAATAAATAATAATTTATTGCGAGTATTTTGATAATAAATGTTAATGGTCCTGTTTAGAATGAATACATATATTACATTTTAAAACATTATATCATAAATAAAATTTCTAACGCTACGGGGTTTCGAACCTACATCTATACCTGAATTATCGCCTAGCAGTCGGGAGTCTTGCCCATTACTCTATACCTACACAATTGAAAGTGAATGAAAAAACCATCCTCATAAGCCACAGCTCAAAGAAGTTGAAATAAAATAATTTTCAACTCTGTTTTCTCATCATTTTTTTTATTATCATGCAACATCATGTAGATGTAAAATAAATTAACTGTTAATGTGAATATAAATGAAATAATTTTTAAATAAATAATTTAAACCGATTACAATTTTTAGGGTTTCGTAGTCCCACGCTGCAACCCTTAAATTTTTTCAAAACCATTTTTTTTCAACATTTTACATTTTACAACTTTTGATATTGACATAAAATGTAATTTTTAATGAGCATTTAAAATTTGCATCGACGGAACTTAGAAATGTTATCGCGTACTGCTACAATTTTTTTAATAACAAATTTGTTTAAACATTCGCGTAACGTTTCGCTTTTTAGGCGTTTCAGACTATTTTAAAACGATTAAGAAGCACATCAAATGTAAATGTTTTTTTGTTTTTAAATAAAATAAAACTGATACCTAATTATTATGAATTTACATTTATGAGTAATTTGCGTAAATCGAGTCACCTCATCTTGCATATTTTTCAGGACCTTTGGGGACACTCGATAATACCTCTGTTTTATCGGTGGGTGTCCTCTGACGTCTATGCTATGAGTGATGCGATCGGTTGCTGGAAGTACCTCGCTGTTATTTCTCTTCAGCTCGGTACCCTCTTCGATATAGTGCAGCAGTCATAACCGCTTGGTTCGGTGTCGTGTGCAATTTCGCCCTGTACCGTTCTGCTATAACCAAGCCAATATCTCCCATTACTATTCGGGATGTCCCTCCATAAATCAACGCGAGGACCTTAGGGGTATTACCAATTCGGGCAGTCGTAAAGACTCGCAAAGTAAGCCCTTTGTTCTCCCTTGGGGGCTCCTTCACCTCTAATCGTAGCGGTAACGAAGGGCCTTCCTCTGGTGATACCTCTGGTGGCTCATTCGCATTTAGCACGGCCAGTATCACCTGGTTCTCTTGCCAGGGGTTTTGTTTTTCGCGCACCCTCGTTCTTGTACTAAGAACGATGGTGTCTTCCGTTTCCACTGCGCGGATTTCCGGGATCTTGTCCGCCGAGGACAAAGGAGTATCTATAGGAGCGGGGTTCGCCTCCTGGGCTATTCCCACTGCTGCCTGTTCCGTCGGCTCGGGACTGGTCTGTACCAGTGTGTTCTCTTCGTCCTGTGGGGTCAGTCCGGGGCTGGAGGAAGGAGGGTTGACCCCAACGCCTTCTCCCTTTTTCTGTTTTCCGGACACTTCCCGGACAGTTCACACTCTTTAGTGGTCACTTCCTTCTTACCGCACCGACGACAATAATTACGCCGCCGGTTTTTCGTACAGCTGATCTTGAAGTGACCTTTCTGTCGGCAATTCCAGCACTCCACTTTGGAATCATCCCCTTGTTTTCCGGAGGTGGAATACCCTGCACCTGTTTCCATCGTGGGTGCCGGCCCTCCTTCCGAAGTGCGTTCCGAGCCATTCTCGTATCGAGGTCATCTAGTACTACGCCTATCGGCTCCCTCGGTCGTGGACTTGTTCGATGGTTCGTCCTTAGCCGAGGTGGCTCCTGTTCCACACTTCTCGGCCCCGAGTGATAGCGGTGATAGCGGCCACAAAACTGCTCTTTTTGAGCTGTGCCCCCTTCCCTTTGTACGCGTATTCTGGGATAAGGGACTTCTCGGGCGATGGGGGGCTATATACTCACCTATCGTGGATATAACGCGCTCATCTCAAATTTCAATAAATATTGATGACATTAAAAATATGCTTGGTCAAAGTCACCCTACTTTTGAAGACTAACTTCTCCTCGAACTTCTCGATTTGTAACGATTGTTTAACAATCAAAAAGTAAGATTTCAATACATAACGCTTTTTTTCTAGTATATTGAGAAATTTAATTCCAATTTTTCACTAGATATCAAGTGGGGCTCACGTAGAAGGGATCTTTAAAGATAATTTAAAAGGTAATAAATCTTTAAAGATCAACTGGGATTGAAAATATTAACCGATTTTTTCAATCTTTTTTTAATTTACTCATAATAATATAACGAGACTAATATAGTATATTAAAATTTAATTAAATATTATAGTACAAATTTTGGATATTACTCCGCTGTGTCTAATCTCAAACAATGGGAAGGTCGCGCGGGGCAAAAAACCGTCCGCTCAACAATCTACCCCCTGCCGAAAGGTTACCAGTTTCCAGACAATGCCTGACCCAGGCCGACTGTCCCCTGATAATCCCTTTATTGCAGGCAATTTTTGCATACTTTTTTTCCGATGTTCCCTTTTTTTCCTAAAAATATTCCTCCGCTGATTGGCTGTCGAACATTTTTTTTCACTAACAATCTCCACCCTTTTAGGCGTGCTTATCATATTTCTGTCTCTCTCGCAGACTCAACTCAAAATTCCCACGGGTGTCCCCAGCCCTCTTAACGTATCAAGTTTGTAAACTTTAGATAAACATAAATTCAATTTGTACAAATTTTTTAAATCAAATAAATAATATTGTAAGACGCTTAAAGTCTGTCCCTCGATTTTTGTCATTTCAGACGTCATTACCGTACGACTTTGTTTCTAGTAAAATATTGTAGTTACAACTATAAATACAGAAATATTAAGCGTATCGTTTAATACAAGATTCTATAAAATTGAGCTTGAAATATTACCTCTTTTTTTTGCGAATTCGATATTAAAACTGAAAAGTGCATTTTGACAAAAAAAAATCATTACCGTACGTGAGTTAAAAACTAGTTTCGGAGTGAAAAAAATTATAAAAACCATTTCGTTACTTGCTCAGCGGTTTTCATCAATTTTCTCGCATCATTCCCGTACGGTACAATACAGGAGTGTACGGCTGCTTATATGCGCGTGCGCGTGGATCAGATGGGCCGGTTTGTTTTCTGTTTCCTAACCTCTATTTATAAATATACAGAGTGTTTTTGTTGGCATACGACCATTTGCCAACTAAAAATCAATATTATAGAATCAAAAAACGACGAAAATATTTCGCAGAATAGTGAGTTTTGTGGCATGGCATCAATTGGTGGAAATGTCAGCCGTCAGGGAGGTTAATACATGGTACTGCAACAACATGCGACTTTTTGGAGAAAATGTCCCAAACGTGAAGGTACGTTATAAAGGTCTCGTTAGTAATATTTTTCAAGTGTTTTAAGTGTTTCGCGAAATACAATCAACTATACCAAATTTGAGCTGAGAGTATGTCGTGAAAAAATACTCAATTTATACCAACGAGGGCGCTCTTCGGGCCTCTTTTTTTTATTGGTTGTCCACTGAGGCGGAGGAGAGTGTACAGGGACTGTGGTTGGGGATGAAGAAACTTTGCAATTTAAAATAAGTGCGTGTAGGGGGTTTAAATTAAGTGAAATTTGAAATAAGCGGTCTTTAAAATAAACGAAAGCTTACTGTACTACTTAAAAAATGTTTAAGGGCATGTAGTACATTAAGATGTCATACGTATTACCGACCTTCCCATGTATTTTCTTCCCCAACTCACAATAATTAGGGTTTTTTGCGCATAGTGGGCTAGATAGTTTGAGTTGCTAGCTTTATGTTAAAAAAAACAACATATTTCTTAATTATTTATAATGTTCACCTTATTGCTCGGGTATTTGAATTTATACCAATATATACATGTGTAGTATTCATATATGATTTAAACATAAAAAATATGGTTATTTCTTTTAATTTAATAAAAGTATTTGGTACCTTTGGAGTTGACCAAAGATTATAAAAAATTTTGCAACATCGTATTTTTAAGTGAAATAATTGAAATTGAAATTTGGGATATGAGCGAGGTGAGAAGGTAGCAAGTTTTTCTTAAATAGAATTTCATTATGTAATTCATACTAAATGAATGTAATATACAAGGTCCGGTTTCACCAACCTCAGTTAAAAAGTTAATCCTCCGTTAAACCTAGTTACGCGTTCCACCACTTTTTAGCGGCTGGTTAACCCGCGTTAACCACAGTTAAATCTCACCGGTCAAAATTGGTCGGTTATGGCGACTTAATCGTCCTCTAACCTAAAAACTGCAGTGCCGTTGTGAAATATGGAGTTTTTGGAAGAAGTTCTGAGATCGTCTGATGACGAATTCGAAGAAGATGTTTTTGAATTTATTCGCAACACATGTCAATTTCATTACTGAAGAAGAGCCGAACACCACAGCAGGCCACAGACGCCGTACTCATTCCGAACTGGGACCCCGGAATAATAGGTCTACAGCCTCCTGAACGAAATTTATGGCATCACGTACACTCATTCAACTCTTATAGACCAAGAGCCCATGACATAAATGATGTAATCATCGGAAAAAGGAAAATTTTTCACCTGACAGGTTCTACTTACCCTGACGAACGTAAAAATGGGTGCCTTGAAATTCGGAGTGGAAGGGGTGAGCGGTGGCGACCTGGAAAAGGTTTCGAATTTTCATGGTTAATTGCAGTGACTCGGAAAAGCTTGAAAATTTGTGTCCATGTGGAAGATGACACATAAAGAGCACCTGTGAATTTTAAGGCACTTATCTGGATTGAAAAGTGCTTTAAGGCACCTGCAAAGTTGTCGGAAATTCAGGTAAAATTTCTTGATATTGATTTTACCGGAAAAAGTTCAAAAAAAAAGTTGGACTACTTCGAAAGTTGCATAATTTCATTCTCATATCATTTTTTATATTTTCTTGTAATGTTTGTATGTCTTGTTTTGAGTGATCATTTTTTGGAAAAGCAAATATTACATATTAAGTTTTTTTTTCAAAAACTCAAGAATTAATCATTTAATTTTCATAATGAAACTACGAAACTGCTATAGAATTCAACTACAAATTTCTTTGTGCGAAAATCGCATTTTTCTTTCCAACACTGAAAAAAAGAATGTCCGGAACCAAGAAAGTGCATTTACTTGAATCCTATTTCTTTAAATCAAGAAAATATTCTTCAACAGTGGTAATTTTTATTCAAACCAGACACATATCTTTTGTTGATATAAGGAAATTAATTCTTTGGCTATATTTTCTTGATTTAAATAAATATTTCTTACATTCAAAAAAATGACTTCCTTGATTCAAAAGGTCTAGATTCACTGAAATCTGATTAGTCGCTCAAAGAAATATTTATTTGATAATGGTGTAATTCAAAATTATATTAATTACATTAAAAATATATTTATTTGTTACAAAGAGTTCATGCATTTATATCAATGAAGCGAATTTATTCAGATGAACAAGATATTGTGTTTACATAAATATTTATTTCTTTAGTTGAAGGAAATATTTCATTTGCTTACTAGAATTAAATTATTCATAACAAATAAACTGTTATTCCAACGAAGTAATGTTGAATTTGTGCACGATCTCGGGGATTTTTAAAAACAACAATATAATTTGCGTTCAGCGATATATCGCGCTGACCGTGGCCCTGATGAAACAGATTCTGTAAAATAAAAATTACACTTTAGTTTTTGTGATGGCTACCCTTGGTAAAAAGATCGACTATTGTATTATTGAAAGATTCGCGCATCAAATCGTCAATAATAATTAATTTCACCAGGTCATCATTGGAATAATCGGATGATTGAGTCAACCCTTCTCGAAATTCAATATTTCTTCCATATTCAACATAAGATGGCTGCCATTCGGAATAATAGAAAATTATTCGTTCGAAAACTGCATCACATATTTCGCCAATGTGATGAATACATTTTTTTACGAAGAATGTCTTGCCACACCCTGTAGGACCGCAAATCATCGATATGAATGGATGCTTCCATCTTGGATCCATTTTACAAATAAAATCATTAATCTGAGAATCACTTTCTTTTATACATTTCCTGAACACACACACACACACACACACAGACACGCACACCCAAACACAGTGTCTAAGCAATATTGTAAAAAAGAAACTTGAACAAGAAGTTACCTAAAAATCACAGTGCGCAACGCAACCAGATAAATAAGCTTATAAGCCTCGTTGCCGCGGCCGCATTGATCAGCTGTTACCATAGTAATATCAGCTCAGGTTTCGCAGTAATATCTTATACCGCCGCGCATCTCTGGCGTCTAGGAAAGAAGCTAATACCCTGACGCCGCGCCTGCCCATGTCTCATATGAGCTTATTACGAGACATGACCGCCGTCCCGCCGCCGCCACCAACATTTGACCAGCTCTCCCCCCCCCCTCACTATCCTGTGGATCTGAGCGGATGACTAAATTTTCTACAGGTTTTCTAAAAATTTTAAAAATCTAGCCTACAACTTTTTCATTCAAAGTAAGGGATATTAAAGTAAATGGGGGTTTATCTAAGAATGTTTTCATTTAAATTCAAATTTTCTTAATTAAATCCAACTTTTTTTCACGAAGAGTACATAATAATTCAAATTAAAAATTAAATACATAAAAACAACCTATTTTTGTGAGAGAAGTCTTAGGCTCCGGAAGCTACGATCATGATTCCTTAAAGCAAGCAATCCCGACGCAACTGGAACGTGTTCGTCATCCACTTCTGCTCCTTCTGTCCTAGAAGGTAAGCAAGAGCGGGAAACCAAGCCCGGGTCCCCGCTCTGCAGTGGCGAGTCGAGCGCTCGAGCGCAAATACTCAAACTTCGATATCTCGAAAACCAAGGGCCATTAGATCGAAAGAAAAAATACGCCCCTAATGGATTTTGATTTACTTTCATCCTGCAAAGTCCCACTCGAATCGGCGATTCCCATCTTGCGTCCTCTCCTTGTTAGTACAGGCCACGGTTTTTCCGTATTTTTCAACTTATTATCAACTTTTTAGTTAGAATGAACCAATAATGACTTTATGCAATATTTAATTAGTGTGAGGTAATAATGGATGCAATTTAACCAACATAATTATTTAAACAAATCATTATTGTTTATAGCTATCTTATTAATGCTATATAGTTGCGGTTTGTTCTGAAATTTTTAACTTTTTGTTCACTTTTCACATTTGCATTAATTATTATCTCACACTAATTGCGAAACGTGAACAAAATATGAATATTTCAACAACAAAAAAACAACTTTTAATCATCATTTAAAGACAAAATTATTAAAAATTATAATAAATTGTCTAAACAATTATTTTTGTCGAGTTGAATTAATTATTACCTCACTCTAATCCAAAAGTTGAAAATAAGTTGAAAAAGTCGGAAAATCGCGACTTCCAAACTCTATTCCAAGTGAAGATTCCTAAAAACAATAACAAATTATTTAAATAATTTATATAAGTATCTAATGATCAATAGAATGTAGTGTTTTATGTATTAAACAGAATTCGTATTTCATAACCCACGAAAAAATCAAAATTAGCACTAGAAACTTATGATTAATTATGATTAATAAAGAGAAGTACATCCTAATATCTTTAGAATCACTAATATGATGAAAGTTTAAAGAAAGGGAGAAATTTGTCAAATGTAGAATATTTATTACACACTTTGCCTGGTCTCTTCTGGGCATTATATATTGCCTAGAGGTTGCATACATTGCCGCAATATATACTTGGCCCGTAACATATACATTATATAAATTTCTGAAATTCGATTTTTAATCCGTTTCGAAGAAATTTACTATAGGCTGTAAACAAATTTCAGTTTCATTCAACTGAACGCTAATACACTTTGATTGCAGAGAAGACAAAAAGCAGCACATTTTATTGTCAGAATGTTTTAGTACAGGCGAAAATTCATCGGAAGAGATATTTCCATTCTGACAAATTATTGTTGTCTGTTTTTCGAATTGGTGCACACGTGTGTAGTCACGATGGCAAAAATCCATGAATTGGGCTACGAACTGCTACCTCATCCAGCATATTCTCTAAATTTAGCCCCCTGCGACTATTTCCTGTTTCCAAACCTGAAGAAATGGCTGGGCGGTAAGAGATTTGGGTCGAATAAAGAGGTCATCACCGAAACAAACGCCTATTTTGAGGGCCTTAAGAAACCCTATTATTTGGAAGGAATAAAAAAATTAGAAAAACGCTGGACTAAATGTATCGAGCTAAAAGGAGATTATGTTGAGAAGTAAAACGCTCATATGCCGAAAAAAATCTTTTAGTCGAAAAGCCACTGACTTATCAAACAGCCCTCGTATTATGCTTTTGGAAACAATAGCCTGTATAATATTTGCAGCACGTCGTTGTGAAAGCGGAGCTGACATAACCCCAAACATAACTTCTATAATTATGCTGTAGTTATCGCAAAACTTGTACAGGCTATTGTTTGCAAAAGCATCATATCATTATATCAATAAATATCAAAAATACTTATCTTCTGTGCACAAAAATATTATTTTGTTGAAAAAGCCATACAAAACACGACAAACCCGAAACTCTTGCACACAGAACTTTGTGAGGAATCGGCTGATTTGCATGTGCTTTTTTTTTCATCAAAACATTGAAAAATGTATGTAATGCCTCACCGTTATTCTTCCATAATTATTAAATTAAATAAATTAAATTAATTACATTAAATTTTCTTTAAAAAAAAACGACTATTCAAATTACCGCCATTTAGAGATTTTTCCGCTGACGAAAAAAACTCTAATTTCACCACTCATGACTTGCGCAAGTCTGCAAGTTGCGTATCTGCAATCGTGTGAAAGAGCCATGGGGTGGGACGCCGATGACTTAAGTCGAACGGACCTCTGTTTCTACCATGTGCGATAGACAACGAGGTGCGATCGAAGTTGAAACGGTCGTTGGGAAAAATCTCCTTTTATGGTATATGGTAGAGAGGGTCCGATGCTGGGGTGGGACTCCGATTCCTCAAGTCGATCGGACCTCTATTTCTACTATGTGAGATAGACAAAGGTACGTCAACCTGACAGTGCCATTTTTTCAAATCGAAATATCTTTTAGTCTATAATTAAGGGCTCATTGAGGGCTAATTTAATGCCCAAAACCCAAATTTAATGCTCTGCAATTTTTTCAAAAAATGCCTGGCACTGATATATATATATATATATATATATGGAATAGAACTGAAGGGCCTATGACAAAGCCACCGAACGCGTGCTCGGGTTTCGGATAGAGGGTCCGTTTACCAAGAGTTTCTGCGGAATATGGTTACAATAATTAACAAGCAGTCGCAGCCAATTACCCAGGGATGGTCCAGAAGGAATAACCACCAAGCATAGGCGTAACAACCGTTCCGAAAGCTGAATGGCACCTGGATCATGTGCCTTAAACGGTGACTCTGGGATACCTGTCGACCTTTCAGAGTATGCAGCCTTATCCTTACAGGCAGGACTCTACAAGGATAGACGAACCCTTTCCCTAGATGCTCGTGGCAACAACAATGACACCACCAAAACACCAAAAAGTTGTATATGCGGTTCAAAAGTATCGAATGCGCAGAGCACCCGAAAATGTGTCGGCAAATAATGCCGATCATTCTAGAGTTCATGTTGCTAAAAATAATTTAGATGTAAGCACGACTACAAACCAGCAAAACGCCCACATTGAGTGGACAAATCAACTCAAGGATGACTTGCTAGACTGCTACGATTCCAGCATTACCCATGTTCATCGAGGCTTTATGGTGCGTATGCATACTCTGTGGTGCCAGAAACACCCAGAGCTTCAGCACGTATAGATTCAATCATGGCGAAATCAACATGCCTACCTCTGGAAAAATGGATATGTAGCCGGAGCGCTTCCCCAACCGCTAGTTGATCAAGCTGGTAATGAAGATGAGGAAGCGACATTAAGGCAAACCGCGGAAAGCAGGCAACTTCTGAGAGATGATCACGATTTCAGGACTAGAAGGAACATTAACGTGCAAGTTCCTCCTAAGCCCCAAGATCTGGCCGAAATGGATGCCTTTGTTTGTGGAGAAATCTCGCAAGATTCCGTTCTGGACCAACAATTGCTCAGTTTATGATGCTGCGAGAGCTTGAGCTGATTCAAATCGAAGGCTGAAACCGACGATGGATTAAGAGACCAAAAGACGCTTGCATCAACTGAACAAGAAGATTGGATGGGGAAGATAGAATGCGTTCCATGTTCAATGTGTGATTGAGTACATAACACCTGGTACACCGTTCAGCATCTGGCCCGAATTTTCACCTAATATCTCAAGTCGGAAGAGCCCATTCCGGAGTGGTTGGTTGAAGGGCGCACAGTGCTCCTGCCGAAGACGGGCAACTTAGCTGATTTAAATACTTTGGAGTTGGAAACGGGGTCCCAGGAACTTTTTAAAATACTTTGGAGTTAGAAACGGAGATATAGGAGCTTATTGAGATCCAGGGACTTATTATAATACTTTGGAGTTGGAAACGAAGTTCCAGAAATTTATTTAAATACTTTGGAGTTGGAAACGGGGTCCCAGGAACTTTCTAAAATACTTTGGAGTTAGAAACGGAGATATAGGAACTTATTGAGATCCAGGAACTTATTAAAATACCTTGGACTTGGAAACGGGGATCCAGGAACCTATGAGAATACTTTGGAGTTGTGAACGGGAATCCAGGAACTTCTTGAGATCCTGGAACTTATTAAAATACTTTGGAGTTGGAAACGGAGTTCCATGAACTTTTTAAAATACCTTGGAGTTAGAAATGTGGATCCAGGAACTTATTATAATACTTTGGAGTTGAAAACGGGGATCCAGGAACTTATTACAATACTTTGGAGTTGTCAACGGGAATCCAGGAACTTATTGAGATCCTGGATCTTATTAAAATACTTTGGAGTTGGAAACGAAGTTCCACGAACTTATTAAAATACCTTGGAGTTAGAAATGGGGATCCAGGGACTTATTATAATACTTTGGAGTTGGAAAAGGGGTTCCAGAAATTTATTTAAATACTTTAAAGTTGGAAACGTGGTTCCAGGAACTTTTTAAAATACTTTGGAGTTATAAACGGGGATCCAGGAACTTATTGAGATCCAGGAACTTATTAAAATACTTTGGAGTTAGAAACGAGGATCCAGGAACTTATTGAGATCCAGGAACTTATTTAAATACTTTGAAGTTAAAAACGGGGTTCCAGGAACTTTTTTAAATACTTTGGAGTTCGAAACGAGGATCCAGGAACTTATTGAGATTCAGGAACTTATTAAAATACTTTGGAGTTGAAAACGGGGTTCCAGGAACTGTTTTAAATACTTTGGAGTTAGAAACGGGGATCCAGGAACCTATTCAGAACTTTTAAGGGATTTTAAGATATCCTCAAATATTGTGACTTTTTATTTACTTTTTTATGCTTTACGTAGAACTTTTTAAGCAAATTACCGCGTTTTTAGGGTTGACAGGACAAATAGACATGACTTTATTTTGAAGATATTTTATATAATATATATTTGTAATATATTAAATTAAATTTAAAAATATTTATATTAATAATATTTATTATTATATCAAATCAAAAAAAGCTAAAATGACCTTATATAATACTTTATTTGTGCCGGCTGTGCTATACGGTAGCGAGACATGGATATGTCAAGAAAAGGACAAGAGTAAAAGTGACGCGATTGTCATGAAACCTCCGCGCATAATATGCGGAGAGATATTAATTTTTAATAAAAAACAGTTGTATTCAACGGAGAAAGACAAATTGTCAACAAAATAGTTAAATTTTCATCTAAAACAGTTTAAGTTTCAACTAAAAAATTCCATTTTTGAATAAAAATTTATTTTCTTCCAAAAAATACGAATTTCCAACAAAGCACATCAATTTTTCATCAAGTAGTTAAATTATCTACGAAATTGTTCAATTTTCCAGCTGAAAATGAAAATTTTTCACAAAACAGCTTAATTTTCAACTAATATGGTAATTTTCAATTGAAACAAAACAATTTTTAAGCAGACAGTTGCATTACTAACAAAAAAAAGGATGAAATTTCCACAGAAAAAGATACACTATCATTTGATGATATTGTCATTGTCAAATAGTTGAATTGTCTATCATAAAAGAATTTTTTAGTCGAGAAAGAAAACAAAATTTCAATTTAACTATTTTATTATGAAGCCAAAAAGACGACGTTTTAATAAGGCATTTAAATTTTCAACCAAGAAGTATGATTTTTTAACAAAATTGTTGATATTTCAATAAAATAATACAATTTTGAGCCAAATAATAAAATTTTCAAATAAGAAAGATGAATTCTTAACGAAAAATTTAATAGTACTTTTCAACTGAGAAGAATTAACTTTCAATCAAAACAAGTTGAATTTTCTCATTTGATTCTAATAATTCAGTTTGAATTTAATAAATTATAGACTATAGAAAAACGTTTTAAATAAGCATTGAAGTTCATTTTTAATACTTGAAAAATATTGTGATACTATTAAAGAAAATCAACACTATTTACACTATTTTTTATCTGTTCCATGTTGTTTTTTTTAATCGTTTACGGTACTTAGCAATTACTGGGCACTGTTACTTAGCACTAACAGTGTGTCTGTCCATCTCAATTATTAACTCAAGAATGACAAATTATAATCGCCAAAAATATTAAATATTGGAAAGTAAATATAGAAATGTTGCAATTTTTCCACCTTCAGATTTCATGATACTCGGACTCGGATAATGCTGACAAAAGGACGTAACTGAATTTTTGAAAGCTAATAAAACTACGTTAAATATTATTTTGTCTTGCTTTCTTTATTTGATTGCACACACCTGCCCTCGAGTGCCGATATTTCGACAGGTTATGGACCCGGCGTGCTTCAACTGCGCGAGTGTCGTGTGTGCAACAAGTGAGTGAAACAAAGGCTTGTGAAAGTAATGGAGGACGAAGGCGAGCGGATCCAGACTTACGAAGGTGAAAATGGTAAGATTGGAGCGAGTAGGGCTTCTTCACCGATGGACGTAATCGAAATGGACTGGTGGAAAAAGGGTGAGTAATTGAAGGTTATAATATACGGACGTAAAATTAAGTAATAAGAAAAGAGATAGAAAATCCGAAATAGTGACAAATAATGATATCGGTTATTTAAGTGAAAATCGGAAAGGTTGAGGGTGCACACGGAGCGGACTGAAGTCCTTGAATATGGCGTGGATGATTTCAGTTGATGGCGCGTTACTTTTCGGTTTCCGAGAAAGCGGGATTCACAAGTTGAGGCATATGCCGGCCGGCAGGCTCGGGCACGCGTGCGGCACGCAGGTGAGAGTGTGAGAGAGAAAGAGACGGAGAGTTAAAGCCTGCAGCAAGGCAAGCAAGTACACGTGATACTCGAGTATGAGACGCGACTAACACATACGAAGGCGAGAGTGCTAAAGAAGAAAGGACGATAGGTAAAAGTCGTTGATGCCGCGCGTGTGCTCGCGTCTCGTCGAAATGCCCCACAGAAAGTAAAGAAACTGAAAAATATGGCGCGTAATTCATTGAAACAATAATCTCAAGAGGTGTGCATCCCGATTTAAATTAACTTATAAATGAAAATTCACAGAAGACCCATCGTTGGAGAATGTGTGGATGTTTCTCAAAAATACATTCAAGTTCATCGAGTTTCATGAAGGGGAGACTATTATATTAAGTATGCACCGGGAGGAGCTCACAATCAAATGTGAAAAAGGCCAGATATATCACAGCGGTGAGTTATACCTTTAAATAAAATAAAATAAAAATTTGAATAAATAAATAATTAAGGTGCAATAAAAATAAAAGTGTACACTGGTGTTTTTTTAAAGACATATAGTTATTCGTACGTATAGGTAAACAAATTTATACATACATGAAATTTGAAGTAATAAATATACAAAAGAATTCGAATTCTAAATTCAAAGCTCGTGGTTGCTCGGGCGCGCAGACCTGATGTTCAGGAGGCGTTAGATTTGATGTTGAAGACGATCATAATCATGTCGAAAATGATAATGATGTAATTCTTGGATACTATTGTACCTGTCGAAGCGGAGCACGGACTCTAGGTACATGTGCTAAATACCACATTGGATGCTGCAAATAGAGAGTTCGAAATAGTGAATGAATAAGAAGCGAATGTGTGTGCGCATGTTGGTACACACACGCGCGCATACGCGCCTTCATATACAATATATGTCTTGGCATAATTGGCTGCGCAACAGCGTCTTATCTTCACCGAATGGGCAACCCATTTTGCCTTAATTGGCTGGGCAACAGCGCCTTGTCTTAACCGACTGGACAACCCTTCTCGCCTCAATTGGCTGGGCAACAGCGCCTTGTCTTCACCGACTGGACAACCCGTCTTGCCCTAATTGGCTGGGCAACAGCGCTTTGTCTTTACCGACTGGGCAACCCGTCTTGCTTTAATTGGCTGGGAAACAGCGCCTTGTCTTAACCAACTGGGCAACCCGTCTTGCCTTTATAGACTGGGCAACAGCGCTTTATCGTCACCGACTGGGCGACCCGTCTTGCCTTAATAGGCGGGGCAACAGCGCCTTGTCTTAACCGACTGGGCAACCCGTCTTGCCCTAATAGGCTGAGCAACAGCGCCTTGTTTCCACCGACTGGGCAACCCGTCTTGCCTTGATTGGCTGGACTATGTGGGCTCTCAAAATCCAACCTTCTACGTCCTCGTATTGGACCCTGGAGGCTACATATAAAATTTGTAGCGACTGAATGACATCAATGGTAAATACATTCATCGCAAGTACTTCATTTTAATCAATGTAATTAGAATTTGTTTTAAACGTTTGTTATAGTTATTTACAATTATTTCAATGAGTAACCTGTATGATCCGTACATGACCTTCACAACCAGGGGTATGAGTTTGCGACAATAAAATAGAGGTATAGAACGCAGAATTTCACGCACAAGTGTTACATTCCTGGTGTTAAAAATGGAGCTTCTATTCAAAAAAATCAAATTAACCATCAAACAAGTCTCAAGAATAAAGCCAAGGTCAAAGTCAAGGTCACTATCGTATGCCTCTCTGAAAACCCTACAACTTTTGTCTCGATCTTTTTAGCATAAAACGCTGTCCTGAAAAATTATTGAGGTGCGACTTTAAAAATAAAACTCTCTTTATAATATAAATACCTACATTTATGGCTGTGAAATGATTGTTCGGCAACTTGATTTTCGGTCAAATGAAACTTAGGTAATATGGAATTTGGGGTATATTCATGCGCCTCTTGATAATGATATATGTTATCTAAAGAATTCCAGCTATTGTTCGCAATTTTAATGAAAGTTCTAGTATCCATTCACTTAGGTCTTGAAAGAAAAACAATAACATAATTTTTGAAAAAATCAAAAACCTTAGAAGATATTTAAAATTGAAAATTGTTGTCCTTTTTTTCTAAAACTTTCATAACTTTGATGATTTTAATTATATTCAGGTGTATTTTTTTAATTATTCGTAATAGGACGCAGTTTAGAAAAAATATTTTCAAACAAATTTCAAAAACTTCTTGGCTTTTTCAAAAACTCAAAGTTCAAAAATATGTAAACATAATATTCGGAATATACAAGTTTTTACGATTCCCGGGATACGCAATTTGAAAATAGGTTTTCAAAAAACAAAATAAATCAATAAGATCAAAATAAAAGAAATCAAGCATGAACTTAGTGTTTCTACGACGTGCAGCTCCTCTCTCTCACTCTCTCTCTCTTCGTCACCCTCTCTGTTTCTCCTCCGCCACTCTATTAGCTCCCTCTCTGTGTGATTTTCCAGTTTCGTTGCAGAAGGTGAGGTGATTGCGGGTGAAGTAAAACACTCCGTAATCCCACAAACACGATATTCACAAACCTCACAAGTACGCTGAACAGATGCACACACTTTTATAGTTCGAAAGGATGTTAATAATTCCAAAACAAAGGCAATTAATCGTAAATTAAAAAACAAGTTTCTGAATCGTATAAGAAGTTAGTTTTTCCACGTAAAATTAGAGACATCCGCTCTGTTTACAGTCACGAAGAAAACTGAAAGAACATTCTCAGAGGTACTACAGTTTAATGACTTCAGAAAATGGAAAGAAAGACACTTTAATTTTTAAAGGGCTGCGATAGTAAAACTGAATTACAACATGAGGCCTGGTCTATGGGTCATTCCACTCGACTCGGCGGAAATGAGTCGAATATATGAAAGCCGTTATTGGTGTATAATTGTGTATTTTTTGCACACGTAAATATATAAGGCATAACACACCAACCATATTTTTATCCTTCGTAACTCTTACGTCCCAAAAAATTCTCCTGAACATGACGTATCCACAGCAGCGTTGCGCACTCTGAAGCCACTGTGACTTTGGGTTTTTAAGCCGACGATACTTACCTGCTTTATAACACAAGAACTGGCCGCAAGTCATTTCAGACTCTAAAAGAGTCATTTTTTTCTTGCGGTTTGAGCAAAATCGTTCAGTTGGAATGAGTTCAATTTGCCTCAACCACTGAAGTGTTTTTTCTCTTTTTTGAAGAATCATACTCAGACTGAAAATATTATATGTTTCATTCATCTGGTTTAGAACTCGAGAGAAGAAACCTTCGAAAATAATGATTGCACGCATGAAACACACACCTGTTAGTACTAGGAGCGCGTATGGTGGAGAAAGACCTGTCGCTTATTGCACTAAAATTTGTTAAATTTTATCAGATGTATCGATTATTTTCTCGAAAACTATCACTCTTATGAAAAAATGCTTGAAACAAAAAATGTGTATCTCGATAAGGTTCACAACTTTTGTTGTAAAGATTTTGCAAGAATTTGCATATTGATTAATCTAGACGCAAAAAACCTTGATTTTTAAAGAGCTTTTTCCATGATAATCGATGTACCACTAATTTTCGCGAAAACTATTACTTGTAGATAAAAATTTTACAGACAAAATATGTGTCACTCGATTAGATGTAGAACTTTCGTCTTTAATATTTGATAATATTGTGCGTATTGATTCAAATAAACGCAAAACACGTGACCGAACTCATTTCCGTAACTTTTTTCAAAATACATAAGTATACGAAGTTTCAATAAAATCGGACATTTCAGCTATTCGGAACTTTATCCAAATTGGTTTATTTCTCTTAAAGTAATTCAAAGCCTTTGAATTTCCTTTACAATTCTCTAAAACCTGGCATAGGTCCTATCAAATCAATCTATATTTTTGAAATTGTAGGAAACTCTTTGATACAATACCCCATGCAAATTTGTTCAAATATCTTAAAAATGCTTCGGAATCTTTTTAAATACTCTAAAATATTTCAAGTCATCTGGAACCAATGGAATATTTCTTAGAATCTTTTGAGATACTCTTCAAGTTTTCAAATCTTTCAAAATGTTTGGAAATCAATTGAAACGTTTGAAAGCTCATCAAAATGCCCTAGATCTTTTAAAATACCATAAAATAATTTGAATCCTATTAGTAATATTAAATTACTCAAACCAATAAAAATGTAGAAAGAAAGTTTTCTGTGCATTTGTTGACCTAGAAAAAGCATTTGACAAGGTAAATAGAAGTAAACTTTGGGAAGTCATCGCTTCAATTTCCCTACCCTCTTCTATAGCACTGAATTTTGCGGCAAGAATAACATTCGTTTTTAAACCCCCACCAGAACTTTTCAAAGCATTTTTTATCCTGTGAATAGTCATTTTTTTGGAATCATACAAAAAAAATCTAAATCTTTATGTGTTAAGTTTATAATCAAACCTGTTCTCACTCGACTCTTAAATGCAGACTCCAGATCTTGCCGTCTGATCCTGTCTCTTTTCCTACCCAAGCCCTCGTTGACACCAGTTCCACTCTTCTGAAGTTTCTTGAATAGCCTGTTCTTTAATATGAGTAGCCCAATGGTTGATAGGAGTTTATTTTATTCGCCCAGAGATAGATTCTACTTTCCCTGCCGCAAAATTTTATTCAGCCTACGAATATCTTGGGTAGATTGATGTGTCCAGTATGCAATCTCTGAAGTTGTTGCATTTTCATGCAAAATTTCATATGCACTGTCATAAATCTTGACAATTTTCTTACAATCTGATGAATCCATTTTCGAATATTAGCACAGGATGGTTAGAAGTCAACTGAACAAAAATTCGCTTTGAAGTGACTTTCATAGTCAACCAATTTCACAAATATTCAAACAGATGGCATTGAGTTGTAATTTTCAAATATGAGGGAACACTAACTAATTTTTAACACCATGTTTTTTATCTCCAGTCCAAGCGTGGTATATATCACAAAATCTAATTTAGTAATAAACGTTTAAAACGTCGAAAAAAGTATATATTAAAGTGTACAAAATAGTATTGTTGTACGAAAACAGTTCAGAAAATATTTAAAATCACTATATCAATTTTTTTACTTCACTTTATTGTTTTATGTTTGTGTATTTTTCTCAAATGCTGGATGACAACGGAGAGAAATATATGCGAAGCGCGTCTTTTATAGATGCACATTTGCTATCCTTGTCTAGCGACATATCTCCCTCTTTGTCTTAATGTTCTAGATCGTTCTACATTATAATCGACACGTTCGGGTTATAATTTTTGCCACGCAAAATGTAATGTGTCATTAGAATAACCTTGAGGTTGTTTATGAAAAATTTCTTTTCAGAAATTGTATAGTATTGCATTATATGATGCAACAAAGTTCTAACACGTTCTACATTATAATCGACACGTTTCGAATATAACGTTTTGCGAAGTAAAAAAATGTAATGCGTCATTAAAAATCACAAACAACCACTTCAAAATTTATAAGAGAATTTAGAATAATTCAGGAGAGTTCAAAGAATACAAAAGACTTGGAGTAAGTTAGAACAATTCATGGTGCATGGTGAAGATTTCAAGAGAATTAATAAAAAAATTGTAATTGTGAAGAATTTGTTAGAATTCTACAGGAATAAAAATATTCAAAGAAAATCAAAATAATTCAATGTGTATTCTAATGATTTCGAAATAATTAAAAAACATTTTTGAAAATTAAGAGATACCGCGAATTCAATAAATTCAAAACAGTATAGAGAGTTCTAAAAAGTTTAAAACAATTCATAGAATTCAGAATAAATGAGAGAATTCAAAGAATTTGGAAGAATTCAGAGAATTCGGAAGAAATCAAAGAATAATGTAAGAATTCATAGAATTAAGAAGAATTCAAAGAATTAGGAAGAATTTAGAAAATTGGAAAGTATTCACAAAATGAATTTCAAAAGAATTTAGAGAATACAAAAGAATTAAAAAGATTTCTGAGAATTTAAAAGAGTTCAGAGAATTTAAAAGAATTCAGACAATTGAGAAGAATTCAGAAGAATTCAGAGAATACGGAAGATTTAAGAGAATAGCGGAAGAATTCAAAGAATTAAGAGAATTCAGAAGAATTCACAGAGGGCATAAGAATACATACACTTCAAAAGCATTCACGGGGTTTTAAAAAATTATAGAATTTCAAAAGAATTTAGAGAATACAAAAGAATTCATTGAATTCAAAAGATTTAAGAGAATTTGAAATTCAGAGAATACAAAAGACTTGGAGAAATGCAAAATAATTTAAGGTGTACTGTAAAGGTTTCAAGAGAATTGCAAAAAATTTCAAAAGAATTCAAAGGTGCACAAGTGAATTCGAAGAATTCGTTTGAATTCTACAGAATTAGAAATACACGAAGAAAGTTTAAATAATTCAACCTGTATTCTAAAGGAAAAGAAATTTTCCAAGAATCTCTTATCTCAGTTGCCGTGTGAATTTGCACCATTGATATTCACAAACTCCTGCAAATTTAAAATTACTCTTTTGCGCACACACCTTCATCAGTGATACATGTACTGTCGTCCATCTAACGCATGCTTCCGATTGGTTAATCTTTAATTGTTAATTACGCATTAATTATTAACTTGACAACAAATTTTTATTATTATTTTCAACTCCATTTTTTATGAGGAATTCAAAAATATAAAATAAGATTTGGAATATGGAAGAAAACGTTGCTGATGGAACTGGATTTTTTAACGAGATTAGAAACAAATATGGAGAAGAGATCATTTCACACCTTCATACCTGGATTAAGATAAAGAAAACTCTGACTAAGCTAAGTAATCAAAACCGTTTTCTATTGAGATGTCGTTCACAAGGATATCCACCTACACATATCATTAATTTACAACATCATATTATTCTTAATAACCCTAAATGTAAAGGACATTTTAACAAAACTTTTATGGATTTTAAAATTAGAATTTTAATATTAGAAATCACCAATGTAAATTCTACCATTAGAAAAGTCAAAAGAGAAATTGAGAGAATAGACTCAAAACTTCTTAACATCGGAAATAATTCACCTTTAATCGAACGCTTTTTTGATTGCGAAAATAGAATTATATACAATTTTGAAAAAGAACTTATAAAACAATCTATGAATAAACTTGAATGGCTTATAAAAAATATTACAATTTTCACTCCCAAAAGAAACCGAATAAAAAATGGCTCATTAACCTCGCTTATACAAAGATACCTAAAGTCGGTTCCAAAGGTATAGGCCCCTCACTTTTTTTTTATTGCAACTCGCACAAAAAAAATCTCTGAAATATCTAATAAAAAGCATCTAAAGCTTCAGGTCTTCCGAATGCAGCGATATGTTCACTTTTGTCCTAAAAAATTTGTTGCAATAGTTCGAGGGCAAAACGTACCAAAAAACAGGGTTTTTCGGCCTCCCTTTTTAAGGGTCCACTTTTACCTGTTCCCAGAAGGACGGCGACGTTAGGAAAAATCTGAAAAAATTCACAGATATTCTTCGAACATTTCTGAATGCAATGCATTCTTCAAAATGGTGAAATATGCAATAGTTTACTTTATACGGTGATTTGTTTACAAAAACTTCATCTTGCGAACGAATGGAGATAGGAAGCCGTTTAATGGCTCCAAATGTGGAGTTTTGTCATGCGATTTCAGTACAATGATTAAATTGATGATAAAATCATTCTTACTCAGGAGATATAATTTTGAATATTTCTGTCTTTAATCAGTGTGGGCGCGTGACCAACACAGCGGGACAAGTGGCAGCAAAAAAAGTACCCTTCCTATGACAATCGTAATTCCAGAAGCAAGCCAAATGGCCGAAGCAGATGTGCTTGAACGAAGCAGGGCCGTCTCAACGTCTTGAAGATGTACTGAGACCAAGTTTTCATTCGTGGCAAACATTAACGAATTCTTGGACGTCGCTCGTCCCACCTCTGCTCACCAAACATTAGTTCAACTTTGAATTCTTATTTGAATTTGAACCAACATCGATCAATCGATATATCGAATTGATACCTCGCTAGTCGATACTAGTTTCCGAGATACACTTCATGTAACTAAATGTATATATTTTGAGGGCTCTAAGACCCCAAAATCTATATCGTTACACTACGTAATTTCGTTCCCTAGTTTTTTACATGTAATTTACGTTTTCAAGATGGCGACTGCACTTATATAGAAAATAAACATAACCTTATTATTTAATACACCAAAGATACTGAATGACTTGCTGTATAGCTTAATTCATTTAAAAATGTTTCGAGGTGGCAGACCCAGAAATTCCTTTTGGGAGGAGTTAAATTTCATTTTAAAGAGGGGACATGGCAAAAATTTTGCTTTTTCCCCGGGTGCAATCTTTTGATTCACTCATTTTTTAAATTTTATAAAAAATAATTCATTTGATCTTGTACTTAATGCATTCCGGAATAATTGAGGTTATATTATGCTCTTTTCCCTCGCCCGCTACCGCCACCCACCTTTCAAGTCCGCAATTTTTTACGTTTATTACCTTTTTTACGTATAATACGTATTATACGTATAAAAGTTTGAGTTACGCGTAACCGTGCAACCCTGATTACCATCGTAAAGATGTCTTTGGGATATCGTAAAGATGTCTTCGGGATATCATAACAATGTGTTTAAGATAGAAATAAGAAAAAATAACGAGAAGATAAGATGGCTTGAAGATATCGTTATTTTACATGCAGCTGGGGGTTTATTATTTTTTAAATGTCTAATATATGTATATAAATGACTTTAAATTAAAAAACATGCAATTTCTGCGTTTTGAATATACAGAAGTGCCTGTTTTTTAATTTCAAGTCATTTATATATACATATGTCTTAAAAAAACGCAAAGAAAAATTTCGATTAGGTAGAACAACTTATTTTATTAAATACCCATACAAAAGTAAGAAAATACAAAATGTAGCATCACTTTTAATAGTAATACTTCTTAATAGTAATATTAATAACAATAATTAATCGTAATAGTAGTGATACTTCGTCGTGATAGTAGTAATAATAATCGTAATAGTAATAATACTTCGTTACTTATACAATAATTAACGTTACTGAAGTGAGTCAAGGCAGAAGTGACAAAAAGGCTCTATTAGAACCATTTGAATCTATGCTTTGGGTTCATTTAGAAACCAAACCAAATTTAAAAATTTAAACCAAAATTTAATTTTGGATTCCTTTTCAGCAAGAGAGGTTCCTTTTTGTTGCACCTCCTTTGGAACCAAAAATGGATTCTAATAGAAACCCCAGTTTCTTCTGTGAAACCTTGAAAGAAGGAAGAACCACCCCGGGCATTTATTTTACATTAAAACCAACAGAACATATTCATACATAACATAACTTAATCCACGTGTCTTTTTTTCCTAATAGAGGGCATGCCATACCTCCTCATTTCGTGAGCTTCCGGGAAAGAATGCCCTCCAAGTTTGAGCCGAGGAGCCATTCACTCTCGAATCAAGGGGCTTTAGCGTTTGAAATCAGTATGAAATCAAATGCAACAAGCATAACACTTTGTGAAATCATCTGAAATCAGTGGAATCTGAGTGGATATTTTGAAAAATATTTGATAATTTAAAAATTAGTGAAAATCGAGTGAAATCAGTAGAAATCTCTTGAAATATTGCGAAATCGTGAGCGAGTCAGTAGGAGTCCACGAGAAATTGTGAGTGATCACGAGCAGTCAAGCGAGCAATCAGGAAAGCAGTCAGTGTAGTCAGTGTATTCAGCGTGCGACTCTTTCTTGCTTCGTCGCTATGGGATACCGGTGAGCACACTATAGCCCGGCCCTCTACAGTTTATGTGCGCAGTGAGTATGCGCGTTGCAACGCGTTGTGTGCTTAGCGGTGTGTCGTGGGTGGCCGTTTTATTCCAGGAACAAAAATTCCCGATCATTTCCCGCTGTTTTCCCGGTTAACAACCATTTTTAACGGTCCTTGAAATTAAAATATTCGAACTCTTGAAGATAAAAATGTTTTCATTTGAAGTTATAAAAACTGAAGTTCAAATCAAAACACTCAAAGAGGAACCCTTTTGAATTTTAAGCTTTTAAAATTAACGCTTAACAATTTTTTTTAAATGCTCAATAATTGACGCGTATAAAATGGAAGCTTCTAACACATTACAAGTGAACAATTTAAAATTAAATGCTGTTACACTGCAAAATTAAAAATTTTGAACTTTTATAAGTTTTACAGTTCGAAGATTGAAAAAATATAAATCCACGCTATCATATTCAATTCTCTAAATTGAAGAATAAATAAACAACGAATTCTTCGACAACTCGTAAATCAGTTATTCGTTTCTGTGCTGGGAGTTATTGTATTTAAAATCTTTTGGAATCAGGAAGCCTTTTTATAGAATATTGAATGCTTGTCTAGAACTTTCTCAAAATCTGCTGAATGCAAATTCGAGAACTAATGTTCCTAGATTGTATTCCAATAATTCTATGACTTTTTTCACTTTCTCGATAAGGTCTGCGGTTCTTTAATGAAAATTATATGAGATTCTAAAAAAAAGTGGCCTATCCTAGAATGTGTGACTAGTCAAGTCAAGTTTCGACAACTTATTTTGTCAGCGTACATGAATTTTCTATAGGGGTCATTTGTTAAAATTAATACGGAATAGTATTGATTTACCCCCGCCCCATGTAACAAATTCTAACATTTCCCTGAAACTCCTTCCCCAAAAAAGCTGTTACGTAATTTATGGATGGCCACTTAACCTTTCGTGAAAGCTGACAATAAATAATAATTACATATATAAGTTGAAAAATAAATGATGTATGACGTATGAATTATTTACTTTAGATCATGACTGTAAATCGCAGAGGGGCTAAATATTCACCCACTATATTGTGAATGAATGATTGTAAATATGAGAATTCGAAAATGTACAACAAAAAGTACAACACCAAATCCCCTCAATGGGATATTTTCAGTATTATAGCATTGCTAATTCTCTGCGCCCATAGACAAAAAAACTTTTCCCGTCGCTGCACTAAATAGCATTCGAGTACAGTGTACATCCACGCTGGTGTAGGTTAGTTATTTATTATTTCACAAGCTTAAGGGGATAAATAAAACGCAATACCCATAGTCGCACCACAATATCTGTCGTTAAATGAATATCGTGCAAGCTTTTTATAGTTTACTGATGGAAAACCAATTTTATTTTCCTCATTCAGTCCATCAACAACGGTTTATTCATTTTTTTCAAACTGAAATAATTTTAATCTATTAATAATAATATTTCGGTCTCACTTCGGGTCAAAACATTGCCAAGAATTTACATTCAGGGTCGATAGGACCACACAGAAAAAACAAAGGGTACGAAATGTTGCAGGTAATAGGTCAAGCAGGGTAAACGCAAGATGGATACTCTAAAACTGAGGTAAACTAGTCCAAGAGCTGGTGACGTTTTTCGTGAAGTGGGAGTATAAGTCCTAGTTTGTTGCGAATATATCTGGGAAATTTAGGGTTCATTTATGGCTCATTTAATGCCCTATTGCCAAATTTGATGATCCGCCTTTTTTAAAAATACCTGTGGTCGTGCTAGCCTAACGTTAAGCTAGCAGGACCACACATAGAAAAAAGTACTCGGACAATATTTCTTTGCACAATAATTTAGGGCTCATTTAGGGCTTACTCAATGCTCTATTGCCAAATTTGATGCTCCGCCTTTTTTAAAAATACCTGTGGTCCTGCTAGCCTAACGTTAAGCTAGCAGGACCACACATAGAAAAAAACTACTCAGAAAATATTTCTTTGCAGAATAATTTAGGGTTCATTTATGGCTCATTTAATGCCCTATTGCCAAATTTGATGATCCGCCTTTTTTAAAAATACCTGTGGTCCTGCTAGCCTAACGTTAAGCTAGCAGGACCACACATAGAAAAAAGTACTCAGACAATATTTCTTTGCAGAATAATTGAGGGTCCATTTAGGGCTCATTTAATGCCCTACTGCCAAATTTGATGCTCCGCCTTTTTTAAAAATACCTGTGGTCCTGTTAGATCAACGTTAAGCCGGCAGGACCACAGCTTTTTTTTAAAAAAGTCGGAGCATCAAATTTGGCAAATAGGGCATTAAGTGAGCCCTAACTGAGCCTTAAATTATTCTGCAAAGAAATATTGTCCAAGTTGTTTTTTTCTATGAGTAGTCCTGCTTGCTCAACGTTAACCTAGCATTACCACAGGTTTTTTTTCTAAAAATTGCAGAGTATTAAATTTGGCAATAGGGCATTGAGTGAGCCCTAAATGAGTCCTAAATTATTGTGCAAAGAAATATTGTCTAAGTTGCTTTTTTCCCATGTGTGGTCCTGCTAGCTTAACGGTACGGTAGCAGGACCACAGGTTCTTATAAAAAAAATGTGGAGCATCACATTTGACAATAGGGCATTAAATGAGACCTAAATTATTGTGCAAAGAAATATTGTCTGAGTTGATTTTTTTCTATGTGTGGTCCTGCTAGCTTAACGTTAAGCTAGCACGACCACAGGTTTAAAAAAAAAAGGCGGAGCATCAAATTTGGCAAGAGGGCATTAAATTAGCCCTAAATTCCCTATAGGGTTTCAGTCCATTTTTGCAATGTGGTCCTGCCACTTTAACGGACCTTGACATCTGGACTCTTCTCGAGTCGAGATAATTTATTTACTGTGTATTTCTATGAAAATTTGTACGCACTCATGTATTTTATATGGATGACCTCAAGATCTATGCCTCTGGTAAAGGCAAACTTCAAACTGCCATAAATATCGCTAAGAAGTACACAGGAGAGATTATGATGGACTTTGGACTGGACAACTGTTGCAAAATTCATCTGAAGAAAGGAAAGATTGTTGGCGTTCCCAACGACCATGAACTTGTAGATATAAGTGTTATTAGACATCTTAACACTGCAGAGACCTATACATACCTGAGCGTGCCTCAAAACCGCGTTCAGGACGTACCATCAGTAAAGGAGTCTCTTTGAAGCAAATAAAAGCATCTTCTTTGACAGATTTGGTCATCCACTCTGTCGGCGTTGAACAAGGTATCTGCGACTAGCATGCTTGCGCCTCGGTTCCACTTTACTCGTTTGGGGTGGTTTAATGGACGAAAAACGAACTGAAGGCCCTTGATGTCACCACACGTACGATCATGCATATGCATAAAAGCTTGCTTATCAATTCGTCAGTTCCGCAATCATACGTTTCACGCCATCAAGGCGGACGCGGACTTCTAAATCACCAGTGTCTTCATAACCGAATTGTTTTAAGCACAGCAAGCGGCCGAGACCCTTGGCCTGAATTTTAACATCAGGAGTAAGGAAAGTGCATTACTCCATCTAGATGCTTCACTTCTAGAAGCCAAAGTGAAGAAAGCAGAGTTTGCAACATTTTACCAACAGCTACTCCACAAGGAAATGCACGGAAACTATCACAAGAATGTAGGAAAACAGTCCTTGTCGAAGGAGCAAACTTTTGCTTTTCTCAGATCATCAGGGCTCAATTCCGGTACAGAGCGTTCTATTTTCGCATGCTAGAACAGTGTCATTTCCATCTTAGCATATGTGACCGCATTTTATGTCAAGAAGTTCCAAGTGATAGGTGCAGAGCGTGTCATGTACAAGCTGAGTACCTAGAACACATACTATCTGGGTGTCCCACCTACGCAGGAATGACGTATATCTTCAGACATAATGCGACTCTAAGAGTGCTTTATTACCATCTTTGTCGCGTTTATGGTGTTGGCCGCGACCCTGCCCTGCCGAACGCTTCAAGGGAGATAGAGTCAATTATCCAAAACGAGAAGTGCCAACTTTTCTGGAACTACGATTTTCGAACAGCAGTCTCCATTGCACAGTCGAGGCCTGACATTGTTCTCCAGGACTTCGAGAAACGAACTATATGCTGGTTAAGTCCACCGGGCATGAAAATACTTTGTTTTTTGTAAAAATATACAAGAAAAATCGCTGTTTTCGTCCATTTTACGTCTATTTTTGCGTTTTTTGGAAAAATACGAGCTAACTTGGGTATTTGGGCCCCGGATTCAGATTCAGCGACGCTCAAAACATATAAATATGCTGGTGTAGTCTGCCGGGCATACCACTTTTTTTTTGTGTGCCAGTCTTTAAATTTAAACTTTGTGGTAATAAATACCTCAGCTATAAGAATAAATCTTTGACCTCCCGATATGGCCCAATACATAAAAAAAAATTTGTTTCGTGTATTGAGTCATATCGGGAGGTTGAGAATAAAATCTTCCACCTCCCGATATTGCCTAATACATGAACAAAAAATTTTGTCGTGTATTGGACAGAAACTCTAGAAATATTTGCAATTACTCGACTCATAATAAACATAGGGTCAATAAGAGTTAGTGTAATATCGAGAAAATTTGGAATAAAAAACAAATTAGTCATTAACTTTTTTTATTGCTATATAATAATTATATCCTAGATTATATCTCTTATTATTTGTAGGGGAAAGGTGGCTGTCGTTAGTTATTTCTTAAATCAATTATTCTTAAAGAAGCTGAGATTCTTTTAGAAAATTCCAATTAATTGTGTCATCTGCTCTTTTGATTTGATTTTTCCTTCATAAAGAACCTTCTCTTTAATTTTGCTAGGAACGAAGGAAGATGTTATATTTTCCTTGAATAACCGTTGTTTTCTAAAGAAACTTGACCTTTTCACTATTTTTAATGATAAATTACGACACGGTAATTAAAAATCAGACTGAAGGGCAGTATGATATGTTTTTTTTTTCAATTGTAAGATACGAAAATCTGTCGACAGTTTGAGGTTCGTTGAAGAGGTAAATGAATCTCAATTCTTAAATATCTGCTTCGGAGAGACTCCTTTACTGATGTCACGTCCTGAATGCGGCATTCAGGCACGCCTAGGTATGTATAGGTCTCTGCAGTGTTAAGATGTTTAATAACACTTATATCCACAAGCTCAGTGTCAGTATCTTTTTTCAACTTTAGTGTTTTCGGGATCTTGTATACCCCTCTCCAAAAAGTCTCTACCTCGTCGGGCTTGGGTGGATTTTTGACAGAAACAGGGTGTTTACTAAAGAGGCGAGATGGATCAGCCAGAAACTTTTGATTCTATACATACATACATACATACATACAGACACATTCGTAAAAACCTGTTTTTTGGGTTCAGGGGGTCTCAAAACGTGGATATTTGACAAAAAACGGGGGGGGGGGGGCAAATTTTACACAAATCTAATACATCCTCTAGATGAGAATGTAAAAATAATGAAAAATAAAAAATTCGATTCCACGGTCAAACTATGCAAGATACGACAAATGATGATTGGACAAAAATTGTGTACTTCAAAACGATCTACAAATTTTTATGGGTCACTTTTTGATTGGATGTGTAGTTTCTGTTTTATTCGTAAAAAAGAACATTAACAGTGAAAAAATTGGCCTGAATAGTGGGCACATTCTCATCAAAACTTTGCTTATTTCATTTTTTTTTCATCTGGTGCGTGGGTTTTCAAAATATATAATTTTCTTCATGTCCTCAATAGTATTTGTAACGATTAAAACAATAAAATAACCATCATTAGTGCTCATGATACTTGAAAATTTGTATTTTTACATTCTCATCTAGAGGCTGTATTAGATTTGTGTAAAATTTGACCCCCCCCCCCGTTTTTTGTCAAATATAAACGTGTTGAGACCCCCTGAACCCAAAAAACCGGGTTTTATGAATGTGTCTGTATTTGCCGATTATTTTTATTTCATTATTTTGACCGATCACTCCAGCAGAGTGGGCCGGTAAGGAATGACGCAGAGGGTTCGAATAAAGTTAATTCGCACATTTATGTTATTCATTTTCAATATAATTGGATCACGTGAGAAATCAGGTCAATTATTTACAAGAAAAAATTACAATGAGTGGGCCTTCGTCCCACTCAACAAGAGATACTGTCTGGAAACGCCAACCCCTTGTACCGCGTGATAAATACCGTCATTTTGGATTGACCAACTTTCTTTAGTTTGAGTGGTCCGAGCGTCCAGCCAACGAATATGACTTTAACCGAGGTCAGCAATTAACAAATTTCAATGGCGTGTGTCTACCAATTCGACACACGACGTTGAAAAGCGACAAGTTAACCGAGGGAAATAAAGTGGCACCAACCTGGCAGAATCCTCCCTCCGCGTGACCGTCCTCTATTCATGGTTTTTGGGAGTTAACTCTGAATCCTCAAATCTTTGCTTCCATATGAAACGCTTTTTAATATTGTCCTGTTGTGCTCACGACGAGTCCAGAATCACGAATGACATTTCGTAGAGTGGCTTCTTTCGCTTACCTTCATAACAATGGAAGATCAGAAAGCTTCTTGCCCAACGGCTGTGCTCTTAACTCCTCAAAGGGCACTCCTTTCTCTCCACCCAACCCACCCTTCTCCCCCTTTTCTTCCTTTTCTGCCCTCACGAACTTGCTCAACTCTCCGACTGTTGGCACCATCCTGTCTGCCCTAATGAACCTACTCGGGATCTTATCCTCGGGGCCACTTGATTCAGAGGAGGGGCAAAATAGCCTCAACACATTAATACGCAGTGTGACGAATCTAGCAAATTTTTTTCTCCATGATGGCTCAGCTCAATAGTTTAAGAATCGCCCAGTGGAATAGTCGGGGCGCCTTGAATAAACAGGGCCACCTTTCAAACATTAGGGACGAGTTTGATATTCTTCTTCTTTCAGAAAACTTTTTAAAACCTACTTTCAAACGAAATTTTAAAATTAAAGATTTTAACATTGTCCCATTGTTTCACATTTTCCCAGATCACCTCTATTCCTAGCACGTAGGACAAGCTTGAGACTTTAGCAGTCTCAATTGGTACCTCTCTAAGGGAGCTTCTTATCGTTTCAGTTTATAGGGTATCCACCCCCTCTAATGTTATAACATCAGTTACGTGGACCCAGTTTTTCGACGCCATTAAAGATTTAAATTGCAGCTCAGTTGTCATAAGTGGGGATTTTAATTGCCACAATTCTCTGTGGGGCAGCTCGCATAATTGTAGAGGAGGAATTTAGCTTTGCTCTGCCTTGGATAGGACAGACCTAATACCCCTCAACACAGGTGAAGCCACCTTTCGTGCCCGTCCTGGAAGCCCGCCATCAATCATTGATCTAACATTCGTTTCTCCGAATTTATACACACTCTCTTCTTGGGAAATTTGGAACGACTCTCTGGGTAGCGATCACTTCCCAGTGATTTCTAGTATAGGAGTTTCAGTCCCGATAGCCCTATTCCACTCACATAGACATAAACTTAAACGCATCAACTGGTCCTCATTCTCTTGTAATCTCTCTGAATCTATTTCGCAGGATGGAGAGCTGTTTGAGTCTACGGACTCAGACTGTCTCTTAAGGTACACATAGCCTGCTAACGCCTCCTGTTCTGCAGACAGGAGGACGATTGAAAATTTGCATGCTTTAGCTGAGGAACTTTGCCCTCCAACTGCTTTCTTCGACTCCTTCCCCGAGGAGTTTCCGAGAAACCCCTACGGAACAACTTTCTCACTGGAAGTTCTCTCAGAATCAACGATTTGTACCTTTTTTTTTAATGTAAACACGGGCGAACGGTACAAGCGGGGATTGTCGGGAAATTGCATAACGTTCAGGGGCACTTTTCAAGCGGTCGAGCGCACGTCCCATTCTTTGATCCGTCCCTTCAATTAATCTTTTTGGTATAAAATTCAACTATTCAAGTTGAAGACTCATAATTTTTATTGAAAATTCGTCCGTTTGGTTGAATAGTATATTGTGTTACGATTCGTAAACCACTGCTTTGACGTCTGAAGCCGATGTTTCAATTTGTAAATAAAGAATATCAACTGTCAACCAAATAGTTGAATTATCATCCAACAAAGATAAATTTTCAACCAAAAATAGAATAGTTAAATTTTCTCTTAAATCATTTTAGCTTCTTCTTGCAAGTGAGGTGGAGTGCACTGCATGTTCACTATTTTGTCATTTAGTTTTAATTTTTGTTTCTTTCAGTGTCTTAATTAAGATATATTCAATGCGCTTTTCTCCAAGAAATACATATTAATGGTTTAGGTTAAAATAAATCAATTCTTTTCTCGACCAATGATTCACACTCAGTAACTGGTTCCTTCACCTTATTATCATCTGGAAAACTTATAATGGAGGGCCTACATGCAACAACCATTTAGGCGCGGCGAGACATTCTCCTTTTTTTTCGCGAGGCAAAGTGCCGAGAAAGTATTGTCCAGAACAAAAAGTCAGAAAATGAAGGGGGAAAAATATGAGCCTATAGAACATTAAATTAAAAATGTTTTGCGCCCGAATGTTGCAGACTGCCGAGTTTGAGCTCTCACTTGTTTATGTACCTGAAGTTCCGAACGTTCAAATGAACGAAACGATAAAATTTTTTTTTTTTTTTTTTCTGAAATTAGCCTATTGGAATTAGTTTCGGCAGGTGCAACAATAAGTATTATAACGAAAAAATCCAAAGATAATTAATTTTTAGAGGGAAAAACACCCTCAAAGGTTCCTCGTTATAGGGACCACAAACAATGAACAGATGGCCGCCTTTATACACTTTTTTGTCGAATTAAAAATAGTGCAAAAAATTATTCAAGAATTATTCAATAATAAAAAAATATTTGTCATAAAACAAGTTTTTTTAATGGGGTAAGTGCTGCCGGAAACGATATTTAAAACCACCCTTAGTGTATGACAAAATTGGATTCATTATTAGTACGACAATAATCAAAGAAATTATAGAAATACAAACTAACCTAGAAATTCTATCTCATAACTGGAATTTTCACCTTTAGCTTGCTTTTTCGGAAAATGTTTCACCTATACGTCATATCTTAATCCTGATTGATATACTAGCAAAGGTTTTGGAATCTTAATGTTTGATTTTAAATAAGTTCTAATTAAGATTCACTAAAATAAAAAATAAATGTCTTTTTCTCATAGTTCAGAGTACTAAACATGTAGAGTAACTATTTGTATTTATATTAAAACCGCTATAGAAATTTGTAGCAGTGAAATAGTATGATGTAGGTTGCCAATTTCCCTTCGTCTCTTTTATATTATTCTGAACATTTTTATTATTTTCCTTAAAAAGGAACTTTAAATTCTATATATTATTCCTGATTTCCTTTTCACAATAAAATAAGTGTTCGGTCTGCGTTTGTGAAGGAATAATTGATTTTTCCCCACATAAAATCAGACCTTCGGATATTGAGCTTATTATTATCTTCCACATAAAGTAACCAAAGATATCATATAGTATCTATTGAATGTGTATTGGTATTTCCGATGTAGCTAGTTAGTATAAACATAAAACTTTGCTATTAGTAAAAAAAGAGTATCGGTTCTTGTAAGGTAAACTGTAAATTTATTAGCAATGAAAAACGTAAATCCAATAGTAAGAAACAATTGGTCAAAGCTGCACTAGTTAAAATATGCGAAAGAAATTCATTGAGGTGGTTCTGGCATGTTGAAAGAATGAAAGATGAACGGCTAAAGAAACAAGTGCATCAAGGTAAAGTAAATGGCAGTGTGCCCAGAGGCTGACCGCGGAAAGAATGGTTAGAATGTGTGAATGAGACCCTAATTCGAAGAGGCATAAGAACCCATAGAAGCACAAAAACTTGCATGAGAAATTGCATGCACGTGAAGGAAGCTAGAGAGGTATGCCAGAACAGAAAAATGTGGTGACAAATAGTTTATAAGAAATGCATAAAGAAGAATATCAGTGGAGTGAATGACGCCTAAAACAAGACCTTGGATACTGATGGATCCGAGTGAGGAGCTTCACACTATGACTTTGTGAGGCTCTGCACTAGGGGTGATCGATATAGAGATTGATCAACAACCTGGGTCGGAGCAGTGTTTCGGAACGAACGTGTTATTTATATAAATGACACAGGAATTAAACAAACTCATATAGTCAGGTCACAACTAGAGGAAATACACGAACTTTCCAAGGGCAATAAAAAAAGATTGATTCGGCTTGAAGGCGTAATGCCTGAAAACAACTTAAGACTAGGTAACCTTACGCGAGTCGTTGCAGAAATCAAGCATGCCGAAGCGGTAACTCGTGTGCTGAAGGCGGTAGATTCCAGACTCGACGATTGCAGCCGCACTGCAAATATAATCCTGGAAGTCATCCACGCAGCGCGCCAGGGGAAAATGAATTTCTCCCTTTTGACATGCGAACAGCTGGAGCAAATTTATCGTGACCTCCAGGACCATCACCCTACGACCGCATTTCCGATCCCAGGACCGCAGGTGGATCTCGAGGAACTTTCCAAGATCGCTACCGTCACCACAATCTACAAAAAGGAATATTAAGTATACTTGTGGATATCCCGTTATTAGAACACCACCACTACCTGATGTATCAGTTGCATCCAGTACCAGTGTTCCAATCGGTATTAAGAAACGGCTCAGGAAGTGCTTATGTCTTACCCAAATTTTCTCACATTGCTGTGGGAGAATCTCAAAGAACACACATCTTTCTGAACCGTCGAAGCATAGAATCATGTAAAAGAACCTCTTATCACATGATTTGTAATAATAACTTACCCGTTAATGAGAATGCAAGACACCCGTCGTGCGAGAGTGAGCTACTCCTAAATCCCTGAACAGCAACCTTCCAGAAACGTGACATCAGGGTTACTTACTGCAGAGAATCTGAATGGATCCCTATCGACTATCTGGACGGATGGCTTTATTCTCTAATAGAGCCCCTATCTGTCGGACTAGTGTGTCCCAACCATCCAAAAATTCTGATCGACTTAGACAAGGTGGGTATAATCCAGGTTGCACCAGGATGTCAGCTTGAAACCCTAGATAGGATATTTTATGGATCAACCAGCAAAACTGGATTTATGAAGATAATTTATGAGCCCCTCTTACACCTCAACCTGGCCGAATTGTCACCACTCCTCAGGGACCACGAGGACCATGCAGCGGAGGACAAGGAAGGGGAACATCCTATGCTGACGATCAGAAAAACGATCCCACCTCAAAGGGATATTTCCAGAGAAGACGAAGATTTTCAAAGGAACGAAGAAACGTTGAAACAGCTAGAGCAACAATTAAATGAGAATGAAAGGCAACGTCGAATCAAAATCAAGAAAACACCGCTTCACTTAATTAATTTGATTAATGTTATTTTGGAGACACTTCAGCAAAGCAAGTAAACAACGGGTTATTTGTGACGTCAGAGGACTATCTATTTGGTTTGGCGTACCAGAGATGGCGCGCGAACACAAGTTTCGTGACTCAGCCAATCAAAATCGCAGTTACAACAGAAATATGCAAAAACTAGACTTTATTTCAAACAAGGTATATGGTTAGTTGATCATAGGTTAAAAATTCAGGGTGGAACGTTTCGCAAGTTAATCATGATTAAAACGATGATTAAAAGATAATCATGATTAGTTAACCATGGATTTAATCAGAGATGGTGGAATCGGCCCTTAGTGTTTTTAGGTTATAGCCTCAAAGTTTACATGCTGGTCTCTTTCAAATGAATAAAACATGAAATGAGAGCGGTTAAGTAAAGAGAATCCTTTCAAGTATATTTTAATATAAAATTATAAGTAGGAATGTAAAAATACATTTTTAATCTTTATAATGACAATTTTTATATTTGTAGGTTATAATCACGAATTTCACATGGCAATCTATTAAAAAGTATTCAAACGTGAACTTGGTACTTACCGTATTATTATTACATTTAACTTTAAATCACGTTTCGACTTTCATTATCTGTATAACTTTATTATTAACAACCTCGAATTTCATTAGACAGGTGATAAATAAATTTCTAAGTTTTTCTACATTATGGATCAAATTACCAACCTGTTATCAAGCACTGTTACCACATCTCCACAAAATTTTGCAGACAGCATGACCCGCATGCCATGTTTCAAAATTGTATTAATTTTAATACATTCATAACGTTTATAAAAACAATTTATGATACAAGAAGTGTTTGATTGTGAATTTGTTGTGGTTTTTTACTTGTAATTGTTTATACCTGTGAATAGAATAGTTTTACGCTGCACATAGGTGAGGTTTCAGAAATGTAATTAACTCAGCTCTTCAACTTTTTAATTCACATATATTTTAAAGAGCACAACATAAATTATTCACAGGACTGTAGGAAATTGATAAATATGAGTAGACTGGAATTAGTGAACAGAACTGAAAAGGCGAGGTGAAGATACCGACGGTTTGCAAAGATCTGACGAGATCTTAGGGTCGACGCTACATTGAGGTGCAAGTCAAAGTACAGAAGTGGTAGGATTGACCAATTAGAATTCAATATTAGTTAGACATTTTTGGGGGAAAATTTTTTCTTCATAAAATTTTTCCTCAGAAAATTTGCTATCGAAATTTTCAATGTTATTGTTGTTATTGAAGTCGATAGTGCATTTGACATTCTTGGGAAAAAAAATTTTTTTTAGAAAATTTTTCCTTAGAAAATTCACCATCGAAACTTTCAACGTAATTGTTGTTATTGAAGTCGATAGTGCATTTGACATTGTTGGGAAAAAGAACTTTTTTCGGAAAATTTTACTTCAGAAAATTTACTATCGAAGTTTTCAATGTTATTGTTGTTATTGAAGTCGATAGTGCATTTTGCATTGTTGGGAAAAAAATTTTCTTTCACAAAATTTTTCCTCAGAAAATTTACCATCGAAATTTTCAATGTTATTGTTGTTATTGAAGTCGATAGTGCATTTGAGATTTTTGGGAAAAATTTGTTTCAGAAAAATTTACTCAGAAAATTTACTATCGAAATTTTCAATTTTATTGTTGTTATTTGAATCGATAGAGCATTTTACATTGTTGGGAAAAATTTTTTCTTTCAGAAAATTTCTGCTTAGAAAATTAACTATCGAAATTTTCAATGTTATTGTTGTTATTGAAGTCGATAGTGCATTTGAGATTTTTGGGAAGAATTTTTCTTTCCGAAAATATTTCCTCTGAATATTTATTATCGAGATTTTCAATATTATTTTTGTTATTGAAATCGATAGTGCATTTGCAATTGTTGGGAAAAAAAATTTGTTTCAGAAAATTTGCTATCGAAATTTTCAATGTTATTGTTGTTATTGAAGCCGATAGTGAATTTTTCATTGTTGGGAAAAATTTTTTCCTTCAGAAAATTTTTCCTCCTAAAATTTACTATCGAAATTTTCAATGTTATTGTTGTTATTGAAGTCGATAGTGAATTTTACATTGTTGGGAAAAATTTTTTCTTTTAGAAAATTTTTCCTTAGAGAATTTACTATCGAAATTTTCAATGTTATTGTTGTTATTGAAGTCGATAGTGCAGTTTGCATTGTTGGGAAAAAACTTATTTTCAGAAAATTTTTCCTCAGAAAATTTACTATCGAGATTTTCAATGTTATTGTTGTTATTGAAGTCGATAGTGCATTTGACATTGTTGGGAAAAACATTTTTTTTCAGAAAATTTTTCCTCAGAAAATTTACTATCGAAATTTTCAATGTTATTGTTGTTATTGAAGTCGATAGATCATGCATATGCATAAAAGCTTGCATATCAATTCGTCAGTTCCGCGATTATACATTTCACGCCGTCAAGGCGGACACGGACTTCTGAATCTCCAGTGTCTTCATAACCGAATTGTTTTGATTACAGCTGACATCGTTGCAAATGAAAAAGATCCTCTCCTAAAAATGGTCAGTAATCACGAGATGGTTGGCAAAGGAGCGTTCCTTTACAAAGCCGCGGAGCAGGCAGCTGAGACCCTCGGCCTCAATTTTAACGTCAGAAGTGAGGAAACTGCGTTACCACCTATCTCATGGTCATGACACGTGGTTACAGCTGAAATTTTATCGCGATTTCGCTGGGAGCTGGTGCAATTTTTCAGATTAGCACCTGCTCCCAAGGAGGAAACTGGATGTCAATGTTCCTCCTTGTCCTGAAATCGCGATCATCTCTCAAGAGGTACCTGCTTTCCGCGGTTGGTCGTAAGAGGGCTGGGGTTATGAGATTCTGTAAGGTCATCGCCGGCCACCGCTTTGTTCGAAAGTATAGGGGAATATATGACTTCTGTGGTATGCCAGGATTCAGAAAATAATGAGCTTCAAGGAGCATTTGTCAATTTTTCATCAACGTTTACTTTATCAAAAATATACTTGGTCTAAGTTACCCTACTTTTGAAGACTAATTTCTCGGCTTGTAATAAATATTTCGCAAATTTTCGAAATGTTCAATCTAGATGGAAATTTTATCTACAAATGTATGTATCTAATTGAAAAATGTCTCTTCAATAAATATGCAAAAATATGTGCAGACGGAGTGTCTGCATCGAGTAAATTCAAGGCAAGTAACTACCGATCCTGGCGGTCAAATATTGAGGAGACGGGGGAGACGGGAGCATGGGCGGGCCTAAGCCCGCCCATGCTATTGTACTCACTATAATGTATATCCCTTACCTCACCCCGGCAAGTTATTCCGGGAGCTGGGTAGGTTCCCGTGTGCATTAATATGTCTAAGAAAAAAAAAGGATGATTCTTAAGTATTTTGAGCTGCTGAATCCGAATATGTCGGTCCTTTTCGCGAAAAAATGGTACGTTTTGTTTAAATCGCAATTATTTAAAGAAATTATGAACAAACGATTTTTTCGGCCAGGACAATTTTTTTTTAGATAATTTGGCCCATTTTAGGAAGAAAATGTCTCTTGTCATTTTTTTGTAAAATACATATTTCAAAAGTCATGGAATTCAAGGAATTCATGGAATTCAAGGAATTCATGGAATTCAAGGAATTCAAGGAATTCAAGGAATTCAAGAAATTCATGGAATTCAAGGAATTCATGGAATTCAAGGAATTCATGGAATTCACGGAATTCAAGGAATTCCTGGAATTCAGGGAATTCATGCAATTCAAGAAACTCCTGGAATTCAGGGAATTCATGGAATTCAAAGAATTCAAGGAATTCAAGGAATTCATAGAATTCAAGGAATTAATTGAATTCAAGGAATTCATGAAACTCATAGAATTCAAGGATTCATGGAATTCCAGGAATTCATGGAATTCGAGAAATTCATGGAATTCGAGAAATTCATGGAATTCAAGGAATTCATGGAATTCAAGGAATTCATGGCATTCAGGGAATTCATGGCATTCAAGGAATTCATGGAATTCATGGAATTCAAGAAATTCATGGAATTCAAGGAATTCATGGAGTTCAAGGAATTCGTGGAATTCAAGGAATTCATGGACTTCAAGGAACTCATGAAATTCAAGGAATTCATGGAGTGCAAGAAATTTATGGAATTCAAAGAATTCATGAAATTCGAGGAAATCAAGGAATTCAAGGAATTCATGGAATTCAAGGAATTCAAGGAATTCATGGAATTCGAGGAATTCATGGAATTCGAGGAATTCATGGAATTCGAGAAATTCATGGAATTCAAGGAATTCATGGAATTCAAGGAATTCATAGCAATCAGGGAATTCATGGCATTCAAGGAATTCATGGAACTCATGGAATTCAAGAAAATCATGGAATTCAAGGAATTCATGGAATTCAAGTAATTCATGGAATTCAAGGAATTCATGGAATTCGAGGAATTCATGGAATTCGAGGAATTCATGGAATTCATGGAATTCATGGAATGCATGGAATTCAAGAAATTCGTGGAATTCAAGATTTTCTGTGATACGAGGAATTATTGTAATACAAGGAATTCATGGAATTCATGGAATACAAGGAATTCATGGGATTCAAATAATTCATGGAATTCAAGGAATTCATGGCATTCAAGGAGTTCATGGAATTCAAGGAATTCATGGAATTCAAGAAAGTCATGGAATTCAAGGTATTCATGGAATCAAGGAATTCATGGAATCCAAGGTATTCATGTAATTCATGGAATTCATGTAATTCATGGAATTCATGGAATTCGAGGAATTCATAAATAATATGGACGATTTTAGAGCCAATTTTTCAATTAGCAGGATTACAAAGTTTTACAAAAAAATTTGATCAAGTTTAAAAGACGTTTAGAAGTTTTAAAAAGAGTCAAAATTAATTTAAAACTTTAAAAAAAAATTTTAGTTGAAGAAATGTAAATTTTTGAATATTTGGAAATATAAATTTTGAAGCTTCTTAACCATTTTGAAAAGTTTCACGATAATAAAAAATATTTCTTGAAATTCATGGAGTAATTTAATCTGTCCTTTTTGTTTTGAAAAATTAATTTTTAAGAGAAAATGGACAAAGATTTCAAAAGATTTTAAATTATTTTCTAAAACTTCGAAAAAGAATGGGAAAGATTTTCAAGCAAAATTTTTCCATTAGCAAGATTGCAAAATTTTATAAAAAGTTTCAAAAGATTTCTCGATAATAAAAAATATTTCCCATAATTCATGGGATAATTTGAACTAACTTCTTATTTTGATAAATTAATGTTAAGATAATATTTTTAAAAAATTTAACATTTCAAAAGATTTCCGAAAATTGTTAAAACAAAATCTGGAAGATTTGAAAGCACGTTTTTTAAATTTTCAGAATTTCAAGAAAAATTTTGGAAGAATTTGAAGAATTTTAAAAGATATTTAGAAGGTTTAAAAGTGTTTAAATTGGTTATAAAATTATTTTAAGTTTGAACAGATTTCCAAAAATTTTTAACAAATTTTAAGAAGTTTGAGAGATTTCAAGAAAATAAAAAAATTTCTTGAAATTCCTGGGAAAATGTGTAATTACTTTTTATTTTGAAAAATGAATTTTTAAACAAAATTTGAAAATGTTTCAAAATATTATTATAATTTCAAAATATTTCTACAAATTTCGAAAATATCTGGAAGTTTTGAAGGCAATTTTTTAATTTTGAAAGATTTTTCAAAATTTTAGTAATATTTCGAGTCAGTTTAGGAGATATTCGTCTTCCAAACTTCTAAAGGTCCTAAATATTTTTCAAACTGACTTTATTTAACTTTAAAAATAAATTAACAAATAAACTTAAAAAAGTAAAGTTTGGTAGAGATTTTTATTTTGTATTTTAAATTATTTATATCCCTAAAATAATAATTTGGGTGAATTTTTTTTTCATTCATGACTATTTTAGAATTTTAAGAACATTTTTTGAAAAATAATTAAAAAATATATTTAGAAAGCTAAAAAGAAGCACGGACAAGGATTGATCGTCCAGTCAGCTATTTGAGCCTCTGCGTATTTGTACCGACAAAAAAACTATCAGCTTGATCAGGAACGTATTGCTGCCCCGTCACCATTCATTGAGTGTCTGGTTGTGACCGGGCGCTGTGAAGTAAGGACACTTTATCAAGAGGGAGTTTATAACGACCAAAACGAGTGACTTACCTATGACGACATCGATAGCGGTAGCGAATGTTTTTTCCAATGTCTGGAATTCTGCCCCCTCCAGCCACGATTGGAATAAAAGCCAGTTAACCGGCCCGCTACGGGAGCAAGTC
The DNA here is from genome assembly GCA_011634705.1 of Andricus grossulariae. NCBI lineage: Eukaryota > Metazoa > Arthropoda > Insecta > Hymenoptera > Cynipidae > Andricus > Andricus grossulariae. The sequence goes on along the minus strand of JAABKJ010075445.1, from coordinate 201,486,399 downwards.
GCCCAAGAACACAAACGCATTGAAGGCATCGAAAAACCTGAGCAGGATGTGAGCCGAAAGCCGGAGATCGCCACAGGCCGCCCACCGGGTGATAACCGCACCGCCGAACAAATCATCAACGATAATCCGATCCTCAAAAAACTGGGTCATCAAAAAGATATCAATCGCTCATTGGCTTACAAACTTCTTGGGGATTGGACGAGCAACAACAAAGACCCGGACGCACGGGCTGATGCAGCCTTCAACGCTGCGCGGGTGCTCAACTATATCGATACGTCCTTATCGGCTGACGGAGAACACCGAGGCAAGGCCCACGGCAATGGCGACCTTGAAGGCATTACCCATAGCGGCGACGCTCGGCACGGTACACCTGCAGGCGTGTGGAAAGACTTTACGGAGCAGGGTTATTTAGCCTTGCGTGAGCATCACCGTCTGGATAGTACCAGCGACACCCATGTCAGGAAGGACGGCACCAACAAAGATAACGTGCAATGGGCTGCCGGCGAGGCTGGAAAGAGAACCCGGTTTATCCCTGGACTCAGCAACATTCTTCTAGGTATTGGCGATTCGGAACCGGGAGTGATCGGAGCTATCAAAGGGGCCAAGGCGGGTTTTGACAAAACTCGGGCTGATGGTTTCGATGAAGCGCTCGCCAGCGCTACGAGAGGAGATCTTGTCGGCGTCGTTAAAGGGTATATCAATGCCGTGAAGAACAACGAAGCCAAGCCGAATGAGGCCCAGTCAGCACTGGATAAGATCAGCAGTTAAGCCAGTTTGGTTTTCAATGGTTGGACGCCCCAGGAAACGGATTTCCAGAAGGCCCCATAGCTCCTCGCGCTCTACCTTTATTGCAAGAGGTTCTCGTTTGGATGTTCGGTGTTGTGTTACTGTATAACAATTCACTTTTTTGTTTAAAGTTTCATCATTTTAGTAGAAAATTCGTCTTTTTTGGTAGAAAATTAATCTTTTTGGTGGAAATTTCATATATTTGGTTGAAAATTCAACTATTTGATTGAAAATTAACTTTTTTTAATTGAAAATTCATATTTTTGGGTTAAAAAATTAAACTGTTAGTAGAAAGTTCGTCTTTTTTGGAAAATATTTCATCTTTCTTGGTTGAAAATACAACTCGTAGAAAATTGATCTTTTTTCGTTGAGAATTCCTCGTTTTTGTTCGAAAATTTAACTGGTTGGTTAAAAATTAGAGTACTTTGTTAAAAATTCACTTTTTTGGTTAAAGCTTCATCTTTTTAGTAGAAAATTAGTCTTTTTTAGTAGAAAATAATATTGTTGGTAGAAAATTCATGTATTTGGTTGAAAATTCAATTATTTGATTAAAAATTATTTTTTTTATTGAAAATTCATAGCTTCAGGTTGAAGAATTTAACTGTTTTGTAGAAAATTCGTTTCTTTGGGAAAATATTCAAACTTTCTTGGTTAAAAATAGAACTGGTTAAAAATTAATATTTTTGGGTTGAGGATTCTACTATTTTATTGAAACTTAGTCTTTTTTTCTGAGTTCAACTGTTTCTGATTGAAAATAAAAGTTCTTTTGCATTGTAATATCAATTATTAAATTTTATCCTTGAGAATTCATCTTTTTTTTTTGAAAATGTAAACACTTAGTTAAAAATTCACTTTTTTGGTTAAAGCTTCATCATTTTAGTAGAAAATTCGTCTTTTTTGGTAGAAAATTAATGATTTTGGTTAAAAACTCAATCACTTGATTGAAAATTAAACTCCTTTTTTAAAAATTAATTTTTTTTTGAAGATATATCGTTTTAATTAAAAAATAATCT
>JAABKJ010075445.1:201277392-201480360 GCA_011634705.1 Andricus grossulariae | reverse complement strand
TTACAGTATTTTCGATAAATAAAACCATAATATCAAGGCTTATCAAAAAATCGTTTCGGGAAAAATTATAAGTCTTTGGAAAATCTACAATTCTTTTGTTAAAGTTTTTTACTTAGCTCTTGTCGTTTGGCTAAAAACTAGCATTTGAGGCTTATTCATTTTCGATGCATAAAACAAAAAATACGAGTCCTATCACAAAATTGTCGCAACAGAAATGGTAGATATTTTGATAAGCTTCAATTCTTTTTCAAACTTTTTTCACGTATCGGTTGTCGTTTGGCGTAAAAATGACATATTCGAGTTTTGGATAGCATTTTCAATGGATAAAACCATAACCGTTGGTCAATGAGTGCTGGTTAACAAACTAGTTCTTTCTTTTAGGACCCAAAGAAAGTGAGCCAAAGCTTGATTTGATCCGTTCATTTTTTTTTAGAGTTATCGTGTTTATGGACGGGCAGACGGATAGACAGGCAGACAGACAGACAGACAGACGCCATCGCCAGAATTGGATTTTTGGCTTCAGAGTTAATTTTTCATTTTACAACAAAATTGTCATCTTTTTTTTAACTTTTCAGTAGTATCATTTTTTAACCGATTTTTATGATTTATCAAAAAAGGTCTTAAATCTATGCTGAAACTATCTAGAAATGATTTCCAGAGGGCGAGGGTGATTTACGCAAAATATTTATTAAGTTATAAACAAATTAATAACCAAAAGTTATCTTTCGGGATTGGCGATGTTTAGCTCATTCAAACCCAGATTTATGACATAAAATGTGAGAGAAATGTAAGGTTTATTACGATTGATAGTAAAAAGATGACATTTCGCAATTTTTAAAGCAATTTTTATAAACAAATTCACAGTTCGGATATTTTTCGACGAATTTTCTCAATTTCTTAAGATTTATAATTTTAGTTGAAAATTCACCTCTTGGGTTGAATTTTGTTGAAAGTTCGTTTCATTTTTGGTTGAAAATTCATATTCTTTATTTAAAAATACAACTGCTTGGTTGAAAAATCATGTATTTTGTTTTGAAGATTCATAGTTTTATTTGAAAAATTCAACTCTTTGATTGAAAATTTAACTACTTTATTGAAAATTCGCTTCATTTTTGGTTGAAAATACATATTCTTTAGTTGAAAAGTCAAGCACTTGGTTGAAAATTCATGTATTTTGTTTTGAAGATTCATAATTTTACTTGAAAAATCAACTTTTTCTTTGGAAATTTAACTATTTTGTTGCAAATTTGTTTAAATTTTGCTTGAAAAATGATCTTTCTTAGTTTAAAATTTATTCAACTTTTTGGTTGAAAATTCATCTATTTTGTTTTGAAGATTCATCATTTTTCTTGAAAATTTATCTTTTTTATTTCAAAATTTAAGCATTTGGTTGAAAATTCATGTATTTTTTTTTCAAGATTCATCATTTTAGTGGAAAATTAATCTTTCTAGTTGCAAATTTAACAATTTTGTTGATAATTCGTTTAATTTTTTATTGAAAAGTTTGAAATTCATTCAACTATTTGGTTAAAAAATCTTTTTTAGTTGAAAATTCAAGTACTTGGTTGAAAATTCATGTATTTTATTTTGAAGATTCATAATTTTACTTGAATATTAAACATTGAACTGAAAATTTAACTATTCCATTTTCGGTTGACAATTTATCTTTTTTTTTTTTAATTCAAGCATTTGGTTGAAAATTCATCTTTTTAGTTGAAAATGCATGTATTTTCTTTTTTTGAAGATTCATCATTTTAGTGAAAAATTTGTCGTCTTTAGCTTGAAATTTATTCAAATATTTGGTTAAAAAATCCCTTTTTAGTTAAAAATTCAAGTACTTGGTTGAAAATTCATGTATTTTTTGTGAAGATTAATAATTTTACTTGAAAAATCAACTCTTTCGTTAGACATTTAACAATTTTGTTGCAAATTCGTCTTTTTTTGTAGAAAATTAATCTTTTTGGTTAAAAATTCATCCCTTTTATTTAAAAATACAACTGCTTAGTTGAAAATTCATGTTTTTTTTTGTGAAGATTTATAATTTTAGTTGAAAATTCACCTCTTGGGTTGAATTTTGTTGAAAGTTCGTTTCATTTTTGGTTGAAAATTTTTTTTTGTCAGTCCTTTTAATTGGGAACCTCATGAAAATATAAGGAAAATTCATAATCAGTTGATAAATTTTAGGATTTTTTTAAGCAAACTTAATTAACAAGTCCATCATTCGGGCCTCTGTCGACGAAGAAATTCGTTTTTTTCGATGTCGCTCTTTTTAATTGAGAACTTCATAATAATTTCATCAACATTTATAATTAGTTAATAATTTGCATGATTATTCCAACAAATTTAATTTAAAAAAATGCATTATTCGGACATTTTTCAACAGGAAAACCCCGTTGATATCTTCTTCAAATAAATATGATAAACAAATGCAATATTATTTTTCGGATTGTTAATGAAATTATCATGGACTTCTCAATTAAAAGGAGTGACAAAAAAACGAATTTTTCCGTCGACAAATGCCCAAAGAGTGCATATTTTAACTATTTTATTTAAAAAACATGAAATTACTCAACAAATTATGAATTTTGCTGAAATTGTCATGAAGTTCCCAATCAGAAGGCCAGAAATAGAAAAAAAATGAGTTTTGCAGTCGACACATGCCCGAATAATGCATTTGCTTACTAAGTTTGTTTAGAAAAACATAAAATTTATCGAAATATTATGAATTTGCCTAAAATTATTATGCAGTTCCCAATTAAAAGGACTGGCATCAAAAAAATTATTTTTTCTACCGACAGATGCCCCAATAATGCATTTTTTTATTATATTTGTTGAAAAAGGTCATAAAATTTATCAGCAAATTATGAATTTTGTCAAAATTATCATAAGGTTCCTAATTTAAAAAACTGACATGGAAAAAAATGATTTTTTTCAGACACATGCTTGAATAATGCATTTGTTTATTAAATTTGATTCCAACGTAACAATTATCCTAAGAGAGAATTTCCTTATCTTAATATGGTTTTTATTCAAATTTCTAACAAAATAAAACTAAAAAAAAATTCAAAATTATCGCAAATTACAGAAAACATACTTTCAACAAATAATTTGTTTATAATTTTTTTTTTTTTTTTTTATCATGAGATATATTTGGGTAATGTGAATCTATAAAACGTAGGTGATAACAATTTTCCTTTTATTTACGAGCGTCGGGAATATCAAATAGAAATAATTATCACAGTTTTCGTCATATTTGTTTATTTATAAAAAATTGAGAAACTAAATAAAAACCCAAGGTTGAAAACTTTCTTTGCAGTTAGTTATGGAAATTTTAAGAAGTTTTGCAAAGATTTCATAAAATTTAAAACAAAATCGATTTTTAAAGATTTCGATGAAAAAATTTTCTAAAGATTCATAGGAAATTCAAAACGTGTGTTTTTTTTATTTTCAAAAATTATTTTAATAGAATATTCCAATAGGTATACAAAATTATGTTCAAGAGTCTGTAAAATTGTTGGGAAATTGTTTTTATTTTGCAGGATTTTAAATGTTTTCCTAAAATTTCGAAAAAGAAAGTAGAAGATTTTTTGCCCGATTACCAAATTAAAAAAAAAATCGATTTTTTTCAAGAAATATAAAGAAGTTTTGAAAAGGTTCAAAAATAATTAAGAAAAGATTTGAAAGAATTTAAAACGATTTCAAAAAATTTAAAACGATATGTAGATTATGAAAATTTCGAAAAAGTAGGGTTGTAAGAATATTGAAAGGTTTTAAGAGAATAAACAAGTTATTATTTTAAGATGAAATTGAAAAAAAATATTTAAACATTTCAAAAAATTTACAAAATTGTCAGAAAAGTTTCTGGAAGATTTTAAGGTAATTTTTTCATTTTGTAGAATTTTGATAAAAAATTTAGGAAAAATTCTACTTATTTAAAAAGATATTGAGAAGATTTGAAAAAAAATTTCAAATAATTGAAAACCTGCAACGATTTCAAGGAAATAAACAAGTTTTTCTTTAAAGATTCCTGCGAAAACTGAAATGACTTTTTATTTTGAAAAATTAATTTTAAGATAAAATTGAAAATTATTTCAAAATATTTAGAACAAAACAAAATAAATTATTTTCTAGCTTTAAAAAATATATATAAAGTTTTATAAGTCGTTAATTTCAATTTAAAATAATCATTATAAATGTCAATAAAAATAAAATTCAATTGAAATTTACTATTTTCAGTTTGAAATATTTACATATGTCAATGCTAAAAACTTAATGTTCACTTAGTAGAATTATTATTGATACTCTGAAAAGTGTATTCGTATTTAATCATAAAAATAATGTTTTCTTTACTTTCTATTAGTACTTATTAATTTAATTATCTAAAACAACTTTTTGGAGCAAGATTCCAAGTTATTTCTTCTTTCTCCTTATTAATTACATTACTTATTTATTACTTATTATTTATTACTTTTTTTAAATTTATTTATTATTATTTTATTTACTTTATTTATTCTATTTTATTTAGAAAGGAGGAGGAGAAAAAGGGAAGCGAAAAAGAGTAGGGGAAAAAGACAAGAAGAAGGAGAGAAAGAGGAGGAGATGGAGAGAAGGAGACAAAGAGAAAATGAGACGAAGGAAAAAAAAGAGAAGGAGAAGGTGAACAAGAGTTAAGAGGATGAGAAAAAGAAAATGAGAAGGCGAAAAAGACAAGAAGAAGGAGCAAAGAAGAAGGCAAAGGAGAGAAGAAGGACAAAAAGAAGGAGATGGAGAAAGCGAAAAAAGAATGAGAAATAGAGAAGATTGCATGAAAGAGAAGGAGGAAAAGGAAAAAAAGGCGATGAAGGAAAGAGAAGCAGAAAACAGAAGAAGAAAAAGACAATAAGAAGGAGAAAAGACCAGGAGAAGGAGAAAAGGAGAAGAAGAAGGCAAAAACGACAAGGAGAAGAAGAAAAACGAGGTCAAGAAAAAAAAGAGAACGGGAAGCCGAAAAAGAGAAGGAGAAAAAGGAAATGAGAAGGCGGAAAAGACAAGAAGGAGGAGTATGAAAGTAGACGGCTAAAAGGAGAAGAAGGAAACAAGAAGAAGATGGAGAAAAGAAAAAGGCGAAAAAGAGAAGGAGAAATGGAGAAAAAGGCAACAAAGGGAAGAAGGAAAAGTTATGGAGAAGGTGAAGTAAAGAAGGTGAAAAAGAAAAAAAGAAAAAAGAAAGAAGGAGAGAAGAAGAGGGTGGAAAAGAGAAGGATAAAATGAAGAGGAAAAAAAGAAGGAGAAAACAGAGAAGGAGGATGAGAAAAGGAGATGACTAAAAGAAAAGGAGAAAAAAAGAGAGGGAAGAAGAAAACGAGAAAGCGAGGACGACAAAGAGATGGAGAAAAAGACATCAAGAAGGAGAAAAAGAGATGGAGAAACAGGAAGCGAAGAAGGGAAGGAGAAGAACAAAAAGAGACAAAGAAAAATACGGAGAGAAAGTGAAGGAGAAAAAGAGAAGGACAGAAAGAGAAGCAGAAAGAGAAGGTGAAAAAGAGAAGGAAAAGGGGGAAAAGAGAACGCAAAAACGAAAAGGAATAGAAGAAGAGAAAAGAAAAGGAGATGGAAATGGCGAAAAAGAAAAAGAAGAAAAGAATAAGCGAAGAAGGAGAAGAAGGAAAAAGGAGAAGGAGAAGAAGAGAAGCGAAAAAGAGTAGAAGAAGAAAATAAGAAGGATATAAAGACGAGGAGAAGGAGAAAAGAGTTGAAAATTCAACTCTTCGGTTAAAAGTTTGACCACTTTCTTAAAATTTAATTTGTTTTGTTAAAGATTTATAATTTTAGTTAAAAATTCGTTTTCTATTGTCTAAAATTCACTTTTTTGTTGAAAATTTATATTCTCGGGTTGGAAACTATACTGTTTTGTAGAAAATTCGTATTTTCGGCTCGGAAATTAAATAATTTGGTTAAAAATTAATTTTTTTTTACTTAAGGATTCAAGTTTTTTTCTGAAAAATTCATTGATGGTTAAATCCACCTGTTTCTTTTATTTTAAATTTTATTCCTTTTTTGTTGATATATCAACTATTACATATTTTGTTGAAAAATCATCTTTTTAGGTTAAAAATTCAACTCATATTAAAGTTGAACTTTGAACTTTCTTAAAATTTAATTTTCTTGATTTGAGGATTCAAAATTTCAGTAATAAAATCGTTTTCTAACTTATTGGAAATGAAAATTGAGCGCAATCAATGGTTTTTATAAACTATTTTAAGAATTTTGAAGAATTATAGTTAAATAAAATGAAGAAATTAAATTTAAATAAATTAATAAATATTCTCGATAAAAAATAGAAATAAATTATAGACATAATTATTATTAACATAATTTTAAACCAAAAGAAATAGAATTTTTAAGGAAGTTTAAATTCCAACCATAAAGTTGATTTTTTCCAAGAAAATATATTAATTTTCTAGATAAAAAATTGTAAACTTTCAATCAAAAATAGAAAAGTTCAATTTTATGTTAGAAAAATACATTTGCAACAAACAAAAAATTATTTTTTAACCCAACAATTTCATTTTTCACCCACAAAAAGAAGTTTTTACCAAAAAGACCAATTTTGGAGAAAATACATAACTTTTCAACTAAAAAAAAAAAAATTTTAAGGAAAGATGAAATAGTTAAATTTTCAAGCAAAAGAGAAAGGAATTTTTCTAAAAATAATTAAATTTTCAATTGAAGAGATGAATGTTATCTGTTTTAGTTAAGGATTCTAGTATATTGTTGAAAATTTGTTTTTGTTTGTTAAATCCAACTGTTTTTGATTTTTAATTAAATTTTGTTGTTAAAAAATCAACTATTAAATTTTCCGTTGAAAATTCATCTTTTTAGATTGAAAATTCAACTCTTCGGTTAAAAGTTTGACCACTTTCTTAAAATTTAATTTGTTTTGTTAAAGATTTATAATTTGTACGAACGCGGATGATAGAATATTTTCTTGAAAAAAGATAAAATTTTTTGGATCAAGAAAATATTGCATCGTCCATATTCGTACTGAAAGTTTCTTGATTCATTGTTAATTTTTTTGCACGATTGTGAAATTCCTCAAAATAAAATTCCAAAAACTAAAATATTGCCGAAGTAGAAAACTTCAAGACGCATAGAAAATTATTTATGTTTACAGTTTTTGCACATTAATTATTTTCATATGATAAGTGACAATTTTCCGATTCTTTGAAATCTTACTTTCAATTGTTTGAATAATTATCATTCGTTTTGAAATTTGTATTTCTTAGTATATCGTGAAAAGCTAGCGTTTTTGGTATGAATGACATAGCTGATAAATTCCATGAATAATATTTTTTATTTTACATATTTTTCAAGTGTTGAAACAATTTCTATTTATATGATTTTTTCCAGAAAAATCGCCAAATGTTAGTATATTCACGAATAATTGACACAACTAACGAATTTTAAGAGAAATATATATATTTTTCAGAAAATTTGGCAATTATCAACAACAACAAAATTATTGCTTCATTTATTATATAAATAAATTTGATTATGTTTTTTATTTATTGTCACGATTTACAGAGAAAAATATAGTTTAAACAAATGCTAATTGCTTGAACAATAAAAAATTAGTTAAAAAATACTTATAAGCTTGTCACTTATAGAACACAAATAATCATTGTGGAAAAAAATTCATTGTTTGCCTTTAATCTTACATAAAACTATTATTTTGCATGGAATTAGAGAAGGAGTCAAAATTAAAAGTTTATGAGTTGGAAATTATTCCATGAACTTTTCTCAAGACCATGTCATACTAACCTCAAAATGATTTTACAACATTTTTTTGCAACAAGTCATGTCCACACGAATGAAGATATCGAGTTGAAAATTTGAAAAATTGAAAAGAAGGCACTAATGACCGTCTGTATACTATTTAATTTCTGGAGATAAAAAAAAAACTTTTTTTCAAACAAATTTGAATAGAGTACGTGAAGTGACACGGGGAGTTAGAACATCAATGCGAAGAAGTGAAGTTACTAAAGTGATTCGTCGATCCTGAAGACCACGCACTGGTTGATATTTGTAAGAACGACAGAAACCCAAAAGGTATTTCATCACATTCTTCCAGCTCTCTGGCAAGTGATAGTCTAATAGTCGATACAAAATTCAAACAAAAACATTAAATGTCTATCCAAACAAAATGTCGACGAAAAATGGGATAGTTAAATTTTTAGTTAAAAAAATTAATTTTCAATAAAAAAACTAATTTTCTACCGAAAAAAAAAATCATTTTTAACAAAAAATGGAATAGTTTAATTTTCAGTAAGGGAAATAAGTTTTTAAGCAAATAAAATGAATTTTCAACAAACGAGTTAAATTTTCAACAAAAAAAATTAATTTTCTACCAAAAAGATTAAGTGTCTCTGAAAAAAAAAGTTTCAAACAAAAATTTATTTTAATTTTTTGGTAAAAAAATTAATTTTTAATCGAATAGTTGAATGTTCAACTGCAGCAGATAAATGTTCAACCTAACATGTGATAGTTAATTTTTCAGTTTAAAAAATAGTTTTAAAAATTTTCAAATTTTTAAAAAATTTTCCACTTCTTGTCCAATTTTCAATGAGAGTGAGGTGAATAATTAATTAAAGTTAACAAAATAATGGTTTAAACAATTTATTATTATTGCAATAATATTCAATTGCAATAATGCTAGAAAATTTGTTTTTTTTCTAAGATTTGCAACTATTTATCTGCTTTTCACTTGAAGTTATAAACAATAATAAATTGTTTAAACAACTATTTTTATTAACTTGCATTAATTATCACCTCACACAGTGAAAAGTGGGCACAAAGTTAAAAATTTCAGAAAAAAACTGCAACTATTTGGCATTAATATAGATGAAGATGGTTATTAAAAACAATAATTTGTTTAAACAATTATTTTTGCTCAACTTAAATAATTATTAAGTCACTCCACGTGAAAAATAGACAAATAGTTAAAAATTTCAGAAAAAACCCCAAGTTTCTACCATTAAGCAGACAGTATATTATTAACAATAATAATAAATTGTTTAAACAATTATTATTTTTAACTTAAATTAATTATTACTTCACTCTGATTGAAAAATGGAAAAAAGTTTTAAAATTCAGAAGAAACCGCAACTATCTAGTATTAATATATAGGAAGATAGCTATAGACAATAATAATTTGTTTAAACAATTATTTTTGCTATGTTAAATTAAATATTAACTCACTCCAAGTGAAAAGTGAACAAAAAGTTGAAAATTTCAGAAAAAATCCGCAATTTCTAGCATTATTCAAAGATAATATTATCAAAAATAATAATAAATTGTTTAAACAATTATGTTTGTTTACTTCTTTTATGAGGAAGCCAGTACATTTGCTAATGGGAAGCAAAATGCTCGTGAAATGAGCACACCATATGAACTTATTTTCAGATCTTCAGGTAGATCGAAGCAATAATTAATTAAATTTACAGAACTGATTGTTTAAACAATTTATCATTTTTTATAATAATTTTCTCTTAGAATAATGAAAGAAACTTACAGTTTGTTTAAAAATTTTCCACTTTTTATAAATTTTCCAATTATAGTGTTGTAATTATAGTTGGGCAGTTACCGAAAATTACCAAATTTCTGATCAATTTTACCGTATTTACCGTAAATCCGGTGAATCGTAGTTTTCAAACAAAACATAAACACTTGAGTTATTATTTATATCTAAAATGAGCTATTATTGAATGCACGAGTTCATTTTGTGAAGAAAATCCTACTAAAATTATGGGATCGAGGAAAAATTGACAAAGTGTCGAGTCGTTACCGAGCATAACTTCGTTAACATAACATAGTGAAAGTCTCAAGGTGTCAGAATAATTTAGTTTCCTGGAATTATAAGTGAATAGATTTATTGTTTACAGCTCCCGGCAACAAAACGTTATTTCGCTCTCTTCACAAATTCGGATTGTTTCGGTTATCAACATCTACACTGCAACCCTTCATATTATACTTTATTTTTGCGGTGTTTTTCCATTACTTCGAATTTTATTTATTTTATTAAATTAATTCATAAAAAATACGGATATGATTGGCAAAAAAATGTCTTTATTCCTAATCCTGATATTTTTTTAAGTTGCAGTCGCGCTTTAAATGTAAGTACATATATACATACATCAGGATAATACAAATTTTCATGATTTTCCAGTTAGAAAAATTAATATTTTATGAGTTTTACAATATTCATTAGGAATAGACCTGCATATCATTATTTTATTTTAACTTCCTTTCCTTTATATTATTGCATATCACCGATGACAACTTACCCAACGGACACGTTCTGTAAATGTTAAATAACAAAAAGGGAACATTTATACATAACATTGTTACAATCGTGTGCCAGAACAATTACAGAACATAAAGGTCGCTCTGTTCTGTAACGCTGTTACCGTAAGGATATGTAACAGTTTAAATGTGACTGTGATAAATCAGGACAGTGACGAGGATTAAGTTTTCAATCAATATGAAACTAAAGCAGATATATAAATGAAACTTCCAAAAAATTTCCTTTCGTATATTAGTAAAAATTTTTAACAAATGTTGCAAAAAATAAAACAGGTGGGGTTTTAAAAACAAAAATATTCATTTTTTTCTTCGAAGTTTAAAAACATGAAAAGTAGATAGTCTGGAAAACCCTACCTTTTTTATTTTTCCCAATATTTTTTTTGAGTGTTTAACTCATTGTTTTTTGTTGAAAATCTAATTTTCGATTTTTTTGTGTTATTTTTATATATTAAGTATCAGAACTTATGATATAAATTAATATGTTAAACAAATTCTGGTATTAAGTATCTGATTTCAATGAAGTCGGAATAATTGAAATTTTAAAAGTTAACGAAAAATAAATTAACTTATGATATAGACTTATAGAGTTAATTTATTTTTATTCGCATCTTAAAGTTGAAGAATTTATACGCATAATTGAATAATTGAAAACCGGGGTGCATAAGCGGCAGAGGAAATTTTTTTTCTTGAGTTTTTATGAATATTGCCCGAAATTTTTTTTGTATCCACACAAAAATAAAAAAAAAGATATTTAAATGTGACGCAAGTCTGTTTTATAGGGTCCCAAAAAAATCCCAAAAGTGAAAAAATAGGTTTTGCGAGTTTTTGGCGCTAATTATGATTTTTTCCGGTTTTTTACGCAAATTGTTTCTGATACATAAAAAACTGCTTTATATTGATAATTATATGTTTACATAAATTGTTTTAAAAAATCGCGGTTTTTTCCAAAATGTTCCATTTATTACATATATTATATTATTTTTAACAATATTATCTTTCAATAATGCTAGAAATTGCTGGTTTTTTCTGAAATTTTCAACTTTTTGTTTACTTTTCACGTAGAATGCGTTGATATTTAATTTATTATAGCAAAAATAATTGTATAAACAAATTATTGTCTATAGCTATCTTCTACAATGATACTAGATAGTTGCGGTTTTTTTCTGAATTTTTGAACTTTTGTCCATTTTTCAATTAAGTGAAGTCATAATTAATTCAAGTTAAAAAAAAAGTTTAGATAATTTATTCCTATTTTTAATAATATTCTCTTTTCTTAATGGTCCAAACTTTGGGTTTTTTCTGAAATTTTTAACTATTTGTCTATTTTTCATTTGGGGTGACTTAATATTTATTTAAGTTGAGCAAAAATAATTGTTTAAACAAATTATTATTGTTAATAAGTATCTTCATATATATATATATATATATATACTAATTTCGGTAATTTTAAATTTCTGTAATTTATTAATTTCGAAAATACTAAATTTCTGTAATTTACTAAATTCCATGTTTTGAAAATTCGGGATTTAAAATTTCAGGTATTTTAAATTTCTGTTATTTACTAAATGTAAGTATTTACTAATTTCAAGATTTAGAAAATGCTGGTTTTAAAATTTTGCTAATTTTAAATTTCTGTAATTCACTAATTGCCAGAATTTGAAATTTTTGTAATTTACTAATTTCGAGAATTCACTAATTTCGGTAATTTTAAATTTCTGTAATTTATTAATTTCGAAAATACTAAATTTCTGTAATTTACTAAATTCCAGGTTTTGAAAATTCGGGATTTAAAATTTCAGGTATTTTAAATTTCTGTAAATTACTAAATTTAAGAATTTATTAATTTTGAGATTTTGAAAATTCGGGTTTAATATTTTCGTAATTTTAAATATTTGTAATTTACTAATTTCGGGGATTTTAAATTTTTATAATTTAATAATTTCGAGATTTTGGAAATTCTGGTTTTAAATTTCTGTAATTTACTAATTTCGGGAATTTTAAATTTCCATAATTTACTAATTTCGGGAATTTTACATTACCGTAATTTACTAATATCCGGAATTCTAATTTTTTGTAATTTACTAATTTCGAGATTTTGAAAATTCGGGTTTAAATATTTAAAAAATTTTAAATTTTTGTAATTTACTAATTTCGGGAATCATAAATTTCAGGAATTTACCAATTCAGGCATTTCGAACATTTGAAATTTTGATAATTTACTAAATTTAAGAAAATAATTTCGAGGTTTATAAAATTCGGGTTTTAAAATCTTAAATTTCGGGAATTTACCAATTTCCGGAATTTTAAATTTCTGTAATTTACTAATTATAAGAAATTACTAATTTCGAGATTTTCAAAATTCGTGTCTTAAAATTCTGTAATTTACTAATTTCGAGATTTTCAAAATTCGGGTTTTAAAATTTCGGTAATTATAAATTCCTGTAATTTACTAATTTCAGTCATTTTACATTTCTGTAATTTACTGATTTCGAAAATTTTAAATTTTTGTAATTTACTAAATTCGATATTTTGAAAATTCGGGATTTGAAATTTCAGGAATTTTAAATTTCTGTAATTTACTAAATTTAAGAATTTACTAATTTCAAGATTTTGAAAATGCGGGTTTTAAACTTTTTCTCCCTCCCCTACCTCCCCGCCTCTGCATTCCTTCACATACTTTTCCATCACTAATTTTCCCTTCCACTCTCTACTCCCCCTAACTTCACCTCCACTACTCTCTCAATCATACATTACTTCGCATATCCCCTCTTTTTCAACTACTTCCTCTACTCATTACCCCTGCCGTCCCCACTACCCGTTCTGGCATGAAAGTGCGGCTAACACCTGACCGAAACTATAAGGTTTCTGCCTGGGGCTACAGAACCCTAAAAATGAATAGAATAATTTTTAATTAAATAAAAATTTCTATTGGAACAAGAAGGAATTTCTTCGAAATCACAGAAATATTTTTTGGACTGAGATCCAATTAATATCTTTTTGTGATTCAAAGAAACTTTCGTCGTTGGTCGAGGATTTAACTTTTTGATTGAAGATTTGTCTTTTGTGGATGAATTGAACTATTTTTGATTGAAAATTAAAATCGTTTTTGGGTTCAATACCAATTATACTGAAGAGAACAAACTTACCTGGATGAAAATAATTAATTGAAGAGGCGTTCTCGTTTTTGAAAAAAATCTAGGACTTCGAAGTAGCGATGAGAATAACTTCCGAAGGTTGAGATAACCACACAATATTCTAAAAATTAATCGGAATACAATTGTATATATAATATTTGAGTTTATTAAATATAGGAAATTGCAAAGTTAAAGAGATGGCTGATTCGAATTTTAGAAAAGAAAAGGATTATGTTTTCTCAATTTAGTTTAATTTTACTTGCTGTAATTGCTTTTAAATTTTTAGTTGCACTACAGACTCTTAGGTAGCGAAACTCCTAATACAAATCTCCACCTTAAAATAAAGGAAGACCTTAATGACGAGTTTTTAAAGAAATTCAATCTTTATGAGGTATTAACTCATTGATTTAAACTAACCTAATGTATATACCAATTGTTTACTTTTGAAACTGGACGAGTAACTATTTTGGGGAATCACTGTATAATTTGATGATGCCTTGACAAACTGGTTTCCTGAATTGGTCGAATGCTTTTCTCGTTTACTGAAAAGGTACTGGTACTGGTCCAGGTTTTTATTGGTTTAGTACAGGTGACGTTGATTGTCCTTTTGGTGATTCACTGTTGCGATGGTTTGGCAATGAGGATTTGTCAAAGGAGTCTATTAGTGGACAAGTAAGCTCAGGTCCCCTGCTGGTACTCAAGGGTAATGATGTAATAAAACATTATATTGTTTTAGTTGAAAACTCATACATTTTGCTGAAAATCCGTTTTTTTTTAAATTAAAAATTTAACTACTTTGTTTGAAAATAATTTTTTTTTTTGGTTGATAATTTATTTTCAAGCTTAAAGCTTAACATTTCCAGTTGAAGATTCATCGTTTCAGTGGAAAATTCATCTCGTCGGTTGAAAATTAAACTAGTTTCATGAAAATTCGTTTTTTTTTTGGTTAAAAATAAATCTTTTAACAGAAAATTTTAATATTCCATTTTTGGTTGAAAAATTGATATTTTTTATTTATAAATTTATGTATTGTGTTGGAAATTCGTCCTTTTCGGTAGATTTTCTTCGTTGAATTTATTATGTAGGAAATTTAAAAATTCGATTGAAAATTTTTTTTTTTTTTAAATTCTTCATTTTAGTTGAAAATTCATCTCTTTGGTTGGGAATTTTTAACTAATTTGTTGAAAATTCATATTTTGAGTAAAAAAGTAATTTTTAAAATTCGCAATGTAACTATTTCATTTTTAATTAAAAAATTTTTCCTTTTTAGTTGAAAATGCATGTATTTTTTGTTCGAAAATTAATCTTCTTCGTCGAAAATTTATGCTTTTGGTTGAAAATGAATGATTTTTGTTAAAAATTCAACTATTTGGTGAAAATTAATCTACTATGTAAGAAATTCAGAAATTATTTTATAAGTCATTGTTTTGATCGAAAATTAAACATTTGTTTAAAAAATCTTCATTTTAGTTAAAAATACATCTCTTCTGGTTGAAAATTTAACTAATTTCTTGAAAATTCTTTTTTCGGGGTAAAAAATTAATCCTTTAAATTAGAAATGTAACTTTTCCTTTTTTTGTTAAAAAATTATATTTTTTAGTTGAAAACTCATATATTTTTCTGAAAATTCGATTTTTTTTTGTTAGAAATTCAACTACTTTGTTGGAAAATAATTGTTTTTTTGGTTGATAATTTATTTTTAAACTTAAAATTCAACAATTCCAGTTGAAGATTTATCGTTTTGATTGAAAATTCATCTCGTTGATTGAAAATGAAACTAGTTTCATGAAAATTCGTTTTTTTTTTTTTTGGTTGAAAATTAATTTTTTAACAGAAAATTTAAATATTCCATTTTTGGTTGGAAAATGGATATTTTTTATTTAGAAATTCACGTATTTTGTTGAAAATTCGTCCTTTTCGTGATTGAATCCGCGAAAGTCATTTTTCACATAAAACCAATACCTTCTCATTGAGATGAGAATGTAAAAAATTTCAACCAAAATCTTGAAACTCCGACTATAGAAAACAAATTTTCAACCAAAATGATGAATTATCAAACAAAAACTGAACTTTTGATGAATGAGTTTAACGTTAAATCAAGGCTTGAATTGCCATCCAAGAATATGAATTTTCAAACAAGAAGATTAATTTTCTAACAAAAAAAACAAAAAAAAACGAATTTTCAACAAAATAGTTCAAGTTTGAACTGAAGGGATGAATTTTTAATGAATAGTTGAAATTTTAACAGAAAAAAGATCAATTTCTAATCGAACAGGTTAATTTTCCACGAAAAAATACAAATATGCATTCAAAAATGATACAGTTTAATTTGAAGCTGAAAAATTATTCTTCATAAAAAAATGAATTTTTAACAACATAGATCAATGTTCAACCATATAGTTGAATATGCAACTTAAAAAAATTACAACCAGATATGAAATCTTTAAGCTTCAGGTAATATAATTAATTTTAAAAAATATTGAAATTTCCAGTTGAAAAATTTATTTTAGAACAAAAAAAAAGAGTTTTAACAAAACAGTTCAACTTTGAAGCAAAGAGATAAATTTAAAAAAAAGCTAAATTTTTGACAAGAAAAAAAATCAATTTCCAACCAAACAAGTGCATTTTTCACGTGAAAGGTAAATGTTCTATCAAAAATGAAACAGTTTGGTTGTAAGTTCAAAATTTAATTTTTATTGAAAAAAAAAACGAATTTCCAACAAAATAGTTCAATTTACATTTAACCAATTAAATTTTCAACTGAAAAAGATAAATTTACAACCAAAAGTTGAATGATTAAATTTTCAGTTAATACAATTGATTTTAAACGACAAAAGAAAACAAATTTTAAACGAAATATTTACTTTTTTAACCAAGAATGATTCTTCAGTAAAGAGAAAAAAAAATTAATACCAAATTTTCAAACTAAAAACCCAAATTTTCAACCAAAAATTTGAATTCGCAACCAAAAATGAGACTGGATTTTCAACCAAGGAGGTGGAATTTCTTGGTGCAAAGAGATAAATTTTCAAACAGGAAATCAGTATTTTCAACATAACAAGCGGTTTTTTTTCAACACCAAAACTGCTATTGATAATAACCAGAATGTTAGTCATCACATATATAGGTTGAACAGATATCAGTTTTCTCTCAGTCGGAAAAAATTAGGATCCTTCCTACTCTTCTCTTATCATTGTCGACTATTCTTAATCCTATTAGTAAATATAATAACATGATAATGTTTTTCATCACAAATATTTTTTTTGCTTCCGCCGATAAGAATTTTTCGTCCGTTACCCAGATATAATCCTCAATCAAATCTGTAGAAATACTTCGAAATCTCATAAAATCTTATAAAATCTTTTTCAATAATTTTATATCAGTCCAAAGACTCTTCTTTTTGGTCTTTAAAATTCAGGAAAATTTGTGAAATTCTTGAAATCTGTTGATATACCTTGAAACGCTGCGAAATCATTGGAAACCCTACTAAAATCTTATAAAATACTTCCCGATATCTTATAATCTATCAAGAACTAAAAAATATATATTGAAGATGAAAAAAACGGTGTGCCAAATTTATTAATGTATTGTTGAGATAACCAAATTTAATCCCAACTTATTTCGGTGGAAATCAAAATATATGTGTAATGAAAAATGATATTCCAAAAGTGTGCCTATTGATGAGGAATTTTTTTGAAGTAAAATCCTTACTAGTCCTATAGCAGATTGACAATAAAACCAACAATGAACTTGATATCTTCAAATTAATTATCAAGAATATTTTTTGTCATACCATTTGTTACTTTGTGGTTTCATGAAATCACAGTGTAAAAACTAGGTTTCGATTTAGGACTTAATTCGGTATTCAAACAGTTCACGCAACAAAACAATTGCCCTTCAGTGTGAATCATTGATCTCATGAAACAAGTTTGACTTGTGGATTGAAATAGGCTCGCAATGAGAATCATCTGTCAGAGCAAAAGGGCATTAGTGCCAAAATTTGGAATTCTGAAAGGTTATAAGAGCTAATATTCGACAAAGCAAAAGGCTATGAATGCCAATATTTTGAACAGCGAAATGACCTAAGCGCTTTAGTTTCAAGTTCAAAAAGAAAATAAACAACAACATTTGGCTAAGCAAACGGAGATAAGCCACAATATTTCACAAAGCAAATGGGCCTAAGCGCCAAAGTTTGAAATTTCATAATTGCATAAGCGCCAACATTTCGCAAAGTGAAAGGGCATAAGCGCGAACATTTCGCACAGAAAAACGGCACCAGAACCAAATCATGAAATTTCAAAAAGGCATGAGCGCCAACATTTGACACAGCAAAAGGAACTTTTTGGTTGAAAATTCAACAATTATGTTGAAAAGTCACGCTCTTTGGTCAGTATTCCAACAGTTTTGTTGAAAATTTAACTATTTTGTAGAAAATTTACTTTTAGTTTATAATGCATATTTTGGTGTTGGAAAGTCAACTCAAATCTTTTCTGGATAAAGATTCAACTATTTTTTTGGAAAAGTTTCTTTTTGATATTATTTATATCGGATTTAGTATAAATTTCATCTTTCTTAGAAAAAATTAAACTGATTGAAAATTAATCTCGTTTGTCTGAAAAAATAACTATTTTGTTGCAAGTTAATTTTTTTTTTTTGAAATTCACATTTTCTCGTCGAAAACTTAATTTTCGTACGGAAAATTCATCTTTTGTCTTGAAGGTTCGACAATTCAGGTGAATTTTCTTTTTCTATCAATGACTGAACGATCTCTCATTGTTGAAAATTCATTTTCTTCGTTTTAAAATTCATGGCTTTTCTCAGAATAGTTTTTGATTGAAATATATATCATAAAACTTTTTGTTGAGAATTCATAATTTTATTTCGAATGTTCGGTGATTTTGTTGAAAATTAAATAATTTTCTTGAAAATTCAAGTATTTGTTTAAAAAGTCATCTTTTATGGTAGAAAAGTAATTGTTTGTGTTTATATTAAATGAATAGACTCGAACATTTTACATTTTCATCTCAAATATTGTTTTATTCTGTTTATAAAAATCCTATGTTGAGAATATTATAAGATTAAAATGCTGGTATTTCAATGTTAATAGTCAGAGCAAATGAAAAATTGGTCAAGAAAATATCAGTGAATTTTGAAAATCAAGTTTTCACCCTTCAAAACATGAATTATCGTAAATAAAAAAAATTATTGTTAGTTTCAAGTCCCATATCTCATTATTTTTGGAAACAATAAATGAGCAGACAAGTTCCAGAACCAGAAACCAGAGTACACTGGTCCGAAGGTTTTGAGTGCGCTGAATACGAATCTGGCCTCAGAATTGCTTTACCACGTCAGGGTTCTGAGATATACTAATCTAAATGTGCGAAAATCGCGATTTTACCTTATATTTGAGTTTATGTAGCATCGCGGTTTTATTTTTTTTCAAAATAACAGCCAGCACCTTAAAATGTAAGCCTTGCCCTTTCAAATGCACTTTGGTTCGCACAAATATATTTTTTTCTTCTTCTTTGAGATAATCAGTTCTAAATTTGGTAGAAAAAAAAACATAATTTGGTTAAAAATTACCTTTTGAGTTGAACATTCATATTTTTTTTTTAAATTGAACTATTTAGTTAGAAAGTAATTTTTTTCGTAAATTCCACAATTTGGTAGAAAAACAAAAAAAAGTTGGTTGAAAATTACCCTTTGAGTCAAAAATTAATATTTTTGGTTGAAAATTCAACTAATTAGTTTAAAATTCAACTATTTATTTGAAAATTTAACTATTTGGCACAAAATTAAGTTTTTTATTGAAACATCTTATTTTTTGGTTTAAAAGTCAACTATTTGGTTGCAAATTATTTTTTTTTGAAAATTTAACAATATGGTAGAAAAACAAAAAATAGTTTAATTTTATCCTTTGAGTTAAACATTAATAGTTTAGTTTGAAAAATCAACTATTTAGTTTAAAATTAAACTATTTATTTGAAAATTCAACTTTTTCGTAAATAATTCATCTTTTTTGGTTAAAAATTCAAGTATTTTGTTGCAAATTAACTTTTTTCTTGAAAATTCAACAATTTGGTAGAAAAACAAAACACAATTTGGTTGAAAATTGCCCTTTGAGTTACAAATTACTATATTTATGTGAAACTTCAACTATTTAGTTAGAAATTAATTTTTTTTTTGAATTTAACAATTTGGTAGAAAAATAAAAATAAAAATTTGGTTAAAAATTATGCTTTGAGTTAAAAATTAATATTTTTGGTTGAAAATTTAACGATTTAGTTTAAAATTAACTATTTATTTGAAAATTCAACTGTTTTGTAGATAATTCATCTTTATAGTTGTAAATTCAACTATTGGGTTGCAAATTAACTTTTTTCTTGAAAATTCAACAATTTGGTAGAAAAACAAACAAAATTTGATTATAAATTACCTTTTGAGTTAAAAATTAATATTTTTGGTTGAAAATTCAACTATTTAGTTAGAAATCAATTTTTTTGTTTTTGAAAATTCAACAATTTGGTACAAAAACAGAACGAAACTTGGTTGAAAATTACCCTTGGAGTTAGACATTGATATTTTTGTTTGCATATTCAACTATTTAGCTTAAAATTAAACTATTTTTTTGAAAATTTAACTATTTGGCACAAAATTAGGTTTTTTATTGAAACATCTTATTTTTTAGTTGAAAATTCAACTATTTAGTTAGAAATTAATTTTGTTGTTGTTGAAAATTCAACAATTTGGTAAAGTCTGGGTTTACACTAATTTAGGGTGCTTGGAGTGGGTTCCTCGAGGTCGCGAGATCTAGTCATTGCTACAGGTGTATAAAACACATCGTCTCTGGGGAATTCTGTGGTCCACATTACTTTAGGGTGCTTGAAGTGTATTCCTAGAGGTCACGAGATCCAGCCATTACTCCAGGTTTAGAAAACACATCTTCTCCAGGGAAGTCTGGGTTTTCGCATTACATTAGGGTAACTAAAGTGCGTTCCTCGAGGTCACGAGATCCAGTCAATGCTCCAGGTGTAGAAAACAACTCTTCTCCGGGGAAGTCCGTGTTTTACATCAATTTAGGGTGCTTGGAGTGGGTTCTTCGAGGGCACGAGATCCAGCCAATGCTGCAGCTGTGAGAAACACATCTGCTCCGGGGAAGTCTGTGTTTTACATTACTTTAGGGTGCTTCGAGTGGTTTGCTGGAGGTCACGAGATCCAGTCATTGCTCCAGTTGTAAAAAAACACATATTCTAAGGTTAAGTCTTGGTGAGACAGTACTTTAAGGTGCTTGAAGTGTGTTTCTTGAGGTCACGAGATCCAGCCAATGCTCCAGGTGTAAGAAACACATCTTCTTCGGGGAAGTCTGTGTTTGAATTACATTAGGGTGCTTGAAGTGGGTTCCTCGAGGTCACGAGATCCAGCCAATGCTCCGGATGTGAGAAACACATCTTCTCCGGGGAAGCCCAGGTTTTACATCAATTTAGGGTGCTTGGAGTGGGTTCTTCGAGGTCACGAAATCCATCCATTGCTCCAGGTGTAAAAAACACATCTTTTCGAGTGAAATCCGGGTATCTGCGTTACCTTAGGGTACCTAGAGTGGGTTTCTTGAGGTCACGAGATCCAGTTATTTCTCCAGGTGTGAAAAACACATCGTCTCTGGGAAAGTCTGTATTCTACATTACTTTAGGGTGCTTGGAGTGGGTTCCTCGAGGTCATGAGATCTAGCCAATGCGCCAGGTGTAAGAAACACATCTTCTTCGCGGAAGTCTGGGTTTGACATTACTTTAGGGTGCTTCGACTGGTTTGCTGGAGGTCGCGAGATCCAGCCATTGCTTCAGTTGTAAAAAAACACATATTCCTAGGTTAAGTCTGGGTTTGACAGTACGTTAGGGTGCTTGGAGTGGGTTCCTCGAGTTCACGAGATCCAGCCAATGCTCCAGGTGTAAGAAACACATCTTCTATCCTACAATAGAGTCCTGTAACATATTTCTTGCTCATCAAAATCAGTCAAACCGTTTGGAAGAAAAATGACTTTTTTTATTTTCCTTCTAACCCACATCACTCCCATAAAAATCATTTTTGGGAGATAATACTCCAGGGTATTTCGCCACCGATTGATGCCATCTTGTGATGAAAATATGGACCTGATCGGGCCGGGGGCAGCACACACATGCTCATCCTGCTATGCCCTTTCTTATACATATACACGAAAATAAGTTTTCAGTTGATAATTTATTACGACAGTTTTCGTACAATTATTTTTCTAATAATATTAATGTGAGAACTGTACAGTTGTTGAAAAATCGTCAGCCTTATATGAACAAGAATACCTCAGGAAAAAAATATGTATTTCAAAAAATTTCAAGATGATCACTAAAATTCTACAAAAAAATCCCTGGTCATTTTTCGGTTTTCTTCTGGTTCGAAGAAATGTTTAACGGTGAATTCTCTAGACCTAGATTAAAATAATTTACCTAATTACTCATTTTTAGCTTTAATTTAAGAATTTAAGAAGACTGACTGTATACATGACTATACAATTCATTCATAACACCGTTGGATCTTCAAGCGAATCAAGAAAGAAGTAAGAGTTTAAATTCAAAATTGATAATAGATTTTCAATAATTTTTTTTATATGATTATAGAATACGCAAGATTTTGAAATGATCCTGCGACACCAGGCAGCGACTATTTTTTCAGTCTCATTTTACGAGCGAATAAGATAAATTTTGAAAACGTTTTTTAACACATTTTATAATATTTTCGTGAAAAAACAAAAAATTTTGATGTAATTTTTTGTAACTTGTGATTGAGTTATTTCCTAGAATATGTACATATAAATAGATAAACATAATAAAGATCATATATTTCATCAATCAACAATAAAAAGCATTAATTCTATAGGAATTACCCAAATATTGAAAGTTACAATTTGTATTTATTTCGCATATCCATACATTCATGAAGATGCTAAAAACTGGGGAAAAATATTAAACATTGCTCATTTCAATTCATTATTTCAAATCTGTTTTCTTTCATTTTATACATTTTTCACTTTTTCTTTAATACAGTGAAAATTAACGCTGATTGCTCTGCAGAAAATCCAAGGGTCAGTGGCGGACCTCTTCCTGAAAATTTCGTATTTGAAAAAACCACTTTTCTTTGGGCTTAACAAAGTATATCAACTTTTAATCAAATAGTTACACTTTGACCCAAAAAATATAAATTTTCCACAAAATAGTTTAATTTTTCAACCCGAAAATTGGATATTTTGAATGAAATTATAAATTTTCAAACAAAACAATTAATTTTCCACAATGAAGTTCAAGTTTAAACAAAGTAGTTGATTTTTCAATAAACAAAAAAGAAATTTTAAACCGAATGGGAGAATCCTCAATCAAAACAGAATAATTTTCATCCAAACAGTTGCATTTTTAACCAAAAAGAATTATTCTTCAGTCAAATAGTTGAATTTTCAACTAAAAAATACCAATTTTTTAACTAAAATAATCAATTTTTAACCAAATGTTGAATAATTAAATTTTCAATTGAATAAATTAATACTCAACTAAAAAAAAAATAATTTTCAACAAAATAGTTGAATTTTTTATCAAATGGTTGAATTTTCAATAAAAAATAATAAATTTTCAACAAAACATAAATGAATTTGCAAAAAAATATTTCAGCTTTCAACAAATTATTTGAATTTGTGAAAAAAATATGATTTTTTTTAACAAAATAGTTATATTTTCTACAAAATAATTAAATTCTTAACCCATATTGCGATTTTTAACAAAACAAGATGAACTCTAAACCAAAAATATAATTGTAGACTTTTTGAACTAATAATTTTCAGAAAATCGTCCTATTGGGTTCTACTAAGGCAGTTCGCAACTTAAACAAAAAAAAATGAGAAAAGGGGGAAAAAGAAGGAGCTTCTTCACAAAATTCGCAAATCTTGTTGAAATTTTATCATCGAAAAACGTCCTCAACCTATTAAATGTTCTCTAAATTCGTGAAGTTACATCCACTGACCACCTTGTATTACACAAATTAAAAATTAATGAAATTTTCCTATTGAAGAAAAATTTAATATGTCCCATGGAGTTATACTAATTCATTTTTTTGGCAAATTTCATTTATTTAAAATGATGCAATAATTTCAACTGGAAAATTTGATAATATGAAATAGAAATTCATAAATATTCTACCTGAAATTCGCAAGATTTATATATGTACGAAAATATAATATTTTAAAAATTACTCAAATTATTTTCTTGTTTAATTATTATAAAATATTGTTATATATGACTCTAGATGGTAATAATTCTATTATAATATCATAATAATTATTTTAAGGAAATACACTATATTTTGGACAGGTTGAAATGTGGATACCACAACAAAAACTTTTTAACCAAAGTTGGATCACTCCAGAGAAACATATTTTGTGTGACAGAATTTTTTACAAAAAGTGATTAATTTAGGGAAAACATTGATTAAAGTTATAAAAAATTCAGAGACAAAATAGAAAGCGGTTTCTCTATGTAGTAAGCAATTTTATCAATAAAAAAAAATAAATAAAAGATTAAAGATACTCCTATTCACTCAAGGGTACACTTCAAGTTTCGTGCGAAAATTTTATTCACACGTTTATATTCAACAATTTTATGTTCATTTTTTAATCTATTTGCTTTAAAATCATATATTTTATATATGTATATATATATATATCTTTATTAAGAAATTAGCATCAGCTGCTTTTGGATAAAATGATCATTCTTTGCGCGATAAGCATTGATAAAAAAAGTGTCGTTTCTAGTTTTCAATAATCACAGACTTATAATTTTATTGAGCTGAATAATTTTCATGGTAGTTAAATAATAGAATAGATTTATCTTTAAGGTTCTATTGCCTATTCTTTGTTAATTCATCAAGTTTAGTTTTTGATTCAAAATTAAGAGATCCTTATAATCATAACAAAGGATTGATCTTCGTAAACGGCTTGGGCTCTCCATGAACCATCCTAAATTTTTCTTGCGCCAATGACGTTGACGCGTCAGTTAGCTGGCGCATCTCGAGCAAGAAGGGACAGCCCTTTACAAGAGTGATCAGTATACGCCTGTAGTATGGTAAAATGTTGGGATGCTTTATGCACATTGTGTAGATTGACTGGACAGCCCATTCAACTTCCGGAAGACTATCCTTTATACTTTTATAGTTTATAATAGTCCTAAGACTTCTAAAGGTCCATTACATTTCACCGCAAAGAAAAGCTTTAAGAATTAACAAAGAATAGGCATTATGAATATAAAAATAAAGCCATTTTATTATATAATTCTTATGGCAATTTTATTATTCAACGAATACGTCACTAAATATGAACATATGACTAAGCTTTCGCTCATGAATTTTAGATGTGGGTGTTGCAGTGGTACCGGAAGTAGTTCGAATTGCTGGCAGAGGTGCTGCATCTTCTTTCACGTTTATCGAAAGATCTTGCTGTTCCATTGTTTATTTTTCCCTCACATTCACTGTATAACACTTCAACACCCGCGTTAAACCCACACTTTTGTTTTAGAGATTTAAATAATAGACAAACTAAAGTTTTCATTTTGATCAATTTAAGAATAGAAATTCACAAAAAATACAAAATTACAAAATAATAAAAAAAATTTTTTGTTAAATACAAAGGCAAATCAGACAAATCAACTTTTGTATTCGAAATGATAATTTTTCGAACTGGAAAAGGGAAGGGAAAAGCTCTGTCGCACCCTATCCCTTTCCCAGTTTTATGATTTCTTTACAAAAATTATCAAAATTATTTTATTTGAAAATTTATGGTCAAAGAGTCTTTACTATTCATGCGTCAACTTTGAATTATGTCAATGAAAAAAGTTTTTCTGTTTAAAACAGGTGTTTCAAATATTATAAATGAGCATAACTTCCTAAATCGTCAATAAAGTGTATAAATATTATAGATCAATCGATTTGCCTTGAATGAAGAAATCTTTTCCGTTCTTGCATAAATTTTGAATTATGCTAGGGAAAAAAGTTTTACCATAGTAATTGTACGGAAAGTTATAATTAATATGAATTTAACTTTACGCGCCAAAGAAACTTTGTGAGTGATAAACGAACCTATAGCGAAAAGCAATTTTTTTTAAAGTCAGGGAATTTTATTGGTCAGGAAAAAGTCCGGGTTTTAAAAAAATTCTTGCAAAAGTCAGAGAATTTCTATAAATTTAAATAACTTTTCAGAAGAATCTTACTTTATATTACTTTTTTTTTAGTTGTTTCCTTCTGAAGATTTTTTTTTTGGTTTAAAATTTTATTATTTGTTTGAAAATTTGTCTTTCTAGTTTAAATAATACCTATTTTAGTAGAAATTGCATCTTTCTTGTATAAAAATGACACTTTTTTGTTGAAAATTCAACAGTTTTGTTAAAAACTCATCCTTTTTGGTTGAATATTCAACTATTTCGTAGAAAATCGACTTTTTCTTTAAAATTAATATTTTGAAAAATCAACTGATACCTTTTTTGGATAAAAATTCAACTATTTTTTTGAAAATTTGTCTTTTTAATTCAAAAATTAATCTATTTTAATAAAAGTTGCATGCTTCTTGAATAAAAATATTACTTTTAGTTTGAAAATTCAACGATTTGGTTTAAAAATCATCCTTTTTGGTTGAAAATTCAAGTATCTTCGTAGAAAATTTACTTCTTATTTAAAACTCATATTTTGCTGTTAAGGAGTAAAACTAAGATCTTTTTCGGATGAAAATTCAACATGTTTCAAGAAAAACAAAAAAATGTTCTGTAACAATTGCAGACTTTGGAACAATTTGATAATATTCCTGAGCATGCGGCTATTATGAAAATATGTATTTATTGGTTAATCCGACTGTTGCATAATTGTCTTGTTCCTAGGCCACATGGAAATTTTTTACTAGATATCACAGCGTAAACTAAACAAAACTTTGTAGAATCACAGATAATTGAAGTTCCACTTTTACTTTCCTACACGGAATAATGTCGTACGTTGGCTACAGCTTAATTTTTGATACCTCAAGTTTAGCTTGATTAGTTTTTGAAAATTCAAAAACGTTTTGTTTCTTGTGTGAGATTTTATTTCTGGAATATCCATTTGAACTTTTTCTCCACGTTTTCCTGAGTTTTCTGCTGATATAAGGAAAGCATCATTTTAGTTTTTTACATCTGAAACCATTTATGATTTATATAATTATGTTGTCGACACCATTATGAAAGTATTTGCTGAGTTTCGAAAAGAAAATAATATTTTCATTTAATTCATATGGATTTTTAAATAATTCAATAAGTATCCTGTGAATAAGTATACTGATAAAACAATGACTTGATTATTAATAAACTTTTTCAACTCTCCTGAATGCGCGCTTTGTGAACGTGCATATACTGCCAGTTAATATAATAATATATAATTAATTTGCAAGTACATCTCACTATTTTCTAACTTCAAATATTCACGATCCTGCTCATTATGTGTCAATACATCTTCCTTCCGTATGAAAAGTACACGTTCAACTCTATGGGCTTGGTCATACCTTCAAATACTAATTTCTTTCGAAACAAATAAAAATGCTTTTACTTCACTCAAACTAATTTTGGGAGTGAGAGCACCAGAGACCTAGAAAACAAAATTTCCGAAATTTGAAATGATATTTGTATAAGCTACGTAATCGCGCTTCTGTTTGAATTTGTATTTCTGGTTATTTATTTTTTTTTCGGTTTTTGTTCCCTCAATGCTCTACCCTCTAATTTAAGGTTAGCAGTCAAAACTCTTCAATCTCGTTTTGTGTTGGCATATAAAACTACTACGCGAACGTTGTTCATCATTCAGCAGAGGGTTTGAATCTGCTGAATTGTTGCCAAAATTGCAAAGTTATGCAATTTAATGAAAGATTTGATAAAATTGCGTAACTTTACTTCATTACATTTCATTAGCGTTCTGTTAATATCATTTGATGATCCCAAGGGAGTACGCGCGGACAGGGATGGCATTGGTGTTGATTTCCCTGATTTTGTTTGCCGAGTTAGGAGAACTCTTCAGAATCAATCGGAGTCTTGTACATGTACTCATGAACTGGTACTTCGCTACTAAACACAGTCGCAAAACGCGGCAAGTGATTAGTAGATTCGTTGGTCTCAGTCATTATTTCGGAACTCTGTATTCTGGTTGCGCATTCTTCATAATTCGAGCGTATACACACTGAAGAGCCCATCTAAAGGGATCCGACAATGACATTGGAGAACCCTATTTGGATCCACCATTCATCCTACGAAGCCCCTTTATAGGGTTACAATATTCATCGAGGAGAGCCCGTGTATAGGGCTCCAACATTCATAAAGAAGAGCCCGTTTACAGGGATCCAAACAATCATAATGAAGATCCCGTTTACAGGGATTCAAACATTCATTCTAAAGAGCCCTATAGGGCTCCAATATTCATACTGGAAAGCCCATTAATAGGGATCCATCTTTTTTATAAACGCTAGTTCCCACGCTAATGACTGAGATCAACGATTAAAAATATTAATTTTATTTTCATCAAATGGTGAGAGACAAACACAACTTCACACATGCACACGGACATGCAAATATACAAAAATGGTCAACAATTAAAAGTCAAAAATTTAAGATGTTTAAAATGTGTGCTTAAAACAGTCATCTGCCGTGTACGCGGGATGACCACAGAAGACGATTTTAGCCGCTATCATAGTTCACGCCCAGAAAACTTAGGATGATGCGGCACGTATTCACAAATCCTGCCTTCTGAATTAGATTTGGCGATTTTCGGCCTTCCAGCTCTTTCGGAATTTGTAGAAACCTCGGCTGAACTTTTCCAATGAAGGAGATCACGACCGGGTGGATGGTGACCCTGTTCAACCTCCACAAGGTCAGGATCCGCTACTTCAGCTCCAAATATTTCTGGATCTTCTCAGTATTTCAAAGCTTATTGTTATTGTTAAGAGGAACACTTGGGTCTCTTATTTTGACTGATTTTGCACGTTTGTCTAATCAGAGGACATCTGGACGATTGTGCCTGACTAGGTGGTCAGTCAAAATAATCCTGTCCCAGTAAAGGAGATGGTGTTCCTTCTCTAGTACTTTGACTGGGCCATAGTTGCAGTAAGGATCAAATCTCTGTAGTGAACTAGTGTTCAGGGAAGCGATTGCCTTTGCCTGTGAGAAACAAGCTTTCGAATCTTTGCCCAAAGCATACTTCCTTTCAACAAAAACAACGGGATAGTAGGGTGGTCCAAATTGTTTTTAATTTTCATGCATATCGCTCGGATTTGTTCGAATCAACCAAAAAATGAATTTATTTTTTTGTTTCGTCAAAAAATGATATTCAGAGGTGGCGCAAGCTCCATGAAGTTTAACACATATTTCCCATGAGAGAAAATAACGTTTGCGTAAATTTTATTCAGGATCTTGAATATCAGCTGAATCGAGTTTCAAGTCTTCAAATATCACCCCCATAAATCTGTTTTATAGGGTCCGAAATAAACCCCAGAATAACACCTGTTCCTTAACAAACTTGTTCTACACAAGATATATCGTACCCAACGTATACTGATCATATTTTTCCTACACAAAATATTTTCAACACAAAATATTTCCTATGCAGAATTTAATACTGTTATATTTTTTCCACACAGATCACTTCCTACATATAGTTTAATACTGTTATTTTGTTCCTGCACAAAATATGTTCTATACAAAATTAATTATTGTTTAATACTGTTATATTTTTCCTACACAGAATATGTTCCACGCATAATTTTTCCTACATAGAATCTAATAACGTTATATTTTCCCTACACAAAATATTATCTACGCAGAATATATCCTACACAGAAACAAGTAGTAATTATTTTATCCCGAAAATATTTTCAAAATATTGTCCAAAAAATTATTATGTCTAATATTTTTCGTACACAAAATATTTTCTACACAGTATATGCATATTCTACATATAATTATATAGTAGTATTTCATAAATAAGATATCCTCAAAACATTGTGCAAAAAAATATCATGTCCAATATTTTTCCTACACAAAGTATTTTCTACACAACATAATTAAAACAGTAAATAAAGTATTTTTTACACAAAGTGAATACTACACAAAATGAAATGGTTATGATTTTACTTTAAATATTATTGCTGCTAAATGGCAAATATTCTGAGTAAGGATATTCAACACGAGCATTATCTACACAAAGATATTAAGTGTGAAACTTTTCCTACACAAAACATATTTTACATAAATTATTCCCCAATGGGAAATATAAGCGACAATATTGGTTATGCCTTGAAGGTAGGTATCTTTTAACTGATTTCAAATTGTTTAAACAATTATTATTTGTTCAATTTGACCTTTAATTTTAAAAGGTCTGGGCGCAAATGTGGGGGAAATACAAAGACCGAGCACGTAGCGCGAGGTAAACACATCATCGAGCGCGAAGCGCGAGATAAATATATTATTGAGCGCGAAGCGCGAGATCCAAAAGTCGCGCGCCTTAGGCGTTCTCAAACTTGCGAGCGAAGCGAGCCGCGCGAAGAGAATGTGCCCGCGCAGCGGGCAGATTTTTTTTAATTGGTAAAGGCCATTTTTTCTTTTCCAGATTTTCATCGTGTTTAAGGAAAGAATTTCTTATTTTCGATCTTTTTCTGAATTGAAAGAGTATAATTAAAAAAATATATCTTCATTAAGTAAGAGGGGAGGCAATTTTGATTTTCAATTTTCGCTAAACTGGAAGAGGGACTTTTTTTATGACTCTTATAGAACTGGAAGGGAGGAAATTTGTGTTGCCAAGTTTTTCTAAGTAGGAAGAGGCACATATTTTGTTTTGAACGTTTTTATTGAGTTGGGAGAGGGGCATGTTTCATTATTAACATTTTTAATAATGCGAGTTGAAATGGAGGATTGGTTTTAATTTAGAGAATTAAAAACGATAACGTGGATTTATATTCTTTAACCAGAAATCTTTGAACTGTTCTATTTATAAAAGTGTAAAAGTTTAAGTTTTGTATTTTAATTGCACTTGATTTAAAAGTGCTAAAAGGTTCTATTTTTTATGTGTAAATTATTGAGAGTTTATATTAATTATTACCAAATTAAAGTTCATTGAAACTTCAATTCACACTGCTCTAGTTACATAAAGTGACTATTCGTCCTATATTTCGCAGGACAGTCCCGCATTTGAGCCATGCGTCCTGCGAAGGCAAATGTCCTGCAAAACATCCCGTAAAAGACTATTTTTTTCCAAACATTCCGTAAAAGAATTTCTTTTCTACTTTGAGGTTTCTGAGTTTCTCTTTAGGTTCTCGACCAATCAAATTTCAGATTTCAACACTGCGAGTAATATACATATGGGGCATTATTTCTCAAGCGTACATACTCAAAAAGTCAAAGTTGTCCGAACTAAGTTAAACTTGGGCAAAGTATTGTGCTATTGGATAGTAGTTTATGGGGTAAACATTTTTTCATTTGGATAAGTATTGACCGAGGGGGAGGGGGTGAAAGTTTTGGGATTTTCGTGGATATCGTCTATTTCGGCGATTTTTAACTCTTCTAGATTCATGTGTATCAAAATGACCAAGATCTTCAACTGATCGCGCTGAGAAAATGACCCGAGAACCCAATTGAAACTTGTCGTTTCACAACAGGCAATTTATCAAGTGACATTAGATGCAGGCATACCTCTTGTGAATCAGTTACATCATCAATCCATAATGGGCAGTTTTTCTTTTCAAATGCGGATGTTAAATGATTCTGAATTTCTAAAGCAAATACCAGAAGAACATCAGGCTTCATCGCAAAGCCAATCTCTTCCAACTCAACAATCTGTATAAATCCTAAGTCTCAAATAAAATCCGGAGAAAGATGTCTTAGCATTTGATATTGATCAACGAGCTTGTGCTCCTGTCGCAACGAACCGATCAATTCTTAGCCAGATAATCCAACTTTTTGATCCACTAGGTTGGTTCAGCCCAGCATTTATTATGGTAGAGCATTTTGATTGGTTCACTTGATGCAAGATGTGCAAGAGGCATTCAAGTTGGATATTCCTGTACATTCATGGAGCGTTTGAACTGCTATTTTCGTCTAGATCAAATGATAGCTCACGAGATGAAAGACTTTTATAGGGAATTTGGTGTCTGAAATTCAAAGGACGCTTTCTTCAGCAAAAGGGCATTATGCACAAATGTCAAGCAATTCGGCTGATTATGCATCGCGAGGTATTCCTGCACAGAACTTAGCTTATTTTTCACTTTGTGGTAAGGAGCAGATTGATTAACGTCATCGTCCATCTATCCAGTCTGAACTCTGTCAACGAAGAAGAATAAATTGGATATGGATGAATGAGAAGTGCAAGTCAATACAGCCACCATCGTTCCAGTGTTGTGGAACCTTCTTAATCGACTTGAAAACCTCAACTCAATGCCAAACACCTTTTACTAGTTCAAGGTCTTTTGAAGAACTCTATTCTGAATCCAGACGATCGATGCCTGTCATATCTTATTTAGACAGCCGTAAAATCTCATCAACTGATGGAAGATCTTCTAGCAATTCGTTCAAGCCAAAGTATAATATTTCTACACACTGGTGTGAATTATGCTGGACCTGTTCGCCCCAGTACCGCGAAGGGTGGGGGACGCAAATTTTGAAAAGGTTACATTGCCGTTTTTGTTTGCTCTTGGAAGAAGCGACCGACTATACGGCAAATTGTTTCCTAGCTGCCTAAACTAGATTTTTCTTTCATCGTGGAATAAGAAAAACGCGCTGAATCGAGTTGAAACTCAACATTTCTCTTCACAATTAGCCATAGAATACGAATAAAATATAACTTTTAAAATACATGTATCACCCCTGTAAGTCTGTTTTGTAGGGTCTTAAAAAAAACCCCATAAAAGAAAAAATGGGTATTGCGAGTTTTTGACGCTAATTATGATTTTTTTTTTTTTTAATGCAAATTGTTTCTAAAATATTGAAGCTACTTTATACTGATAATGAAATGTTTAAATACATTTTAAAAAATAATTTATTATTGTTTTTAGCATTTTTCCCTTAGAATGGAGATAGAAAGTCTCGGTTTTTTCAAAAATTTTCCACTTTTTATCCAATTTTCAATTAAAAAGAGGTTACATTTGATGAATTTCAATGAACATAATGGTTTGAACTATTTTTAATTATTGCTTATTATATTATCTTTGAATAATGCTGGAATAGGCAGTTTTTTAAAATGAAATTTTTATCTTTTTGTTCACTTTTCACTTGGAGTGAGTCAATATATAACTCAATATAGCAAAAATAGTTGTTTAAACAAGATATTATTGTCTATAGCTATCATCCTCTATAATAATACAAGATAGTTGCGTTTTTTTCTTAATTTTTTAACTTTTGTCCATTTTTCAAGAAAAGGCAATTATAAACAATTATACATTGTTCAAACAACTATGAATGTTAACTTGCATTATTCACTGCTTTACTAAGTATAAAGTCGATAAAAATTCACACATTTCAGAACAAACTGCAGCTATCTTGCAATTATAAAGAAGAAGATAGTTATAAACTATAATAATTTCTTCAAATAATTACTTTTGCTACATTGAATTGATTATTAACTCAACCTATGTGCAAAGTTTGATATAGTGGCAAATTTCAGAAAAAAATCGCAACTTTCTAACATCATTCATATTAAATATTATTAATAATAATAATAATAAATTGTTTGAACATATAAATTTGTTAACTTCAATTAATTATTGAACTCACTCCAAGTAAAAAGTGAACAAAAAGTTGAGCATTTCAGAAAAAAACTGCAATTATCTAGCATTATGATGAATGAATATTATTAACTATAATAATAAATTGTTGGAAGAATTATGTTTGTCAACACTAAAAAACTATTGCCTCTGTCTAATTGAAAATTGGACAAATAGGTGGAAAATTTTCGAAAAAACCGCGACCTTCTATCTTCATTCTAAGAATAAGTTTACAAATAAAAAAAGTGTCGGTAAGGTAGGAAGCCGGTCACGTGACCCACTCGTCACATGGCCTTAAATGGTCAGAATTCTGGAAGCAACTCATTTAAAATGCGATCTGTGAATGTTAGTGGCGCTGGACGGGACACCGGGGTAAGACGGCGCATCCAATTTTCTCTCAAGGCGCTTCAAACGAGTCGGTTTTTGAAATAATATAAAATATAGCTACAAGGATGTATTCTTTGATGTAATATTTTTACCACATATTCTAAAGGCTTAAGCATGTGCGCGACCAGATCCCTTTTTTCGAAAAATTGTCCTTGTTAATTGAAAATAAACGGAATTTTCTGCGCCTGGAAGCGGGCAACGCGCCACCGGGAGCGTACGCATGGTAAACTGAAAACAGCCGCTCATCGTTTCAAAGTGCGTTTCAATTAACAAACAAAAAACAAGACCATTTTTCGAAAAAAAGGGCTCTAGTCAGGCACATGCATGAGCCTTCAGATTATGTGGTAAAAATATTATATAAAAAAATTCATCCTGGTAGCCGTATTTTGTGTTATTCTAAAAACCGCGACTCGTTTGAAGCGCCTTAAGGTGCTTCAAATGACCAGACCCCTTTTTTTCGAAAAATGGTTTTATTGTTTGATATGAAAAGAAATTTTGGGATGTAAATATTCTTGATTTAACGTCTGGGAAATAACAATTGCAAAATTAATAGAATAGTATATTATAATACCTTTAACTTTTCGCATACAGTTAGTATTTTTGAACCATAAACAGATAGATGAAATCGATTTTTTTTTTTTTTCAAAAAAACGTATTAAAATAGTCATTCTGAACATAACTAGAATGCTTATTTTTATATTGAGTTATATTGAGAATGACTATTTTAATACGTTTTTTTGAATAAAAATTCGATTTCATTTATCCGTTTATGGTTCCAAAATACTAACTAACTATCTGCGAAATGTTGAAGGTATTATAATTTACTATTCTATTAATTTTACCATTATGTTTTATATATTTTTTTTACATAATATGTTTCTCATTATTCATATTTCATAAT
The DNA here is from genome assembly GCA_011634705.1 of Andricus grossulariae. NCBI lineage: Eukaryota > Metazoa > Arthropoda > Insecta > Hymenoptera > Cynipidae > Andricus > Andricus grossulariae. Next base: position 201,445,781 of record JAABKJ010075445.1, on the reverse strand, counting down.
AGATAATCTGATGAGGGAATCGGTCTGATTCCGAAACGTCATTTTTTTTGTACAAAATTCTGAATAAATGGTCTGAAAGAACTCATGGAAATAAGGTTTTTTCTTGCAAATTTCAAGTTGTTGTTTCCCAATCGTTGAATCAAGCTCTGACCTACCTCTTCCTCTGCTCTAGACTTCTCCTAGCATCAGATACTACTCGTATTCTGTCAACAATGAGCTGTTGAAAGTATTTAAATTCCTTCCATTCAGTTGAATTTTTAAACAAACAAGATTAATTTCTCAACAAATATGTAACAATTGATATTTCAGATAAAAAAGATCATAGTCCTGAATGAAAAACAGTTGAATTTAACAAGAAAATGAATTTTAAATAAAAGAGTTGATTCTTCTACCAAAACAGATTATTTTTCAACCAAAAAATTGCATTTTTCACCAAAAAAGATTAAATTTCTACCAAAAGAGATGAATTTTCAATCAAAAGAGTTGAACTTTTAACCAGGAGATGAACGTTCAACCAACCAACAATTAATTTTTTTAAATGTAGTTCAACTTTCCGCCAAGTAGCTCAGTTTTGAACCGAAAAAGATGGATTCTCAACGAAAAATGTTATAGCTGATATTTCAACCGTATAAAAATTCAACAATTTTGTTGCAACTTAATTTTTTCTTTTTTTGTTGAAGTATAGATTCAGGTTGATAAAACGTTTTTTCGATTTGAATATTTAATAAATTGATTGAATTTTTTATTCATTCTTGAAAGAAGTTTCGATTGAAAGTTTAAGTTTCTGGTGGATTTTTATTTGAAATAAAATTATTTTTTGGTTCCTATATTAATTTTTGTTTGACAATTGGACAACATACTTTGTAAATAATTAATTATTTTGTTTAAGGATTCATCCCTTTGATTAAAATTTTAACTACTTTCTTTAAACTGTATTTAGGTTATTGAAAATTCATATATTTTGTCGAAAAAATGTCTTTTTTTGGTAAAAAGTCAATCTTCTTGGTAGAAAATCCACCTATTTATTCATTCATTTTTTGTTTAAAATCAATATTTTCGTTTATAAAATTTTAATATTTTGTCGAAAATTCGTCATTTTGCTTGAAAATTCAACAATTTTCAATATAAACAAATGAACAAAAGAAAAAATATGTCAGTTTTTCTTGCATGGTTCTGAATTTTACAAATATGACATTATCACACTGAAAGAGCGATTTAAAGTACAGGATTATTCCATTTTAGTCAAAAATATCATTTTAATTAAATTTTATTCAGAAAAAGATCTTAAATTAAAGATGAAATTAAGGATCTTATCTTACCTTCTTCGATGATAATACAGATTTCTATTAACCCCGTGTCTTGTTATAGACACTTCGTTTACAATTTTAATCAGTTGAATACTAAAGATAAAATTTAAAGTAAATTATATATATTACCAACAACTTTTTTATAAAAATTAAAATTTCAATATTTGTAAGTAGCTTTAATATTTTAGGTTGTTGAAAATCTCATTACAATAAAAATTCTTAAAAATTTCTGATACATCTTGTGTTTGAAAATTCCAAAACTTGTAAAAACAAATTTTTTTGTCACGGGTAATGGAAGTTTTGTACCTTTACATGTAACAGAAGATTGCGTAACTTTCTTCGTACTCTAAGGTAAATTTACGAAAATTCCGTGACAATTTCGTGATTTCCATTACTTTCTTTTTAACGTAATAACCTCTGAATTCCAGAATATTTCTAATGGTTTTAAGGTAAACGTTTTTACTATGGAATTTTCCTTATAATTACAGAGAAAATAAACGAAATAAAAAAAAAGATAAATGTACAAATTCATAATAAGTTATATTAGGTATAAATGTATTAAAATATTGCGCAATGAGTTGAAGACTATTGCGGATTAAAAAAAAATAAATAAATTAGAACTGCTTTGGTACAACATTTCACGAACATTTCAGGGAAAGCAACATATTATTTGAAAGTCTAATAAGGTCAGTAGTAGTAGTGGAAAATTGATACAATCAGAGAATGATTTTAAGAAATCACGAAAAATCTTATTTTAGTCAAAAAAGAATTCCTCGTAAAATTATTTTCAATGAAAATATCTAGGAAAAAATTAGGAATGTTAAGAAAGAAAAATTTTGATTCTTTTTTTATATAGGTGGCAAATTATCTTATTAGTCGGCTTCACATTTAAAACATAAATAATGAGTTATTTTAATGTAAAAATAGCTATTGACTGAATAATATCCTCATTTGCTTACTGATATAAAATTTTCCTTGTTTTGCAGTTTCTATAAAGCAAATACTGAAAGACCCAAGTTTTCAATGTTTCATAACTGCGTTTTAATTTTCGTATTGCAAATACTAACTTTTGGATAAAATACATGAGACTTTGATACAATTACGTAAGACATTGATATACACGGAAAAATTTTAGTTGTTGAAATTTTAAATGACTCAGTCAACCACTCTAGGATAGGGCCAAACGTATGTCATAAATTGAAAGTATCGTCGTTAGAAACTTTGATTGATATATATTTAAAAAATAGCAAGAAATATTTAATTCCTAATAATAATGTGATTGCCACTGTAGGTACTAAAATTTGCCTACAATTTGACAATTACCCATATACGCCAACAATATATTTATGAAGTGTATGATATGTGTAAGTATGTGCGCAGTAGTGGATGATGACCTTCTACATAATCAGATTGTAGAAAGAATGTTTCTTTTATTGCTGGCGCACGAAATTTTACATGATTGGGTTGTAGAATTTACATATTTAGAGAGGGAGACTTTGTTTTATTCGATTCAAACTGTACCTAACAGTTCGACTCACTTTACCTAACTGGTAGGTAATCGACATCTCATTTTGCCCAACTGACAGGTAATTTTTATTATTTAGTTGTATTATTTCTTCCCGAATCGCGAATTAAATTATAATGAATTTATATTAATAATTTATATTTTCACATCAAATATTACCCTATTTCATTTTACGTGACTGGAAGTGAAATTTTAATATAATGCCGAAATGTCCTCCGTTTTCCGAACTAAGTTACGTGAAATTCAACACCCAAATATTCTTCGTGTAAAAATTCGCTTGAACTATTCCACTTTTTGTAAAAGACTTACCGTTTTTTATAGAAATTAAACCTTCTTCATTTCTTTTTAGTTGAAAATTAATTCTGACCATTTAGGTGAAAATTCATATTTTTGGTTGAGTATTCATTATTTAAGTTAAAAATTTATTTCTTTTGTGGAAAATGTATCTTTTTGTCTTGAAAGCACAACTAACAAGTGTTTAAAATATATTTAGACACAGAATCCTTTTCGCATAAACATTATTAATCTTCTAGGAGTATGCTAACTTCTTCTGTCATTTAAAATTAGCGGCCTTTCCAATTTCAAGAGGTAAATTTTTCCCCGAAATTTTATTGATGTAATTAATCGATGAAGATAGAAAATAAGATTTTTCAAATCTCGCCTCTAAATATCATTCTTTCAAAACAAAAAAGTGGAATAATTTTTTGTGGATTCAAACCAATTTCCGGGCTGTATGTTTGAAAATTCGAAAAAACAAAATTTTGGACCACCCTATTGCTTCATATTAATTTGAAGTGAATTTTTTTTACTCAATTACGAGAAAATAAAAAAATAGAATAAAGCTTGAATTAAGACATGAAAATTATCACCAGAAATGGTGTCATTGTTTGATATTGACATAAATTTGGTGTCAAGCTGACAGTACTTGCGTTGTAGAAAACGTAAAGATCCGTTAAAAAACAGAGATCGCAAATTTGGACGATTACATTACACTCTCATGAATGAGAATGTAACAATTTATAATATGATCGAATCTTTTAAGAGTCGGGGATTTTGAGAAAAATACCAAAAATCAGGAAATTTCTGTAAGAAGTAACTGTAAAAAATAATCAGGGCTGCCACACAGTCACTATTAGTCACTTTTTTTCTCAAATCACTTTTTGGTCACTTTTTTAAATGAATACATCACATTAGTCACTTTTCTTTCAATAAATTATCTCATGCGTTAATAACTATTCAATTCAGGTCTATACCTGTTTCTGAATTGTCTTGAATTCTTTTGAAATATTTTAGGGTATTTTTAAAAAATCCGAGAATTTTTTAATAGATTTCAATAATCTGAAGGGATTTTTAAGATTTTAGGGTATTTTAAAACTTCTAAGGCATTCAAAGAGATTTCAGTTGGAAATATTTTAGGGAATTTTAAAAGATTCCAATGAATTTTGGCTTAATTTAATTAATTTGAAGCGATTTCAAAGCGTTTGAAATATTTTAGGATTAAGGATTTTCTAGAATTTCAGAAGATATGGAACGATTTTACAGAACCTATAAGGTTTTAAGATATTTTTAAAGATTTCACGTTATTTTATAAGATTTTTGAGGATTTCAATGATTTTAATGCATTTTAAAACTCTAAATGTATTTCAATATATTTTCCAGGATTTCAGGAAATATCATCATACAATTTCATGGGATTTTATAATATTTTAGTGGATTTCAAAGAATTTATTCACGAGAAGTGAGGTATCTCGTAGGATTTTAAAGATTTTAAGGGACTTGGAATTCACCCTAAATTCTTATTAATTTATCCTAAATTCTTTTGAATTCTCTTGAATTTGATGAATTAACTTGCATTTTTTTTCAATTCTCTTAAATTCTGCTAAATTCACTAAATTCTTCTTAATCCAATGGATTTTTATTGAATTATTAAATTAATATTAAATTATTAAATTTTTTTAATTTCTTGGCATTTTCAAGATCTTTGAAAAATTTCAAAACATTTTAAAGGATTTAAAATATTTTATGTTTCTTTAAGGCGATGTAACGAGTATACCAGCTGATCAAGTTAGTCCTGAGATCAATATTTTTTCACCGATATTTAAAAATAAAAGTTAAAATAACGCGGAAATATTTTCGGAAAATATAAACTTGAAACTCATTCCATTTTAACTTGAATTTCCAGTCTTTGCATGAGTATCTTTTCAAGCGAAGTGATTGGTCATCATGAACCCAAAAAATAGAAAAGCTTGGCAATCTTAGAGAGTATCTCGTGCTTACTGATTCTTGAATTGATTGAAAAAGAATTAGCAAAGTCAATAAGTTTCTCGTTCTCTTAGAAATCCTCACGTCTTCAATGTTCGATCATTGTTGAAGCGAAGATGTTGATTTATGTTACTCCCTGAGATCACTGCTAGGAGTTTCGTTTTGTTTGATGCTCACTCTTTTCCGTAAATGTTCTTTGTTTGAGACGAGTTTTCAAGATCTTGCTCCTTGAAACGTTGTGACATAAAGTTGAAAATAGACGCGTAAGAGGGTTGATAAAATACCAATTGATTTACGGAAAAATTTACTCAACTTGGAAATTCACTAATAATCGGATCGTCTCCACTCGGTACTGATCATGAATTAAAATTAAAATATTTTTTTTTCTCGAAAGAATCGTGTATAAAGCTATTTAAAGAATATATTTCATTGTGCAAAACAAAGAACCCCGCGCTAAATGTATGGAAAATCAGTGGTGGATATGGCGATAAGCGCTCAAGATCAGTGAATAAAACGTATCACAACAGATTTAGTCACAAAAGCGATGACAACTTAGAAATTACGCGCAAGATCGTGGTATGTCATATTTTCTCCTATACCTTTGACACACATAGCGCGCTTCTCAAAATGATGAAACGCTGAACCCCAAGATTCAAAATTGACTGAAAAATCACTTTTTCAAAGGCAGAAGGGGTACCCAAGTAACATCATAAATTAGTGCGCCTCATTCCGATGATAAGATTGTACACTTCTGAAAAAGGCCGAACGCTTAGTGCTCATGATCAACAAAAAGAACCAATTCTATTAGCTTCACCGACAGAAGCGAAGTCAGTATAAAAACCATGCATCAGAAAATGGTCATTAATATATTCAGCCAAACCGATAAGTTATATAGTGCGCTTCTAAAAACGATCAAACGCTATTGCTTCTGTAAGGAAGAACCAATAAAAAAAAATTGTATACATTTTGAAATCCTGTTTCTGAGTTACATAGACATGATGTCAGATACATAAAAAATATTTGCTGACTTTCCGTTGCAAAATGCGTCAAGGTCCTTCTGATGAATTTCTAAAAGTGATATATAATTATTTCAAGAAACATCGCTAAATCATTAAAACATTATCACATTAGAACGTTTAAATAATTCAGAAAAACAACAGCGTACGAAAAAACATCGCTGAATAATTAAAGTATATCCACATATAATTTTTCAAATTGAATTAAGAAACATGCCTCCCTTTTTTCGTGGTCACCTTAGCGATATATTCAGTCCCATTCACGCGTCATGCCTCAGGAAATAAAATTGAAAAAATTCAAACTTTGATAAATTGAAGCTTGGAACCTGCTCTCTAAAATGAGACCAAGAACAGAATGAAATATTCACTTGTTCTCGATTTATAATAAAAAATATGGAAGCATGTAAGAAACGAAAATCTGTTCGTCGAGCGGAAGTCGTATGTCGAATTTAAATCTTTGTTAACGTGCGAAAAACAACAGACCAAAAAATGTAGTCACCAGGGGACCGTCCGATTTTCGTCTTGGTTATTCTTCCACATTTTCCATGACAATTCGAGAATTAGTAGATATTTTATCATGTTCCTAATCTCATTTCAAAGATGATATTTCCAACTTTAATTCAGACAACCTTACATTTTTCCCCATTTCCTCCTCTGAAGCATGCAAAAAGTTGAATTTGATAATCGAGAATTGATAACAAAAATTTAAAATAACTATATGATTGAGTATTTGAGCTAGAGGTCACAATCATGATAGGATAGGTGCAAATGTCATGAAGATTAGCTTAGTTAGTACATACTTATATGGGAATGCCTATGACTTTTGGAAAAAATATTCTAAACGTAAAAGTAAGTTATAAATGTATAAATAGTAATATTTTTCAAGTTTAAAATGCATTCGAGCAATTATGTTTTATCCTTTTATCGATTGAAGAGCTCTCAGTTTCACGAAATAAAATCAACAAATGATATCAAATCAATCAAATGATATAATATTAATGTCAGTATTCAATTCCTGTTACCACACAAAAGAAAAATTGAAATTCAATAACTATGTGCTTCAATATTGTTAAAAAAGAATGAGTTTACAATGTAAAAATTATTGAACAAGTATTTTAATTGAAACATCCAAATAAATTTTACTTTATATTTTTATGAAAATTATGATTGTAATTAATGTTTAAAATTAATTTTATAAGGAACTCAAACATATTTACATATAATTGTGAGAATGAAATTGAGATACTCATTCCAAAATAGCACAAACATTTAATAAAATGATTCAAGGGCATCATGAACATCACTCAAAATTTTTGGTAACTTTGGCTCTACAGATCTTCGAGCATAACCGATGTTATTAGGATAAAAGTAACATCTGTTGTAGTTCAAGTTTAAATATCTTCATTAGCCAGCTCTCCACGAATAATTTTTAATGGCGGCAATAATAATTACTTACTGGACACCCTGCTTCTTTCCCTCCCGAGTAAAAGAGGAGTGGGGGGAGAGTGACGTTGACTCAGGTCAGCTCCGGGCAGTCCCTTCACGGGACCGAGTTCGAGCGTTTTTCTGACAGCGGGACTGAGTTCGTGTGCAGCCGAACAGGTGAAAAATATACAAAGGTCGAAGTCTGGGGCTCACTACCTGAGTGCAAATTGAGTGGTTTACTGCTCCGCCCACTAACGAATAATTCCCTGAAAGTAAAAAAGATGCAAATGCAGACTCAGCTTGCCCATTGACAGTTGACGAGTTTATGCACTCTGATCAATTTTCTTAGCTAAAATCAGCCAAAATTTTGAACGGCATGCGCTTGCTCAATTATTATTTTTAAAATCTGAAAAAATACACGGATATTTGGTAAGACTAACCGGTCAGGCACAGGACTAGGGCTAGTATAATGGACAATCCCGTAATAGCAGACAGTGAGAACAATTTATCAATTGGACTTTAAATATTATTACCTGAAAAATAATTTCAAATAAATATTTTGATTAGCATACGCCAATTGATTGCACGTAACTGCAGAGAGAAAAAATTGAACTCATACAAAATTGATTCTTTAGCAGAAATTATCACTGGTCGAAGTTTTATTTATTTTGTAACGATAGTAATTACTTTTTTACGAAAATAATCTTCCTCACCGGCTTCCCAGCCGCGCACCATCCTTTTCGACAAACAAACAAAATTTTAAATACTATATTTTTTGTCACACTCCCACGAAAAATGTAACGATCCGGGATAATTTTGGTGCGAAAATTCTTAATTTCGAAATTTAATTATTAGTTATTACTGAGTTCGTTCAACAGCAAGGGTAAAAACCCTCCTCGTCCGGCCTCCGACTTGGCGAAGCCAACGATTAAACAAATTGTCCGAGTCCAAATATTATTACTATAATATTAATTAAAATAACATTAGAAGTTAAGGTAAAAGTCAATTAAACACGAAGGCTGCGATTAAACGTATCATATATATATATATATATATATATACATATTCCAATGATATCCATATATCCGCATAATATGGACTCAAAAGAAAATTATGGGTCAAAAACAAAACTGTGCCCACAACCAGAGACTCTCCCCTACTAATTAAATTCCATATTGGACAAGCATAAAGCAACACTGGTCTAACCATACTTTTGTACAATACCTTTTGATTATTGAGTGACCATTTAGATTTCTTATTTATCAACGGATATAATGATATCAATTTTCTTATCGCTTTTTGTATTACTATTTTAATATGTTTATGAAATGTGAGAGCTTCAGACTTGTTTAAATTAATTCTGATCTTCCACTTTTCATTATACTCATTAACTTTATTAGCTGCCTTTTGCAATCTATTTACAATTTTATCAATCCTAAAGGAGCTTGTATAAAGAGATGTATCATCAGCGAACAATCCCAACTCTACGTTTTCCAATTTTGGAAAATCAATAATATAAATGATAAATAGTGTGGCTCCTAAGACTGAGCCTTGTGGAACACCTGCAATTATTTCCTTAACTTCAGATTTTTCCCCATCATAACTGACATACATTCTTCGGCCTACTGAGTAAGATATAATTAAGTGTACGAGATAAACTGGATATTTATATTCTATTAGTTTATAGATTAGGCCTTTATGTGCAAGTCCGGGACCCGACTCAAAATTTACGGGTCCGGGTCCAACAGTTTGCATCAGAAGACCCAATATGAAAATTTGCATCCGGGTATCTTAAGACTTAAATACCGTATTTTACGGGTCGGATCTCTAGTAGCACAAGCAGCCTCATTGGATGTTGATCGCGTACTTATTTGAAATGATTTAATGTGGAAATCAATTTTTCGCAATATATCATGATTATGAAGTACAAAGAATATTATGAATCATTCCCTAACAAATAGGTGTGTCATAAAAATATCCAAAGCATTGTTGTCGCTTTTCCTTAATGCACATTGCGTAATTTGAAATACACGAAGGAAAGAATATTTTAAATAAATTTTATTCAGAAAAAAGATCTTCTCCTTTCACTTCGCTGGGATTCGAACACCTGGTCAACTGATTTCCGGTCAGATGCTCTAACCACTACAATATCGACCAAAGTTATATTCTCCTATACATAAAACATTTTAACGTCACTTCAGACAAGATGAAGAATAAACATTTTTAATTAAATTTTATTCAGAAAAAAGATCTTCTCCTTTCACTCCGCTGGGGAAGTTTTATATATAATATTCATTTGTTTTATACATTTTTTATAAAAAACAAATGAATATTATATATAATACTTCACGCTATATATAAACTATATATAATAGGGTTGTTAAATAATATTTCAGAACAACATAAAACTTTCTTTTCTATTCAAACTCATTATAATAAGTGTATATAAATAATAATAAGCGAAATGAAAAAGTAGTTCCTTATTTAAAATTTCAACTTCTTTAAAAATAATTATAAATATTTAATTTTGAGTCATTAAAAATATTTTCAATGTCAAAACAATAATTAGATCTGATTCTCAAGATCTCATATCTAGGTAAATTGAAATTTGTTTGTGTTGTTATTTACAATATAATTAATAAGAAAATTAACCTGAAGCTTATTTAAAATTATTTTTAAATTGAAAAATAATGGGAATATCGATTATGGTTACATCTGGAAGTATGCCCAATAATTTTTAATTATTAATCAATTTAAATATCGAAATTATGAACCCCTAAACCATTATATTAATGAAAAACTGGTGTGTGACCGAATGATATAAAAATTCGGGGATATTTAACAAGAGTTTATAACTCTGAAACTGTAAGTGGAAACGAGAAAAAAGTTTTATTTTGCAACTGTGAAATTAATTATAAAAAATACATGCATATAACAATTAGATGTTAGGCGTCCTTTCGAAAGATAAAGCGTCGTAAATGTAAGGGACACGATACCGGATGACATTTATTCGTATTTAATCGAATTTATTTTTATACTGAGTAAACTATAAGTGATTGGGACATAGAGTTTCGTGGCAAAAAATAGCCTTAAAAAAAGCCTGCCATATAAAAAATTATTTTTCTAAACACAAGCGTATAATATTCCATATATAGTTTTGGAATTCTCAATGCCTTTAAAAATTATAATATTTATAAAAGTTTTATTTTTTGTCTCGTCAAAAACTTTGCACAAAAAAGTATCTCGTTTTCCAGAATAAAATGCAAACTTATCACATAAATGACTTTTTTTCCGACCCCCCTTGAAAACGCGCCATTGCATGCACGTGAAGTAGGCGTAATGTGGCCGCTTTCAGCCCAGTGACGAACGCACATGCGCACTCCACCGCCGGGGCAACATAAAACTTTACGCCCGCTACATGAAACTTTACGCCCGCTACACATACACTGCACCCCGCAAGTGAGAATATGGAGGAATTGATCATCACTACTTTACCAGCGAGCAATTCACGCCTACCCCGAAAGGGAAACGGCTTAATGATATAATAATAATAATAATAATAATAATAACAACATAATACATCGATTAGAAAAGGTTTCATTCTAGCGAAACTATCTGGTCGGTCAACTCGTTTTTTTATACGTCTTTTCAGGGGTGCACCGCTCGCCTATACGCCAGTAGTGCTAACGGACCGCGACTTTTTCAACTGCGCAGGCGTCGCAGTGACGAATAGAACCTCAGTTTGCGCGACGCCTGCGCAGTTAAAAAAGTCGCGGTCCGTTAGCACCACTGCTATACGCACGTGACAAACATTTTCACTGTGTAATTCTTCAGGACTCAGATCATATTTATATAAAAATACTCTTTTTTAATTTTTTCTGAACTAAGATAAAAAATTATACTGATTTCCGATCCTCTCACTAATAACAATGACGAATTTACGACATCATTTCTAGTCTCAATAATTACAAAAACAAAAAAATTACTCCATCACCCAATTATTTTGGACGCCGATTCCTGTTACCAACATTCAGCGACATGTTCAGCACTCGAGGGTTCCTGTCTGCGCTAAAACAAGCTTCTATAGCTGTTGAAGGTCGTTATTAATATTAAATGTAAAAAAATTCACATTTTGTGTAGCAGAGTGAATCTCGACATTATCGTAGAAGTTCTTTAAATTAACAGAACCAGTTTTTACATACGGGGAAAGTTACTGCATCATAAACAAATAAATAGTCTTTAATATTGCGAATGCCTTCTAGGAATTTAGAGCAAAACTATATAATTTTCTTTACGATTCTTTCACATTTTCTTAAATCATCAAAAAACGACATCAAAAAATGCCACTTTTTCCAGACCGCTTTGACCAGGTCCAAGCATACTTCCTAATATATTGTCAATAGGGTTTTGACTTATCAGGCATTCGAGTGCGAAATAAAAAATTTCTCATATTAACATATGTTTTGAAAATTAATCTTTAATTAGGAGTAATGTAATTATGGTAATAAATCATAATTATTACACTATGATCAGTATCAATTTTATAAATTGTGCTACTAAATTACATAATACATAACAATCATTAGCAGGAAATACATTAGATATATATATATATATATATAAATAAATAAAAACTAAAGGTTAACAACCACCGCAGGGTCCCACCGGGAGTAACTGTCATCTAAAAAATATGAATGAAAAAGCAAGACAGCATCTCAAAGATCATGATTTTGTATCACCCAGATTGTTGTGGGCTAGAATGAAGGAAGGAATCAGAAGATTATTCATCGTAGCGTGCTATGCTCTAGTTGATAGTGACCCGAGGGAAGTCAAAGGCGCCTTCTGGGACACTTTGAATGACACAATTAGTACTTGCGATCCAGATGAAAGAATAATTGTGCTAGGAGATATGAACGGAAGAGTTGGCGTCCAACGTCAAGATACGGAAATAGAAAAGGTACTAGGTAATTTTGGGGATCCAAGAAAAATTTATAACGGGGAAAAGTTAGTTAGCTTATGCTTGGAAAAGGGCCTATTCATTACAAATACTTGGTTTCGAAATAAGATGATCCACACGTACACCTGGTCTGAAGGAAATAACCGCAATAAAACAAAAACAAAAAACGAAACAAACGCGAATCAAGGTTGAAAATTTACAGAAACCGGAAGTGCGAATAGATTTTCAGAATAAGATAAATGAACGCATAGATGAGGCAACTTGGAAGGGGCTTGAAAACAATACAAATGTAGAGGGCACGTGTACTATGTTACGGGATAACATTGTTAAAACTGCGATTGAAGTATGTGGTATGGCGATACTAGGAAGAAAGTCTGGTGATGCATGGTGAAATGATGAAATTAAGGCAACCCAACAGGAAAATAAAAAAGCGCACGAGATAACGTTAAACATCACAGGTCTTAGCGATGAGGAGAGAAGTAGACTTGAAAATGATTACAGACACAAAAAGAAAAAAGTTAAACGACTAGGCAAGGAAAGGAAATATAAAATCAGCACAAAAGAAGAGAAGAAATTAGAAAACGACTTCCAAAGAACCATGAAACTAATATAAAGAGATGAAGAAAAGTAAAAATACAGAGCTTGTGAACATGAGAAACAACAAAGGCGAAATGCTATATGATACAGACGGGATAGTAGATGCTTTAAAAGACTCTTTTAAAAAATTATTAGGTGGTGGAGATATAGGGCAACAGAGCTGCGAGATTGATAATAATACATTGAAAAACTCGATTGAATATGTCTGCATCACTGAGGTTATTGATATAATCAAGAGTTTAAAAAATGGTAAGGCTGCTGGTGAGGACAGTATCAATGCTGAAATGCTTAAATACGGTGGCGAATACATACCTTACAGGGTGTGCGAATTGATAAATTTATGTGTGTATAAGAGACAGTAGTTCAACCTTTAACAAAATGGTTGAATTTTTCTAACTAAAAAAATTAATATAAAAATCAGTATAATTCATTAAAAAAGATTATTTTTCAACAAAACAGATTATTTTTCGACCAAATTGTGATTGAATTACTTAAATTACCCGAATCGGATAGTGTCACGCGTACCCCGAAAGGGAAATCGCTTAATGGTATAGAAAAAAAATATGGACTTTTGACAAATAAGTTATCTGCCAACCAAATAGTTGGATTTTCTATGAAAGCAGGGGACCCTTTAATTGAAAAAGACGAATTTTGAATTGAAAAACAGAAATCCACGCTATCATTTTCAATGCTGTGAATTGAAGAATTGATAAAAAAACCTATAAATTTTCCAAATGATATCATTTGAAAGAACTCGAATTTTTCTACAATTTTTTGAAAATCATCCAAGAGTAAAAAAAATCACATTAAAATCATCTTGATTCTGTTTTGAAAATATTTTTAAAATTAACTAAAACAATATGATGTTAGTTTTTTTAGAAATTTTTATACGAATTTTTTATTCATTTAAAACCTTTCAAAATGCTTAAAAAGCTTATAAATTTTGTGTTCGGAATTTTCAAATATTTGCATTCTGTTTTAAAATCTAAATTTAGTTTTTTTAATTTTCGACCTCTTTTCCGAATATTTTTCACAAGTCTTCAAATAATACGATTAATGAATCAATTCATTTACTTATTTTCGGGCAAAAAATGTAACCAAAAGAAATCTTTTCATAAAACAAGTAACTGTTTTTCAAATAAGCGCGCCAGCTGTCCGAGTGCCAGTGGTTCGGAAGTGGTGGGAGGTAGGCTCCGCCCATGTACCGTCCTGTCTGAATCCACTCGTCATCTTTGCTCTTTGTATATAATATCTTTGGTTGAGGCGCCATCTTTGACGGGCATGTATATAATCGATATTATCATATAATCAAAGATATTTTACCTAGAGATCCTCTAGGGAGAGTTGAGTCACGTTTCCCTCTCCAATGCTCGCCGTTGTACCGGAACTTGATATTTCACAGCGGCGCAAAAAGTTTGAAAAATGACGTGTAGCGCAATACGTGACAGCACGCGAGCGAGCATAAAGAAATTTGCGTATTTAAGCAAAAGGATTAAAAAATGGAAACTGCGTAATGCAGGCTCATTATTTATTTTTAATTATTTTTCTCAGGGCGAAAAATGTTGTTAAATAAAAAGTTATTGCAGCTTGTGTCGTTTTTCCAAAAAGTCAATTTTTAATTTTTGATGCATTTTTATAGCAAGAATTTATAACGAATTTGTAGATCTTTTTTGGTTGAACAACTTTTGTCTTTTAATTTTTTTCGTCTCTTGTGTCAGTTTTAAGAAATTTAATTTTTTTATTTTTATGCTTTTTTTACGATTGAAAAATATACTTGCCCTTTCTAAAAATTATAAATAAAAAATTTTTACATTCTCTTTGAGTGAACAAGTTTGCCTATTATTTTTTTCTTACCTTGTGTGGCCTTCCAAAACGTTAAATTTTTTTTATTTTCAATGTTATTTTTCACGCATAAAACAAAAACTACGCGTCCTATCAAAACGTAATTTATAACAAATTTGTAGATCTTTTTGGGGTGCACGATTTTGATATATTCATCTTTTTTTGTATCTTACATAGCTTAACCGCGAAATAGAATTTTTAATTTTTTATTATTTTCTGTGCGATCAAAATCTGAATTTTCAATTTTTCGAAAAAATTCAAAAAGATGTTATGATAAGCTTGTGTTTCGGCTTAAAATATTAATTTTATATTGTTTTTTGGGATTTTGAAAATACTATAACTCGGATAATTTTCATTTTATCAAAAAATGTCATTAGGATAAATTATTTTTATTTTGGAGTACTACTAATAACCGTACATATAATTTTCAAATTAAAAAAAGAAAGTGGTCTCAAAAATTTTTAAAATGTGCTCACTTTTTGAATTTTGATTCAAAATAGCTGGTTAACGAACTGGTTCTTTCTTTTTAGGCCTTCAAAAAGTGTGCCAGAGCACAATCCAATCTGATCAATCTTTCGAAAGTTATCGTGCCTACACGATACTACAGACAGACAGACAGATACCTTCGTAAAAACCGTTTTTTCTGACTCATGGGGCCTCAAAACGTCGACATTTGACTGAATCCGCGAAAATCATTTTTCACACTAAACCAATACCTTCTCGTTGAGATGAGAATGTAAAATTAATGTTTTGGAAGACGACACAAGGAAGGAAAAAAATCTGTCATTTTAAAAAAATATAACTTAATTTGTACATCCTTTTTGAGCGAAAAAGTTTGCCTATTATTTTTACATTCTCATCTCAATGAGAAGGTATTGGTTTTATGTGAAAAATGACTTTCGCGGATTCAATCAAATATAATTAACCCTACAGTACAGTCGCTAATGACCCTGGCAGTTGATGCGACTATAAACATTCAACTAATAAAAAAAAGTTTTCATCAAAATGAATCTGTTTTGGTTTTTGTTAAAAATTCGTCTTTTATGGGTGGATTCAAATGATTTTGATTTAAAAGTAAAACTTTTTTTTATAAAAATATCAGTCATTAAATTTGTTGCGAAAAATTTACTTTTTTTGGTTGCAAATTGAACTATTCTGGTTTTGGTTCAATGATTTTTTTTAGCTGCAAATTTAACTTCTTAGTTAAAAATTCAACTAATTGTTTGCAAGTTTAACTATACTTTCTTAAAAATGTATTTTTATCCGTTGAAGATTTATAATTTCAGTTGAAAATTTATCTCTCTAGCTGAAAATTTAACTATTTTGTTGAAAATTTTTTTGATGTTGAAAGTTAACTTTTTTAACTGAAAATTTAACTATACCAGTTTTGGTAGAAAAGTCATATCTTTTTTAGTTGAAAATTTGGTCTTTTTGGTTTGACAATTCATCTCTTTTGGTAGAAATGTCATCTTTTCTGGTTAAAAATCCTACTAAAAGGTTAAAATTAATCGGTTTTGCTTCAAGGATTTCATTATTTTGTTGAAAATTTGTTCTTTTGTAGCTTAAAATTAATGTTATCAACTGAATATTTACCCATTCAGTTTTTGGTTGCAAAATTTATTTTTTTAATTGAAAATCAAACTATTTGTGAAAAAATGCATCTATTTTGTTTGAAGTGTAAAACTTTTACAATTGAAAAAATATTTTTTCTTGCTTCTTGAAATGGGATAGGATTAAACATACAGAAAGTATGTAGTCCAAAATTTTGAACATTTTAGGTCCTGCTTTAGTTGGTTTCAAAACTAAACTATGTGAAGTTAGTTTAAATAAAAAAATGAAGTAGAAAACGATGGAAAGTTCGATAGATTGAACTTTTCTACAGGTTGAATGTATAATTGGTTAAACGTTGAAATCATTCAAATTATTTCAAAATTTAACTGATTAAACGCGGAGCACTAATTTATATATCATTTTTGTTATTGTCAATCATACTTGCTGACATAAACGTATTTTCATTACTAAAATAACCTTATATAATACTTTATTTTTGCCGGCTGTACTATACGGTAGCGAGACATGGACATGTCAAGAAAAGGACAAGAGTAAAATTAACGCGATTGGCATGAGAGGTTTTCTACATGTATTTTATATATTTGAGGTATTTTACGTAAAATACCTCCTTTAGGTATTGTACGTAAAAAAAACTTCCAGTTATGCGTAACTGTACGTCCTTAATGGAATATATGGAAGCCCGGAGTGTTTTCTTTTTGCTTCTGTTATGCTTTAGATGACATTATTATTTTTTAATCAACAATATAGGCATTATAAAAAAACTCTTACGAATGCCGATACCAGAAATTCAAAAAAGTGAGGTTATGCACAGTTCTGCTGGTCCGCCATCTTGGCATGTAATTTACTAGGTATTTTACCTCTTTTATACGTAAAATACTTCACTTAGGTATCTTACGTCAAAAACCTCCAGTTACGCGTAACTGCACATCCCTGTTCGTACGCCAACGCCTCGCCACGCGTTCAGCAGCGCCAGCTATTGAGCAGCGGCATTGCTACTTCAGGCTCAGTAGATAAGAAAGATTTTGATTACAGTGCGCTTCCATATCACTAGGAGACCTTAGACCGCAGTGACATCTCTCGGAACGCTGATGTAATAAACGCGTTAAAATACCGGCCAAACTTGTGAAAAGTGGCCATAAAAATTCTCACCCAAGCTTCACACAAGCTTGGCACCAAGCTTGGGAGACTTAGACACAATCTTCACCCAAGCTTGACCCAAGTTTCGGTGCTGTTAGGGGGTTTCGTGCCCACTAGAGTTTGTTCAAATATGCACAAATAAAACTCGCACTTGTGATGGCGATATGAGACACATTGTGCAAGCAATTACATATGCAAGTGTGTAAAGAAGTTACACTTATATTCTCCTTCCAAATTATATACTTCACTTTGATGCTGCTGCCCGGCAGACCCCGCCCACTGTCGTGTAACCAATCGGAGCAATCTACCGGATACCAACATAGCGCCCGGCACCGCACATCTATACACAGCATAATTAATATTTTGTATGAAATTTTCATTGAAAAAATGATTTCATGTGGATTCTGAGGGCCTGAAGAACATCATATTAAAAGTTCAAATTAAAAAGTGGATAACTTCTACAATCGCCTAAACTACCGTTATTTGCCCTTCACTCCTAGGAAACCCAAAAGTGTTTTTTCTGGTCACCCTAATATATATATATATATCGTCAGTTCCGCGATTATACATTTCACGCCGTCAAGGCGGACGCGGACTTCTGAATCTCCAGTGTCTTCATAACCGGAGGTAATAATTAATGCAAGTTAACAAACATGCTTATTTGAACAATTGATTATTGTTTATAACTATATTCTCTTAGAATAATGTTAGAAAGTAGCTTTTTTCCAGAAATTTTTAGTTTTGCTTTGACTTTTTAGATATTACCAAAATAAGTGAATTTCAACAAGAATCATTTTTCAAATAGTATTTTACTTTTTTTAAGTGAATTATTTTTACTCTTTTCCCAATGTTTAAAAAAATTAATCAAGACAAAAAGGCTATCTTACACAAGAGACAAAAACAAAACAACAACAAAATAAACTGAAATTATGAAAGCATGGCTTAATTCAGTTTTAATTAGCAGAATCAGTTTATTCATATAATTTCAAGAAAGTGAAAAAAAGATTCATGGAAAATCGGTTAATATTTGCGGTAGGAATAGGAGTGTTAAAGCGCATACAAAAGTATAGCCAGATACACCGTAGCATATCGAATAGAGTGGTCCAAAAGATTTTTTTTTTAATTTTTATGACTAACGCCCGGAAATTTGATCGAATCCACACAAAAAGAATCTTTTTTTTTTTTTTAGAAAAAATTATATACGTATTTCCCATAAGAAAAATACATTTTTGTAAATTTTATTCAGAATCCTTAATATTAGCTGAATCGAGTTGAAACTGAACATTTCTCTTCACAATTAACCATAGAATACGAATAAAATATTAATTTTCAATATCACCTCTATAAGTCTATTTTATAGGGCCCCCATAAAACCTCATAAGTGAAAAAAAGGGTTTTGCGAGTTTGTTGCTGCTAATTATAATTTTTTACCGTTTTTGAATGCAAACGTTTCCTGATACACTAAATACTACTTTATACTGATAATTAGATGTTAACATAAATTGTTGAAACAATTTATTATTGTTTTTAGCAAATTTTTTCTTGGAATGGAGATAGAAAGTCGCGGTTTTTTCAAAAAAATTCCACTTTTTATCCAATTTTCAATTCGAGAGAGGTAAAGAATTTTTTTTAGGTTCAGGCACGTACATATATCCATTGAAAATTGTACACACATATACGTACCCTTTCGCATATCAACCCTCTAACCCTTATTGCTGAAGGCTTTCGACTTACAATATATCTTCTACGAAATAGAAAATAAATGTGTGATATGATGAGTGTGTGTTAATTTGACCATTTGCAAAATTGCGCATAAAATTCTAATCTAATTCTGGTATCACCCTTAGTCGTAGTTAGATTCCTGTTGGCCAACATGTGGCACGTCCATTCCACGACTACAGTAGGCACATCATGTGTGATCATGGTCGCCCTGATCACCTCTCCAGAGGTGATGTTAAAGGCTCCTTCGATGTCCATAAAGGTTCCAATCGCGAGTCCTTTCTCCTTCAGTTGTCATTGAATTACGGTTTACTGTTTTTAGTAGGAAAGATGTTAGGCTAATGGGACGGAAATCCTTGGGTGAGGTGTGACCGATCCTGCCTGCTTTCGGAATAAAGGCTACTTTCGTACCCCTCCATGCCGCCGGAACATGTGGCAGCCTCAGACTAGCCCTAACAAGTCTTACTAGCGGCCCCACGATGGCCTCTACAGCCTTCTGTAAGAGGACTGAGTATATGCCATCTGGGCCAGGAGATTTGTAAGGGCTGAAGGACTCCAGGGCCCACCTGACCCTGGCAAGGGTGACAATTTCGTTGGCAAGCCGCCGTTTCGGGCCCAGTTGGCCCACAGGCGACTTTGGTTGCCTCTGAGGTGCCGTCCCCACTTCTCCAAACCTTGTAAAGCCCGGGAAATGTGTCTTGATCAGGTGAGCCAAGGTGTCCCCATCCGACTCTGAGCAACCCCCGCCGGGCAATTTCAGAGTGCCGATAATAGCGTCTGGATTACGAGAAAGCAGCCTGTCCAGTCTAGCCGCCTCAGCTCCCTTCTCGATGTCTGTGCAAGAGTTGGTCCAGCTCTCTCTGTGCCTTACGTATTGCACCCCTGTATTCAGCACTCATTGTTGTGAATAAGGTCCATAGTTCCTTCGTTTTGCCATTACTGGCACGTCTGAACCTCTCTCTGGTTCCCCTGCGAAGCTCTGCAAGTTTCCCATTCCACCAGTGTGTCTCCCCAGCCTTTCGGACTCTTGTCGGTCGACAATTACTTTCATAAGTAGCTTTGATGGCTTCCGTGAAAGTCTTGGCTGCCATCTCCAGGGTATCCACGTCTCGAATTGACCTGGGAATCTCTATAAGTGCACATCTTAGCTCCGTGGAAAACTGATCCTAATCCGTTCTTCTTGGATTTGTGATCCATTTGGGGCCAGCGGGTACAATGGATTCCAACACGAACTCTATCTGTGTGTGATCTGAGAGAGTGGGTTCATCTGAGACTCTCCACCTCTTGATGTTATCTCTAAAACTACTGGTACAGAGAGTGACAAAGTTACTACTAGCGCCGCCGCATGGCCGTTTTCAACACATGGACCATTTTCAACTCTCGGAGACAGGAGGCTGACACAATTACACTTTCTGAAATATTGATTACAGAAAAGTAGCTGACCAGTTAGCTGAACCTTCAAAGATCAAAAATGGAAAAAGAATTATTCTAAAATGTAAAATACCTAAAAATAAAATTTCAAATAATTAAATGTTTTATTAATTAAATAATTGTGAATAATTTTATTTAAAATTAGGTTTATCAGTTCTGTCATGATCATCTTTTTTTCAATTCATATTATCGAATCATTTAAATTTTCAAAACGTTTACACCGTCGGGCTCCATTGCTTTCATTTAGTTTCATGTACATTTTAAATTTTCACGCCAGACTCTGATATCGATTGTCGCTCTCTTCGATTCATTGCTTGGTAATGCGGCAACTTCGCTAACATTAAACATGTGAATTTCGTGGTTGAAAGTTGCAAGTATAATTCTGCTTCGCTTCGAAAGAAGTTTATTTTCAGTGCGAAATTACAATGTAAATTTTTTTGACAACTTGAAGTGCAAAATAAATCCTCTTGGAGAAAAATAAGTTCCACCATGTATTTTACCTGTTTTCAAAGTTTTGAAAATATAACCTCAATTACGTTGCACATGTTAGCATAGGTCTCCACTAATTCCAAAGATTGGCATGGCAACCGAAAGATGAGGCTGACGACGAATAAGCCGTTTCAGGAATAAGATTTCTCTTAAAATGTTCGGCTACTTGAAATTTTTCTTTTGAATGAAGAATTTTTAATTATAATTTGGCGGAGACTAGAAAAATAAATAAAGCCAAGTTGATCGGTAAGTTAGGCTCTGTCCGGGTTAGCCGTTTCATTTGTGGTTCGGTGCTGTCTTAATCTCCAATTTCGGGTCAAGTTTTTCCTAATTTGGGCCCAGCTAGCGCCATGACAAAATTTCCACACAGGTATATATATATATATATACATGTGTGTGTGTATGTGTGTGTGTGTGAATAGAACTGAAGGGCCTATGACAAAACCACTGAAAGCGTCCTCGGGTTGCGGATAGAGGGTCCCTGTACCAAGGGTTTCTGCCAAATATGGTTACAATAAATAATAAGCAGTCACGGACAATTGTCCAGGGATGGTCCCGAAGAAATAACCCCTAAGCGGAGGCGTAGCAACCGTGCCGAAAGCTGAATGGAATAGGTTTATTTTGAACTTGAAAAAATTAAACGAATTTGTTCACACAGAACATTTCAAATTGGAAGATCACAAAACAGCGATTAGATTAATGAGTAAGAATTGCTTTATGACAACATTAGATTTAAAAGATGCCTTTAACACAATCTCGGTTGACGTAAGTCATAGAAAGTATATAAGATTTGAATTTGATGGTAAACTTTACGAATTTTCTTGTGTACCTTTTGACCTTTGCACGGCCCCTTACATTTTCACCAAGTTTTTGAATCGCTACAAAGGTGAATTGCTACAAAGGTTAGGGTTTTTAATCAACGAGGAAAAGAGCCAGTTTATTCCAAGTACCAGTTGTCCATTTTTGGGTTACATCTTTGATTCTTCGGAAATGGTTCTGAAGCTTCCTACGTCAAAAGGACTAACTTTTTTTAATCAGATTAAAAATGTTCAAAAACTAACAAAATGTAAAATTCGAGACTTTGCCAAGTTTATCGGTTCCAACGTATCTTGTTGTCCTGTTTTATCTTACAGTTGGTTGTATACGAAAGACTTCAAGAGACAAAAGAATAGAGCGCTTTTTCATAACGAAGGCAACTTTGATGCTCAAATCATGTGAAGGTTAAATAAGAACGACCTATTATGGTGGGAAAATAATATAATGTCGGGTTTTAAATCTCTAAAAAAAATAGAATTTGTTACAGAAATCTTCACAGCAGCTTCCCTTACTGGTTGGGGTGCTGTCTGTGGTTCTGAGAAAGTTCACGGTTTTCGGACTCAAGATGAGCATCAACTTAATATCAATGCATTAGGATTATAAGCTGCTCTCTTTGGCCTTCACTGTTTTACTAGAAATTTATATTCTTGTGATGTTCTGTTGAAAATAGATAATACAACAGCTATCTGTTACATTAATAAAATGGGAGGAATTCAGCATGTTCATTTTAATAAGACAGCTAGAGAAATTTGGAAATGGTGTGAGGAATTGGCTGATTTTGCTTTTAGGAAAACAACTAAAAAATTTGGAAAACCAAATATTGATTTATTTGCTAGCCGAACAAATAATAAATGTGTACCTTATGTATCGTGGAAAAAGGATCCCGGTTCTGTAGCAGCAGATGCTTTTACGTTATCTTGGAGAAAATACTTTTTCTATGCTTTCCCACCTTTTGCAATTATTTTAAAGGTCCTTAACAAAATAAAATCTGAGGAATCTGAATTTATGTTTTAAAAAATAATTGAATTTGGGAAAAAATTTTTCCCACTTTTTCAATTTTATTATTAAAAATATACATCAGAAAGAAAAACTTTAAACAGAAAAAAGTTCCATTTTAATTTTCTCTACAAGTATATATATTTTTTAAATTAATTTTTTGAGCTTTAAAATTGGGATATTACAAGATGATTGGACAATACTTTTTCACGTTTTCGAGCGCTCGCCCGGTTCTTGCATCCCGGCCTTGAATTCTTGCACGAACATAAACTTCAATCCGATTCAATTCGAATCAATCCGAACTCGCCATTCAATTATGTTTAATCCGAATGATTTTATACCCTTCTAGAAAATCTTTAACGTTTTGTAGTTTGCACGTATATTTCAATATTATTTATTATTAATTTTTTTATTTCAGGTTAGTTTCGTGTAAAACTCAAAAAGCTTTGTCAGTTTCGCGTACCTCACCGGTTTCGAGATCATTAATCTTTTTTTTTTATAATTTTGAAAATACTTTTACTGAGCTTATTTATTGTGGCCGAGGACACCCTTTACAAAACCCTGAAATGTTTTCAGTTTTCGCGTGTCTCTTCGTTTTCGAGATAACACAATACACGGAGAAAAATAGATGTTTAAACGTTGATGTTCTAACCTCCTGACATGCAGATATTCATAACGAACATCTACTATCTTTTTGAGATCTTGGCCGTAAAAACATTTTTATGTTAAACTGAAACACATTCAGATGTTAAACTCGTCCGAACGCATGCGCATCGCTCATTGGAATTTCACGTCTATATTTTTACATTCACAGAAAAAACGGAAGATAAAGTTTACATCGATTTCAGGTGAAAGATTCGCTGCAACAAAAAATAATCTTGTCGGTTAAATTTTACACGAATCGAAGATAATTTCCTATTTTTAACCTTGCCTGGATAATCTTTCGCCTCATTATCGCTCTATTTTTATTTGACAAGTAACGAGAATGACGACGCTAGCGCTATCTGCCGTCTTTTAACTTCATTAAATTGGAGCAGAATAGCGATTTCCGGCTGTCAAGTTCTTTTTTATTGGCGGTATCAAATAAGTTCTAGTTCTTTTACAATAGTCTAATCTATTTCAGAGGAGATTGATAAGTAAACACAATCTTTTAATTTTCTTTTCTGTTGCCATTTCTATGTTCTATACCCAAATTTGCTCACTGCAGTGTGGCTTACTTACCATTTCAAATAGTAAGGCTGACAATCTCGCGTAGTGCTTATTGCAATGCGAAAAAGGAGATCTAACTTATTTGCAAAAGTAAAACTCACAGTTATTTGCTTACTATGTAAATTTGTTATTCATACAGCTTACATGTTCAACTGTACTATTTCAAATAGTTATTGAAGCTGCTTGTTCTAGTAATCTTTCCTTTTACTATTTAAAGTTGTGATGCTAACTTTAGGTCTTGTATATTTTGAGATAACTATCTTATACAGTATCAAAAACCATTCAAATTGTTTCTTGTACAAGGTGAACAAGTAAACTTCAAGTTAACAATGCATGAAAGTGAATCTGACTATCCAATTTTTTCCGTGAAGCAAAGAAGATTACTTTTCAACCAAGCACTTCATTTAACCCAGAAGAGATGAAATTTCAAATAAAAAAGATACATTTTGGAGTCAAAAATACAAAATTTAAAAAAAAAATTGTCGAATTTTCAAACAAGTAAGATTTTCACTTACATTTTTCACAGAAACTTCTTTCTCCACAAACAAACTTCAATTTCCAATCAAACGGTTCAATTTTTCATCAAAAAGGATGACTTTTTAACAAAATAGTTGATTTTTCAACAAAATTATAATATTTTCAACTACAAACATTATCGTCAGGAGGAAAGAGCTGCACAAAAATATAGAAATACAAGTCACGTAAGTTACTACGGCGAATAGTATGCGGGAGTATTCGGAAATCTTCATCTTCAAAATTCCGTCCATTTTACGTGACCATTATGATTCAATAACCAGAATCTTAATCTTTTAACATTGTGACAATACAATGATAGGTCTGATATCTTCCTAATTTATCGAACAAGTGAAAAAATAATTTAAAAGAAAAGAAATCTTTAAAGATCACTTAGGCTTGAAAATATTAACCGTTTTTTTCAATCTTTTTTTGATTTTTTCGTAATACTATAACGAGGCTAATGCAGCCTATTGAAATAGGTACAAAATTTTGCTTTTTCTCCGCTGGCTCTAATATCAAACAAGGGGACACGAGACAAGAACCGTCCGCTGGACCGGCACTAATCTTCCACCCATGGGGGGTCGCACGAAGGAAGCGACACATCGAAAAACCTTCCCACTGTTACACGATTGTAGTCGGTTTAGAAAAATGAAAATTTTGTAATATATTATCCAATGGAATTTGAATATGCTGCATATCAGTACCCATTGCTGAGCCAATAATGGCAGCCAGTAACGCATCAGTGATGGCGGCCAGAGTCTGGGCCAGAATTGTCCGTCAAGTGCATACCATAGTTATCATTCCAGCAATGGCACGATACTGGCAGCCGATCTTCGGCAATATTTTTGTCGATACTGGGCCAGTCCTGGGCCGTATCTAACTTCGCACTTGGGTATTCTTAAACCTAATATTAATACTAAGTTTGTTGATATTGTATTTACCAAGCATAAACCGTCTCAACAAACACTGTAATTCACTATAATATTTAATTAATACACCGCACAGGGCTTGAAATAAGTGTGGCGACACTGGAAATTATTATTTTCAACAGAAACCTTCAATAAACAACAAAAACAACACAAACGTGTCTGCCAAAGGAATAGGGAAATGTTGGCAGGGTCACCAACATATTTCTAAGATTATACACTTATCGTCGATAAGAGATTATTTACCATCTCTCGTGGACTGCAGGCTCGACATCCTGCGCTCTGATTGGCCCTGCTATTTGCGCGATATTTCAAATCTATAAAAAAAAAGAATTCAATTTATTCGTTCATTTTGGTATGATTTCCGTTCTCTAAAGCAAGTTTTATTATTGATTAAATCGAAGAATCGTAAAAACATTATATTTAAGAATAATTGGCCAATACAAATAATATTTGCATGAAGCCATTATGTTAAAAATTATTTTCTTTAATAACTCTATGAAATAACAAAATCTCTATTTTAATAAATCTTAGTACTGGCAAGTACTGAGTCAGCACTAATATTTTAAAACGGAGATTTTTTTATTTCATAAGCAGTTATACAAACAAAAAATGTTTTCAACCTAATATATTCATACAAATATTTTTTACTATGAATAATTATTAATAAATATCAGTTTTGTACAATTATCCGATTCAATTATTAATAAAACTTGCTTTAGAAAATAAAAATGACACCAAAATAAACGTATAATTTAATTGCTTTTTTATAAATATGAGATACCACACGAATAGCACGGTACAAAACCGTCAAAGCGACAGCTTTTCAAAATCGTTTGCTCTCGAAATAAAATGATCTCATGAATGAGACGTTCAAACTTTTTGCCTCTTCATCCTTCAATTTAACCCTCTGCCTTGACTAGCATATCCCCACTTTGTAATCTACACCACGTGACCACCTCACCGATACAAAGTACATTTCGTTTGCAATGTCATCTTTCATTATTGAAAAGTTATAATTTTACTTTTAATTGAATTTTTTGGTTGAAAGTTCACTTCTTTTATTTTAATAGTCTACTATTATATTTTTGATTTATAATTCATCTTATTTGATTGAATTATCAATAGTTTGTTTTCAAAAAAGTTTTAATTTATACATCTTTAATTAATAATATTCATCTTCATAATTCATCTCTTACTTTATTAAATTAATTGCGTATTTATATATAAATATTATATTTTTGTATATAAATGTTGCAAATCATGACTTAACATGATGTTGATGTGATACTGTTGTATATATTTGATGATATTAAAAATATGTGACACTGAACACATTGTTTCAAACATGTCTTAGTTATTATTGGCATACTTAAAATATTTTGTGATAATTATAAGCTTTCCAAAGTTAGTGCGTAAATTTTTTGACGAAATTATAGATGTGAGAATAATTGTAAATTATCAATGAAAAAGTTTATATTTTACTTTGAAATTTTGTTAAATATTGTTTCAAATAATTGTTTAAATAACAAATGAAAATGATTTTCAACTCAGAAGAAGGGGATATGATGATTACTTGGAAAGAATGTGGAAAATTACTTGTACGCATGCTGAAAAGTTTGCTAAATTGATGAATCAAAAGTTTGGTCTTAAAATGCAAAGTGCCCTGTTTACAGTATACGAATAAACTCGTGCACGTTTCGGTTCTACTTTCCCTATAGGATTAAAGTCTCCATTTCCTTATGGTGACATATTCGAATATTTTTTTTTCGGTTTGAATAGAAGTATGTCAGAGATTTGTATATGTCTATAGATCAAAAATTTTATAATTTAAGAATATGTTCAAATTAAGAATTCTTACGCTCTTAAGGGAAACTCCTATTGAAAAAAAAAATGGGTACTTTAAGAAATTGAGTTTTAAAGGAATCTGTATTATCATTAGAGAATAACAGAAAATTTTTCACGCCTTTTTAGGATCTTTTTTTTCGGAAAGAAAATTAATTAAAAATGATTTTTAGTTCATAACTCCATCTAGTCTGAAAAAGACGTTAACATTTTTCTGCTATTCTCTAATGATAATACAGATTCCTTTAAAAAAATTTGGTGTATCGTCTAACATCATAACGCGTATATTTTCTGAAATAAAGTTTCTTCTTTCGATCTCTCTAGTAGCTCAATGGGAAAAGATGCCATGAGGGAGAGATGCCGCTAGGTAGAGATGCCGCAGTTGTGACTTGCCGCATGTGAGATGGTATGTCCCCGTGCCGTGTACATGAGTCGAACTGAAAAAAATTTAGAACCCTTATACCTGGACTGGTATTTCCGAACTATATTCGTGCTATACACTTCCTCCCAATATTTTCGCGAATGGAAATATCCGTCGATACGTTTTTGATTTGAAACTTTGTATTTTAATATTTTAAGTTAAAATTGAAAAACAAAAGAATTTTTTTTTGAACGAGCCTATTAGAAATTTTTTGATTCTCCCAGACGAATAATAATTTTCTTAGAATAATAATCATTAGTATTACACCATCACAGCAAAATGAAATCCTTGGCATATCCTTAGGATATCCCGGCAGGATATATGATATCCTGAAAAATGTCCCATTAATCTCCTGGAATATCCGTGGCATATTCCAGGGATATCGAGATTTCGGCTCCGGAGGATATCGTGACAGGATATCCTAACGATATCCCGTATGGAATGTCCACAGGATACCCCAATACTATAGTAAAATTTCCCACGAATATCCCGATCTAATAAAAAATCCTGCTGATATTCTAACATATTACTAGTGGGTTTCCATTCAAGAAATAAAAAAGAATATATAAGAACACCAATTTTATTACTTTCAAGAAATTTTGAATGTATGTTTTACATGTAATAGGTATATGTATGAAAGCTCTGGCGGTTAGATATGTATCCGCGGATATCTGTGGCAATGGATAAAGCTCCTGAAAAATTTGATACCGTTTTTGAAGTTCATTTAATTTATTTATTTTTAATGTTTTACGTCAACTTTTTATTATTACTTATTTCAATTTTATTTATTTTACTATTTGAGAAGCAAACTTTTCAATATGCCTTCCATCCACTGTTCAGCAATGCCTGTTTCTGTTTTAACTAATTGCTTTTATTTTTCATTTGATGAAATAAAAATTTTTGTTAATTAATTTTGTTACTATAATGATTCAATTGATTTTAAAACAGATTAAACTCATTAAACTATACATTTTGTGTACATTGTTTAGCTTTCTTTGTTTAGCTTTTTTATGATTTTGCCAAATTTTGCTTTAGTTTTATCTATTGTACGTTGTACGTTCTACTTAAATCTACACACGTATACATATAGAAAAACATAATAAATACATATACCTATTCAATCTTATCTGAATATTATTGTTTTTGATGCGTTTTATAAGTATATGTAAGTTCAGCTACATAAATTTACGTGGAGGGGTAGTTTTTGGGGGAAATCGTGAAAGAGGTAAATTTTCTAGTGCTCAGTAATTACTTTGGAGTTCTGGATCATCTTTACGTAGTTCAAGGTTGTTTTGACACATTTATAACATTTTTGATGACGAGGCGTAGGAATGTAAGCTTTAGGGGCAGTTTTTTGGGACAAGTATTATATGTCATGGGAGAGAAAAAAAGAGCGAAAAATTCTCGCCAACTGTATTTTTTGAATATTATTGTTTTTGATGCGTCTCATAAGTATATGTAAGTTAGGCTACATAAATTTACGTGGAAGGGTAGTTTTTGAGAGAAATTGTAAAAGGGGTGAATTTTCGAGTGTTCAATAATTACTTTGATGTTCTGGATCATCTTTACATAGTTCAGGGTTGTTTTGACACATTTATAACATTTTTGATGACGAGGCGTAGGAATGTACGCCTTAGGGGCAGTTTTTTGGGACACGTATTATATGTCATGGGAGAGAGAAAAAGAGGGAAAATTTCCGCCAACTGTATTTTATAAATATTATTGTTTTTGATGCTTTTTATAAGTATATGTAAGTTAGGCTACATAAATTTACGTGGAAGGGTAGTTTTTGGTAGAAATTGTGAAAGGGGTATATTGTCGAGTGTTCAATAATTACTTTGATGTTCTGGATCATCTTTACGTAGTTCAAGGTTGTTTTGACACATTTATAACACTTTTGATCACGAGGGGTAGGTATGTACGCCTTAGGGGTAGTTTTTTTGGACACGTATTATATGTCATCGGAGAGCAAAGGAAGAGCGAAAAATTCCCGCAAACTGTGTTTTATGAATATTATTGTTTTTGACGCGTTTTATAAGTATATGTAAGTTCGGCTATATAAATTTTCGTGGAAGGGTAGCTTTTGGGAGAAATGGTGAAATTGCTAAATTTTTGAGAGTTCAGTAATCACTTTGGAGTTCTGGATCATCTTTACGTAGTTCAAGGTTGTTTTGACACATTTATAACATTTTTGATCGCTAGGCGCAGGTATGTACGCCTTAGGGGTAGTTTTTTGGGATACGTATTATATGTCATCGGAGAGAAAAAAAGAGCAAAAAATTCCCGCCAACTGTGTTTTATGAATATTATTGTTTTTGATGCGTTTTATAAGTATATTCTACATGTAGTTTGATAATAATAATCTGAGGATATATAATAATGCATAATTATTTAACATGTGTTCGATTTATTGGGAGAGCTTGCTCAATTGACACTACTGAAAGACAGTTGAATTAAAATATTTATTGAAAGAACACTGGTTTGTTCGATAATGGCTTTCAGTGAAAATTGTATGATCAATGAAAAAAAATTCATATCTGAAAATGTTGAGCATATGAAAGGTAGATTAATGGCAGAGATGGTAATACGTATATGTATCGTGGGAGAATTCTGTTTTATGACTGCAAATGCATATATTGCTTACCGTGAATGAAAAAAGGAGAAGGAACTCATTTACAAAATATTTTACTCTTATTATATCACACGTAAAAAAAAAATATGAATATACCATAGAATAGTATGAATCCAGCCAAAGCAAAGCAGCATCAAATAAGTGCTGTAACGAGTGCTGTTCTGTCAATTTGGAAGAGTTAAGTTAATATTGTAATAATGTGAATGTTGATTACATTACAATGGAAACCAAGTTTTTCATTTCAAACTAACATTTATGATATCATCTTATTGGTTTAACCATAAGCGCATATGGTTTAAATAAAGAGGAAGCAGTTTCAAGAAAGTCTACAAAACACCTTCTTATGATGAAGAAAAGAAAGGATAAATAATAATATAATTTATAAAATATAAAAACGGCATTTTAATAGGAAAGTTAATTGCTTTAATTTTCTGCAAGTAGTTTAGAAAGAAAAAACATACATAAGAGTGATAAAGTTCTCATAGCTGTATTCAAGTGTGGGAAATATAGATATATCTAATCCTAAGTAAATGAAAGTGAGTAGTGAAATAAAACACTTATTAGGGATTTTTTAAATAATAATAATCATAATAACGAAATAATAACAAAGTTTTTAATTCAGAAAAATGAAGTTTCAACTCATAAGAAAAATTATAGTAAGGCATGAATAACCTATAGACTGAATTAATTTCTAAATTCTAAAAAATCAAACGTATAATAAAGTGGCAGCAACGTATGAAGCATGTGTGTAGGCTAGAGAGAGAGAGAGAGAGAGAGAGAGAGAGAGGGAGAGTGAGTGAGTGAGTGAGTGAGAGAGTGAGTGAGTGAGTGAGTGAGTAAGTGAGTGAGTGAGTGAGTGAGTGAGTGAGTGAGTGAGTGAGTGAGTGAGTGAGTGAGTGAGTGAGTGAGTGACTACTTATTATTTTAACGATGTCATCTCTGTATAATACGCTATTCGAAGTTTATCGTGACTTGAATTCAAGCAACTTTTCCAAACAGAAAGTGCAAGACAATGTTAATGAAATTTGGTGTAGATGATAGTGAATCTATTATAATAGATAATTTGCACAACATAACGGAGTTTCTGAAAGATTTAACCAAACCTTGCAGAAAAAGATACGAGCAGTTCTATTTGATTCCAATTTACCACCAAATATGTGGGACCTGGTCCTGGGAGCTGCTGTCTACGTATATAATCGTACCCCACACAAGTCAAATGACTTTAAAGCACCTCTTGACGTGTTCTCCCCAAATTATCATTACGATGTGAATCAAATCAAAAGATTCGGTTGCTTAGCCTATTGGACGATAACGAGAAAACCAGACTCGAAGTTTTCGGCGCGAGCAGTTCGCGGAATTCTAGTAGGTTACACTCGATCTGGATACGTGTTTCTTAATCCGGAATCCGGCAAATTCTTTGAGTCACGAAATGTTAGGTTTAACGAAAAAGTTGTCTATGGTGATAAATACAAAGAAAATTCAATAATAATTTGGCGTCTTCCTGAATCGAGTCAATCAACGAACGAAGATACGATACAATTTGCAGAAAACGACTGTATTGCTGAAAATAATACAACGACTTTAGAAACGGAGGGAGAACAGACGAAGAAACGAGGTAGACCCCGTAAACGACAGTTAGAAATGGAGGGAGACAATTCTAAAAAGAAACAAAAGACTGTACAAACGACAAAACGAGAACCTTATAACACAAAAAGTCGAAAAATCACAGACACAAGCTTTGCTAATTACTCTAACGCAAGGACAGTTTTCGAAAATTACGAATTTCCAATAATAGAGGAAGAATTTACGAATACAACCGACGTTACTTACGACGAAACACTATACTGTTTACATGCAACCTTAAATAACGATCCCCAAAATTATAAACAGGCCATAGAATCCACAGAAAAACACGAGTGGCTGAAAGCAATTGGTGAAGAGTATAAATCGTTAGAAAAGAATGAAGTATGGACGACAGTAGACCGACCAAAAAGAGGGAAAGACGGGAAAAGACCAAATATTATAGACTCACGATGGGTGTTCAAACGTAAAAGCAATGACTCAGGAAAAATAAAATATAAAGCGAGATTAGTCATTCGTGGCTTTAAAGATTCAAACTCGCCGAACACGAATCTGACATTAGTTCTCCCCAAGCGCGTCAGGATTTTTCTCTAGATGCGAAAAATACCCTATAAAATCAGCTTTATCTGGTATGAAATAATCCATGTTATTGAAATCGGCCCGGAAAAGATCAGGCATGACATTTTTATGTATTTTGTGGTGCCGAACATGAATCTGACATTAGTTCTCCCCGAGCGCGTCAGGATTTTTCCCCAGACGCGAAAAATACCCTATAAAATCAGCTTTATCGGGTATGAAATAATTCTTGTTATTGGCATCTACTCTGAAAAGATCAGGTATGATATTTTTATGTATTTTGGGGCACCGATCACGAATCCGACATAAGATCTCCCCGAGCGCGTCAGGATTTTTCCATAGACGCGAAAAATACCCTATAAAATAGATTTGTCGGGTATGAAATAACTCTTGTTATTGAAATCGGGTCAAAAAAGATGAGGCATGATATTTTTATGTATTTTATGGCGCCCAACACGAATCTGACATTAGTTCTCCCCAAGCGCTTCAGTATTTTTCTCTAGAGCGAAAAATACCCTATAAAATCAGATTTGTCGGATATGAAATAACCCTTGTTATTGAAATAGGTTAGAAAAAGATCACGCATGATATTTCTATCTATTTTAAGGCGATGAAAACGAATCTTACATGAGTTTTCCATGAGCGCGTCAGGATTTCACCCTAGACGCGAAAATATTATATAAAATCAGCTTTGACGTGTATGAAATAACCCTCGTTATTGAAATCTGCTCGGAAAAGATCAGGCATGATATTTTCATGTATTTTGGGGCGCCGAACACGAATCTGACATTAGTTCTCCCCAAGCGCGCCAGGGTTTTTCCCTCGACGCGAAAAATACCCTATAAAATCAGCTTTATCGGGTATAAAATAACCTTTGTTATTAAAATCGGCTCAAAAAAGATCAGGCGTGATATTTCTATGTATTTTGGGGCACCGAACACAAATCTGACATTAGTTCTCCCTGAGCGCATCAGAGTTTTTCCTTCGACGCGCAAAATGCCCTATAAAATGAGCTTTATCGGGTATGAAATAATCATTGTTATTGAAATCTGCTCTAAAAAGCTCAGGCATGATATTTTTATGTATTTTGGGGTGCCGAACACGAATCTGACATTAGTTCTCCCCAAGCGCGTCAGGATTTTTCTCTAGATGCGAAAAATACCCTATAAAATTACCACCGAGTAATTCACGCCTACCCCGAAAGGGAAACGGCTTAATGATATAATAATAATAATAATAATAATAATAAAGAAATTTTTAATGGATTCCAGTAATTGAATGGGATTTCGAAGGATTAAAAATATTTAAGGGTATTTTACAAGATTTGGTAACACTTTCAAGAGCTTCAAAAAGTTTCAAGGAATTTTAAAAGATATCAAAGGATTTGAAATATTTTAGGAAATTGTAGAAGATTCATAGAACTTGTTTTATTCATTTCAATAGTTTATAGGAATTTCAAAGACTTTGAATTATTTTAGGATATTTTAAGAGATTCCACTGCATTTTCAAGAGATTTAAACAATTTCAAGGGATTTCCGACGGTTTCAATCATTTTGAGGAATTCAAAAACTTTGCATGCTGTTTTAAAGAATTTTGGAAGATGCAGACGATTTTACAGGACCTGTAATGTTATAGGATATTTTAAAAGATTCCAAGGGTTTTTATAAGGTTGACACATAATTTCGAATAATTATATTATTATATTTACAACGCAAAGCAATTTTATTTCTACCTACTTTTTAGTCTTTAAAATATAATCAGCTTTTTTATTTAATAAATGAAAAAAAATCTTTTTTTACATCTAGTATACATTTTCTATTAGACTATTTTTCATTTGTGAAACTTTAATTGCATTCTTTTACTTTATTTAGGAATAATAATAATAATAATAATAATAATAATAATAATAATAGCTATACCTGGCTCTCACTCAGGAGGCTCGGGTTCGATTCCCGGTATCGGAACCAATAGTGCAGATTCTCATATGCGACTCGTACATCAACATGAAGTCATCAATGTCGCGGCGTTTCTATACCGTGCCGCAGATAGGGCCGCAGAGAAGCTTGGCCTTCCATTTGATTATAGCGACACTACACTAGGCCTAGCATCACTAACACCTTTGGTGCTCAAAAGTCGTATACAGGAAGTAAAACATACGCTTCTACTAAGAGAACATGCTGACAAGCCCCTTCATGGTAAGTTCTACGGCATCATACGCATAGAAGAACTCTCGATAGGTTTGTCCAACATGTTTCTCAAGTCAGCTGGATTGAGATCGGAGACTGAGGGATTCTTTTTGCCCGTCAAGACGGCGTTATAGACACCTTAGTTTACCGCGAGCGCATTATGAATATACCTGTAGGCGATACTAACTGCCGAGATTCAAGACTGCCACGAAATTTTTCAACACGGGAATGTCAGGTGATACCATGTGACATTTAAAGTGATTCACTGTCTTATCCCGGTTCAGCGACCACCCATTAAAAAATATAATCCCTCTTAGGCGAGAAACAATATTAAATAATATATTTATAATTAATGTAATTAATGTGTAATATTGTAGGCTCAAGATATACATCGAGAGTTCATGTAAAGGTATTGATTTTATTTTTGCAATTTATATTAGGATCTTGGGCACAAATCGGGTTCCGAAATATGCCTAGTGGGCTTATAATAGCTACCAATGAAGAAAAGGAAATGCTTTTTCTCCAGTGATCCTCAGAATAAAAAAGGGATCAATTTGATATTTCCAAATTGTTACAATCTTCTCATGAATGGACATATAATATTTTGTCTTTTCCACGTTGGCACTATGATGATTTGAAATTTGAATATTTATTTTGATTTTATTGTCCTTCTCTTTTTTTCTTTATTATGCTTTTATTTTTAACAGGATTTTTTATTGTTGAATTATGAAACGTGCATTTTTGAGAATCGAGTTTAATTTTCCGACAGTTAAGATATGACGCATGTTCTTTATTATTCGGCATATTAGACCAAAAAATATTGGTCTTTAGCTCGGTTTTGTCTATATATCTTTTTAAGAAAGTGTAAGAAAAATTATAAGCTTTTTGTGATTTTTAGAGTCCATTAATTTCTTCTTCTTGTTTTTCGTCAAACGATATTCATTTAACTTTAATTCCATATATCACAGGCAAAAATTTCGTAGGTAATTATTTTATTATTTATTCAAACATAAAGAAAATGAAATAATAGTTAATTAATATAAATTTTGATGTTAAAACGATGACTTCGGACAAATAAAATTTGAGAAACAAGAAAAAATCTGCCTCAGCCCGGATTTGAACCGGGAACGCAACTATCCATGAGTGGAGCGTTGAACAATTACGCCACCGAGGCTGCAGCAGATATTTTCTTGT
This sequence comes from Andricus grossulariae, assembly GCA_011634705.1. Classification (NCBI taxonomy): domain Eukaryota; kingdom Metazoa; phylum Arthropoda; class Insecta; order Hymenoptera; family Cynipidae; genus Andricus; species Andricus grossulariae. The sequence goes on along the minus strand of JAABKJ010075445.1, from coordinate 201,409,604 downwards.
TCTCCAGAGCTACCTTTTTGCAGGGAACTACTATACGTATTTCTCAATTGCGACAAATGTACCATTTTTTCAATTAAGATCGAAAAGAAATCTATTTTATCATGAATAATTTTATGCAAAATGAGCATGTAAAAGATTCACAATTAAAAAAACAGAATTCCAAACTATCTCACTTTTCGGCTCATTAGAGACAAAAATAACCAAATGATTCTGGTACCCATCGATTTTCGACTATCGAATTTCGATACTTTTCTACCTTCATGGACTCTTCCTAACCCCCTCTGGAATTACATGGACTGCATCCCAAAGAAAATAATCTAACGAAAGTTTCCGATAACAGAGTGCAGTAACTATATTCCCCTTCGCTAAAATTGTATCCCTCTATAATCTATATGTGGATATATTAATAAATGGCGATAGATACATGACTCGAAGCAAATGCAGTATATCGTTGATGCATTCTGTTTCTGGAACTATTCGTTAAGACTATTTTGTTTGGGATTTTACGTAATATGAACTTAGATCATTTGGTCAGTACCAAAATTCTCAAGCATTCACTTTGTTTATTTATTGTCCACAATGTTAATATTTTCGTAAATATTTTTTAAAGACACCCAAAAAATATTTGCTATGTTTAGAAGTATCCCTGTACCACTGGTGTTTAGACAGATAACGCGCTTTTTTTTATAAAACAAGTTCACTACTGTTATTTGCACTTATATAACTGAAAACACAATTAACAAATAGTGATTGTTCGAGAATTGGACATTTACGGCAAAGCGTCACTTGACAATCCAGCAACACAACATGAGACAAAGGACAGATTTCTGGAAGACACAAGATCCCGACACTTCTGTTACCAGAAATATTAACCAGAATAGTTTTAACCAGAAAAAATCAACCAGAGTTAATTAACTAGAATTTTTTGTCACATTAATCATAATTTCGGATTAAACTAACTAGAAATTTTTTACTCAGACGCGTCTAGTAACTTTAAGTAATTTTTTTTTTTTTAGTGCAGAACTGAAACCTGCACAGTGCGGCCAACATTCGCAACGAAATATCGCGTCATGTTCTCGATCGTCGCCATTCTCATATTAACCTTTTTGTGAATTGTGCAGTAGTGAAGACCGTGAAGACTATCGAATCGATCTAAATTTTTTAATAGACTTACTACTACTGCAAGTCTGTACTTTAAATATTGAAATTATAGTAGTTTTTCACTAACATCCCAATGGGCATGTGGGTCTATTTTGACATGACGTGTTATCAGGACCTGGACCCTGTATAGGAAGTTCTCAAGACCTTCTGAGTCTACTGATGAGATGTTATAGTAAAATCTACTATAATTTCAATATTGAGAAGTACTACCTTCGCAGTAGTCTACGAACCAGTAATTTTAATAGTAAAACTTTAAAATTTTATCTAGTTTAAAAGTGAATAGAATAAACCAATCCTTGGTGCTCAAAAACGAGAAAAACGATTTATCAATAACTATATATTACTGGGCTAAACCAAAAATACGATGAACATAACCACTCAGAGATATCCGGGTCGGTGCACCGCACTGAACTACGATAATTATTCATAGTTATTATATATAGAAGAGTAGACATGCCATAGGCGCGCGTGTAAGTATCTCTACTAGCGCATGCGCGGTACATCAATGTACCAGAAGGCTATAATATACGTTTTCGACATGAGTTTTATAAGTTACATTCTCTTTAATTTATACTAATATAATTTATAATATTTAACTTACTTGAGAAAGCTGCGAGTATAAAACCAGTTTATTATTTTATATGACTGGTACGTAAAATAAAAATTCAAACTATTATTTCATTCAAATAAATGCTGTCAAAAGGTCTTGTATAAATTTTCGAGCCTGAAATCGGTTAGATTGACAGAGGGTATTTGTGCTTTTCCTCTGTTTTTCGGTTTTCCTCTAGACGTTCGCGCATGCGTATCGTTTCGTGACAGAAAAGGATAGAATCACTAATGATTATCTTTCTCTTTTCATTGGGACAATGCCTTACGGCCGGGCTTTTCTACTGTATCTGTAATAACTCTATGTAATTCTTACGATTTTTGGTTAAAAAAAAATACGAAAATTCTACATTTATTCGATTGTTTTTGACTTTTTAGATTTCTAATAAGAAAAATTACTCACCATTCACGAGAAATATGAAAGCTTCTTTCCAGCGTCCATCTGGAGATTCAACTTTATAATACTTATTGCTTGTATTACTCTGATCATAGTTTAAAACATTAGTAAAGAACGCTTTTTCGCACGAGCCGCGAACTTGAGCGTAGGCGAATACCATAATACTTCACAAAAGACACAAAATAAATAATAATTGCTTGTACGTAGCAAATGGTAGCAAGGAGAATACCATGATACTTCACAAGACACATAACGAAAAATAATTACCCGGCGTACGTAGCAAATGGTAGCAATAAGCAGCCGAAGATTACGAGCAACACGTGCTCAACGTGCAGTTCCCAACAAAAATGGACGACTTATTGGCATTGGTCGACCAAGTTCACACTCAGCCCGGTGGTGCTTCTGAGCTGCAAACAACATGAGATTTGACCGCCGCCGAGGGTGGCGCTGACAGTACGTTAGCTGCTCCGTCTGTTGAGTTTCCAATGCATCGAAGAATATCCAGATTATTTTCATTCAATACGCGTTTAAAAGTCGCTAGGAAACCATGACCTGTAGTGATTTGCACTAATGCTAACAATTTTTCTTGAATACCTAGATCTTTTGGTACATATCGGAGAATAATTTAGCATTGCTCTCTGTCTGATGCATCTGGAGTTGTATCTAGCTGGACAGAAAAAAAAATTTGCTTCTCGTACTTGATCAGAGATAATATTTTAATAAAAAATGGAATTGCCTCCACTACGTAACTCACGACTGTTTTAGAGACGAACGTTAACTTTGAACCACGTCCCTTACTTCCACATTCGTGGGCCTTTAGACTTTCCTTATGAATTCTTTGTAAATGTTTTCCAAGTAAAGAATCATATTTCCCCAGAAGCAAAAGTATTTACAAAAAATTTTCCCGATTCACATTTGTATCATAAAAAGAATATGCAGTTTCCAGAGTCCCTCTATAACTCAATCCAAGTCTTCCAATTAATTTTACAACCTCTATAATTCTTTCCATTACCTGTCTATTCTGATCAATTTCTTTTGTACGCAATTCTTTTTTCTTTGAGAACAACAAAACATCAACATTTCTTTTATTTGTCATCATCATATACGCTTCAGCATTTGCATTGTGACGGCTGCTTTTTTCATGTTCTTATATTCTCCAATACGTATGTTTCCAATCGCTCATGCCTTCAATAAACGGACTAAGATCATTACGCTTACCGAATGCCAAGCATAATGTACAAAAAAGTGCAGATTTTGTTGAAGAATAAGACAACCAAAGTCGCTGCGATCCATCCTTTCGAATAAATACTTTTTGTGGACGAAAGGGTAATACTTTACCTTCAAAATTTTGCTTTGGATGTTTTGAAAAAAAAAAATTTAGACTTTTTTCGTCTTGTTTTGCAAAAAGATCGTAGTGTGAACCAAAAATTTCAGAACCATCCTGAACATTAGACGTATCTTTCTCTTCAACTCGGGCGACATTATTTTCTTCTATCACGAGAGGCGAAGGGCAATTCTTTTGTACGTCATCATGTAGGTTAACGTGTAGGTCTACATTTTCTACGGAATTTACGGGGATATGAATTTCTCCTTCAAAGCTTACTTCAACTTCTGGCAGCGTTTCAGCTTTTTGAGAAAACTCAACAGTTTCTAAAACTGGCGGAGATGCTATACCCGACAGTCTCCCTTCTGCAAAGTACGCTATTTCTTCATTTCACCTGTGATCTAAAATTGTCAAGTACATCAAACATCCTCTATCTGGCTCACATGCTTGTTTTCAAAGAGGGGAACAGAAAGTATGGTGTGTATCAAGGGCGTAAATCTATTTTGCCTCGTGTGACTGCGGCCCTCGCTTCGCTCGGACAGCAAATTCGCACTCGTCAAAATAGCCTTCTTTACGCCCTCGATACACAATATACTATTTTTCCTCATCATTTAGTCAGTTTTTTGGAGCCCTGATTAAGCGCTGATTAGCTTTCCATAATATACACATTTTTAATTGTCAATCAGCTAAATGTTTTGGGCCAAAAAATTTACAAACATATAAGTCTTCTTTTTGTTGCGCATATTCGACTAAAAAGAGCAAGAGGTGTTTTTCTGTAGAACTTTCGTGATTTGCAAAATTTTATATTAATATTTTTTTTGTTTCCGAGAAAAGTGCAAATATTCGATTTTATTCAAAAGATCCTCCTAGCCAAAAAAATGGTTTATCCTGCAAAGCTCACAGGATGTCTTCCTTATAAAATGCCAAATTCAGCAAAAAAATATAAATTCAGGTGATTTATGATAATTTATCGATAATTTATGGTAATTTATCAGTAATTTATGGTAACTTATGGCTTTTATGCCAGAACTGAGGAAATGATTCCGGGATTCCGGGAAAGTAATTTCGAATCGAGATGCGCAAGCGCAGCAGCTAGAAATAGCTATTTGTGATACAAGTGCGCAAAATAGGCGATTGCCGAAGAGTGTGAAACTTGCAGCATGAGCCGGAGGCTCGAAGCACGAGTTGACGGCAAATGCTGCAATCACACGAGTAGCGATCGCCTGTGCGTACGTGTATCACATGCTATTTTTTGCAATAAGCACCTTTGAAAATTATTTACCACTTTTTTACACTTTTCACCAAATTACCGATCCCGTATAGTGGGTTTTAGCCAAATTTATGTAAAATGTACATGTTTCTAAGTGCGCATGCGCCATTATTATTCCCGCACAGTCTGTTGGATTGAAGTATTTTGCATATCATTTAGAGTCATAGAAGACCTCACTTTCGAGTTCGCTGTTGCAAAAAAGTATTTTTGTCCGACCCCCCTTGAAAACGCGCTATTGCATGCACGTGAAGCAGGCGTAATGTGGCCGCTTCCAGCCCAGTCTTGGACTAGCACAAAAATTGGGACAAACAGTAAATAACAATACTAAAGACAATTTTGTGAATACCAAACTCATATTAGTTACACTCCTAATAGACGAAATGAATCAAGGCATCGATACTGCCATTGATGCTAACAACGATGGCAAAAACGGGATAACGCATCCGCAAATCTTAACCCCTACAATTCTAAAACATACAATTCAAGAGTTTGAAGAACATAATAGAACTCGTTACCACTTTGATAAAACAGAAGAAAATTACCAGCATACCCTTGACATTAGTTCACTCTCTGTAGCAATAATTCAAGGTCTTTTTACCTATATTCTAGATATTTATTCCTGTCTGAGAAAAAGAAGAAGGATCCTTACAAAAAATCACTCCTATCCCTGTTAAAAAGGGTAACCTTTATCTGTCTATTATACCTGACCATGAATTAGTTATTATATACAGACCCATACGTTCCTACAGACAGACAGACGACTGAACATTGTAAAACCATAACAAATTACTTGATCTGTAAACGGAAGCAACCGAATCTCAAAATAATGGTTAGTAAAACGTGTGAAGCAAGTCTCTTTGAACGATATTCTGAAATAAACTGTAATCAATCTCAGTATTTGCTTCATAAGGAAACCTTCATACCTATTTCTAATGGATACATCGTAATTCCTCTTGTCAGAACAAAATTAGATATAAGTAGCGATAAGAATTTAACATCCGTAGAAATTACCAACCCTATTAATATAGAAGGTAATAATTGTAAACTATATAATAATTATGACCAGATAGACCTACCCAAACATGTAGAAGAAAGATAAACTTACTGGATCAATGTAACTTACGACGTTAATTTCGATGAACAAGATTTAAAGAAATTAGATCAAAAATTGATTCAACTGCCTAAAAAAATAGACAACGATGAGCTCAAACAAGCTCGTTTGCGTTTAGACGACACTGTAAATATATGAAAAAATATAGCTAAACACCGGCTTCTTAAATCATGGGTAGAAACCGGTTTAGACTAGCTTAAGTACGTAGGATACTTCTCCTTATTATTAAAATTATTATGGACATTAAACAAATGCGGCATCTTCGAACTAATTAAAACATTATTTCCGAAAAAACTTTGTGTATTCTGCGTTACAACTAAGAATCAGATTACTCCACAAATTGTAACTTATACTGCCTCTGCTCAACCCTTGATAAACGCGCTAAAAAAATGTTAAAAAAATTTCTTGTTTGCAGAGTTTTTAAATTTTCTAAAGTTTAAATTTTTTTACATACCCATAAATCAAAAAAGTCTACTCAATTGTTTTCTGATTTTAAACAGTTATTTCCGAGCAGATAATTCCTATTTACTTCTCTCCTGTTTTGCAGTGATCAACACATGCACTATGAAAAAAATCGCCAAGACCCAGAAACCAAAATTGTGTTACGTCCTAGGATGGTAATTAGGAGTACAAACACACAGTGGTCACGATAGATCCTGATTTATCTACAGAACGGAAATGTTCTGGGCTAAGGGAACAGGTTCAGGGAGGTTAGGGAGAAACGGCTCTAGAAATTTGTGTAATAATACTTATAGGAAAACGGAAGGGTGATTACAAATTGACGAAAATGACTGCAAGGAGATGAGAGAGGGAGAGATACTTGGTAGTTCCAGGCTTTGTTGGTTACCTTTGATAGACTGAAGTTGAAATCCAAATAATCCAATAATTGCTGGTAACCCAAATTGACAATGAGACACTTCACTACAGAACTAATTGAACTCCGTTAGAACTGGAAGTGCAGTTCAATAAGAGCTGGAATTTATTCTGCCCTTCAGGAATGAAGTCGAATCCGGGTGAACTTAAGACTTGGAGAAACTCGTGGAACTCTCTGGTATTTGAACAAGGATCCCTGGAATTTGGTTTCGTAGACAAGGCTGGGACTTCCAGATGAAAGACTGAAGAACTGGACTGAGGTTGAGAGTGGTCAAAGTTGACTCGAGACTGAAACTCAGGCTGAGACTGTTCGGACTTGAACTTGATATTGAGACTGAAGGCTGACGGGCCTTTCAGAAGAAAGGTCCGGAATTCGGGTTAAGATACACGGCGACGAGTACCAGCAGCGCTTCCGCACACCAAGACTGCTGAGAACAGAAGACAAAAAGCCGACCAAAGGGTGCAAGCTACCCTTTTTATGCTTGTGTGGGCGGACATTGGTACCACCTTCTTCCACGTGTTCTTCTCGAAGTTTCTGTTCCATGGAGGAGGTCCACGTTACTTCCCCCCTCCTCCACGTGCGATGAGTTCATTCCTTCAAAAGTTATTGACCCAAGGATTTTATTGACCGGAGTGTTCATTGACCTGAGAGTTCATTGACCCCAAAGCTCGTTAAATTTAGTGACCACAGAGTTCGTTGATCCAAGGGTTGAGAAATCTTTTGAAATTTGTTGAAATCTTTAAAATCTTTTGGATTCTTTGTGTATTTCTTTGAAATGTTTAAAACCTTGGAAATCTTTTGAAATCTTTGTTAATGATGCTGAAGTCTTGTAAAATTTAAAAAAAGAAAATGAGATCTAATTCAGTAAAATGCGGTCATTTTTGAAGAATCAAAGCGAAAAAAACTGTTTTGTAATTCTTTCTTCATTATATTTTGCAGGGGCCAATATCGTATTATTAGCTGGCGAACACAAAAATTTCAAAGGGATGTATTTCTCAACTGCAGATATGAGACAAACTATGGCAGCCTGGTCGACATAGTAGGTGCTGCATTAGTTACCACTGAAGATTACGAAACAATTCGTTGGATGTTGACTTGTTTTAAAACTGAAAATGCAGAAACGTACAGTAAAATTAAATGCTGTATGAGCGACAAAGATCTTCTAGAAAGAATGGCATTAAAGGAATTATTTCCCGATGCTGCTATCTACATATGTGTGTGGCACACACAGCGAACTTTCAGTCGTCAAATAACAACGGAAAAGATTCAAATAATCAGCAAAGAAAGACTACATTCACTGGAATTGTTCTCTAAAATGGTTTATAGCGACTCGGCTGAACACTACCTCTGCACCAGAAACTGTCTTGGATTATTTTAACAGGTACTGCGGGATGGGTTGTTCTCAATTTGAGAAAGTAGTAAATATACGAGCTAGATGTTGATGTTGATTATTATAATTTTTATTATTGCTAAGAACGTTAATACAAGTATTTAATAGGTAATTGGAAGCATTATCATCGTCTATAAAGACTTATTTTCCACTGAGTGAAATTAAAGGTTATGACTTAGTTTGTAAGTTATGTAATGAAGTTTATAACTCAGGATCTTTTTTATTCCAAGGTACACCTGAGAGTATAAATTCATCCCTTTTTTCCAGACTGAAATAGACAATTACTTCTTTAGCATTATTTAAAACACTCTACGTAATTTATATTCAAAGGTTTATCTCCCGTACCTGCAATAAATCTATTACTTCAATATTTATACATCATACATATTAAACCAATGCTTTCTCATTTGCTAGCCTTGGTGTAATTAGAACAAAATTGTAGTAAAGGCTTTCTTTTTTACTTGAATTCTAAAAATTACTTATATTCATGTACAGACTCAACTTAAACTTCCAAAAATTATACATATTTCATTACAACATTTATACATAATATAGGTAGCATTAATAAGAATATCTAAATTAAATGTTAATAAATGAGGGATATTAGAATGACCAAAAATTCTACTATATAATACATAACGTCATAAATATTTGAAAATACTATCAGCAACAGTTTTTTGATCAATTAAAAAAATATAGATTAAAAAACTTCAAAACAAATGGCATATAATAATTTTAAATTATTTATTTTTCATCAAAAATATTTTATTTGTTAAACCTTCCTATATTCAGTTCGACATCTGATTCCTCGTCTTCTTCCGCGGATTTTTTAAGTTTTGCTGTGTTTACATTTTCTATTAATATTTTGAAAATTGACGTTCAACGATCACATTGCTCGAGGTTTCAGACGATACGATACGAACAAAAACAAACAAAGGTTAAAAAATCTCGGCTCGGAAAATTTTGTAAAATTTCGAACGACAAGGAGAATTTCTCGGCTCGATATGCATCACTAATATAACGTTCTCCAGACATCTTTTGTCCTTTTATTACCTTATAGGTAGGTATAATTTCAAATTTATTATTAAATCTTTTAAACCTTATTATATTATAATTAATTACTTATATTATGATATTTTTAATACTCACAAAGTCAACAAAAGAAAATATATATTTGAATCGCGCGCCATTTTATTTTCCCTCTCTTTCCATCTTTGCGGTTTCTTTGCTGTTTTTCTGACAAGAAAAAAGTGATTGCGTGCTTGCAGTTTTAAAATTGGATATATATATAATATTATTTAGCAAAATTGTAAGTTATTCTTTCATTGATTAAAGTATTTACTTTTAAGTGACTTATTATTTAATTTCTACAATAAAAAATGCATATATTTCCCCCATTTTTCTTGTTTTCAATTCTACGAATTTTCAGGTTATTTTGTTGCATATCGACAAAAAATTGTGTTGCTATTGTGCGATTCACTTTACATGTTTTAAAATGTCTCTAATTATGTTTCTATATATTTTCAGTCTTTGTATTGTCTACATTTTTTATTTAGTATAAATGACGAAACAAAAATAGTGTTCTTTTAGAGTGAGGTTTGTTCAAGATATGACAACCCCATATCACACCAATTAAAAAATCTTCTGTCAGGGACCCTTTCAGGTTTATTATGTTTATATATTCAAATTACAATAAACGTTATTTAGTACGAAAGCATTATTTTATTTATTTAAAATATCATCCGCTTCAAGGAATTTTGCGACAACCTCATCAAATCTGAGGAGGAATGTCCATCAATCACTGCCGAAGAGGTGGCGACACTAACCAGCGTGAGCATCAGGTCACTCATGTATTTTATATGGATGACCTCAAGATCTATGCCTCTGGTAAAGGAAAGCTTCAAACTGCCATAAATATCGTCGAGCAGTACACATGAGAGATTGGGATGGACTTTGGATTGGATAAATGTGCTAAAATTCGTCTGAAGAAAGGAAAGATTGTTGGCGTTCCCAAGGACCCTGAGCTTGTGGATATGTGTTATCAGACGTCTTAACACTGGAGAGAGCTATACGTACCAGGGCGTGCCTCAAAGCCGCATTCACGACGTAACATCAGTAAAGGAGTCTCTCCGAAGCAAATACAAGCATCTTCTTCGACAGGCTTGGTCACTCAATCTGTCGGCGTTGAACAAGGTATCTGCCACTAACATGCTTGCCGTCCCGGTTCTACTCTACTCGTTTGGGGTGGTTCAACAGATGAAGAACGAACTTAAGGCCCTTGATGTCACCACGCGTAAGACCATGCATATGCATAAAAGTTTGCATATCAATTCCTCAGTTCCGCGATTATAAATTTCACAACGTCAAGGCGGACTCGGATTTCTGAATCTCCAGTGTCTTCATAACCGAACTGTTTTGAGTACAGCTTACATCGCTGCAAATGGAAATGATCCTCTCCTAAAAATGGTCAGGCAGCATAGACCCTTGGCCAGAATTTTAACGTCAGAAGTAAGGAAAGTGCATTCCTCCATCTAGATGCTTCACTTCTGAAAGCCGAAGTGAAGAAAGCAGAATTTGAAAAATTTCATCAAGAGCTATGCGACAAGAAAATGCACGGAAATTTTCATAGGAATGTAGAAAAACAGTCCTTCTCGGAGAGGCAAACTTTTGCTTTTCTCATATCATCAGGGCCTAATTCAGGTACAGAGGGTTTTATTTTCGCATGCCAGGACAATGTCATTTCCACCTTAGTATACAGTCCCCGCATTTTAGGTCAAGAAGTTCCAAGCGATAGGTGCAGAGCGTGCCATACACACATTGAGTACCTAAAACACATACTATCGGGGTGTCCCACCCACGCAGGAACGATGTATATCTACAGACACAATGCGGCCCTAAGAGTGCTTTATAACCATCTTTGTCGCTCTTACGGTGTTGGCCGCGACCTATGATCAACCGTTGGTTTTGTTTTACGGTTTGCATCTGCCAAAGCTCTCGCTGCATTATACACACTACAATTGGTAGTCCAAAGGTCGGGTTCTTCGGAAAAATCTCCACGATGCTCGTCATCCAGTTCAGCCAGATCTTTGGGCTTCCTATGACAAAGCCTCCCAACGCGTCCTCGTGTTGCGGATAGAGAGTCCCTGTGACAAGGGTTTCTGCTGAATATGGTTGGAATAATTAATAAGCAGTCGCGGACAATTATCCAGGGATGGTCCAGAAGGAATAACCCCTAAGCGGAAGCGTGACAACCGTGCCGAAAGCTAAATGGCACCTGGGCGAGGTGTCTCAAACGGTGACTCTGGGATACCGGGCGACCTCTCAGAGTATACAGCCTTATCTTCGCATGCGGGGCTCTACAAGGCTGGACGTACTCTTTTCCCCAGCTGCTCGTGCGAACAACAAGGATAACACCAAACATAGTTGTTGTAAGTGCAGTTCAAAACAATCGAACGCGCAGGGCTCCCGACAATGGGTCGGGCAAGAATGCCGACTATCCTAGAGTTGGTGGAGCCAATCAAGATGAAGACAATGTGATCGACCAGCAGAATCTCATTACTTTTAAGTGGACGGATCGACTTAGGGACGACCTGCTGGAGTGCTATGATACCACTATGGCCCCTGAACGAAAAGGATACATGGCGCGATTGCATGCTCTGTGGTGCGCGAACACCCAGAGCTCTCGCATTTTTCGCATAAACGTCTGCGAAACCGTGCTGAGGAACTCCAGAAAAGGGGTTATATAAGCAGAACGCCTACTCAACCGCAGCCAGAACAAGTTGGCAACAGAGAAAGAGAGGCGACAGTGAGACCAACTGCGAGCAGGCATCCAATCGAGGAACAGTATTGCTTCAGGACCCGGAGAAACATCAACATTCAGGTTTCTTTCAAGTCCAAAGATCTGGCTGAACTGGATGACGAGCTTCGTGGAGATTTTTCCGAAGAACCCAACCTCTGGACTATAAATGGTAGTGTGTATAATGCAACGAGAGCTTTGGCAGAAGCAAACCGTAAAATAAAAACCAACGGTTGATCATAAGACCAAAAGACGAATGCATCAACTCAGCACAAAGATAAGCTGGGCAAGGCAGTACGCTTCCCGCATTCAGTGTGTGATTGACTACATAACATCTGGTAGAACTTTCACTGCCAAGGTGCCCAACCCCTGTTGACCGGGCGCAAAGGGGGTTAGTCTTGTCATTGAACGTGTGTCATGACGGATATGAAATTTTTTCAAAAATATAGGTCTAAGTCCCCACAACACGAATAAATATGTGAGCCTTGAAAATTCTTGAACCCGGTATCATGAGTGTTCGATGACGCCAATTACGTGATTTAGATTTTTCCTAATACCGCGATCCTGCTACTTTTGAGGGAAAATTAATATTTCATTAATTAATGAAAGTAAGTGTGTTCAGGATTTGCTTGGTCAGCATGGCGGTTCGTTATTACCCGACATGCGAACTATCATTCCCACTTTTTTATCAATAAGCGCGATGACGCAAGGTCCAGTGCTGCTGGCTCTCCTACTACAGCATTCTTTGGGTCTTTTATACTTATCAGGGCCCAAACAAATCCTAGCTAAAATACAAAATTTGAGCTAAAATATGCCTACATAGTTTCTCTAGCCACAAGGTATGTAAAATTTAAACAGCGCGTTAAAAGGTAATAAGTAGTACTTACAAGTTGTTCTAACGAGAATATGAAAACTACCCTAATTAAAATATGGACAAATGGATCGATTTATACATGGAGAATGCATGCAATACTAACGTACATTTAAAAAATTTAATCCTGACTTTTTTGTTGCAGTGTTAAGTTTACAGTTCGAGTGCTTGCCTAATGGTGAACCCATTCCTGGTGTTCCTCGAGCTGGACCTTCTTCTTCTACTTCTGAAAGAAATAAATATCCTGAGAAGTCTCTTGCATCTGCTGATCCTCCTCTTCGTGCCAAGTCCAGATCTCGCCCTGCAAGAGCTAATCCTCCTATCAAGTCCACAGCTCCACCTATAAGGCTTCCTTCTCCTGATGGATATGGTTGTGGCCTTGAAAAACTTAAATTTATTCGGCTTACTTCCTTTCAGAATCATCGCCTGATATTCGATCTTCGAAGATACACTTTTCCTGCCGATACACCAATTAAAATGGCAATAAGAAGGCATGTGTATGCACCTGTGGCAGCCCAAGAACAAATTGTATTATCAACACCCCATGATGATGTCTTTGCAATATTGCAGGGTCATAATATTCTTTGTGGAATTTATAGACATTATAGGGAAGGACCAAGACGGGTGAAAATAAACATGCGAAGCGGGATGGTTACCCAATTGACCACAGAAGAAATCAATGAAACTCCAGTAGGCAACCTAAATTAGCCTAAAATTTCGAGGCGATCCGAGAGATTCAAGAAAAATACGCATGCATAATTGTGTGCGACTTGCCAACAGTTGAAATATTGTAGAGAGTTAAACAACAAACACATGTATTTATACGGACGAAAGGATTTTGAAAAATTTTTAATTCGCGATTATGCAAATCTGCGCTGCCTTTTTTTACAAATCTTTACTGGAAGTCCTCCTTCATCCAGGTCGTCACACGTGTTCTTCTCGGCCTTTCCTACCCTCTTCTGCTTGTGAACCTTCTTTTGTCCTGGAAGGCGGGTTGATGAGTAGGAAGTAGCGACCTTCTTATTTTCCTCTGGTAGTCTGGTCACGAATGTCTTTATGAAATTCGTGGTTTCTTTTTCTTTTTAAAGTTTTTGTATTGGCTCTAATTTTCCACTTTCATTCTCGCGTTTACCGTACACATTTGGAACTCGAAGCACGTAGAATTAAGTTGTAAAACAACAAGTTTTAAATTTCACAATCACGAACACAAAAACCAGTTCGAAATGTATTCGCGTTCGCGATCATGACGATTCCTGTTTCAGAGAATCCCACCGCACTGTAACCAATTAATGTAACATTTCTGGATTATTTTAGGTGGAAAAGGTCGGTAAATTTGAACACAAAAAATGTATATTCACTAAGAACACTGTTTATTCTAAACATAAGTAAAAAGGTGAAGGATGACAAATAGAACAATTTCGTTATCTGCTCGGTCGCGACGTACAATTCAATCTGCTGCAATTTTCTGAGACTGGCGGAAAAGCGCTCGCTTACGCACCCCCAACTTTTCCCACCTTCGAATTTCTTGGCCAATGGGATTCGAGTTACGGGGACTGTCAGACCCCAAGAGGCGTAAATATTGTGTGCGCCTGTACTCCACGTGGACTTGAAATTTTCGCGTTCGCTGGGGGTCCTGGCGACATAGTCTCAAATACCTGGGTCGGGCAAAATTCGAAAGACCTTTATTTTCAAACTCTCTCTCGAAGAATCTTATACCGTAATAAAAGGATTAACTGGACAAAATACAAAACTGAGGAATACGGCAGTAAAGATATAAATTTAGCGATTCTAATTCTATGGTTACTTCTGAAATTCTTAAGGAGAAAGGTTCGGTTTTCTGAATTTGGCGATAAAAGGCCTCTCGGAATCGTCGAGTTTACAATTTCTTCAAACATCTGCTTTTGACGCGTTCGGTGGCTTTGTCATAGGCCCTTCAGTTCTATTCGAAAGGAATAGAAACCGAAACCAAATATATATATAGCAAGTGCAATTTTTACGATTAGCACCTGCTCCCGGCGAAATCCTACGGTTGTCCTTATGACAAACTTTTGACTATATATATTATTTGCATATAACAGAATTGGAAAATTTATGTCTATATATGTGGTTTAATTTTATCTTTAGCAATTGATCGAAAACGTTCGACACGTATTGTATTTACATTAAATATAATTGTGATAGAATTCAATGGATGTACTCTGTGAATATTAAAGACATATTTTATTATTTGTATATATCATCGATGTACAATAGAATATCATTGAATCATTGTCGTTATTTTATTTATTTTTATTGAAAAGCAATTTACTGAAATTTTATAATTATTGTATTCCTGTAAGATACCCTGATAAAAAAAAGAATCTAATCTAAGGAATAGATACAGAAGATAAGCGGTCAAATCATTTTAAAAAAAATTTTCAAATGAATTAGGTATTTGCATGAGCTTTAAATTTAGATAACTACTCCATTCGTTAGATCGTACACAAATTTTCAGAAAACTCATGAGACCGGGAAAAGTGTTAGAAAGGAGCTAGTGTAAACTGCAAACTGACCCGACTCTGGCAAGCTTGGGACCCCCGGTCGCCGAATTGTCCTCACGTCAGATTCTACGAAAAAAAAGGGACAACGCTGTGTGTGTTATCCGTGTAAAACGGGTGACTGTGACACTTATGGCAAATGCGACTTGTCATGTTCTCAGTTGGGACAGCAGAGATGTGTCTGTGAAGACGCAGCATTCTATCAGAGGTACCTATCAATGGCCTGAATTGATTACCGGAAACCTTTGATTCAGCCTCCCATAGACTTATCATCTGTCTGTTGGAAAGCTTAAAGGTTCATCCACACATCTTGAGGTGCATAGAGATATTAATGCCGCTTTCAAAAACAAGATTTACAATCTCATCTAGAACACATCGTGTGATCACTAACAGTGTCATCTTCATGGAGGTGTGTTCGAGGGCAACACCATGAGCCCTCTCTTCTGTTGCCTCACATTATTGTCACTATCTCTCGCACTTCGCCATTCCGAAGGGTACCTCTGCGGCAAACCTCAAAATCGAAAGCATAAGGTCACTCATGTATTTTACATGGATGATCTTAAGATCTATGCTATATATTAACCAAACGAAATAAAATCTACGAAATCCAAAATTATTCGTGCAGACGAGGGTCAAATCAGACCAAATGTGCCCGGAAGTCGTGTCTATTCCCTTATAGGGTCAATTTTTATATAAAATTAATTATATTTGATTGTTTAGAAGTTGATATTATGAAATATATTAACCAAACGAAATAAAATCAACAAAATCCAAAATTATTTGTGCGGACGAGGGTCGAATCGGACCAAATGTGCCCGGAAATCGTGTCTATTCCCTTATAGGGTCAATTTTTATATAAAATTAATTAAATTTGATAGTTTAAAAGTTGATACTATGAAATATATTAACCAAACGAAATAAAATCAACGAAATCCAAAATTATCCGTGCGGACGAGGATCAAGTCGGACCAAATGTGCCCGGAAATCGTGTCTAATCCCTTATAGGGTCCACTGTCATATAAAATAATGAAATGTGACAGTATGAAAGTTGTTATTATGAAATATATTAACCATACGAAATAACTTCAACAATAAAATCCAAAATTATTCGTGCGGACGAGGGTCGAATCAGACCAAATGTGCCCTGAAATCGTGTCTATTCCCATATAGGGTCCATTTTCATAAAAAATTAATGAAATGTGACAGTTTAAAAGTTTATGTTATGAAATATATTATCCAAACGAAATAAAGTCAACGAAATCCAAAATTATCGGTGCAGACGAGGGTCAAATCGGACCAAATCCCCTATAGGGTCCATTGTCATATGAAATTAATGACATGTGACAGTCTAAAAGTTGATATTATGAAATATATCAGACAAACGAAATGAAATCAAGGAAATTCAAAATTATTCGTGCGGAAGAGGTTCAAATCGGACCAAATGTGCCCGGAAGTCGTGTCTAATCCCTTATAGGGTCCATTATCATATAAAATTAATGAAATATGACAGTTTGAAAGATGATATTATGAAATATAATAGTCCAACGAAATGAAATTCAGGAAATTCGAAATTATTCGTGCGGACGAGGTTCAAATCGGACCAAACGTGCCCGGAAATCGTGTCTATTCCCTTATAGGGTGAATTTTTATATAAAATTAATTAAATTTGATAGTTTAAAAGTTGATATTATGAAATATATCAACCAAACGAAATAAAATCAACGAAATCGACAATTATTCGTGCGGACGAGGGTCAAAGCGGACCAAATGTGCCCGGAAATCAAATTCCCTACAAAATCAGCTTTGTCGTCTATGAAATAACCCTTGTTATTGAAATCGGCTGAAAAAGATCAGGCACGATGATTTTATGTATTTTGGAGCGCTGAACACGAATCTGACATCAGTTTTTCCCGGGCGCGTCAGGATTTTCCCCCAGACGCGAAAAATTCCCTACACAATCAGCTTTGACGTCTATGAAATAACCCTTATTATTGAAATCGGCTGGAAAATGATCAGGCAAGATATTTTTATGTATTTTGGGGCGCTGAATACGAATCTGACATCAGTTCTCCCTGAGCGCTACAGGATTTTCCCCCAGACGCGAAAAATTCCCTACAAAATCAGCTTTGTCGTCTATGAAATAACCCTTGTTATTGAAATCGGCTAGAAAAAGATCAGGCATGATATTTTTATGTATTTTGGGGCGCTGAACACGAATATGACATCAGTTTTCCCCGAGCGCGTCAGGATTTTCCCCTAGACGCGAAAATTCCCTATAAAATGAGCTTTGCGTCGGCTTTAAAGAGATTTTAAGAGAAAAGGGAGAAAGAGAAGAAGAAAACCACTCCATGGATCTTACAGTGATAAACGTGTGCGCGAAACCAGAGAAACAATGTAATAAAATTCTATTTCTAGTATGGAAACCTAGTTTATGTCGAAAAACTCAGGTCACATGTGCTTTTAGTGTGTCTATCAACAACAAAAAATTTTGAAGTAGGTTTAGTCCTCTCCTCTCAAATCCTGCTGAGGCAACTTAAGGTTATATGAGGGATAACTCAGATTCGAGAGACTTACTAAGACCTGGCTACATTATATGTATGATGTCCAATGTAATAAGGCTGACGTTAAACCCGCAAGAATTGCGTTCATAGGAAATTTATTGTATCTAGGGGAAAAGCCAGACCTGCTGCGAAAGAATCAATTTCAGATTCGTATTCAGCACCCTAGAATACATCAAGATATGATTTGCGGGCCGTCTTTCAGATAAATTCAATACTGAGGGTATTCCATGTATAAAATTGCTGATTTTCTAGGGAATCTTTCGCGTCTAGTGTAAAAGCCTGACGGGGTGAGGGTAAACTAACATCATATTCGTATTTAGCGAACCAAAATATATAAAGATATTATACTCCAACCTGTTTACAGACGGTTTCAAAAACAAGGGCAATTTCATACACGAAAAAGCTGACTTTCTAGGGAATTTTCCGCGTTGTTTTAAGGATTTTTTAAGATTTCAAAATAATTAAAAAATGGTAAGATTCCTTGGCAAATTTAAAATGATTTTTTATTTTTAAAAATTAATTTGAAAAAAATATTTAACTAGATTTCAAAACATTTTAAAAATGTCGAAAAGTGTCAAAAAGAAGTTGGAAGATTCTAGTGCAATTTTTTTAATTACGCATAGATTTTGAACAAAAAAATTAGAATCCCTTAAGAATTTTATAAAGTTTTAAGAGGACAACAAAATCTTCTTAAAATTCCGAGGAACATTTAAAATGTATTTTATTTTGAAAAATTTATTTTAAGAGAATATTCAAAAAGATTTTAAATCGTTTCAAAAATTTTTGAAATAGAATCTGGAAGATTTTAAAGAAATTTCTTTAAATTTGCAGGATTTAAAAAAATTGGAATCATTTTAAAAAATATTTAGAAGTTTTAAAAGAATGTCAAGAGTAATTTTAAATTTGAAAAGATTTGAAATGTTAAAGAAAGTGTATAATTTTGGAAGATTTCGAAATAAAATTTTGAAGTGTCTTAAGGATTTTTTAAGGTTTCAAAATAATAAAAAAATTTGTAAGATTCCTTGGAAAATTTAAAAACACTTTTTATTTTGAAACACTAATTTAAAGAGAATATTTAACAAGATTTCCAAAGATGTCAAAAATGGTCAAAAATTGTCAATAAGAATTTGGAAGATTCTAGTACAATTTTTTTAATCATGCATAGATTTAGCAGATTTTGATCAAAGAATTTTAGGCTTTTTTCAAAAAAATGTTTTAAGATTTCAAGAGGATAAAAAAAGTTCTTAATATTCCTAGGAAAATTTTTAATGTTTTTTATTTTGAAAAATTTATTTCAAAAGAATGTTCAAAAAGATTTTAAAACGTTTCAAATTATTAAAAAAATGGTCGAAATAGAATCTGAAAGATTTGAAAGAAATTTCTTTAAATTTGCAGTACTTAAAAAAATTGTAATCATTTTAAAAAATATTCAGAAGTTTTAAAAGAATGTCAAAAATAATTTTAAATTTGAAAAGATTTGAAAGATTAATTTAAAGAGAATATTCAACAAGATTTCAAAAGATGTCAAAAATTGTCAAAAAGAATTTGGAAGATTCTAGTTCAATTTTTTTAATTATGCATAGATTTTGCAGATTTTGAACAAACAAATTAGAAGCTTTCTTTAAAAAAAATGTTGTAAAGGAATAGTTAAATTTTCATTAAAAATATTAATTTACAACCGAAAAAAAATCATTTGCAACAAATAGTTGAATTTTCCACGAAAAACATGAATTTTTAAGGAAAAAAAGTTAAATTTTCTACCAAATAGTTGAATTTTCAACTAAAAAGGATCAATTTTCCACCGTTGAAAAATTAATTTTCCACCAAAAAAAATAAATTTTCAACCAAAGTGATAAATTTTCAAGTAAAATGATGACCCTCAAACTAAAAAAATAAATTTCAAGCAAAATTGTTATAAATTTCAAAAAAGCAGATGAAGTATCAACCAAATAGTTAAATTTTCAGTTAAAAATAGTAAATTTCAAATAAAAAACAGAATATTTAAAATATCATTCAAAAATATTAATTTTCCACCAAAAAAGGCGAATTTTCCACAAATGGTTTAATTTTCAATCAAAAGCATGAATTTTCTACCAAAAAAATGAATTTTCAACCAAAAAAGACAAATTTTCAATAAAATGGATGATATTTCAACCAAAAGAATGACTTTTTAATAAAATTCTTGAATTTTTAACAACCTAGATGAACTTTTAACTGAATAGTTACATTTTGAATAAAAAAAATAATTTTCAACTAAAATTATGAATCTTCAACTTGAATAGTTAATTTTTCATCTGAGCAATCAATTTTCAACCAAAAGAGTTAAATTTGCAATCAAAGAGATGAATTTTTAACTAAAATTATGCATCTTCAACGAAAAAATAAATTTTCAACAAATAGTAGAATTTCCAACCAAAAACATTAATTATCAACCAGTAAGATTAATTTTCTACCAAAAAGAATGAAATTTCAATAAATAGTTAAATTTTCAAGTGAATGGTTTCATTTTCAACTTAATAGTGTAATTTTTAAACAAATAGTTTAATTTTCTATTAGAATAGTGGAAGTTTCGTCCAAAAATATAAATTTTCAACAAAAAAGTTCATTTTCAACCAAATTGTTTAATTTTATGCTAAATTGTTGAATTTTCAACTAACATTGTAAATCTTCAACCGAAGAAAAAAATTGTATCAAATAGTTCAGCTGTAAACCAATTATATGATTTTTCAATAACAAAAAAGTTCTCAACGAAACATGTAATTGTTAATATTTTAACAAAAAAAGATTTTGATTTTCAATAACAAACTGTTAACTGCACCCAAAGAAGACGAATTTTTCAACAAAATATTCCACAATCTGGTTGATTTTTTTTTACTAAAAAATCTTTTTCGGTTGAAAATTCAATTTTTTTGTTAAAAATTCTTTTTTTCTGGTAAAAAATTCTACAGTTTGGCTCATTTTTTTTCTTTCTTGTTTAAAAATTCTACTCTTTTGTTGAAAATTCGTCTTTTTGATAGAAAATTAATAATTTTCATTGAAATTTCATTTTTTAGTTGAAAATTCATGAAATCTGTTAAAAATTCTTCTTTTTTGGTGGGAAATTTATCTTCTTGGTTGGAAATTTATGTTTTTGGGTTAAAAATTCAAGTATTTTGGTAGAAAATTCAACTATTTTCTTGAAAATTCATCTTTTTGGGTGGAAAATTCATTTCGTTTGGTAAAAATGTCATCTTTTTTGGTGGGAAATTTAACTGTTTGGTTGAAGAATAATCTGTTTGGGTTATTTTTTTTTTCAACTATTTTCGGTTATTGATTCAACTATTTTGTTGGAAATTCAATTGCTTGATTAAAAATGAACTTTATTGTTGAAAATTCATATTTTGGGTTTGAAAATTCAACAATTTTGAAGAAACTTCGTCTTTGTGGCTTAAAAATTCCACAATTTGGTTAATTTTTTTTGTACACAAAATTTTTTTTTGTCAAAAATTAAAATTTTTTGTTGAAAATTCGGCTTTTTTGGTGGAAAATTATACAATTTGGTTTATTTTTTTTCTTTCTTGACTGAAAAATCTTTCTTGATTGAAAATTTAATTCTTTTGTTGAAAATTCGTCTTTTTGGTAGAAAATTAATAATTTTCTTTCAAATTCCATTTTTTTGTTGAAAATTTATGAAATCTCTTAAAAATTCTTCTGTTTTCGTAGGAAATTTATTTTCTTGATTGAAAATGTATGTATTTGGGTTAAAAATTCAAATATTTTGGTAGGAAATTCATTTATATGCTTGAAAATTACACTATTTTATAGAAAATTCATCTTTTTGGGTTGAAAATTCAACTCTTTTGTTAAAAATTCGTCTTTTTTGGTAGAAAATTAATCATTTGTGTTCAAAATGCATTTTTTAAATTGAAAATTTATGTACTTTGTTAAAAATTCGTCTTTTTGGTAGAAAATTAATAATTTTCATTGAAATTTCATTTTCTGGTTGAAAATTCATGAAATCTGTTAAAAATTCTTCTTTTTTGGTAGGAAATTTATCTTCTTGGTTGGAAATTTATGATTTGACTATTTTGTTAAAAATTGATTTTTCTTGTGAGCAATAATTATTCTCAGAAAAAATTCAACGAAATTGTGTTGAAAATGTCAAAATTTTGAAGTTATTATCCTTTTGAGAATTCAGTAGTCACGGAAAGTACTAGTCAGCCTGGATGCTAAAGCCAGGTATCATAGTAAAGTCGAAGGATTTTTTTTTAATAACCCATCGCCGGGAAAAACGTTACTGTATCATATTATTTTTCAAACATTGTAAATATATTTTTCAAAATATTATAATTTTTTATTAACAGTAGTAATTTTAGCGGAAAAATTGAAAATTTTTCTTCTCAGTTCAAAATTTAACTATTATTTTTTTTTGTTAACTCATCCGTCTTTCTTGTTTTGAAAATTCGTTTTTATTTATATAAAAATCAATTTTTTAAATTCAAAATGTAACTGTTTGGTTGAAAATGTAACTATTAATTTTTTTGTTAAGTATTCATCTTTTATTTGTTGAAAATTAAACTACTTACTCCTTTGTCGAAAATCTATTTTTTTTGTCTAAATTCATCATTTCAGTTAAAACTTCATCTCGTTGTTTAAAAATTTAACTCATTTGTTGAAAATTTGTTGAAAATTTGTTGAAATTACCTTTCTTTGATTTAAAAATAAAAAATATTTCGGTTGTTAATAATTAATTTTTTAAGTTAAAAAATCAACGTTTTAGTTGAAAATCATATCTAATTTAAAATTCAAATATTTTTTTGAAATTTTTTTTCTCCATGGCGAACATTAATTTTTTAATTGAAAACTAAATTTTTTCATTTTTAGTCCAAATTTTGTTAAAAAGTCTTTGTTTTTGTAACACATTTTTTTTACTGAAAATTCAACTATTTCAGTTTTGGTGAAAAAATTATGTTTTTCAGTTGAAAATTAAATTCTTTGGTTGAAACTTCGACTAATTGATAGAAAATTGAACTACTTCTTCGAAAATTAATGTGTTTTGTTAAAAATTTGCCTTCTTCGTGAAATATTAATATCCTTGATTAAAAATTCAACTTTTTAATTTAAAAATTCATCTGTTTTGGTTGAGAATTCAACTTTTTTGTCGAAGATTCGTCTTTATTGGTAGAAAGCAACTTTTTTTTTTAAATAAAAAAAGTTGTTGTTGAGTTAGCAACTATAATATTTTGTTCTTGAAAATCATGTTCATTATTTTTAATTTCTACAACCCCTTCGCAAAAGAACAGAAATCTTCTTCGCTGAAAAAGGATCCTTTCCCTTCGCTGAAAAAAGATCTTTCTTCTTCGCTGAAAAAAAGATTTTTTTTTCTTCGTTGAAAAAAGACCTTTTTTCTTCGCAAAAAAAATATCTTTCTCCTTTGCTGAAAAAAGATTTTTCTCCCATATTGAAAAAAGGACCTTTTTCCTTTTCTGAAAAACCATCTTTCTCCTTCGCTGAAAAAATATATTTTTCCTTCGCAAAAGAAAAAAGATCTTTTTCCTTCGCTAAAAAAGAATCTTTCCGCATCGCAAACAAAAATTTCTCCTTTGCTGAAAAAAATCTTTCTCCTTCGCTCAAAAAAGTTCTTTCTCCTTCGCTAAAAAAAAATCTTTCTCCTTCGCAAAAAAACATCAATCTTCTTCGCTGAAAAAAGATCCTTTTCCTTCGCTGAAAAAAGATCTTTCTCCTTCGCTGAAAAAAAGTTTTTTTTTCTTCGTTGAAAAAAGACCTTTTTTCTTCGAAAAAAAAAATATCTTTCTCCTTCGCTGAAGAAAGATCTTTCCCCTTCTATTGAAAAAAGATTTTTTTTCTGCGTTGAAAAAAGACCTTTTTCCTTCGCAAAAAAAAGACCTTTCTCCCTCGCTGAAAACAAAATCTTTCCGCATCGCAAAAAAAAATTTCTCCTTTGCTGAAAAAAATCTTCCTCCTTCGCTGAAAAAAGATTTTTTTTCCTCATCGTAAAAAGACCTTTTTCCTTCGCTGAAAAACGACCTTTCTGCTTCGCTGGAAAAAAATATTTTTCCGTCGCAAAAAAAAATAGATCTTTTTCCTTCGCTGAAAACAAAATCTTTCCACATCGCAAAAAAAAAAAATTTCTCCTTTGCTGAAAAAAAATCTTACTCCTTCGCTGAAAAAAGATCTTTTTTTCTTCATTGAAAAAAAGACCTTTTTCCTTCGCTGAAAAACGATCTTTCTCCTTCTTTGGCAAAAAAAATATTTTTCCTTCGCAAAAAAAAAAGATCTTTTTCCTTCGCTGAAAAGAAATCTTTCCGCATCGAAAAAAAAAATTCTCCTTTGCTGAAATAAATCTTTCTCCTTCGCCCAAAAAATTCTTTCTCTTTCGCCGAAAGAAAATCTTTCTCCTTCGCAAAAGAACAGAAATCTTCTTCGCTGAAAAAGGATCCTTTCCCTTCGCTGAAAAAAGATCTTTCTTCTTCGAGTTAAGAAACATAGTTGTTAAAAGGATTTATAATTGCCTATAACTATCTTCTCTTAGATAAGTGCTAAAAAGTTGCGATTTTTCCTGAACTCTCAAACGTGTTGCCCGCTTTTTACTTAGTGAGGTAATAATTGATGCAAGTTAACAAACATGCTCATCCAAACAATTGATCATTGTTTATAACTATATTCTCTTAAAGTAATGCTAGAAAGTTGCTTTTTTTCTGAAATATTTAGTATTGCTTTGAATTTTTAGTTATGAACAAATTATAAGTGAACCTCAACAAGAATAATTTTTTAAAAGGTATTTCACTTTTTTAAGTGAATTATTTTTGCTCTTTTCCCAATGTTTGAAAAAATTAATTCAAATAAAAAAGCTATCTTACACAAGAGACAAACACAAAGAATGGAATAATTAGGAGTAAGTGGGATAACTAGGTGTGTAAACGACTTGTAAAAGTTTTGTTTGGAATCACAACAATAAGTTTATTGCAATAATTGATCATTATCCAGGTTTTTAAAAAAAAAATTTTAGTCAGTTATTACGAGTTGATTACGTGTTAAAAGAACAAAGTTTAAATGTTCAAAATAGCCAAAAAATGCATTTGCTAATTAATTTTGTTCAAATAATCATCAATTGTTATTGATTCATAGCAAGAAATGGTTGATAAATAATTGGCTGTTAATTGCTGGGAGAGAAGTGAAATTTTTTAGTTGATTGTCATTAAAATATCCCTAAAAGTTTATAAACCAGTTAATAAAATTCGATTACTTTAAAAGAACCGAGCTAGTACGTCGGAAAATAGCCCACCAGTGCATTTGTTGATTAATTTTATTTCAATAAGCATCAATTGTTATTAACTGACAAAATATGACAACTAGGTGTCATTGCCGAGTAATTTTTGGTCTATCCTAAGGAAAAACTTTATTTATTACATCATAAATAGTTGATGTCGATAATGACTTATACAATTTTTGTATTAAAAAAATCCATAACTTACATGAGATCCACATATAAAACCTTTTGGTGTATAAATTTGTTTAGATTTAGTGCAAACCGTGTGATGAATCGCAGCCAATCCCCATCAAACCACTTTCACCCCAGTTTCAAAATCATAAATTTCGTTCAAAAACAAGAAACCTTTCTAATTAATTATTTTTAACCAGGTTAGTTTGTTCCCTTCAGGACATAACAATAGTTCACAAAATTAAACCAAATATTTTAATTTTGAATGGAATTTTCTCAACCTGATAATTGAATTTTCAACCAAAAAGTTTATATTTCTTCAAAAAAAAAAAAAGAAATTTTCTACAAAATAGATAAATTTTCAACCAAAAATACAATAGTTAAATTTTAAGTCAGAGAAATAAGTTTTTTAACAAAATAAAATAAATTTTCATGGAAATAGTTAAATTTTCACCCAGACAGATGAATTTTCAACTAAAAAGATTAAATGCCCATCAAAAAAATCCACGAAAAATTAAATAAATAATTTTTTAGTTAAAAAAATTCATTTTTAATCAAAAAACTAATTTTTGACCCAAGAAATGAAATTTTGAAAACAAAAAAAATTAATTTTCTACCAAAACAGTATAATTGTTAACAAAATACGTGAATTTTAAACCAAATATTTTAATTTTCAATGGAATTTTCTCAACCTAATAATTGAATTTTCAACAAAAAAGTTTATATTTCTACGAAAAAAAAGAAATGTTCTAAAAAATAGATACATTTTCAACTAAAAAAGATGAATTTTTAACAAAAAGGAAGAATAGCTTAATTTTCAGTTAGAGAAATAAATTTGTTAACCAAATAAAATAAATTTTCAACCATAAAGATTAAATGTCTATAAAAAAATGTCGACGGGAAATGGAATAGTTAAATTTTTAGTTAAAGAAGTTAATTTTCAATTCAAAAGAAAAAAAAACTAATTTTCTACCAAAAAAGAATAATTTTTAACAAATTACATGAATTTTTAATCAAATATTTTAATTTTTAATGAAATTTTTAACCAAAAAGGTTATATTGGTATAAAAAAGACTATTTTTTAACAAAATAGATGAATTTTCAACTAAAAAAGATCAATTTTCAATAAAAAATAGAATATTTTAATTTTCAGTTAGAGAAATAAGTTCTTAAACAGATAAAATAAATTTTCACCTAAAAAGATTAAATTTTCATAACAACGAATTTCGACCAAAAATTGAATAGTTAAATTTTTAGTTAAAAAAAATTAATTTGCAATAAAAAGAACTACTTTTCAACCAAAGAAGTTATATTGCCACCAAAAAATTAATTTTCTACAAAAAAAGAATAATTGTCCACAAAATACGTGACTTTTAAACCAAATATTTTAATTTTGAATGGAATTTTCTCAACCTGATAATTGAATTTTCAACCAAAAAGTTTATATTTCTATTTTTTTAAGCAAAGAATTAACTATTTCATTTTTGGTTGAAAGTTGATCTTTTTTAGTTCAAAATTCAACTATTTGGACATTTGGTTGAATATTTGGCTTTTTTAGTTGAAAATTAATGCATTTTGTTGAAAAGGCGTCTTTTTTGGTATAAAATTAATCTTTTTGTTTGAAAATTTATCTTTTTAGTTAAAGATTAAAGTGATCCTGTTAAATATTCATAATTTTTGTAAATTCATCTTTTTGGTTGAAGATTTGCTTTTTTTTATTTTTTTTACTTAAAATTTAACTCGTCCCTTTTTGGTTAAAAACTGATATTTCTCAGATGAATATTCTACTATTTGGTTGAAAAATGAGTTTTTTTTTAAATTGAAAATTCAACTATTTGAACATTTGGTTGAATGTTTGGGTTTTTTAGATGAAAATTAATGCATTTTGTTGAAAATTCGTATTTTTTGGTAGCAAATTAATCTTCTTGGTGGAAAATTCGTCTTTTTGGTTGAAAATGCAACTATTACAGTTGAAGATTTATCATTTTAGTTGAAAATTGATCTTTTTTGTTTAAAATTCAACAATTCCAGTTGAAGATTCATTATTTTAGTTGAAAATTCATTAGTATAATTGAAAATTAATTTTTTTAACCAAAAAATTAACTATTTTTATTTTTGGTTGAATATTGATATTTTTTTAGTTCAAAATTCAACTATTTGAACATTTGGTTGAATATTTTGCTTTTTTTAGTTCAAAATTAAAGTATTTGGTTAAAAAGGCGTCTTTTTTGGTTTAAAATTAATCTTTTTGTTTGAAAATTTACCTTTGATCAAAGTGTTCCAGTTAAATATTCATAATTTTTGTAAATTCATCTTTTTGGTTGAAGATTTGCTTTTTTTTTGGTGGAAAATTAATTTTTTTACTTAAAATTTAACTAGTCCCTTTTTGGTTAAAAACTGATATTTCTCAGATGAAAATTCTACTATTTGGTTGAAAACTGATTTTTTTGTTTAAATTGAAAATTCAATTATTTGAACATTTGGTTGAATTTTTGGGTTTTTTAGCAGAAAATTAATACATTTTGTTGAAAATTTGTCTTTTTTGGTAGAAAATTAATTTTCTTGGTGGAAAATTCGCCTTTTTGGTTGAAAATGCAACTATTCCAGTTGAAGATTCATTATTTTAGTTGAAAATTTATCTTTTTGTTTTAAAATTCAACCTCTTGAAAATTCCTTGAAATTTATTAAAATACCCTAGAATCTTTCAAATTCTTCGAAATCCCTTCAAATTATTGAAATCAAATGAAAATTCCTTGAAATCTTTAAAAATATCATAAAATCGTTAAAAAGTTCAAGTCTTTGAAAATACCTTGAAATACTTTTAAATCTGTGAAATACTACAAAATCCCTTAATTTTTGTAAATAAAATCTGTGAAATCCACTAAAATATTATAAAATCCCGTAAAATTACATGAAATCTGATAATATTTCCATAAATCTTGAAAAATTGATTAAAATACCTTGAAAGTTTTTAAAATCCCTTGAAATCATTGAAATCCTCGGAAATCTGATAAACTGCTTTGGAATTTTTTTGGAAATGCTAAAACCTTGTAGATCCTATAAAATCGTCCCACGTCTTTTGAAATTCTATGAAATGCTTTAAAATTCATGAAAATTTTTTGAATCGCTTAAACTCATTTTAATCCTTTGAAATTCTTAAATATCTTGAAAATGCCTCGAAATCTTTTGAAATACACGAAAATATTTTAAATCCATTGAAATATATTTAAATCGCTTAGGACTATTTAAACTTTAAAGCTCTTGAAAATTCCTTGTAAGTTTTAAAGATACCCTGAAATCTTCAAAATAATTTTCAATCACTTTAAATTATTGAAATGTGTTTAAAAATCCTTGAATTATTTTAAAATACCCTAAAAATATTTCTAATCTGGTTCTACAGCCAATCAGAAGTGCCTCATTTTTCCGCAAAAAAAATCAAAAAGTATACTTTCTAAACATTAAAATATTTTGTCAATTTATTTCAAAAAAATTTCCTTAAGTAATGACATTCAGTTTTTAATGATATTTGAATTGTGTAAGGCAAAAGAATATTTAAAAATATGCAACTAACAATTTTTACATTCCCAAAAATAAAATTCAAACTTAATTGTTTGTTCAATACAGTAAGTACAGAACTTCAGGTAGTTGTCATGCCAAAAAACAGATATCTGACAAACAGTTTCTCTATGACTTTAAAAACCAAATATTATTACTAATGATATCATTTCAAATAAAAAACATTATTTTAACCGAAAAAGGCTTGAATTATAATAAATGATGACTTATTTTTTTAGGCAAAATATTCTCAGGGTGGCCACTATTTTTTCAATTTTTGTCTCCCGGCTTTCTCCCGGTTTTCCCGGTTAATACTTCAATGCACTTGCAGGTAATTGCGCCTCTACCACGAATATCCTTTCTCTTCACATGATAAATGTAAATGTGAATGATCGTTATGGTCCCACCTTTGGTTCATTCAATATTATGGGTACTCACCTTTGGTGTTCTAGGTTCGTAAATGAGGAAAGTTCCTTGAAAAATTTATGCAATTTGTTTTGACAATTATTACTTAATATACTTAAGTTCTTATGATTTATTACGTTTATGACAATTTCATTAGCAAAGGTGTTATTTAGTGTTCTATAATTGTTCTTTTGTTTTGCTTTCTGATAATGCTGCAATAATTGGTTGTCATGGATGGAATGGAAAAAGCACATGCTTACAATGATTGCTAAATAAATAATGACTTAGGTGTCATTTATAAACTAAGTTAACAATTTGGAACCAATTTAAAACTATTTTTCGTTTCAAACGCTAATCTTTAGAAATGAATAAAGAGGTATTTTAAATATTTGAATATTATACTCCGTTGTCCAAAACTCGTTTAAAACAGGCGAAATAGGCTGATCTAAGAAAAACAAGCGGGAGAATATTTTTTAAATAAAATTAATGTAGATAGCATATTAAATTCAATATGACAAGCTTTAAATTTCTAAGATTTTAAATCGAAATATATTACATTTTCAACAAAATAGTTGAATTTTTATATAAAAACATTAATTTTCTACCAAACAGAGAAGAATGAAAAAAAAGAAGAGTTTCGTCGAAAATAGTTGCTTTTTCAACAAAGAGGGTAATTCTCAAACAAGAAATGATTTTTTTCCATAAAAGATGCATTTTCATGAATTTTTAACCAAATTGTGGAATTATCAACTAAGAAAGATCAATTTTCAATTTAGAATATGAATTTTTACCAAAAAGTGGAATAGATACATTTTCAGTTTTCAACCTAGAGAGATGAATTTTCAACAAAATAGTTACATTTTCAACCAAAGAGATGAATTTTCAACTTCAAGTGACCAAGCTTGAAAACAAATTAATTTTCAACAAAAGAGTTCAACATTCAACCAAATAGTTGAATTTTCAACGGAAAAGATGATTTTTTGACCAAAAAATTCATTTTTACCAAAAAATACGAATTTACAACAAAATACATGAACTTTTAACCCAATAGTTTAATTTTCGACTAAAATGGATAAATTTTTCATCAAATATTCAAATTTTCACACCAATAGTTTAATTAGCTGTTGGCGAAATTTTGCAAACTCTGCTCCATATACTTTGACTTTTAGAAGTGAAGCATCTAGATGGAGCAATGTACTTTCCTCACTTCTGATGTTAAAATTCAGGCCAAGGGTCTCGGTCGCTTGTTCGGCGGCTTTGTAAAGGAACGCTCCATCACCAATCATCTCGTGGTTCCTACCCATTTTTAGGAAAGGATATGTGACATTGGCAACGACATAAGCTACACTCAAAACAATTCGGGTATGAAGACGTTGGAGATTCAGAAGTCCGCATCCGCCTTAATCGCGTGAAATGTATAATCGCCGTGCTGACGGCCTTAAGTTCTTTTTTCGTCCATTGAACCGCCCTAAGCGAGTAGAGTAGAACCGGGACGGCAAGCATTTTAGTCGCAGATACCTTGTTCAAAGCCGACAGATTGGAAGCCCAAATATATATATATATATATACATATATATAATTAAAAAATAAGGTCAGACAACCACCGCAGGGTCCCACTGGAAGCAACTGACATCTAAAAATGTCACCGGCTCCAAGCAGGACAGCAGTAAATCTCACTCATGGCCACGTCTCACAACCGTGAGATGAGTGTTCACAGGACACGACGAAATCACAACGACAGGCCAGCGAAACCATCGTGTGTTTTGAGTACACGAAGCAACCCAAGGATGACAGCTTCCTTCATCCATCTCACAAGTGACTTGGCATATTTTTGCCACGCGGCTATGGCTTTAAGGTTACGAACCAGTGATAGTTTTGTACCTCAAAAAGCACCTATCACAAGCACAATTACTTGTACCGAATATTCTGGGTACAGTAGTTGCAGCTTCCTTTCAAGGTCTTCATACCTTTTCTCCTTTTCATTCTCCTTGGCAGTGATAGTGTATTTGGAAGAAGCCGAGAATTCGATCACAAATATAGTTCGTTTCACGACGTCTTGGAGAAGAATGTCAGGCCTCGAGTGTGCAACGGAAACTTCTGTCCGAAAATTATAGTTCCAGAAAATTTGGCGCTTTTCGTTTTGGACAATTGACTCTATCTCAGTTGGAGCGTTCGGAAAGGCAGGATCGCGGCCAGCACCGTGAGAGCGACAAAGATGGTAATGAAGTACCCTTAGGGCCGAATTGTGACTGCAGATATAGGTCGTTCCTGCGTGGGTGCGACACCTCGCCAGAATGTGTTCTAGGTTCTCAGCGTGTGTATGACACCAACAAAATAGTTGAATTTTCAACCAGAAACAAGAAGTTCCAACCAATTTGTTTGATTTTCAACTAAAAAAGATAATTTTTAATAGAAAATGGAATAGTTATATTTTTAATTCAAATATATAATTTATCAAAATAAAATAAAAAATTTCAAGAAAATAATTAAATTTTCAAACAAAGAGATAAATTTTCAACTAAAATGAATATTTTTCAACCAAATAGTTAAATTTTCAACAAAATAGATGAATTATCAACTAAAAAAGATCAATTTTTTATTGAAAATGGAATAGCTACATTTTTGTTTTAAAAAATTAATTTTTTACCGAAAAAAACAACAATTTTTCAACAAAAGAGTTAAATTTTGAAGCAAATAGATGAATTTTAAACTAAAATGAATTATTTTCAACCAAATAGTTGAATTTTCAACAAAATACGTGAATTTTTAACCAAATAGTTTGATTTTCGATTAAAAAGGATAAATTTATCATCCAAAATGGAACAGTTAAATTTTTTATTAAAAAAATTATTTTATGCCCCCCCCCAAAAAAATCAACAAAATAGTTGAATTTTAAACCAAACGCATGAATTTCCAACCAAATTGTTTGATTTTCATCTAAAAGAGATGATTTTTTAATAGAAAATGGAATAGTTAGATTTTTAATTCAAATATATAATTTACCAAAATAAACAACTTTTCAACAAAATAATTAAATTTTCAAACAAAGAGGTGAATTCTTAACTTAAATGAAGAATTTCCAACCAAATATTTGAATTTTCAACAAAATACATGATTTTTCAACCAAGTAGTTTGATTTTCGGCTATATAAGATAAATGTAGAATCAAAAATGGAATAGTTACATTTTTAATTTAAAAAATGAATTTTCGCCTTTTCGTAAAAATTAATCTTATTGCTTGAAAATTAATCTTTTAAGGCTTAAAACTCAACTCTTTGGTTAAAAATTCAACTGTCTTGTTGAGCCGACGTCCTTTTGAATTGAAAATTCAATTTTGATGGTATGAAACTCATATTTTTTTATTAAAAATTCATCTATTTTATTGAAAATTCGTCTCCTTTGGTTGAAAGTTTATCTATTAGTTGAAAAATCATCTTTCCTAGTTGAAAATTAACTGTCTTTTTGAAAAGTCATCGTTTCGTGTGGGAAGTGGGGAAGGGAGGGGAAAAGAGTTGTGGTGTATTAGGGGAAATTAGTCATTTTGTTCAGAATTCCTCCTTTTCGGTACAAAATTCATTTTCTTGGTTAAATAATCAACTATTTACTTAAAACAATTCTTTTTTGTTGAAAATTCGTCTTTTTTGTTTGACTTCACCTCTTTTTCACCAAAATACATGAATTCTGAACCAAATAGTTAAATTTTAAATAAAAATAGTAAAGTTTTCAAACCATGCGTTGCATTTTTAATCCAAAAATTTGATTTTCTACCAAAAAAAACGAATTTTTAACAAAATAGTTGCATATCTACCAGAAAGACGAATTTTCAACAAAATACATAAATTTTTGACCGAATAGTTGAATTTTTTTCCAAAAAATAAGAATTTTTAACAAATTACATACGCTTTCAACAAAATATTTTGACCAATGGATTTAACCAAAAATGCTGTTGTGTAATTTTTATTGAAGCGAATTAATTTTCAATAAAAAAGACATATTTTCTACAAAACAATTTAATTTTTTATCAAATAGTTGAATTTTATACCAAATTGTGAAATTTTCCAGTCAAAAAGACGATTTTTCTATAAAACAGTTGAATTTTCAAACCAAAAATATGAATTCTCAACAAAAAAATTATTTTACAACCAAGGAGTTTAATTTTTAATTCAGAAAGATGAATTTTCAACGAAAAATCTAATATTTCATATTTCAAGAAATAATATTTTGATTTAAAATAAAAAATAGTTGGGTTCACCCGAAAAAGACAGTTTTTCAACAAAATACTTAAATATTCATCTGAAACAGTTAAATTTTCAACTAAACAATGGAAATTTTTATCAAGAAAGTTAATTTTCAAGCGAAACGGACCAATTTTCAATTGAACAGTTCCATTAAAAAAAAAAAAAAAAAAAAATGAATTTCTATAAAAAGAGATACATTATCCAACAAAAATGTTAATTTTAAAACATGAATAATAATTTTCGACCAAAAAATACGTTTTTTCAAAAAAAAAAGAGATGAATTTTCAACTAAAAAAAGACAAACTTTCAACCAAATACTTTAATTTTCAGTTAAAAAAATTAATTTTCCACAAAAAAAGACAACAAATTTTCAGCCAATGTGATAAATTTTTAATAAAATGCTGTGTTTTTTACTGAAATAGATGAATTTTCAGCTGGAGGAAATAATTCTTAAGTAAAATACATGAATTTTTAACAAAAGAGTTTATCTTTCAACCGAGTACTTGTAAAAGTAATTCCTTGTTTTTGGCATTCCACGTCAATTAGAAAGCCCTTGTCACCCATTACCGCCTCTGAAAGAGAAACTATATTCAGAATTCTTGAGTAAATTTGACAGTGTTACATTTTTTGTAGTGTGAGTACGTTCCAATTCTACATGTTAAACATTTTCGTTTTGGAATGGGAATTTCCGTGCAGTCCGAAATAATTCTCGTTGATGGAAAATTTGCGAAAGCTTTTGGCATATTCTCCAATATTTCTTCTTTTTTCAAGCGATCGAATTAATTTCTTCAGAACTTTATGCACTCCAAGAAGCATCGCGTGAAGAGTTCTTCTGCAATAAGTTACTGAAATTCTAAATAAGACTGCCAGGCATGCAAAGGTCATGTTCTGCTTTAATTTGGTCATTGTCAGGATAATTCTACTTCTCGTGCTTAGGAGAATCTTTTTGTTCTTATTTGAATCCTTGCCTTGTTTTTTTTTCGCTGCTATATTCATTCCTATATAATCGAGAGTACTGAAAGATTTCAGTCCTGTTACTGCAATTAAAGCTCTATCATTTTTCAGTAAATCTGGCAAAGCAAAACTGTTTTATTTGCAAACTTATGTTTTCTCTTGAGAATTATTAAAAATCTCCGAAAGGTTAGTTTGTATTTCCATTTTATCACTTGAAACTGAATATTTATTCGACATTTGTATTAAAGGATTCTTTTTCTGTTCGGATAGCTGGCGGACCGATCAAACTCAAGCATTACGCTACAACGTAATGCTAAAGTAATGCTAAAGTAATATGGCATTATAATTAATAAAAGAAACAAAAAAATTATGTAAACTGTTGCAATTATAATAATACGTTAAAATTTACGTTGAATGGTCATGCCGTTTTTGCAACAAGTTTCTTTTTCAGCGTTAAACAATGAAAAAATAATGTGGCTGTCATTAGAGTCTGCTAACGGCGGCTTCAAGCGGGTTACCAATATGCAGGGGCCCGACTTCAATGCTAGCCACGTTTTTTAATTTTTTTTTATTTTAACGCTGGAAAAGCAACTCGTTGCAATTACGGCATGACCATTTAACGTAAATTTTGACGCATTATTATAACTGCAGCAATTTGCATATTTATTTTGCTTCTTTTAATAATCATAATGTCATATTACTTTCGCATTACTTTAACATTACGCTAAGTTAACGTAATAAGGTTCGGTTCCGTGCCAAATGATCTACAAAATAGTTGTATTTTGAAATCGAACATATGAATCTTCAACAAAAATTTATTTTTCAACAAAATAAAATAGTTGATTTTTTTTAAATTTTGTCAAAATTTTTGTTTTGAATTTTAAACCAAAAAAAATGTTGATTGAAATCAAACTCATTTGAATTGAAAAAAACAAGAATTTTCAACAAAATAGTAGAATTTTCAACCAAAATAAATTAGATATTTTTACCAAAAGAGATCAATTTTGATACAAAAAAGTCGAATTTTGAAACAAGAAAGAACAAAATTTCTACTGAATTGTTGCATTTTCAAGCCAAGAAGCCAAATTTTTTACAAAACAGTTGTATTTTGAAATCGAAAATATGAATTTTCAACAAAAATTTATATTTCAACAAAATAAAACAGTTGATTTTTTTTTTAAAATACATGAATTTTAAACCAAAAAAAATTTTGAATGGAATCAAACTCAGTTGAGTTAAACAAAAAAAAATTAATTAAAAAAAAAATTGAATCTTCAACCAAAATAAATTACATTTTTTTACCAAAAGAAATTAATTTTAAAAGAAAAAAGTCAAATTTTGAAACAAGAAAGAAAAAAATGTCTACTGAATTGTTGCATTTTCAAGCCAAGACGCCAAATTTTCTACAAAATAGTTGTATTTTGAAATCGAACATATGAATTTTCAACAAAAATTTATTTTTCAACAAAACAAAATAGTTGATTTTTTTTTTACAAAATACATTAATTTTCAACCAAAATAGATTAATTCTCAATGAAAAATATAATACTTAATATTATTTCAATCAAAAAGATTTTTATTGAAATCAAACTCAGTTGAATTCAACAACAAAAAAAGAATTTTCAACAAAATAGTTGAATTTTCAACTAAAATAAATTAGATTTTTTTTTACCAAAAGAGATCAATTTTGAAACAAAAAAGAAAAAAATGTCTACTGAATTGTTGGATTTTCAAGCCAAGAAGACAAATTTTCTACAAAAGAGTTGTATTTTGAAATCGAAAATATGAATCTTCAACAAAAATGTATTTTTCAATCAAATAAAATAGATTATTTTTTTGTCATTTTTGTTTACATTTTTTTATAATTTTAAAACAAAAAAGATTTTGATTGAAATCAAGCCCAGTTGAATTCAACAAAAAAAAAAGAATTTTCAACAAAATAGTAGAATTTTCAACCAAAACAAATTAGATTGTTCTTGCTCGAATTATCCTGCTAATTTTATGTTGGTTGATGATTCATCATTTTAGTTGAAACCCTTTTTTTTGTGTTCAAAATTCAACTATTTTGTTGAAAAATTTTTGTTGCAGATTAATTTTTTTAACTGAAAATTGAACTATTCCATGTTTGATTTAACATTTAC
The DNA here is from genome assembly GCA_011634705.1 of Andricus grossulariae. NCBI lineage: Eukaryota > Metazoa > Arthropoda > Insecta > Hymenoptera > Cynipidae > Andricus > Andricus grossulariae. Next base: position 201,372,973 of record JAABKJ010075445.1, on the reverse strand, counting down.
ATTCTTCAGTTTAAAATTCAGCTATTTATTTGAAAATTTCTGTATTTTGTTGAAACTTTATCTTTTGTGGTAGAATATTAATCTTCTTGGTGACTAATTCACCTTTTTGGTTGAAAATTCATTTATTTGGTTGGAAATTTAACTATTAGGTTGAAAATTTCTTTAAAAATTAAAATTTTGATTGAAAATTCATGTATTTTGTTAAAAATGAATCTTTTTGTTTAAAAATTCAATTCTTCGATTGAAAATTATTTTTTTTTTTACTGAAAATGTAGGCATTTCATTTTTGCTGGAAAATTGATATTTTTTTAATTGAAAAATCACTTCTCAATTTTTTGTTAACTGAAAAGTCCATTATTTTGGTAGAAAATGCATATTTTTGGATTGTAAATTCAACTCTTTTTGTCAAAAATTTATCTATTTGGTTTGAAAATTAGTCTGTTTTTGGTTAAGGATTCAAATAATTTGTTGAAAATTCGTATTTTTTGGATTAATTTAACTGTTTTTGATTGAAAATTAAAATATATTTAGGTGAAAATATCAACTATTACACTTTTTGTTGAGAATTCGTTTTTTTTTCATTGAAGATTCATCACTTTGGTTGAAAATGTAACTATTTTGTTGAATGTTCCTAATTGGCATTGAGGAAAAGCGACAACAGTTTTTTTTTAGATTTTCATGACATACCCATTTTTTTATAGAAGGATTCGTCTTTTTTTTAATCAGGCCCTACAATTTTGCAAAGTTCATAGTTAAAATTCAATTTAATTTTAGTTGAAAATTTATCTCTGCGGTTGACAAATCAACTACTTGGTTGAAAATTTATATTTTTTTGGTTCAAAATTAATTTTTTTTTTCTACTACAAATGTAACTGTTCTTTTTTTGGTAAAAAATTTACCTTTTCTAGTGGAAAATTTAACTATTTCGTTATAAATTCATCTATTTTGTTGAAAATCTGTCTTTTTTTTGAGAGAGAGAGAATTAATCTGTTTTGGTTACGGATTCAACTATTTTGTTGAAAATTTGTTGTCTTGGTTCGTTATGAATCATCAACAAAAAAAATGAAATTTTCACAAATTAGTTCCACTTTCAACTAAGTATTGACGATTTTTCAGCCAAAAAAGAGAAATAATTCACAACGAAAAATGTAATAGTTTAAATTTAAATATTTTTTTTTTTATATTTTAAACCAAAAAAAGGTGAATTCAACTAAAAAATAAGAATTTAACAAAATAGTTGAATCTTAAGTCAAAAAAATAAATTTTTAACCAAAAATGATGAATTTAAAAAAAAAAGAAAAGAAATTTTAATCAAATAATTCAATTTTCAAATGAAAAACGTAATTTTCTACCAAGAAATACAATTTTAAACCAAATACATGAACGTAAAAATAAAAAAGATGAATTGTCCAGAAAAAAAAAAATAAATTTTCAACAAAATAATTAAATTTTCCAACAAAAAAAAAGACATTTTTAACTAAAAAGCTTGAACCAACAAAATCAATTTTTAAACAAATAGTTGAATTTTCAACCCTAAAGATGAATTTTCTATTTTAAAAAATACAAATTTTTAACCAAAAATAGAATAGTTAAAATATTAGAATAATACATTTTCAACAAAAAAAAAAAAGAATTTCCAACCAAAAATAAAAAAGTTAAATTTTCAACAAAAAAAATGAAATTTTCACAAATTAGTTCCACTTTCAACTAAGTATTGACGAATTTTTAACCAAAAAAGAGAAATAATTCACAACGAAAAATGTAATAGTTGAAATTTAAATCGAAATTTTTTAATTTTAAACCAAAAAAAAAGGTGAATTCAACCAAAAAATATGAATTTAAAAAAATAGTTTAATCTTCAATCAGAGAAATAAATGTTTAACCAAAAATTATGAATCTTCAACAAAAAAAATGAAATTTTAATCAAACAATTCAATTTTCAATTAAGACAAAATAATTGTCTACCAAAAATTATAATTTTAAACAAAAAACATGAATTTAAAAATAAAAAAGATAAATTTTCCAACAAAAAAAAGAAATTTTCAACTAATAACATGAAACTTGAACCAACAAAATCAATTTTTAAACAAATAGTTGAATTTTCAACCCTAAAGATGAATTTTCTCTTTTAAAGAATAAAAATTTTCAACCAAAAATAGAATTGTTAAAATATTAGAATAATACATTTTCAAAAAAAAAAAAAAAATCAACAACAAAAAAACTGATTTTTCGCAAAATAGTTAAATTTTTTTGTCTTGCACACTACCTCCAAAAAACTATTAATACTTCACTTTTTCCTATCAAACACTCTCAGATTTGACATTTGGTCTACATTGGACCGCATATCATTTGACCAAACACAACGGATTACAGATCTTTCTACTCATAAACAAAAAATAAAATTTGACAAATTACTTCGAGTAAGGCACGCATCATTAACTAACACAGTAAAAAACATCTCTAACTATCCTTTCAGCAATGAAATAATTTCAGCCTTATCTAAAGGACATAATTTTGCTGTAGCTCCCTCCGAAATCCCAAAAGCAGAAATCATCAGTAATTTGTAATCCAGAATATATACCCTTCCACCCGAAAAAGCGAATGATGTACGGCGTAGGACATCCAACATCTTACGCCAAGCTCAATTTCCCTCTTCAAACTTAACAAAACAAACAAAAACAGCAATTAAAGAAATCAATCAGAATAAAGACATGATAATATTACCCGCAGACAAAGGTAACACAACAGTAAGAATGAATAAAGAAGACTATAAAAACAAAATCATGGACCTTCTAACTAATGATACATATGCAAAACTTATAAAAGACCCTACAAAAACAATACTTAGCAAAACAAAAACAATTCTAAAAGACTTTCAACTTGGCAGCGAAACAATATCTAAATTAATACCTACTAATCCCACCTCTCCAAGACTCTACGGACTCCTAAAAATCCACAAAAACAACATTACACTCAGACCGATAGTCAACGCAATAAACTCACCAACTTACAACCTAGCATGCTTTCTCGCCAAAGAACTGAATCCTTTAACAGGAAACTCTATCACGCACGTCCAAAACTCTTTTGACTCCATCAGAAAGGTAAAACAGATCCACATTCAATCCCAAAACATCTTAGTTCATTTTGACGTAGAATCTCTCTTTACGAAAGTAACAATCTCTGATACAATCGATATTATTAAATCCTTTGCGAACTTTCCTTTCGATTATATACCTTTGATAGAACTCTGTCTCCATAATACCTACTTCCTTTTCAATAACCAAATCCACGAGCAAACTTCAGGAGAAGCAATAGGATCTCCAATCTGACCTGTAATAGCCTACATCTTTATGGAAAATCTAGAAACTAAAATCTTTAACAAAATCTAAGCTCAAACCGGAATTTTGGTGCCGTTACGTTGACGACACTTTTGTCATCTGGAGACATGGACTAGATGAAAACGTAAAAGTTGTGTCTTTGTAATTTTCGAGAAAAAAATTATACAAATTTCTAAGGCTCGACGCTGTTTACTGACCAATGCAAAGTTCAGCATTTATTTAATCTAAAAGTACAGTTTCTTTCACAGAAAAGTATTACTGAACACGATCTGCATTACATTACGTTATATTACACCAGTAATTAACCATTTACATAATTTTAATACAAATTTATTATTAGCAATAATATTGAAAACACTTGGAATTGTGAGCCGACATAAGATATTTTACAAGGAGACACCATTTTTCATAAAACGAAAGCGAAAATACCGCAGTGCTTAATTCAAACCATTTGATTGAATAGCTTTTGGTCATAATAAATATTCATAAAAATTGAAGAAATTGTTAAATACTGGTGCAATGTAAAAAAATGTAATGCAGAACATGTCTAATAATACTTTGATGTACAAATTCGGTGCTTTTAAGGCCAAAACAGGGCTAAATTGTGCATTTATTTATAAGAAATATTTATAAAAATTAAAAATATTATTGAATACTGAAACCATTCATCGAAATATAACGCACAAAGCGCATATTCATACTTTTCTGTGAAGAAACGGTGCTTTTATGTCGAAAAACGGATATGTGTTAATTTGTTTATAATGAACATGAATAAAAATAATGAATTATGTTAAATCCTGGTTCAAAATAACTGAAAATTGTGCACTAGGAAGGTATTCATTTTTTGTTTTTGCAAGAAAACTACTCTCATTATTAAAAATTACAAAATTATGCATTTGTTTATAATAAATGCTTACAAAAATGAAAGTTATTGTTTAGTGTTGATAGTCCTTTTCAAGTAAGATGGAAATCTTTGAAATATAAAAATGTGTGTTTTTTGTTTATTGCGAAATTCAAGCTTTATTCTTTCACCCGGTATAAATATTCTTTAAATTTTGTTTATATTGTAGAAGAAATTCAGTGAAAAAAAATCTTAGGGTCCATTCCAGACTATCAAGTATCAAATACTTTCTAGGGGTGAAATAATTGTTAAGCCTTTAATTAACTTTTTTTTTTAATCAAGAAATAAGAAATTTAACTTTCGGACCTAAAATGGACAAAATTCAAAAATTAAAATTTTTATTGGGCACCGTAGGCACTATAAGACTTTACATCCTGCGTAACACGTGATATTTTGGCTCAACGTAGGTGGTATAACAGATTCTGCATAAAAAGATAAGAATTGAACTTAAAATTTAAAAAAAGTTGAAATTGAACTTGTTTATATGAAATTTGTGATATTTCAAATGATAGGATAATTTCTTCTTCTAAACAATTGTAAAATTTCCAGTAAAAAAATAAATTCACTGTCATATCTCGGTTTTTGCCGTTCTCAAAAAATTCCCGGTCATTTCCAGTTTCAGGGGCCAACCTCATAATAGCGAAAATTTTGAAAAATAGTAGCAAAATAGAGTCATGCAATTCTTTAAATATTAAATCAAGTGGTGCACTATTTTTGAAATCTCGGTTAATTCCTTGGAATCTGTTTTTAATATCCTCGCCTCTTTAAAATCCTTTGAAATTTATAACAAATCCTAAATCTGATGAAATTCTTAGAATCCCATAAAAATGGGGCAAAACATCTTAAAATCTGTATCATGTTTCAAATTCCTTCAAAAATAATTAAATCTTTGAAATCCCCTGAAATTAGATCAATCCCCTTCAATTCTTTTAAAATACCTCAAATTCTTTACAAAAATAATTCAATATTTGAAATACTCAGAGACCCAACATAATCCCATGAAATCGATAGAAATCTCTACATGTCTCTTAAACTTTCATTCCATTTAATTTACTCCCTAAAGTTCTCTAGAAATTCTTTGAAATTTCCTCAAATCTTTTGAAATCCCTCGATAAATTTGATTCCCTTTGAAAATCCTTTGCTATTTTGTAAAAAACATAGTTCTGGTAAAATCCTTATAAATCCGTTGAAATAATTTGAAATCCCGTAAATTATCTTGAAATCTGTAATATGTCTCTTAAAATTTTTTCAAACACTTTGAAAACTTTGAAATCTTTTGGAATCAGATAAAACTTCTAGAAATCTCTTAAATTCCCTTGAAATCGTTTGCAATTCCCTGTAATCTCTTTAAATCTTTTTTTTTTTCATGTAAAAAAATCTAATATCTTTGAAACGCGATAAAATTCTTTCAAATCCCTGAAATCAGTTAAATTCCTTTAAAACCCTTTGAAATATTTCGAAATCTTTTAAATCATCTGAAAAAAATCATGAAACCGATTGAAATCTTTTGAATTGCTCTGAAATCTTATTTTTAAATTAATTTTAAAATCCCTTAAAATGTTTGAAATTCTATAAAATCCTTTCAAATCCCTGAAATCAGTTAAATTCCTTTAAAACCCCTTGAAATATTTTGAAATTGTTGTCATTAAAGCATTTTTGCCCTCTTGAAATGTTATTCCACATTTAAAATTGATTTAAAAAGTAATATAAAAGAATTGGATTAATTGAAAACTGTGCGTTTTATGAAAATTTTCGTGAGACAGAAAATCGTTTTTTGTCATAAGGTTATTAATGTATTTTTGCACTCGACTTCTCTTTATTGTTTATTACTTCGGGATAGTTTTGATACGTTTTAAATAGTTAAAGAAAAAAATAATTAAGTGCTTTTTGAAATAAGTAAAATTCAATTCTTTATTTCGCATATTTTAAATTATTGCTAAGGAAGTGTTATTTCAAATTAAATACTAAGTTAAAAACACATACAATACAAGAATTCGATAAATAGAAAATTGTGCGTTTTATGGAGGTTTTTGTATAACAGAAAATGGTTTTTGTAATTAAGGTTATTATTAAAGCGCTTTTGCACTCGACTTAAAAGAAATTAATTCAATATTAAATTTTAATAATTTTAAAAAAATTCGTTTGGATATTTTTTAAATGTTTTAAATATTTTTAAAAAAATTATTGAGTCATTTTTGAAATAAGTAAAATTCAATTATATTTTTACAAAAAATATACACTTAATAACCCAAAAAAATCTGTAGGATAGAGAGTTATTATATTTAAAAACAATTCGCAAAATTTTGATTTAATTGCTTTTTAAATTACCTCCAGGTCACAAAGCTCCTCCCTATAATACTTAATAATTCGAACAATTTTGAATTTTTAGATTAAAAACTTTAATATTTTTAAATTGAACTTCAAAAGTGAATTGAAAATTTCTAACTTGAATGTTAATGTAAACCATTGTTAACTTGATAATTAAAACATTAATCTCCATGGAAAAAGTATTTGAATTGAAATTTGTAGGAAAAAAATATTGACATTTGTTCAAATTAAATATTGTTTCATCTTTAAAGTGGATGGCATTAAAACTTTAATCCCCTTAAAAATCGAAAACTTTCCGATTTCTGGACGCCTTCGAATTGAAGTTGGATAATTAAGATTTGAATTTTAAAAAAATTCTCATGTTTGATACAGATTAAAAAATCAACACCATCATTATCGTGTATTCGAATTTCTTTTAAAGAATCTAAATGTTGGGACGGATTTTACCATTAACGTATTTAATAATTTCTTCAGCTCTTATTTCGATTCCAGGCTGTTTAACTACAAAGGCGAGAGGCGGTGGGACACCCTGATAGTATGTGTTCTAGGTACTCAACGTGTGTATGACACGCTCTGCACCTATCGCTTGGAACTTTTGGACATAAAATACGGTAACGGTGTACTAAGGTAGAAGAGACACCTGCCTGGCATGTGAAAATGAAACCTTCTGTACCTGAAGTTAGCCCTGATGATTTGAGGAAAGCAAGTGTTTGCTCCTTTGACAAGGACTGGTTTTCTACATTTCTGTGAAAATTTCTGTGAATTTTCATGTCAAATAGCTGTTGGAGGAATATTTCAAATTCTGCTTTCTTCACTTCGGCTTTCAGAACTGAGGCACCTAGATATAGTAGTGCACTTTCCTCACTTCTGATGTTGAAATTCAGGCCAAGGGTCTCAGCTACCTGCTCCGATGATTTGTAAGGAAACGCTTCTTTGTTCAACGTCGACAGATTGAAAGACCAAATCTGTCGAACAAGATGCTTTTATCTGCTTCCGAGAGATTCCTTTAATGATGTTACGTCCCGAATTGGGCTTTCAGGCATGCCCAGGTATGTTTAGGTCTCTCCAGTGTTAATATGTCTGATAACGTTTATATCCACAAGCTTAGGGTCCTTGGGAACGTCAACAACCTTTCCTTACCTTCAGACGAATTTTGGCACATTTATCCAATGCAATGTTCAGTCCAATCTCCCCTGTGTACTTCATGACAATATTTATGGCACTTTGAAGTTTGCTCTTACCTGAAGCAAACATCGCCACAAAGGTATCCAGAAGAAGTATGTAGTGCGAGGGATAGAGGCAGAAGTGTGATGCAAAAAAACAAAGAGCTCATGGTGGTATCGCCCTGAAAGACGCCCCTCTGGAAGGTGACGTTGTTTCGTTGTCACACGATTATTTCCAGATGTGATGGTAAATCTAGTTTTCCAAAGAGGCATCCATCTCTCTATGCATCTCACTATGTGTGGATGTACTTTCAAGCTTTCCAACAGACAGATGATAATTCTGTGACAGGTTGAATCGAAAGCTTTCCGGTAGTCAATCCAGGTCTTTAACAGGACGCGTTGATTGGCTGCAGCGTATTTGCAGACATACATGTGAATCATATGTAGATAACATCGACTTACTGTGAAACTGGAAATCAACAATATCGATCTAAGTTAACTATCTAAATAACAGAAATTCTTAACGTCTTCTCAGACTGGTTCCTTCTACAGATTCCTTATAATATAGACATTTTATACTATTATTTTCCATGTGAGATAAGACATTTTTTAATTCATTAGCAATTCTTAGTAGGTCTGGTATTTTATCAATTTAATTTTATTCTTTATTATTGTTTTCTTTGTCATTTATAAAAAAAATTTTGACCTGCGGAACATGGTTCTTTGGCGGTATTTGGTATATAAAAGACGAAGGAGTATGCAAAAGACATCCGTTATAAATCGAGAAGTATAGTTGGACTTTGAACTAAAAATGATACATTTTGAACTAAAAATGGAACATGTCAATTTGCAGTTGGAGAAATTGATTTTCAAACGAAAAAACAAAACAAATCGGCAAAAAAAATAGTTAAATTTTTAACCAAGGAGATGAATTTTCAATTAAAATAATGAATCATTAACCAAAATTGCATACTATTTTATACAAAATAGAGGAAAGAGATTGTAAATCGCATGTGACTTTATTATCATCTCGTGTATTTTTTGAAAAAATGTGTTTTTTCTGAATTGCCGCCATCTTGTTCATTTCCAACACTTTTTGAAGGAACCTTCACACTAAATTTGATGCCTTTGTAAAAATTAAAGACAACTTTTTAATTTCTTCACAATACGACTTAGACTATTACCTCAAAGGGGATTCGGCTTCATGATATAATCTTTTTTCTTTCAATCTTTTCTAAATCATTTTACCAGTGAGATTTAGTAACAAAAATTTCATCAATGTGAAACCAAATTTTTTGTTAATACTATATTCTCAAAACTTACGATTTTAGCTCTTGTACCTCCAAGTTTCATCAAAATCTAATTAGCTGTTCGAGAAATATCGATAACTCACAAAATCCAAGTCCAAATCTCAATATGGCCTGAATTCCGTTATTTTAAAAGTTTTCAAGAATCCTTTGAGCTCTAAATGCCTCCTGTATGTATAGTACTATAATTTCATTTATTGATAAAATCTAAGGAGCACTTGCAGATTCTGATGTTCCTAAAGGAGAATTATTTGATATCCCTTATAATGATGACGTATATCATAAAAAGTAATAAGTATGAATGCATGTCAATTATGCCCGAAAAAGATTGAAAACTTATCCAAATTTGTCATCAATAATATTTTGATATCACGCGTAGTTTCAGTTTAAATCGTAAAAGATAAGATTCAAAGTAAAAAAATTAGATTTTTTTAATAGCGACACAAGGTACGAAAAAAAATTAATCTAAATTCCGTGAATTCCTCAAATTTCACGAATGCCGTCAATTCCTTAAATTCCATGAATGCCTTAAATTCCACAAATACCTCAAATTCCATGAATTCCTTCAATTCCCCGAATTCCTTAAATTTCATGAATTCCTTGAATTCCGTGAATTCCTTAAATTCCCCGAATTTCTTAAATTCCATGAATTTCTCGAATTTCATGAATTTTTTTAATTCCATGAATTCCTTGAATTCCATGAATTACTACAATTAAGTGAATGCCTTAAATTCCATGAATTCCATGAATTCCGTGAATTCCCTAAATTACAATAATTCCATGAATTCCTTGAAATTCGTGAACTGCATGAGTTGTATGTATTCCTTGAATTCCATGAATACTATGGATTCCATGAATTCCGTCAATTCCTTGATTTCTGTGAACTTCTCAAATTGAACGAATTCCTTGAATTTCTCAAATTCCACGAATTCCGTAAATCCCTTAAATTCCATGAATGCCTTAAATTCCACGAATACCTTAAATTCCATGAATTCCTTCAATTTCCCGAATGCCTAAAATTTCCTGAATTCCGCGAATTCCTTAAATTTCCCGAATTCCTTGAATCCCATGAATTACTAAAATTAAGTGAATGCCTTAAATTCCATGAATTCCTTAAATTCCATTAATTCCGTGAATTCCCTAAATTACACTAATTCCATGAATTCCTTGAATTCCGTGAACTGCGTGAGTTGTATGTGTTCCTTGAATTCAATGAATACCATGAATTCTATGAATTCCGTCAATTCCTTGAATTCTGTGAACTTCTCAAATTGCACGATTTCCTTGAATTCCATGAATTGCTCAAATTGCACGAATGCCGTAAATTCCTTAAATTCAATGAATGCCCTAAATTCCACAAATGCCTCAAATTCCATGAATTCCTTCAATTCCCCGAATTTCTTAATTTTCATGAATTCTTTGGATTCCGTGAATTCCTTAAATTTCCCAAATTCCTTGAATTCCATGAATTTCTTGAATTCCATGAATTTGCTGAATTCCATGAATTACCTAAATTACATGAATGCCTTGAATTCCACGAATTCCATGAATTCCTTAAATTCCTTAAATACCTTAAATTCCGTGAATTCCTTAAATTTCATGAATTCCGCGAATTCCTTGAATTCCGTGAACTGCATGAGTTCTATGTATTCCTTGAATTCCATGAATACGCTGCATTTCGGTATCATTTTTGTTGCATATCAAAATGATGTTGATTTCGGTATCATTTTGAACAATTTTTTTTACTGTGCTGTGAAACATTACCAACTGTAGGGTAATTTCCCCCATGTATGTTTGTATATTCATGTATGTGAAAATTTCATAATTCGAAAATATCTCAGCACTGAAAAGTTTCTTCTGACGTCCCTCCTAACGTGTATATCTTAGGGTTTGGCTGATTCGAAATAAAATAATAAAGTTCTATAATCGCAGAGTTATGGAAAACACATAAATGTTATTGTAGTTTCTTAATCTGCATAACATGCTCTATTCTTACAATTTTTTCGAAATTTTTATTCCAGTTCATATAGGAAAAATTTAATCTCTTATGAATGCGACCTGAGAGTCCTGAAAATCGAAAAATATAGCAGCTCTAAAATTTAATAATTGTTTTTTTTATCATAGCTAAAAAAAATGATGTCCAGAGCTTCTAGATTTTTTTAAATTTACAGGTGCTCATATAAAAATTAATGTTTCCTGCTGAAGCTCAAAAAGTATCTGAAAAAATTGTGAGAATTAGTCATATTGTGCAGATTAAGGAACAAAAATAGCATTTATGTTTTTTTTTTTCAAAACTGCCATTAAACAATTATTTTGTTTCATTTCAACTTTGCCCAATCACAAGATGTTAATTACACCAGCACATAAAAAAAATAGTCTGCCCGGCGCACTACACCGGCATATCTATATGTTTTTGGGGTCACTGAATCCGAATCCGATGTCCAAGTACGCAAGTTAGCTTGTATTCTTCAAAAAAACGCAAAATAGTCGTAAAATCGACGAAAACAGCGATTTTTCTTGTATATTTTTACAAAAAACAAAGTATTTTAATGCCAGGTGGAATAACCAGCATATCTTTATGTTCTTGGGGTCGCTGAATCTGAATCCGGGGTCCAAATAACCCATTCGGCTCATATTTTTTCAAAAAAAGAAAAAATAGACGTCGAAAACAGCGATTTTTCTTGTATATTTTTGCAAACAAAAAATGTCTTTGAGCCCGGTGAACTGAACAAGCATATCCAGATGTTTTTGGGGTCGCTAAATCTGAATCCGGGGTCCAAGTAATCCAGTTGGCTCATATTTTTCCGAAAAACGCAAAAATAGACGTAAAATCGACAAAAACAGCGATTTTTCTTGTATATTTTTGCAAAAAAAATGTCTTCATGATTCATGTGTATCAAAATGACCAAGATCTTCAACTGATCGCGCTGAGAAAATGACCCGAGAACCCAATTGAAACTTTTCGTTTCACAACAGGCAATTTATCAAGTGACATTAGATGCAGGCATACCTCTTGTAAATCAGTTACATCATCAATCCATAATGGGCAGTTTTTCTTTTTAAATGCGGATGTTAAATGATTCTGAATTGCTAAAGAAAATACCAGAAGAACATCAGGCTTCATCGCGAAGCAAATCTCTTCCAACTCAACAATCTGTATAAATCCTAAGTCTCAAATGAAATCCGGAGAAAGATGTCTTAGCATTTGATATTGATCAACGAGCTTGTGCGCCTGTCGCAACAAACCGATCAATTCTCAGCCAGATAATCCAACTTTTTGATCCCCTAGGTTGGTTCAGCCCAGTATTTATTATGCTAGAGCATTTTGATTGGTTCACTTGATGCGAGATGTGCAACAGGCATTCAAGTTGGATATTCCTGTACATTCATGGAGCGCTTGAACTGCTATTTTTGTCTAGATCAAATGATAGCTCACGAGATGGAAGACTTTTACAGGGAATTTGGTGTCTGAAATTCAAAGGACGCTTTCTTCAGCAAAAGGGCATTTTGCACAAATGTCAAGCAATTCAGCTGATTATGCTACGTGAGGTATTCCTGCACAGAACTTAGCTTATTTTTCACTTTGGTGGTAAGGAGCAGATTGATTAACGTCATCGTCCATCTATCCAGTCTGAAATCTGTCAACGAAGAAGAATAAATTGGATATGGAGGAATGAGAAGTGCAAGTCAATACAGCCACCATCGTTCCAGTGTTGTGGAACCTTCTTAATCGACTTGAAAACCTTAACTCAATGCCAAACACCTTTTACTAGTTCAAGGTCTTTTGAAGAACTCTATTCTGAATGCAGACGATCGATGCCTGTCATATCTTATTTAGACAGCCGTCAAATCTCATCAACTGATGAGAGATCTCCTAGCAATTCTTTCAAGCCAAAGTATAATATTTCTACACACTGGTGTGGATTATGCTAGACCTGTTCGCCCTAGTACCGCGAAGGGTAGGGGACGCAAATTTTGAAAAGGTTACATTGTCATTTTTGTTTGCTCTTGGAAGTAGCGACCGACTATACGGCAAATTGTTTCCTAGCTGCCTAAACTAGATTTTTCTTTCATCGTGGAATAAGAAAAACGCGATGTCCCTAAGATATCTCAATTCTATAATTTAGTATATTCCTGGAAATTTAGATATATCTACTGAAAATTATATGTGTATTCAATCGTATCAATAAAATAACAAATCATTTAACAATATTAGGTATCTTTCTGGAGATCGTGTACAAAGTACGACATCATGAAGTACAATAATGGGAGAGTCCCCTCTAGAGTCACTCCCAGGTAAATTCTATCATGTTTGTCAGTGTGCGAAAACTGTCGCGCAATAATAAGTGACGCTTTAACAAAAGTCAACAATTTCTCGAATATTTGTGCCAGATTATAATCTATTCTCATTTATATTATGTAAACTAACGCGGTACATATTAATTATATTGTTTTTTCATCATAGAAACTGATGTGGCCCTTATACTGATAGTAAAAAGTGCGATCTCTAAATTGCGCAATTTAGACGTTACAATAACAGCAAGATTTACAATAACAGCCAACTTCTAAACTTTTAGACTGTGGCTTATTTGATCTGTATAATGCGGTTTCTTGTCAAACAGATGTTTGGAAACCTTTGTTTTTAGGCATTCTACATATTTTAATTAGTATGCATTTCAAGAATGTTGGATTTTATTGGCAAAATTGTGTATACCTCGCACAGGACATTGAGTGGATATCGTACAGGGCGACAATATTGATATCCTTGGAATATGTCACGGATATCCCGGTAGATTTTTAGGAAATTTTTCAGGATATCCCATATCCTTCCGAGATATCCTAGGCATATGCCAAAGATATAATTTTGTTGTGAGGGGTTAGAAATCAAACAATTCCAAACTTCGTTTCGAAACTGAAGCGGTCTTAAATTAGGATCTTAAAACCATATCGATGAAAAAAATAGGCCGGGAAGGCAATTTTACCAGCATTCGGTAATGCAGATTCATCACCATTGCTCGGACGAGCACGGACCATTGGTAGTGCACATTCCCAGCTATAGATAGAGCCTCAGTCGCTATATCAAGTGTCTACCTTACCAATCGAGTATAAGTAATTGATGACGTCACTCAGTTCTTTCATACAACACTAATATCAATTTATCAAAAGTCGATAATATATGTATCGGCCGCAAATTGATTGAGAAAATGGTCTCACCGCAGTGTGCACTGGGATTCCCCCAACGTCCACGGGTATTCCCCTGTGTGTGTAGCGTGCGTCTACCTTATACGCAAAAACATGTAGGAACAATTTTCTAATATTTAGCAGTATTTTAATGTTCATTTAAAAAGAGCAATTCTAAATCAAATATTTAGAAAGCTATGATATTAATTGTTACAACTATTACATTTTTAATTTTCAAGTGTGTCAATCGGGAATTTTGTTCCTCGACTAAAACGGCTCTGATTTTCATAATTTGTCTCGCGCTTCGCGCTTGAGTAAAGTGTGTTAATGCTAAATTTTCTATATTAAGTTGAAAACTATTATATTAAACGGCTTTGTTATAACTTCTGTATATCAATGCGAGACTGATTATTTATACAACGCAAAATAAATTACGAATTTCCTCCCCGATTATTATTTTGTTTTAGTTACCCTATAAAATGTAAATGAACAATTTTCTTTACGTAAATAAAGAATGTTCTTTTTGACCTTTTCCACATATGCGTTTTATCAAAGAACTGTGAACCAAATTTGGAAATCTTTCTGAGATGAAAAATTCTGCGCCTTAAAATTCGTTTCGCAACCTGTTATTGTATTTTAATTTTTAGTTCACGGCGATGGTAGCGCAACCAAGAGTAAACATTGTATAATATTTTTCAAATTAATATACCAATTTTAGGCGAAAAAGTAAGTCAGGTTTATGGTATGCGCATACCTAACAGAGACTTGAATGAAGAATTTTATTTTCCAATGGATATACAAAAATGAACGTTATATCAACAGTCACCAGAATCGGAAAAATTATAAACAGTTCATACATAGTGGAAGAAATAATGTTTAATTTCAACTTTTCTTTCCATTTAGATTTGTTTGTGATTTTAATTTGTCGATTCGGTGAATATATCCCAACGTCTCGAAAACCAATAGAAGAATAATAAGTCTAATAAAAGAATAATAAGATTTCAAACACTAACAAGTTACAATAATTCATGTCAAATTAATAATAAAATGGCTCTGCTGCAAATGCCCTGCATATCTTTCGCCTATTCAAGTTTATCTCTTTCTACCCAGTGGGCACCAAATTTGACGACGTCTTCACGACATCGTTCCGACATCGTTATGACAGCCTTAGGACATCCTATGTCCATGTCGCTAAGGTGTCTTCACGATATCCTCTCTCTTTCATCTCCCAATCTATTTCTTCATTTATCTACGATAATCTCTTTCAATCTCTTCATTTCTCTCCCAGACGATCTCTTGTTTTTCTACGATTATCTCTTCCGATCTACTTCATTTCAACAGCTCATGCTGACGTAGTTGCAATATTGAAGAGTACTAATTATCTTGCTGAAATGTATATCTATTCTAGCAACAATTACAGGCGGGCAAAAACAAACATGAAAACCGGTGCAGTCACCACATTGACCTCAAAAGAAATTAGCAAAACTCCAGTAGGTCTCTCACGCCCAATTTTACGATTTTTTGACGAAAACAGGGTGAAACACGTATAAGACAGTCATATCCTTGATGAAAAAGATAATTTTTTTCTTAAAAATTGTGTACATCATTTGCATGAATTTTTGTTCAAAAAATTGAAGTTTTCAACATATACAAAAGAAGGTTATTTCCGTTTTCTACATGCGTATTAGATTGAGCATACAAATAAGGCAAATAATTTCTTTATTGTACAACTACATTGTTCTAAATAAATTTTAAAATCATATAAACCATTTTTATACATTTTCTACAAAAAAAGAGGTTAGCCATATAATATGCAACCAATTGGATCTTTAATCTTAGTAACCTACAAAAAACTGTTAACACGTAGCTTGTGGCTTCTCTATAAATAATTTCAGATGTAAAATAGAAATTTTTTTTCCTTTTCTCGTCAAAAGTTTCTTCTTTTATTATATCTGTATCAAAATACAAAAAACAATCGACGACGTCCAATATGTACAGCTTAATTATCTCAGATATAATGAACTCCAGAAAGTTTTCGAACCTCAAAATTTGTTTTTAAAATTGTGGTTGTGAGCAGTTTAAGTTAACAAATAAAAGACTCTAATTCTTTTTTCTTTGCAAAAAATTATTTTTCATCTTACATATATAAAGCGGAACAGCTTTTCAGATTCTGAGAATCTATTGAATTTTGGATTTTAGCTAGTCTGATTGGATAAGCTACCACGATAAACCTTGGAGCGCAAGAACCTTTTTTCTGCGTAGAAATGGTGAAGATTGTCGATCAGTTCATATCAATTGTTTGTAATGAAAAATAAATTATAAGCTTGACAAGAAACCAAAATTATTAATAATGATAATGATAAAAATTGCGGCCGAAGAGGACGACCACGACGGCAAAACCATCACGGAATCCTAGAAGCAAGGAAGATCCGCGGGAGGCCAAGGCACAAGACCGAGCTCGTATTCCGAACCGAAGGTCATTCATCTCGTCCAGGCCCGGCACGTCAGCCAGACCCGCTTCCCGACCAAGCCCGACACGATAATTTAAAATAATTCAGTAAACAGTTAACTTGAAAAAAAATATTGAAAAGATTAATATACTGTAAATATTGTGGACGACTGCAAAATTTTGAAAGTTTCGAAGAATAAAGATATTTGAAATTGCAAAATTTCTAACAATTTAAAAATTCACAATCGTGGAATTGAGATAGAAACTTTTACAAATTAGAAAAATTCAGGATAACAATAATCGGTTGGAATAGATTCAAAATCAAAGTAAGGCTTCAGTGCAACATTTCTTCAATTCTAAACAATTCTAAACAATTGAAAAAAAAATTTATTTTCACAAATCAAACGGTTTCGATCGAGTTATAATGTGAAAACGTTTGTTATAATAATTTAGAATAATTTAGTAAACACTTAACACTAAAAAAAAATAATATTGATACAGTGACTATACTGTAAATATTAGGAGCGATTAAAAATTTTCAAATATAAATGTCTCAACACTTTAAAATTTTCAAAGAATGAAAATATTTGAAATTGAAAATGACCGAATTTACAAAATTGCTTACAATTTAATATTCACAATCGTGAAATTGAGATGGAAATTTGTTCAAATTACGAAAATTCAGGGTAAGATTAATCAGTTGAAAAATGTCTAGGATGAAAGTATGGCTTCAGTGCAACATTTCTTCAATTCTAAACAATTGGAAAAAAAATTATTTTTACATATTAAACAGTTTCGATCAAGTTATAATGTTAAAAAGTTTGTTATGATAATTTATAATAATTTAGTTAACACTTAACACCAATAGAAAAAAATATTGATACGGTTACTATACTGTAAAAATCAGAGGTGATTGAAAAATTTTAAATATAAAAGTCTGAACATTTTAAAACTTTCGAAGAATAAAAATATTTGCAATTGAAAATTACTGAAATTGCAAAATTTCTATCAATTTAAAATTCACAATCATGGAATTAGGATAGACATTTTTTCAAATTAGAAATATGCAGGATAAGATTAATCAGTTAGAAAATTTTCGGGATCAAAGTAGGGCTTCAGTGCAACATCTCTTCAATTCAAAACAATTGAAAAAATTTTTAATTTATACAAATTTAACAGCTTCGATCGAGTTATAATGTTGAAAAGTTTTTTATAATAATTCAAAACAATTCAGTAAACACTAAGCACTCAAAAACAAAATATTAAAAAGGCTACTATTCTCTAAATATTAGAGACGACTTGTTTGAATAGTCTAAGCTTCAGTGGAGATAATGTTCCCTCCGCAAAATCACTTTCAAGGAGAACTTTTTTCATAGTATGGTAAGAGATTTTTCCCCAATAATTTTATGATCTGATTAGTAATACGAGTATAATATTTCCAATAAGAAACTGTGTGATAGGAAAAACTATTTCGAAATATGCTCACTGTTTAAAGAAAGATTTGAACGAAACAAATCTTTTTATCAAACCTTATCTCAAATCCATCGTCAATGATAAATTTCGCGTCACAAAACCCCTCAGATAAATTTTGATAGCATGACCTCGAAGAACTCCAAATGAGCCAATATGCGCTATCAAGTGAAAATTCGGCGCTAAATTTATAAACGAGTTATCAGCAACACAAAATGAGGGAGGTTCCGCGCAGTTTCTCTAAAATGAAATTAAAAATTACGAAAATGACGGCATACGACTTCCGATGCCCTCATATGTGCCACCAAATTTGGTTGAAAATCTTCAAAATTATCTACTATATGGCGGTTTTAAGACTTTGCGAACTGATGAGCGAAAGGGGAAAAATTGTTTAATATTGAATCTATCAGCTTTGAAATTATTAGTTTTTTTCAATTATGAAATGATCTGCCCTCTTTTTGATACAACTTCAAATGCGCTAATAGCTCTATACCTTAAAAGTTGACAATAAACCACAATCAAACCTCTTCTTATAGTAAGTGAGACACGGCCTCATAAACACAAGAGTCCGTAATCCTGGATATAATAATCCAACTCAACAAAACATATTAGAAAATATGTAGAATACATGATAATATATGTAAGGTCATTAAGTCCCTCGGAAATTCAAGGGTTGACAAATTTCGAATGTATTAGAATATAAATGGTGACTGAAAAAATGTTGGCTACTTTAAGTTCCAGCAATTTCCCACATTTCCTGTTGAATAATAACTTTTTTCTAAAATTATATCAATAAAGTCCTTATATCAAAGTACAATCAATTTAATTTTTTTAATTGTAGACACTTCTTTCGAAAATCATAAATACAAAAGAACGCAAAAGGTATGGTCATGTACCTGTCCCGAAGTTCAAATTACAAATGGAAAATGTTCAGGATTTTGAAAATTACTTCAAAGTCTGCCACACAGGTATTTCGGGAAAGTTTGACATTATTTTTGTAGAGTTTGAAACTATTTTGCGTATTTATTGTACAAATTCGATTGATTCTGCCATAACAATCTTGTCATCTGCGAAAGCCAATCCACGCACTTTTACTGTTTCGAGATCTACACCTTATTCGTCAAAGAGGGCCATTCTTAGACACTTATCCATAATGATAATAAATAGCCATGAGGACATAACGCATCCTTGTTTAACGCCTTGCACAATATCGATAATAGTGTTCATTGAAAGTCATTGGAAAGTCGCAAGATTCGCATACAAAGAAAACTTCAGAATAGAGCCCCAGGTCTCTGACCAATCTCTCTAGCGATCAGCCAAGGTGAAGAGATCTTCTGCTTCAAGCGTGATACACTTCACTCTTACTCCTTCTCATGCATTTCTTATAAACAATTTGTCGCCACACTTTCGTGCCTTGGCATACATCTTTAGCTTCCTTCGCGTTCATGCATTTTCTTATACCTGCTCTTGTGTTTCTATGGCTTTTTATGTACCCTCGAATTACGCTCTACTCATGCACTTTAACCATTCTTTCCGCGGTCTGCCTCTGGACACGCTGCCAATTACTTAACCTTGATGCACTTGTTTCGTTAGTTGATCATTTTTAATTCTCTCAACATGCCCAAACCATCTCAACGAACTTCTTTTACGCATGTCAACAAGTGTCTCCTCTACAGCACATTCTTCGAGAATTAACTCTTTACTCATTTTGTCCATTAATGTTTTACCGCACAGCATGTGCAGGAATTCTATGACATTCGCGTTGATTTCACTCTTCTATTTTTCTTGGTACGTCCAGGTGTCTCTACCGTAGAGCTCAGTCTGTATAAATATATAATAACATATTGTCCATTCAGCATTCCCTGATATATGTTCACTTCTGATCATGGATCCTGCTTCACCGATTACCATCTTACCCTTGTTGATACGCCTATCTATTTTATCCTATTCTTTCATCCTTTAGGACAATAATGCATATTGTTTTCCTAGTCATTTCACCAAACACCATAATTTTTTGTTTTATTTACTTTAATTTTAGGGCCTCTGTTCTTCATGCTTGTATTCAGTTTGCTCAGCATGCTTTGAAAGTCTTCAATTGAATCTGCATAACAACCTTATCATCTGCGAAAGCTAACCCACGCACCCTCACTCTTCTGATATTTACACTCTTTTCGTCGAAGAGGGCCTAACACCTTGCAAGATATCGAACCATTCACTCAGTCTCCCACTTACCCTTATACTCGCTTCTATACCTTTTTTCACTAATTTCGTAGCTAAAGCGGCTTTCAAATACTTTTATCAAAGTTACGTATCAGCGAATCTCTGCATTAATTTTTTGGGGCAAAGCACTTTATTTGAACAAAATTTTCCCGCTCATCCGTTGTCGCTATTTGACTTTTAGACATCCACATAATTTTTTTGAAGTCAAGAAATGGTCTGGTTTTACGCAATTTCAAAAAAATCTTTACAATTTTTTAAAATGAGCTAACGAAAACAGATAAGCGGGAACATTTTGTTAGTATTTTGAGCGAAAAAAAACGACCATTGACTGCAAAAAAGTAATGTAGAGATATGATGATACGTAACTTTGGAAAAAGTATTTGTAAGCCGCTTTAGTTGCGAAATTAGTGAAGAAAGGTATAAAAAAACGTTTAAACCAATTATTTTTTAACAGAGCTCGACGAAATATTTCCATTTCTGTCCAAAAATCCCTATTTATGTTCTACTCAAAGATCCTGCTAAGATCTGATACGTTCATGAAAATTTTATTTAACTCCCGTTCAGGAACGCCTAGATGGTATGAAAATATGAAACGACCGAAAAAATGCCGAAAGGGATGACTGAAAAATCCCGAAAAATAAAATCTCCGATACTATTAAATTGCAGAATTGGAAATTTCCTAATAAAATTCCTGAAATTATAAAATTTTCGATGTATAAAAATTCTGAATTGGAAAATTTCCGACAGGAAATATCCAAAGTAAAAAATTCCCGAATTATGGAATTCACGAATACAAAAATGACAAAAATCGTTTTTCAATCAATATTATTTATTTATTGAAAATACAATAATCAAATACTTTTACCAAAGAAACTTTTTCAAAGTTTAATGTTTTTAGAAATTATTGCTTGAATTTAAAAGAACAATGATTGTATAAAAATTGTATTAAAAAATAAATTAAAAAGCATGTGAGCTTCGAAAGAAGGAAAAAATTTCACCCTGAATTTTCATCAAACCTAATAACATTTTAAAAACAAACTTCGCAGGATGGAATTCAGCACCGATTGATATCGAAATTTATTTTATTATTATTTTTTTAAATTGAAAATTCTATTCTTAAGAGCGGTTTTCGTATTTTTTTAAATACTATGCATATTTCCAAAGAAAATTTTTCATCCAGAAATATATATATTTTTAAATTATTGTTATTTTAAATTCAAACAATAATTTTTAAAACGTGAAATGACGGTCACGACTAACTTCTCAATGATGCGACCATGCTTCACCGGATACTCGTTTCAAGGTGGGATTTTTATTTTGAATTTTTTTTGAGAATGGTATTTTTACCCTCTTTTAGGGTAGACAATTTTCCGCTTAGAGTAGTTTATAGTAGTTTGAAGAGGCAAAGTTATAGAGTATTTTGATAAGGATGTATCGGAGTGTATGAAAAAAATGCCGCTGTTCGTACTGAAATTTCGTTACATGCAGCCACGGGTTTTCAATATTTTGTATTAGTTTTTTAAATAATTTTTTTTCATTGTAAGTAGTTAATTATACATAATTCTACCAATAACGGGAATACAAACAATTGCACAGGTTGCACAGTTATACAATTGAATTATTTTACAAATTGTAGTAATTGTCCAATTGTAAAAAAATTATACAGATTGAAAAATTTTCAAAAATTTATAAATAATGCACAAATAGTTGGTACTATTGGACACAATTGAATAATTTTGCGAATTATTTTAATTATGCAACTTCACTAAAAGTGTACGATTTTACCAATGTTAATATAGCACATTGAAAAAATAATTTGAAATTTCAGAAAAAAGGGAATCGCTGCATCGTAGAACGGGCTTTAAATATTTTTTATTTTTTTTTATTGCAGGCTTTTATAAATTCTACTGTTGAAACAAAATTTTTAATTGTTTCATACACTTTGGAATTGTACAAATTGTATATTGTAAATTAAAGCAAAATTAAGGATTGTATAATTTTTCAAATTGTGCAAAATGTTAGAATTATTACAATTGTTCAAATATATTAATCTCGTTTTTTTTAATTTTATTTTTTAACTGAAAATTTAACTACTCCATTTTTGTTTGAAAATTGATCTTTTTTAGTTGAAAATCGATATTTTTGTTAAAAATTCGTCTTTTCGATAAGAAATTAAACTTCCTTGTTCAAAATTTAGCCGTTTTGCAGAAAATTCGTCATTTTGAGTTGAAAATTCAACTGTTTTAGTAGAAAATTCATTTTTGTTGTTGTTAAAAATTTATCTACATTGTTCAAAATTAATTTTTTTCTTCGGTTAAGAATTGATTTTTTAACTGAAAATTCAACTACTCCATTTTGTTTGAAATTTGATCTTTTTTAGTTGAAAATTAATATTTTTGTTGAAAATTCAACCGTTTGGTGAAGGAAAAATCTACTTTGTAGGAACTTTTATCAAAAATTTAATAAACAAATGTATAATTTGGTCATTTTGCAGTATATTTTTGGTTTATTTGCAGCTAAACATCCTATATACATCCTTTATAAAAAAAACTGGAAGAGGGGCGTTGCAAAAAATTCATAAATTTGGACCGCATTTTTACATTCTCATAACAGAACGTATTAGATTTGTTTAAAATTGGGACCCCTTTCCCCGTTTTTGTCCAATGTCGACGTTTTAAGACCCCCTGAAACCAAAAAACAGGTTTTTACGAATGTGTCTGCCTGTCTGTATGTCTGTCTGTGAGCACAATAACCTCAGAAAAAATTGACCCTTTGAATTGGCCTTTGGAATACTCTTTTACTGCCCCAAGATAAAGGTCAAGTTCGTTAGCCAGCAATTTTAAATGAAATTTCGGAAAAGTTAGAGCATTTTCAAAATTTTTCAGACCACTTTTTTTGATAATTAGAAAATTCTATTCACGGTTGTTCATAGCATTCCAAGCGACGAACAATTTATCCTAATTTCTTATTTTGACGAAAAAACAAATTACCAGAGCATTCATGAAATTCAACGAAACAAACAAAAATTAAAATTTAAAGCCAACAACGCACGATATGAATTTTGATCGGATAAGAAAATAATGCAAAATCAAAAATTCCATTTTGCGGTTATCAATTATTTTTGGATAGGATGCGTAGTTTGTGTTTCATTCGCAAAAAAACAAGATTAGAAAGCATCAAATTTCGACACTTTGTACTTTTCCGTGAATTTTGATGAATCACATGCTTCAAGGGCGTGCTACTCTCTGTGAAGCGGGATGCCTCGAAGTACCTCATCTCTGATGTAACTCTTGACCAGTTTCTCTAGCGTCTTCAAAATCAAGGACGTTAAACTGATCGGCCGAAAAACTTAAGCAGCAGTGTAGCCCTCCTTCCCAGGTTTGGGAATGAATTTCACTCTGCCGTCCTTTCATACCGATGGTCGATTTAAGTTTGCTGAAGACCTAGGAAGTGGACTTTCATCAGATGATTCACCATTTATTCTTTGTCTTCGGCAAACTCGCAATTATCGAGCCTTATGAGCTCGAGGCGAGCCTCCTAATTCTTTACCACAATCTTTGAGAGCTTCGCCGTATCCGGAATATTCTTAGATTACTCGCAGAAGCCCATCTAATCTTCCTAGTTGTAGATTCTTATGTTCTTATTGTATTCATATGAAAAAAATGGCCTCAAAAATTTTCAAAATGCGCTCACTTTTTGAATTTTCATCTAAAATGGCTGGCTAACGAACTCGACCTTTCGTTTGCGAAACTAAAAGAGTATATCAAAGGCCAATCTAATAGGTCAATTCTTTCGAAAGTTATTGTGCTCACAGAGACAGACATACATGCATACATACAGACAGACACATTCGTAAAAACCTGTTTTTTGGCTCAGGGGGTCTCAAAACGTGGACATTTGACAACAACCGGGGGGGTCAAATTTTACACAAATCTAACACCTTCTCTGGATCAGAATGTAAAAAAAAAGGTTTATCGGCACACTGAAAATATTAAGTCTACGGTGAGAGAATTCTGGTAAACCTAGCCGCCCTTCCCACTCATTCTGGGCTCATCGCAAAAATTTGTTGTACCGAATTTCGGTGAACCTGAACACGGTATTTTTTCATTCAATTGAAACTTGATTTCTTTCCCACCAAGTTCTTCTTAATAAAATCAATATAGAGGTGAAAATAAAAAAATCAACGCAAACGTGCCCCGCAAAAAATTACTCTCTTATTATGAATAACACGGCGTTTTGAATACAACTATTTTTTAGCCAAGAGTCACACTTCAATTTCCTCGGGTTTAATTTTGTTCGTTCTTTGCTGCAGTAGGAGACAAATATATAAAACTGCTACAATTTTCATCGTGTCCTATGTATCTGGCTACATTTCTATGTCTTCAAAAGGATTTATGCAGTCATTTGAAACATTAATGTTTGCTTCTTCGAGATAGAACTTCTCTTTATCATTCCTAGGGTGAGAAGAAAAAGTTTATAATGTTTTGTGTAATTCATATTTCAGGATACAAGAAGCTTTTTGTGGGAATTTTGGAATCTGCTTATGCGAAAAACTGTCAAAAGTATGAATAACTTCGCCAAACAACAATTTCACTTGTTTCGGGCGGCATAGCTGATGATATTTCTGTATGACGCGAGATTTGAAAGTGGTTTATTCCGAGGTAGAGTCTGATATAATTGAAAAAAAAGGTGAACAACCACCGCAGGGTCCCACTGAGAGCAACTGTCATCTAAAAAATGAAATCGGCTCCCAGTAGGACCGCGGTAAATCCTATTCATGGCCACATCTCACAACCGTGAGATGGGTGGTCACAGGACACGACGAAATCACAACGACAGATCGGCGAAACTTTCGTGTGTTTTTATCAAATTCCCGAATTGGAAAATTCTCGACAATTTATAATATTACCGAATTTGAAAATTCACGACAGAAAATTTTCGATTTATAAAATATCTGAACTAGAAAATTCCCGAATTTAAAAAATTAGAAAAATTGCTTGTTAACAAATATTTTTTAAAATAAAATAAATGAACATCTATATCAAAGGAAAATTTTTTTAAATTAAAAAAAAAATAAATAAAAAGAAACTTCGAGATAAATCAGTGCTGAATTGAATCCTGAAAAGTTTGTTTTGTTCGAAGCGCATGTGTTTTTAAATTTATTTTTGTATAACATTTTTATACCATTATTGTTATTTTAAATTCAAACAATGATTTAAAAAAATTAAGCATTAAAAAAATTGTCTATGATACAAATATTTCATTATTGTATTTTTAATAAATAAATAATATTCATTGAAAAGCCATTTTCTTAATTACTTAAATTCGGGAATTTTTTATTTTGTATGTTTCATCATTCGACAATATTCTGTCTGGAATTTTCAAATTCGGGATTCTCAGATTTCGGCAATTTTATAATTTCGGGAAGTTTGCAGAGTCGGGAATTTTATTATTCGGGATTTTTCAGTCGTCCCAGTAAGCTATATCAATTATAATAATTCAGAGTTTTTTTTAAAATAGATTTCATAGAACAAGATATTTTTTATGAAGATAATGATTGAGAAATTGGAAAACACATACGAGAACTTCATTAGACGAATAGTCTAAAAAAGCCATAGAAATTGCAGACCACAAAAATAAAAATAAATACTAAAGAATAATAAAGAACTATTTGTAGATATTGCACTGAAAGTTTAATCAGTTTGAATAAAAATATATTATTGTGGAGTAAAAAAAATTATAACTTATAAAAAAATGTAAATTATAAGAAATAAATGATTATTGTTGACATTTCTATTCTAGAATTTCTTATCTTGCTGTATTTGCAGTTTCTTATTTCAAACGGCATTACCCTATTCAATAAATATTCCCAATCAAGATTATATTCGAAAAGCATCTGCTTTCACGCAGAAGATAATTAGTTATCCAATAATATATAGGTATATAAGTATCCAAAACTAAATTATATTCTGAAGGTAAATTTAATTTATTTTATTTATTCAATTAAAATTCAGTTATAAGGAATGGAAATTCACTTATGACATTTTTGAAGGACGGAATCTTATATTGTTAACTTTGAAAATTAATAATCAATATTCACAAAATATTGATTATCGACCATGTAGACAAAAAACATTAACATCATATTATTTATAATTAACAAATGTTTAAATAGAAACCATATTTTATATTTACAAGCTGCATCTTGTGTGTCATGATATAATCATAGATCAACAAATATAAAATATTCATAAAATTTTCTAAGTCAAGCATAAACTATAAAACGATTATTTTTGAACAGAAAAATTCAGGCGTCTATTTCCACTCTTTGCGATATTCATATTTTCGGTTCAGGTCCGGTCTGAGGCAGACTTTTTCTTGTTCTTAAAAAATTATTTGTCTGAAGTAATCGTTTTAACGAATCAAAATTATTAATGCACTCTATTATGTTCAATTCTTTTAATTGAAGAATGAATCAACAAAATTGATACATTTTCAAAATTATATCGTTTTATGCAATTTTAAGTTAGAAACATTAAAAATTGAAAGATTACAATTTTTTTTAATTCAACACTTTTTAAATTAGAAGTTAAATTATTTTAATGTTAAGCAGTTGTACATTTATAATTTTTCAATTATTATTTATACATCCAAATTTGTTTGGAAATCTTTTGAAACATTCTCTTAAAACTATATTCGTTTACTAAAAAATCACTTTACATTTTCCCAGAAACTTTAAAGAAAAAATTTATTGTCTTGAAATCTTCCAAAATCCCTGAAGAGCTAAATAATTTTATTTGAAAAATCTTCAAAAATCTACATTTTATTTTACATTTTTTGGAATCCGCGCAAATTTTCAATTATTCTTAAAAATTTGTCAAAACTTCTCAATACCTCTTAAGCTTATTCCAATTTTTTCCAAATTTATAACTGTTCAATTTTCATTCATTCATCAAAATATGCTTTTGTTTTAAAATATTCCTAAATATTCTGAATAAATTAATTTTTCAACATAAAAATCATTAAAAATTTACCCATGAATATTGAGACAAATATATATTATCTTAAACCTTTCAAAATCCTTAAAAGCTTCAAAATTTTATTTAAAACTTCTAAATATCTCCTTAACTTACTCGATTTTTTTCTGAATGAATACATTTCAGTTTGATATTTACACATAAAAATTCTACATTTTCACTTAAAGATAAAATTTTTTTAATTAGAACAATTAAAATTAACATTGTAACGTTCGAAGTTTAAGTTAAGCTGTCCGAAATTTTAAAACACCAGTTTATCTCTGATATTTTTTTAAGACCAAAACCGGATGGTTCGTTTCGATTAATTCTCAACCTAAAAGCACTAAACAAATTTATTCCAACGCAGCACTTCAAGCTAGAAGACAGTAGAATGGTAACGTAAATTATTATTCAAGGTTGTTTCATGGCAACGCTGGGCCTTCAAGATGCGTACTATTTGGTACCAGTATATAAAGCGCAACGTGAGTATTTACGTTTTTTATTTTTGGGCCAAATGTATGAGTTTAAGTGCATACGGTTCGGGCTTTGCACAGCGCCTTACGTCTTCACAAAATTCTAAAACCGGCAATGTCATACTTACGAGAACTAGGTTTTTTATCAGTTATTTATTTAGACGATTCGTAATTGTTTGGAACTTCTTATACCGAGTGCATAGATAACATAACAGTAACCGTATCTAAACTAGAAGAACTGGGATTTGTAATTAATCTTGAAAAAACTCAAATGACTCCAGCTCAAACTTGTAAATACTTGGGATTTATTTGCGACTCAAGGGAAATGATAGTTCAGCTTCCGGATTCTAGAAGGAATCAAATAATAACAGAAGTTAATAGATTTCGTCTAACCCAAAACATAAAAATACGGGAGTTCGCTAGAATTGTAGGTATTCCAGTGTCTTGTTGCCCGGCAGTAAATTATTGTTGGGGTCACACAAAAGCCTGCGAAAGAGCAACATTTTTAGCATTGTTGAAGAACAATGATAGCTATAACGCAAGGTCAATGATAACGAAAGCAGTACTAGAAGATTTACATTGGTGGAAACAGATATGTATTTATTCAAATCATCCATTAAGAAAATTCGAATTTCAATTGGAGATTTTCTCAGACGCCTCCTTATCTGGATGGGGAGCGTTTTGTAATAAAAAGAGAGTTCACGAATATTGGAAAATGAGGCAAAGTCAAATCATATAAACCAATTAGAACTTTTAGCCGCCTTCTAAAGTTTGAAGTGCTTCGCGAAGAACCAAAAAAATTGTTAAGTGTTGCTTCACATCGACAACACTACAGCCATCTTATATATAAACAGAATGGGAGGAGTTCAATTTGAAAATTTGAATAATATCACAAGGCTTATCTGGAATCGGTGTGAAGAAAGAGAAATTTGGATTTTTGCGACTTACATTCCATCAGCAATGAATAAAATAGCGGATGAAGAATCACGTCGCTTAAAACCTCTTTCGTTGTCAAAACTGTTTTCTGCATAATTTTTCTTTTGCAACGTCAATTTTCAAGCTTTTAGTAAGTAACACTGTCTATAATAAAATAGATTTTTTGAATGCAAAGTAGAATTAAAATTGTTTAATAATAGCGATGTTATAAGCAAAATCGCTTTTACCCCACCGGTCGGCGCTGCTCCTCCTTCCCCTATTGGATTTTAAACAAAATAGTTAAGGTTGCAACCAAAATAGATCAATTGTCAACGAAATATTTGAGTTTTGAAGCTAAAAAGACGATTTTTTTATAACAAGACAGTTAAATTTTGAACCAAGAACTTTTCTACCAAAAAAGATAAATTTTCAATCCAGAGGGACGAATTTTCCATCCAGAAAGACACAATTCCAACAAAACAGTTGAATTTGGAGACGAATTTTTTAGAAGCCATATTTGAATTTTCAATCCAGGAGGGCGAATTTTCTACCCAGAAAGACGAATCTTCAACAAAACAGTTAAAGTTTTTACCAAAAACGATGACTTTTTAACAAAATAGTTGAATTTTCAACTAAAATGATGTATCTTAAACAAAAAGAATGAATTTTTAACAACGAAGTTCAACTTTCAACAAAGTAATGGATTTTTCAATAAAAACAAGATTAATCCTCAACAAAAAATATGGTAGTTGATATTTGATATTTTAACCAAATAGTTGAATTTTTAACTAAAAAAAATCCAACCAAAAATGGAATAGTTAAATTTGCAGTACGAATAAAATTTGTTTTAAACCAAAAAATTGTTAATGAATTTTTAACAAATTAGTTGAAGTTTCAACTAAGTAGTTGAATTTTTAATTAAGGAGATTAATTTTCTACCAGAAAAGACTAATTTACAGCAAACTACATGAACTTTCAAACAAATTGATTGAATTCTAAATTGGAAATGATAAATTTCCAGCCAATAATGGAATAGTTAAATTTTCAGTTAAAACAATTCATTTTCAAGTAAAAAAGGAATAAATTTTCAACAAAATAGTTAAATCTGCAACCCAATAGTAAAATTTTTAACCAAAAGGGATTAATTCTAGAACAAAAACATAATAGTAGACTTTTCAATTAAAAGAATATACTTTCAAGTAAAGATAAAATCAGAATAGAAGAAGAAAAGAAATTACAAAACGACTTTCAAGGAACCATGAAAATAGTATTTAAAGAGATGAACAAAAGTAAAATGCAGTAGCTTTCATAAATTGAATGGATTTCTAAGGATTTAAAATATATAAGGGTATTTTAAACGATTCCTAGGAATTTTCAATAGATTTAAATAAATTGAATGAAATTCAAAGGGTTTGGAATATTTTATGGTGTTTTAAAATATTCCCAGAGATTTTCAATAGATTTAAATAAATTGCAGTGATTTCAAAGGATTTCCAATACATTTAAAAAGACTTCAAGGAATTTTCAATTAATTGAAATAAATTGAATAGATTTAAAAGGATTTGAAATATTTTTGGGTGTTTCGAAAGATTCTTAGGAATTTTCAATAGATTTCAATATATTGCAGTGATTTCAAAGAATTAATAATACATTTCGAAAGATTCCAAGGAATTTTCAATAGTTTTTTTATTAATGGAATGGATTTCGAAGGATTTGAAATATTTTAGGGTATTTCAAAAATTCCTAGGACTTTTCAATAGATTTAAATAAATTGAATAAATTTCAAAAGACTTGAAATATTTTACGGTATTTTAAAATATTCTTAGGAATTTTCGATAGATTTAAATATATTGCAGTGACTTCAAAGGATTTCCAATACATTTAAAAAGATTCCAAGGAATTTCTAATAAATTTCAAAAAATTGAATAGATTTTAAAGGGTTTGAAATATCTTTGGGGTAGTTTTAAAGATTTTTAGGAATTTTCAATAGATTTCAATAAAATGAATAGATTTCAAAGGATTTGAAATATTTTAGAGTATTTTAAAAGATTCTTATGAATATTCAATAGATTTAAATAAATTGCAGTGATTTTAAAGATTTCACATTTTAAAAGATTTGAAGGAACCTTCAATAAATTTAAATAAATTGAATGAATTTCAAAGATTTTGAAATATTTTAGTTTATTTTAAAAGATTTTTAGGAATCTGCAATGAATTTATATAAATTACAGTGATTTTAAGGGATTTTCAATACATTTTAATAGATTTCAAGGAATTTTCAATAGTTCTCCCTACATTGAATGGATTTCAAAGGATTTGAAATATTTCATGGTATTTTGAAAGATTCTTAGGAATTTTCAATAGATTTGAATTAATTGCAGTGATTTCAAATAATTATTATTACATTTCAATAGATTCCAAGAAATATGCAGTAGCTTTCATAAATTGAATGGATTTCTAAGGATTTAAAATATATAAGGGTATTTTAAACGATTCCTAGGAATTTGTCGATGAAAAATTTGTAGCTGTTTTTTGTATAAGCAAATTCTGTCTATTCATTTCTTCTTATAGCTTGTGTCGTTTGTCCAAAAATTTAATTTTTTAGTTTTTAATGTTTTTTTCCAAAAACAAAAACTACGCGTCCTATCAAAAAGCGATTAATAATTATTTTTTGTGCAATCAAAATTAGAATTTTCTATTTTTCGGAAATATTCGAAAAGTTGTTATGATAATTTTGTAGAGTTCTCAAAAAGAAACGTTTTTCCCCTTCTGATTTTTTTTCACATCATGCGTTTTTCGGCTTAAGATGTTAATTTTCGTTTGT
The DNA here is from genome assembly GCA_011634705.1 of Andricus grossulariae. Lineage (NCBI taxonomy): Eukaryota > Metazoa > Arthropoda > Insecta > Hymenoptera > Cynipidae > Andricus > Andricus grossulariae. Next base: position 201,341,388 of record JAABKJ010075445.1, on the reverse strand, counting down.
TTTTGAGGGGGGGGGGCAGGGATTTTGAAAATGCTCTAACTCTGATAATTTTTTTTAAATCAAAAAATGCCATAAGGATAAATTGTTTGTCTTTGTGAGTACTACTAATAACCGTACATAGAATTTTCAAATTTTGAAAAAAGTGGTCTCAAAAATTTTCAAAAAGTGCTCACTTTTAGAATTTTTATCCAAAATAGCTGATTAACGAACTCGTTCTTTCTTTTTAGGCCTTCAAAAAGTGGGCCAAAGCTCAATCCAATTTGATAAATCTTTCCAAAGTTATCGTGCCTACACGATACTACATACTACAGACTACAGACAGACAGACACCTTCGTAAAAATCGTTTTGTGTGACTCAGGGGTCTCAAAACGTGGACATTTGATGAAAACCGATTGAGTCGAATTTTACATAAAACCAACACCTTCTTATTAGGATGAGAATGTAAAAAATCAAAAAAATCTAGAAGTCCAATAGTATAAAATCTAATATTCTTACCTAACGTGAAAAATAACAAATAGGTCAACGGGACATACAATTTTGGACCCAAAACCTACATAGGATATACGTATATACGCTATTAATATGGATGGAAAAAATGGTACTTTTGTTCTTAAATTAAATTTTAGAATTAATCAATATTGCACGTATAACATAAACAATTCGATATTTAGGATTTCTCTTTGGCTGCAGTTCTGGAAATGTTGTACTTAAAACTATAGACCTGAAAATTAGTACGGTCAGTCGTAAAATAAAATAACAAGATTAACAAAATTATTGAAAAGCACATTCAAATTAACACTCGTTGGTATTTTCTTCAGCTGCAGATCTGGAAATGTTGTTTTTAAAACTATTTAGCTGGTTTTATCTTTAGTTGCAGTTTTAGAAATACGGTTGCTGCCACGCAAGCCTTCATCGCCTGCCGCTAGTCGATGGTCCAGGAGTGGGGCTGACTTGGGTCAGCACGCTGATTATCCATGGCCGCTGGTTCCTATTTTTCCGAGTGCTTTTGTACATGTGGGAATCCCATCCACTACGCATACGCCAGGAAAATCTCTTCTTTGTAGTCCCTGGTGACAGCAGACATTCAACGCAGCTGACCTCACAGGATCTGACAGTTAATGTTATTGTTGTGTGGGGGTGGTTTATCCATCCTCCCACGCGAGTTGAATATCGAATAACAAACAAAAATTCGAAGAAATTTGCATAATTACGGCGAATTATGTAATTGGAACGCTGTGGTCTGACAATTTGTGGTTCTGGTCAGATGAACTAACCTCCCCAGTTTTTGACAGGTGATGCAGTTTTTATATTTTTAAAACGGGTTTACTTTAATAAAAAAATCAAGGTGAGTTAGTCACAATCACTAATGATAATAGAAAATGAATCATGACGTTGTGATGAGATATTAGCCGCGAAACTCTTATACTCTAGGCTAATATCTCATCCAGAGTTTGAGTTGTTATAGGCGTAAGCAATCTTTAAAATATAATGTTATTGATGCAATCACAACAAAGACTGGAATTCTTTTGAATACTAGCCGTAGAACTCTTATATTCTCGGCTAGTGAGGCGTTGTTCGCAGACAGACCGTAGATTTGATCCGTGGTCACGGTGGGCAATAAGCGACGATAGGTTGCATAAAAATGTCGACAGAAACTGAAAGCAGACGTGCGTTTTCAGATAAATACCGGTAAAAATTTTCGTTATAGCATATTATATAATATAATCAGACACCTCAGTGCACCACGTGGAGGCAGCTTACTTAGCACCTCATTTTTTTATTTTTTATATATTTTTTTTGTTATTTTAAATGCGTTAACACATTTAATTTTCTTCATTTATAGTTTTTAAAAGTATTTTTCGTTTTGCCATATAATATAATATAATCAGACACCTCAGTGCATAACGTTTCATTGAATATTAGGTTTTTAAATTTAACTATGCTGGGATGAAAATTTTACTACAGCTTTTTTTAATCGCCTCATATAAGTTGGTTCTTCGATCATATTTATTTTAAATCCATCCCAGAATTTAATGAATGAATCTCTATGAAACGACTCCCTGGCCTGCTCAGACCATGTTCCTAAACCATCGTTATTAGGAAGAGGAATGTGGTCAGAAAAAGGTTTTAAAAAAAGTTAACGCAACATGTATTTGATTTTTAAAGAATTTCTTTGCAAAAAGCCTATTTTCGTCAAAAAAATTAGTTATCTAGTTCTGTACTGCAACTAATTATAAAATTTTAAAAATGAAACTACAATCATAAAGTGAAATTAAACATGTTTTTTTTTTCAATTTGACTTTGAAGAGGGTTCTCAAAGCGCCTACGGCCATGACGATTACATTCTCATTGCGATACTCGCGCTTCGCGCTAATGAGCTCGGTTATACAGACGATTACTTTTGAAAAATAAAACCATGTAAACAAAATGAAACGGGACATTTTGTTTCCACATTTGAAAATGCTCTTACTTTTTGAATTTTGATCAAATCAAAAAAATTTATGAGGATAGTTTCGAAATATATTTCATAGCTAGTAAAAATGTCAATTGAAATTTTTGAATCCAACGGAAAATTGTTTTCTTTTCTTCTATTTTTTTGAAATTTTCAATATGTTGAAAAGTATATAACTTTTTGAATGTTCATCGAAATAAAAAATTTCATGAGGATAATTTCCAAGACTCTCTCCCATTAAAAAAAAAACTTGGACAAAAATTTCTGAAACTTTGAATTTCGGTTGAAAATATCTGATTAACGAACTTAACCTTTATTCTAGGGCCCTTTAAATTATATTAAAAATGAAATTCATAACTAAATTAAAAATTAAATAAAAAGTTAAATTAAAAATAAAATTGATAATTAAATTAAAAACTAGATTTGAAATTGAATTAAACACTACATTGAAAATCAAATAACAAATTAATTAAAAAATTATTTCAAAAATTAAATAAAAAATTAAAATTGAAATTAATTTTATAATTAAATTAAAAATTAAATTTCATATTACATTTGAAATTAAATTGTTAAATTCTACATTTAAAATTGAATCAAAAATTACATATAAAATTAAATTAATAATTATATTTCAACTAAATTTAAAATTAAATTTAAAATTACATTAAAAATTAAATTAATAACTAAATTTAAAATTGAATTTGATATTAAATTTACATTCAATATTAAATTGCAACAGAATAAATTTACGGCTTGGGAAAAAGCACACAACTTTACTCCATATTAGAGAAATTTCCAATCTTACAATCCATCCATCCCCAGAAATATACTTCTATGGCGCGTTTATAGGGGACTGCTTTATAACCATCTTTGTCGCTCTTACGGTGTTGGCCGCGACCCTGCCCTGCCGAACGCTCCAAGGGAGATAGAGCCAATTGTTCAAAACGAGAAGTGCCAAATTTTCTGGAACTACGATTTTCGGACAGCAGTCTCCGTTGCCCACTTGAGGCTTGTCATTTTTCTCCAAGACTTCGAGAAACGAACTATATTGGTGATCGAATTCTCGGCTCCTTCCGAGTACAACATTACTGCCTAGGAGAAAGAGAAGGAAGAAAGGTTTATCTTAAAAGGGAGCTGCAACGACTGTACCCAAAATATTCGGTACAATTAATTGTCATTATGATAGGTGCTCTCGGAGGTGCGAAACTATCACTGGCTCGTGACCTTAAAGCCATACCCGCGTGCCAAAAATATGCCACGGCACTTGCGAGATGGATGCAGAAAACTGTCATACTTGGGTCGCTTTGTGTCCTCAAAACACATGAGGGTTTCGCCGGCCTGTCGTTGTGATGTCGACGTGTCCTGTGACCACCCATTTCACGGTTGTGAGACGTGGCCATGAGTGGGACTTGCCGCGGTCCTACTGGGAGCCGGTGTCATTTTCTAGATGGCTCTCTCTCTCTGAGCACCAATTGATACAATTTCAGAAAGGCAGGCCTTTTATATACTGTTCTCTATCTTCTTTCTAGGGCCAAGTTTCTACGTCAATTTTTGTCTTAATACTCTCTTCATAAATTATTTCATCATTCCATGAATAAGTCGCTGTATCGTTTACTTCCAGCGCACGAGGCTTTACTTATTTACTTTTTTTATGCTAAAGCATACAGTTATGTATATTTTATTTTAGGAGTCATTGAACTGTTATTTACATAAATTGTCCCATCTTCAAGGTTAGTCAGGGCATCCATAATTAATATCTGCGATTTAGAGTTAGAAAGACTAATATTTTTAATACCAATTTAAGTTAGGAAAAATTGATATTCACAAAAATAAAACCGTAATTGGAATATCGAGCAGTTTAAATAAGGCCGTGGCTACATGTACTGAAAATTCGGTACAAATAGGTAGATTTTTTCGGTATAAATATGAGAAGCTGGAAAAGGGGCTATTAGTACCGAAATATCGGTATGTATAGCTGGAATTTTTCAGTACGCGTAGACACTTCCTTTAAATAACATAAGTTGAAAAATAGGTTAGAAAAATTACCATTGCCAATAGGAATGGTTTCAATTATATTGCCAATGATATTTTTTCAAAAAAATTTGTTATGCATTATTTGTCTATTTTCTAAATAAATTACCTAAACAAATTCACCTTTTAGGCGTTTTTAATCGAGAAGAAATAACTGTTTCTCCTGAACTTGCTGAAATTATATTGTCAATGATGTTTTCTGTACAATTTTTGCTATTCATTAATATTTGCAAGAGGCTTCACGATAAGAAACACTCCTATTTTTCTACTAATTATAATATGTACAATGTGCAATTTTTCATTCAAATTATTAATAAATTTTATATACCCCATTTTCCGACAAGAGTTCATGTAAAAACATTGGATTCACAATTTCAACAAGACTACAAGAAATTTTTTTTCTACACATAATTGCCCGCAATGTGTATTTTCGATATAATTTTTTTATAAATTTTACGAATTCCATTTTATCACTAAATTTTGTTAAAGAACACCATTTACAATATAATTTTAACAAGACTAGATGAAAAAACGCTTTTTCTGTCTATAAACGCCTGGAATGTGCATTTTGTTACTTAAATTTGTTAATTGAATTACCAAATAGTGAGGCATAATAAAATTTCATTAAGACAGTTCACCGTCAATATAATTTGAGAAATAGTAAGAGAAAAAACGATTTCTTTCTGCGCATAAATATCTGCAATGTACATTTATTTATATAATTTGTTTACAAAATAAACGATTAACAAAGTTTGACAACATTTTCCTATAGAACATAATTAACCATTTAATTTCAACAAGATCAGAAGAAACAAATGATTTCTTTTTGCTTAAAAACGCCCAAAATGTGCATTTATTCATATAATTTGTTTATAAAATAAAGAAGTATTAATTCATAGTAAACTTTTTCAGAAAATATCATTAGAAATATAACTTTAGGAAGATCAGAAGAAAAAACTATTTTTTTCGCTTCAAAACGCCCCAAATGTGCATTTGTTTATATAAATTGTTTATATAATAAACAAATACTGTGCCCGGTGGGAAACCATAATCCTTTTTGATTGAAAATAATAGCATGAAGTTATACCATTGGAAAACAGCATACGCAAAATATGATACTCGATAAATGTCTTGTCCGGCTACTCCGGCCAATCTAGTCTAGTGGAAAAGGTTTGGGACTTTCCCCGCCCCTTATCCAAGGTAGCAGACTTTCCTGGATTGGCTACCTGCGTTCACCTGGACATTTTTTAGATGACAGTTGCTCCCAGTGGGACCCTGCGGTGGTTATTAACCTTTAGTTTTTAATTATATATATATACAGGGTGTCCCAGTACTCTCCTTTAGAATACACGTAGAATTAATTTAACTTCCTTCGAGTATTTCTAATTCTGTAGAGTTCAAACGAATTCTTAGAATTCACTTGTGATCCTTTGAATTCTTTTGAAGTTTTTTGCAATTATCTTGAAACCTTTACAGTACACGATAAATTATTTTGAATTTCTCCAAGTCTTTTGTATTCTGTGAAATCTACTCGATTCTCTGAATTCTTCTGAATTTTCTGAATTCTTCTCAATTGTCGGAATACATTGAATTCTCTTAACTCTTTCAAATTCTCTGAAATCTTTTGCATCCTATGAATTCTTTTGTATTCTCTAAATTCTTTTGAAATTCATTTTTTTTTAATTCTGTAAATGCTTTTGAAGTTTGTGAAATCTTTTGCACTCTGTGAATTCTTCTGAATTCTCTACATTCTTCTTAATTCTTTGAATTCTTCTTAATTCTCTGAATTCTTCTGCTATTTTCTGAATTCTTCCAAATTCTCTGAATTTTTCTCAACTGTCGAAATTCTTTCAAATTCTCTGAACTCTTTTAAGTTCTTTGAAATCTTTTGAATTCTTTTGTATTCTATAAATTTTTTTGAACGCCTGTACATTTTTTTGGAATTCTGTACATTCTTTTGAAGTTTGTGAATTCTTTTGCTCTGTAAATTCTTCCGAATTTTCTAAATTCTCTTTAATTCTTCGAATTCTTTTTAATTCTATGAATTCTTCCGCTTTTTTCTGAATTCTTCCGAATTCTCTGAATTCTTCCGATTTATCTGAATTCTTCCGAATTATCTGAATTCTTCCGAATTCTCTGAATTCTTCCGAATTCTCTCAATTCTTCTAAATTCTTTGAATTCTCTGAATTAATTTAAAATTTTCTGAACTCTCTAAACTGTTTTGAATTTGTTGAATTCACGGTCTCACTGAATTTTTAAAATGTTTTTTAATTATCTTGAAATCATTGGAATACACGTTGAATTATTTTAACTTTCTTTGAATATTTTTGATTTTGTAGAATTCACACTAATTCTACAGAAATTTTAATGTTTTTTTTTTCTTAATTCTCTTGAAATCTTTATAAAACACCATGAATTGATCTGAATTTCTGCAAGTCTTTTGTATTCTTTGATTCGCCAGTTTAAGTCAAGCAGTCTAAAACACTTTATAAGGAATGCTTATCTCGTTCCAACGCTCCGACTTTACCTTAAACGCTGAGCCTAAAAGGTAAGTATTTACGTAGATCACGGAAACAACCCTCAGCGGTGCTGTTTTCGTGATCAAATTATTATTGCGGACTTGAACTGGCTGATCAGCGCCAAACAGCAACACTGGGAATTGATTTTCTTGTCTGGCTGATTTCTTAAACGTTTAGCGCTGAAGTTAAAGTGGGAGCCTAAGAACGAGTTAAGTATTCCATATAAGGTGTTTTAGGATACTTGACTTAAACTGGCGAATCAAAGCCAATCAGAAACGATGGGGGTTTATTTTGTTGTCTGACTGCTTTTATTAAACGCTTAGCGTTGCAGGTAGGGTGCGAGCATTGGCACAAAAGGAGAATTCTACAAATGTGCTTTAGAGTGCATCACATGAACTGGTTGATCAGTGCCAAATTGCAACGCTGGATATCGATTCTTTTGTCTGGTCATTCAACTTAAGCGCTTTGCGGCGAAATTAGGATGCAATCTTTTCAACAAAAGTAGCGCTGGTCATACGTTTGTGATTAAGCTATTTTTATCACCGATTCAGAAAACCAAATGCATCTTGATAATAGAAATCGAATTTCGCGTCTGAAGCTAGATAACATGGAATTTTATGAACGCTTTGCGTGTTGCCTAAACGCTTGACGCATCACCTGAACGCATAGCGCTTATCACTTCCAACGCGATTACGTCGCATTGTTCATCCGTGCAGTTCTTTTTCTGTATAAACTTACAGGAGAGCAATGCAAAGGATGGAAAAAAAGTCTTGTGATATATTCCACTCCACAGGTAAAAATATGTACCAAAATCTGAATTTTAATTCATCGTAGCGCAAAAACCGTTCATAATTTGAGTTTTAGCCATGATGATTTTTTTTATCAGGAGAGCATAAACTAAAAAATATCAAAAGCTTCAAAAATTCCACCGGTACCTTTTTTACCATGTATTCAGTGCAAGGTCCTTTCCGGAAATTTTTATATAAATTTGAAGAAATGAATTTTGGGTAATTTATGGCAAGTTACCGTATTTATAGACATTTATTTATTATATTATATTATATTATATTATATCATATCATATTATATTATATTATATTATATTATATTATATTATATCATATGATATTATATTATATCGTGGCCATGAATGGGATTTACCGCGGTCCTACTGGGAGCCGATGTCATTTTTTAGATGACAGTTCCTCCCAGTGGGTCCCTGCGGTGTTTGTTGACATTTAGTTTTTAATTATATATATACTCGACCACTGAAAAGTAATATTGAATCAAATTCTGGATAAAAATTAGGGCTGCGTTTCGAGTGTGGTCTGGTCTCATCATCAGGCCTTACTTATTACATTGATAAATTTGGTAAAAAATTAATTGGTGCATAGAAGACTAGGTAGAGAAAAACGAGCATAAGGGCTCATATTTATGGTAAAAATTCATAAAAATTGCTTCTTCGCTGTGAAGAGAAAGAAATGTGAAAAGACTATTGTATATATTGTCATAAGAAATAGCATTTTGGTCTGAAAAAAGTGATATAATAATGTATTTATGTTAACATTTAGAACACGTAGAGTTATTTGAAATCTCACAAATTCCATTTTCAAAGAATCCTACCCAATCAACTTATACGTTTGGTATAGAACATAAATTCGTAATATTATTTTAATTCCATTATGAAATATTATTCGATTTATTATTATTATTATTATTAGTTGGGTTGAGACCGTAATAGCCCCTGACGCTTGGGTAATCATGTTGCGTCCCCTTGTGAGCCTAAGCGTGACCCCAAAGCCCTCTCCATTAGGAGAGGACTGCGGCCACTCTGTTGGCTGATATCTCTGACTCACTGATGCAGTAACTGCCAGTGAGTGTAGACGTTTTCCCGCAATCGCAGGGCAGTGACAAAGAATGTGAGTAGCTGTCTCATCATCCATTCCACACAGACGACAGAGGGGACTTTCTGCAAGCTCTTTCTTATGTCTGTGATATCCGAGGTTCCCATGTCCTATAAACATTTCTGTTAGGACTTTGATCTCTTTTCACCAGAGCTTAAGTATTTCCCTTGCTCGGTTAAAGTTAAGCTTTGAGCCCAAGAGTGTTTTGGCCTGTGTGCAACCAGAGACCAACTCCCACTCATTCTGATGTTCCTCAGTCAGCCTTCTGTCCTTTACCAAATTTAGTCTACAGGCTGCCTTAGCAGCCGCAGCCTTGATGGTGAGGTGAAGGGGCTTCAACCCTATTAGGGCCCTCATTGCCCTCTTGGGTGACGACTTCGAGGCACCAGTGATGCCTCTTAAAATCAGTCCCCTGATCCTTTTCAGTCGAGACTTCACAGTGGAAACATTATTTCTAATCTAGTCATGCAATATTGAAATTCATAATTAAAAACGAATAAAATAAATTAAATAAATGTTTTTTATACAAAAATGAAAAAAAAAATAGAAAAACAGAGTAAAATTTGAATTTTTGTACCTTCAATCAATTGCTTATATCTCCGGTATTTATGCATATATTTTCTTCAGCAATACCTTTCTTTTCTCTTAAAAGTGGGATCTATACATAAAAAATAAGAAACTGAACATAATTTGAATTTTTCTGTTTTTGCACAGCGATAGAGTGAATTTTTGATTTTTATTTTGGCGCAAAAAATGGACTTTTCTCATCTATTTTGGGACATAACACGTAAACTACTTAACAGATAGGAAAACAATATAACGAGCGATTGTTGGAAATATTATTGCCTTTAATTTGAGACCTCGTGTGACCCAATCTGACGTTTAGAACTCGATATATGGCCCAACATGTGAAGCGAGCCGTGCGCGTAGCGCTCAATGAGAATGTGCCCGCGCTGCGGGCATATTTTTTCGTAAGTTATCGTGCTAACACAGGCGTCGACAGGGAGGGGAAATCTGGAGAGTTCGGCTCTTTTAACACGTGTATATCGCTCGCTTCGTGTCTCCCACCAAGAGTCTTTACTCTACTCTAAGAGTTCGCGGTGGTGGTAAATTCTATTTTATGACGTCAGAATTTACCACCACCCCGAACTTTTAGAGTAGAGTAGAGACTCGTGTTGGGAGAGACGACGCGAGCGATCCACACATGTTAAAAGAGCTGGACTCTCCAGATTTCCCCTCGCTGTTGAGGCCTATGCTGACAGACTAAAAATTTACACACACACACACCCACATGCATACAGCCATCCATACATACAGACAGACAGACAGACACATTCGCCAAAACCAATTTTTTGGGTTCAGAAGGTCTCAAAACGTGGACATTTGACAAAAAAAAGGGGGGGGGGGGTCAAACTTTACACAAATCTAATACCTTCTCTGGTGAGAATGTAAAATGGTGGTTTACTTTTTTAAAGATAGTAGATTAAGGTTTGATCAAACAGTGACATTTTCAATACAAAATATTATTTTTTAAAGAATAAGAATTATTTTATACCGAATAATGAGGATTTTCAATGAAATAATTGAAGTTTCAACTGAAAATGATTAATTTACAAGAAAATAGTTCAATTTTCTAGCAAAGAGATGAATTGTACTTGCGCGCCGCCAATCGGGAATAGAAATAACTATAATCGGTCTCATTTTTCCCCATTAGAGTGAACGCACTGTGAAGTAATGCTTCAGTGAAGCGGTCGCACGGGATCGAAGAGAGGGGAGAAGCTGGTGGAGCGAGACCTTGGAGTAGGGAGACACTACGGTGAAACTCGCTCTTAAACGCGATAATGACACGGTGCTTGGTAAGGTAGATCCCTACGGTCCTGGCGTATGGTATAGGAAACATTTGGCCAGATAGATATCTGAAGTGCCGTAATGAACGCTACAGAATGCTATACAATATCTCTACAAATTTTCGCCGGGAGCGCCGTCTACAATTAGTTCCTCGAACTATACCCCGTGCCGCATCTAGGCTTATAATACCTTTGTGGTAAGCTCTCCCATTCCGAAACATTTTCGTGAATCTACATCTACAGCATTCTAAGCGTGCGCAATAAACCCTATGTGTTCTAGACATGCACAGTCAATCTATATAGAGTATTCTAAGATTACGTCACTCTCAATCGGTACCGTCAAAATCTATAAGGCCTTACCACTTGGTGGAGTGCGAAGCATTAGGGAGTTTTTGCATATCATTCCGTAGCTTACGGTAAACGCTAAAGTCACGTGATGACGATTCTGCGCATGCTCTGCGAGTTTAGTGTACGGTTATCCGCTATCCGTATCATTTAGCGTGTACCGTAAGCTACGGAACGGTATGCAAAAACTCCCTATTGTTTAGATAGTAGTTTGACTAAAATTATTATTTTTCTGACGGAAGTAAATCGAACATCGTGATATAGCTTTGCTTTTCAGATAGAAAAGCCATTTCTTTAATATTGTTGCCAATTTGGAAAGTGTGCATTTTGGCAATTCATCACGAAAAATCAAAATTTGCCGTAACTGAGGATATAACCTCAATTGCCGGCGACTGATAAGTCATAAGACGGTGCAATTGAAGAATAGGGGCGTCACCTCTGTTTTGGCAGGAAAATTTTTTTTTTTCGGCAAAAAAACTATTAGAATCTTTAATTGGAGGATAAATAAAACGATTTAACGAAGCAAACGTTTAAAATTATTGTTACTTTTGTTATTACGATGTTTCAAATATGGGTCTGCCATGATATCGGATTGATCATATTTAACTCACTGTTTAGGTGCTTTTAAACATCCGTACGGCCAGAAACACTGTAAATAATTAATTAAAACTTGACTTTTTGAGTACTATGAACAGGTGTACATATAGTTTTCAAATAGTGAAAAAAATGACATCAAAAATTTTCAAAATGCGCTCACTTTTTAATTTTCATCCAGAATGGCTGGCTAACGAACATGGCCTTTTGTTTACGAGACTTAAAGAGTATACCAAAGGCCAATCCAATAACTTAATTCTTTCGAGAGTTATCGTGCTCACAGACAGACATACATACCGACAGGCACATTCGTAAAAACCTGTCTCTTGGGTTCGGGGGGTCCCAAAACGTAAACATTTGACAAAAAACAAGGGGGTCCAATTTTACACAAATCTAATACTTTCTCTGGATGAGAATGTAAAAATACGAATTTTCAAGTACTATGAGCATTAATGATGATCATTTTATTGTTTTAATAGTTACAAATAGTATTGAGGACATACAAAAATTAAGTATTTTGAAAACCCACACACAAGATGGAAAAAAAATGAAATAATTAAAGATTTGATGAGAATGTGCTCACTACTCAGGCCGATTTTTTCACTATTAATGTTATTTTTTTCGAATAAAACAGAAACTACACATCCTATCAAAAAGTTACCACTAACAAAATTGTAGATCATTTAGAGTGCACAGTTTTTGTTCAATCATCATTTGTCGTATCTTGCATAGTTTGACCGTGGAATTAAATTTTTAATTTTTTTTGTGCAATAAAAATGTGAATTTTCGATTTTTCGAGAAAATTCTAACAGTCGTTATGATAATCCTGTAAGGCGCGCTAAAAGAAACACTTTTTTCGTATTGACTTTTTTTCCGTGTGTTGCGTTGTTTGGCTGAAAATTTTAATTTTAGTTTCCTCTTTTGGATTTTGAAAATGCTGCAAGTCTGAAAATTTTCATTTTATCGAAAAATGTCATGATAATAAATTGTTTCAATTTTTGAGAACTATGAAAAAGCGCAGATATAATTTTCAAATTGTGAAAAAAATGGCCTCCATAATTTTCAAAATGCTCTCACTTTTTGAATTTACACCAAAAAGGGTGGCTAACAAACTTGACCTTTGGTTGAAAAGACCAACATGGTATACCAAAGGCCAATCCAATAATTCAATTCTTTCGAAAGTTATCGTGCTCACAGGCAGACATACATACTATAACCTGCATTTTGCCGATTATTTTTATTTCATTAATTTGACTCTTATTTTTACTTTATTCTGGACTCAGAAAGTAAATAAGCAGAATTCTGTAAAAATACATATTTTTCTTCTCAACCTGCGTCCGCCGTAAAGAAATACATGCAGGATGTAAATTTCCCGTCGTCGACCATGCAATCACGTGTGCGTCGGAAATCTCCGTAATCTCGTTAAATTTTGTCTTCAGCTTTTATAATCGAATAGATATATCGATATTTGGTTCCCCAAAAACTTTTCGGTTATTCAAATTTCAATCATTTTTTCATCTCTGATTTATTCCTAACGTTCCCTGGTTAAGAAATTTTCCTGACCTGGCTACTATTCACAACTTTTCACAGCGGTGAAAATATTTTGAAGCTATTTTCTGTATTCAAGGGCGAAAATGGAATATAACCACTTGAGAAGTCCTAAAACTTAAAAATTCATTTGTTTCGAGTGAAAGAACAAATAATTTTTACATATTCACCGCAACGCGACATGACGTGCAAAACAACGTAAACAAGAATGCAAACGAATTAAATGGGCACCCATTGGTAAAAGGCCGTTCCGGCGTCTCCGGAACTCATCATTTGGCACGACTTATACTTGAGAGTTCCGAATGGTCCAAATTTACGTCCTGCACATAATTCTGCGGCGTTCGTCCGTGCGGACTTACCCCCTCGCGATAGAAAAGCACACATAGTCAAAATTTACATACACTTTCGTAGACTTAAAGGCCCAAGTAAATTTATCACCTTATTTAAACTTACTATGTCCCACGCCGATCGAATAATTTCCATCATCAGACGTAGTTATTTTAGGGTCGACTGCGAACGGAACAACCTTCGTTCTATTTTCACATTGTTCCCTGAAGACGCCTTCCACGTCAAAAAAAATCAATCTTGGCAGCCATCTCATCGATTTTAATTAAACCCAGTGTTGTTGTGGTACTTTGCGGGTAATGTTTTTTGGTTGGAGGATTTTCAAAAATTTTGAAAATTCTAGGCGTGACGCCAATTTGAAATTTGAGGTCGACTTTTTTTTTAAATTGTAATATTTCCGACAAATTTGTTCGGATCAGCGTTATGCCAAAAGTGAAATTCACTTTTTGTGCCACAAGAGAATATGAAAATCATGCGTAACTCCTTAGCGATCGTTTCTTGAGAGCTCAGACAATTGATGGTAAGAGAGGATTTCATTCCTTCATACCGATCAATAACCATCAAATCCGTTGCAAAATATATTCTGCTGCTCCTGACACAAATCGGTCTGGCGATTGAATAATAATAAACTTGGGGCATCAATAATCGATTCTAGAAGAAAATTGGCTCTTATACTGTTACTGCAAATTTCCAATTTTTTCACCTGGCTTAGGTGCCCAAACGCCCCAGACAGGGCATCTGGCATTTATGGGTTTCGAAAGAAGGGTCATTTCCCAGATATATTTGCCACAAACTAGGACTTATACTCCCACTTCACGAAAAACGTCACCAGCTCTTGGACTATAGGTAGTTGCCAATTTTCTTTTTAAATTTCGGCTATGACTTTTTCAGGGATGCCAGCGGTTTAGTCGTTCAAATTTAGGGGAAAAAGGGAATTTTTTGGGGGGAAAAGGGGATTTTTTAAAGTATAAGGGGAGTGAAAATACATGAATAAATAATATATTTTGTATGGCATTTGGTATTTTAATATTAGGAACTTTTGATACATTATTTCCGCTTATCAGTATCTCTTAAAAAAATGTAATTGCATCTAAACGACCTCTTCTAATTAACAGATAGTTTCTTCTTTTTTTTCTTAATATATCAGACCTAATTAATTCAGACTTCTTTTTCTTGATTTTTTTGCGCAATTGATCTACCTTGTTTCGCTTTTATTTTTATTTTGTACGCAACTTTTCTAAACGCATCATAAGTTCCTGAACCACAACGCCTGTTGGATCCTTACCTACATTACCTTTCAATGTTTTTGTATTGAATCAGAATTTTTTGTAGCTTCAACACACGCTTTTTCGGCATTTTCTAGATCAGCCTGTAAAGCTGCAATGTCCTTTTTTTCGTTTACAGCATTAGCTAACAACGCCTTTTCTATAGCACAAAAGTGGTTACTTGAATTCGATTCAAAAACTAACCTTTAGATACAGAAACCATGAAGAAAACAATGAAATCAATCTTGGAAATACGACAAATACAATTAAAGATTCTGAAAACGTATGGACACAACCTGAATGTTTCTTCCAGTTGAAGAATCTACTTTACATGGAAAATAATAATGTTTAAGTCATGTGAACAAGAAATTATGAAAAAGAAAAAAGATGTAAGTAAAAATTTTCAGGTAGATTACGTCTTTAAGGGCATGTGATACATCAGTTCCCTTGGGTTTTTGTCCACAAAAATTGAAAAATTTAAAAACTGTATTTGGAGATGCTATAAAATAGAGCAACAGACGTCCCGGAACTCTTTTTTGAGGGATATTCCTAAAAACCTAGAAATAGGGAAATTTCATAACTCAGAAAGCCTTTTTGACTTTCGTACATTACGTACATTATTGCTGCACATTATCAAATCTAAATATTCCAAATTTCGTATATTCCATTTGCCCAACTCTCATTAGTAATTAATATAATAAGTCCTTTATAAAATTCTTTTTTTGCATGATAAAAATAATACACTATGAAATATAAATTGCACTGAGCTATACTGAATGATGAAAAGCCATAAGAAGCGTCACTTTGATCGATTTACATATTCTCAATAAGAAACAAGGTTTACTGAAAAAGTAACTGAGCATGCAATGACGTTTATTTACTGAAAACACTGAAAAGCACTACGGGAAATTAGGAATATCCGCAATTTGTTGTGATTTCAATCAAGAATCTTCGGAAAAGCTCTGACCGCATCTCGTCGTCTCTGCTTGTCTCCGGCGCCATTTTGATCTAAGATTGTCGCTTACTCATTCACTCACTCGCTTCCAGTTGTCCAATCGATAAACACAATCGATAGTAAGTATTCGATTGCACTGATACTCGGCTGTACCAAAAGAATTGAATGTCATTATAAGTTTTGAAAAATGTCGTTAATGAGCGTCAACCTCTGCCAATGATAATGATTCTTGTAGATCTCACAACAAATATAATAACATTTAATTCCATTGTTTCGAATGATCTTTAGTTTAATCGAGTTAAGTGCAATCGATACCTGACATAATCGATATGAATTAACTCGAAGAAACGAAATGGCGACGCAAGAGAAAATGATAGCGATTTTTCCAAGCTTTTTATTTAAAATCATAAAAATTTTCGGATATACCTAATTTCCCATAGTGTTTTCAGTCAAATATTATTTTGTGCAGTTATTCTCAAAGTAAATCTGTTTTTTCTTAGTGTCAATATAGAAATGGAGCCAAGTGATGCTTCTACAAGTCCAGCATAGGGCAAATTATATCTCATATATATATATATATTCGGTTTTTTTATATATTTGGTTTCGGCTTCTATTCCTTTCGAATAGAACTGAAGGGCCTATGACAAAGCCACCAAACGCGTCCTCGGGTTGCGGATAGAGGGTTCCTGTACCAAGGGTTTCTGCTCAATATGTTTACAATCATTAATAAGCAGTCGCGGACAATTGTCCAGGGATGGTCCCGAAGGAATAACCCCTAAGTGGAGGCGTAGCAACCGTGCCCACCTAGAGAGACTCCGTAAAAAGACCAGAATGTTGTGCAATAGGGCAAATAGAACTAAATTGCCTTCGGACTGGAACATGTATAAGACGGCCCAGTCTGAATACAATAAAAATATAAGGAAGTATGAGCGGGAAGATTGGAGGGGCTTTTGAGAGGAATCGAAAAACATTCCGGAAACAGCGAAGCTGCACAAGATCCTGGCGAATTATCCGGAGGCTCGCCTACGGCTCATAAGGCTCGATAATGGTGAGTTGGCCGAAGAGAAAGAAGCAACGCTGAGTCACCTGATGGGAGTTCACTTCCCGGGTTTCCAGCGAATCCGAACCAACCAAAAGGAGGAAGGCTGGGGCCAAAATGTGGTGAGGGCCGACTGGAATTTCGCCTCTAAGGTCACTGACTACAAGAAGACGGAATGGGCCATATTGTCCTCCTGTCCTTTTAAATCACCAGGGACGGATGGCATTTATCCAGCGCTTTTATAAAAAGGCATGGATTTGGTCATCCCTTTTCTGACGAAATAATTTAGGGCAAGTATAGCTCTTAAACACGTGCCATCGGCATGGAAGGATGGCAGAGTGGCCTTCATACCCAAACCTGGAAGCGAGGGTTACACTGCTGCAAAAGATTTCCGACCCATCAGCCTAACGTCTTTTATCCTGAAGACGTTGAAGAGGCTGGTCGAGAGAACATTAGGGACACGGTGCTTTTGGCCTCCCCGCTGCATAAAGGGCAGCATGCTTTCCAGGCATGCTACGTCGGAGAAGACTCGAAACCAGATAGGGTGAGGGCCTTGTAAGGGGAATAGCTCCGCGTAGATGCCCACATGGGGAAGTCCTGTCGCCCCTCCTGTGGTGCATTGTTGTGGCCTGCCTCCTTCGAAGGCTAAATAAAGAGGGGCATTATACTCAGTGATACGCGGATGACTGTTGTCCTAATCAGGGGGACTCATCTGGAGACACTGATGGGTCTCATGAGGTCGGCGCTGCGCATGGTAGAGCTCTGCTGCGATAGCTCAGGGCTCTCGGTAAATCCTGAAAAGGCCAACCTGATAATTTTCATGAAGAACTATAAAGTTCCAAAAGTTGATGCTTGTGTATTCTGCGATGGGAAGCTGACGTTTTCAGATTCAGTTAGATATCTGGGAGTAATCCTAGATAGCAAACTGAACTGGGCAAAGCACCTGGAGACCCAATGCAGGAAGTTTGTCAACCCGAGGACGCGTTCGGTGGCTTTGTCATAGGCCCTTCAGTTCTATTCAAAAGGAATAGAAACCGAAACCGAAACGAATATATATATATATATATATATATATATATTGTAGCGAAGTTTTTGATAAAACGCAGAAAGTTGTGAAGACAATTTTCCGGGGATTCGCCAAAGCCGTACCTAACCTCGGAACCCGAGGAACAGTCGGCCAGAGAAAATGAATGAAAGCACTCTTACCGTTCAGTCAGGAAAAATAATTATAGAATAAGCCAACATATTAGATATTGTACGTTAAGATACACGCCAGAGTACCCTCGATTTTAATCGAAACTGTGTATTAAAATGACAGTTCGAAACATTAAGCAGACAGCGCAGAAAGCCAGAACCAAAGAAGCAGGACCGGAGGATGGAGCGAAATCAATACGGCGCACCAGTCCCGCGCATGACATGACGTCACTACCGGACGGCCGTGTCTCACTGAAGAAGTAAGGAGGTGTCACATCCAGCAGCCATTTTCCATCGTCGACACTATGACATGGCGTCACTACCCGACGACCATGTTCCACTGGCGAAGTGGGAGGTGTCACAACTAGCTGCCATTTTCCATCGCCGACACCATAACGCAACATTATTACCAGTCGGTCATGTTTCTCCAACGAAGTGAGAAGGTGCCACAATTAGCAACCATGTTTTGCCGTCTACATCATATCACAGCGCCACGACCAGCGGCGAGTGGCGGTACTGAATCGATCAACAAGTCTGGACAAGCCAGCCCTGCAACTTCACGCCATTAAGCTCCACTAGCAGTGTCGAAGGCAGTACGTAACAGAGTGGACCAACCCTGCACCACGACATGGCTGGATGACCCCACGCTGCTCAGATTCAGTAAGCGGCCATGTTCGAGTCAGTGCGTGAGGACCAATGGACAACACGCAGCAGAATAACGAAGGCACCCATTGGCCGAGATCGACAGGCCAGCGATCTTCACTCCAACCGACCAATCGACAGGCGTGACGCGAAGAGTCGAGAAGGAAGGAAGCGGAAAAGAACGCGGGACCTATCACTTATGTTTCTTGACTTGGCGGCGGTACACCCGGCATAACCGGACCGGAAAGATAAAAGGACATAAGAGCTCAAATAGAAAGATAGTGAAGGCACGATGGAACATAACATGCAGAACTACGCCAAGTGGCTACAAGGTGAGTGGCCCTCGACTCGGCCGAAACAATAGGTCCGCCGACGGCAGATCAAGGGGCTGGATGCGAACCCTGTGGTAGCTTTTACCCATTATTTTGTTCACATGTTTTCGTATATGTTGCTGTTTGTAAGAAAAATGCGAAAATTCGATTTTATGAAAAAAAATGCTCCTGGCCATAAAAGTTATTTAGACGGCATAAAACTCACAAGGTATTTTCCTTATGATAGTTCAAATTAAAAAAAAAATTATCAAAAAATATACATAAGTTTGGGTTTTCGAAACGTTTCTGAAAAGAAATCTTAAATATCCCAAATAGGTCAAAAGTTATGTAAGTTTACAAAAAAATTGTGTTTTTTTTTTAATAAAGCAAAAAATTCAAATACGCATAACTTCGTACAACATTTTTTTTCTCAAATCGTAAAAATACGTATCGCCTAATTCCCTCTAAAAAAAACAACATATTTTATCCCCAAGAGATTCTGCTACTTAAAAAGTAGAACCTGCCTGATTTGAAATGGATTCGGTATTCAGAAATGCAAAATACGTACATAGAATACAAAATAGGAAGTATCTACGTGCACCGAAATGTCGGTACAAATATGGATGTGTCTACACAAAAGTCCGGCTGTTTGTACCGAAATTTCGGTACCTTAATAACCTTCCAGTTCCCCCTATTCGTACCGAAAAAATCCGGCTATTTGTACCGAAACTTCGGTACACGTAGGCACAGTCTACAAAATAATCAATATTGTTTAATAGAATTTCTTTACAATTTTTGGTTTATGTTTAACTTGCAAATTTTATTTCCTTTGTGCAGATACAATTTGCAAAGCCATAGAATTTTCTACTAGAAAGAAAAAAAAAATAAGTTTTTTGTTTATTATTTTATTATTTTCTATAAATCGTATAATGTTTAATTAAATTGTCTTCGTCGAAAACAAAAATGTTACAAATTGGAATTCTTTATGTGAAACTTGTATATTAATTTCTTCATATTTGAGTATCTGTTCATGCTTTTTTCACAGCGTCTTTAATAAGTTTATGCGACTTTTTTTGTAATTTCATCGGACTAATGCGACGTTTTAAAGCCTTCTCAGAACGTTTAATTTTCAGCTTTAAACGTTTTAAATTTAGAATTTACATGAAAAACTTCCACAAGATTCTTATCTGCAAATATAATAAAAACATATAGTTATATATATATATATATATATATATATTTGAATGATTTCGAGGAGTAATAAATTCTGCTAAGAACTTTACGTTATTGTTTATGCAAATGATTATTGTTTTTTTTTCTTCAAATTTCCTTCAAATTGAGTATGGATGGTTTACATCTTTTTTTGCGCATTATTAAATAAAGCATAACAGTCATAATAAAATTTAAATGATAAAAGTGTATTTATATTCTGAAAATACGATTTGAAAAATATTGTTGGAAAAATAATTGTTTAAACAAATTATATTTGTGTAAACTATTAACAAATGGTCAATATATTTTTTCTATATACTATACAGTCAGAAAAATAATTATATGTATTTTATTTCATTTCCTTTTTTCAAATTTTTCGAAAAAAACTGCTTAAGCAAATCAAAATTGTTTAAACTAATAGAAAGTTATTAAAAATTAAAAGATATGTATCAAAATTATACAATTATTCAACAAAAAGTAGCATAGGATACCAATTTATGAAAAAACTGGACATCTCTGGGTCAATTTTTAGAAATGTTGAGAACAAACATTTAGTAATTGTTTAAATAATTACATAATGTTTTTTGACAAATTTACCTCTCCAAAAAATGACAAACTATTACATTTCAATCAGAAAATACGATTATTTTTTACATTTTCTTGTGAATAAAACATTGTTTAAATAAGTTACATTTGTTTAAACAATTAAAAATTGTGTAGAGAATCATGAGAAATATTTAAATTGTCTATTAGTAATAATTTAAATCAAAAAGACGACGGAAATTGATAAAAAGTAACAACAGGGCCGAATTAAGGGATGTGGGGGCCCTAGGGCCGATTAAAATGTGGGGGCCTTTCGTAATTCCTTGCTGCCTTCTAGAAAAAAAAAAAAAAAAAAATTGTTAATTGAAGTAGGAGCCGATGTAGAAATGTGTGCATATCGCAGCGATTTTGATTTACGAACTAGTTACATTTGTGGGGGCCCTGGGGCCATAGCCCCCCTGGCCCCGTACTAAATTCGGCCTTGAGTAACAATAATACGTAAAAATGTAGTTTTTTGATTTTTGGATCATATTTGGGGCGCTCCGGGGGGGGGGAGGTAAGGGTGGGGTAAAAATGAAAGTTATAAGTATGGTTTTCTTTCATCGGCACTCCTCTTTAATCTCTAAAAAACTTGGCACGTTTCGATCAAACCCTGAAGTATGAGTTCAATTTTTCGAAAATCCAAAATTTCCCCAATGCTCATACAAATTTTTCTCATTAATCTCACGAAAATTCTTTTTTAATCCTTTCAAAATTGTCAAAACTTGTAATATTTTAGAAATTTTAAAATTTTTTGTGATTTTTTTTAATCTACAAAATTAATGAAATTGTCCAGTCTTTCAGATTCTATTTGACAATTTTGGAACTGTTTCTAAATGTTTTGCAATTACCACGTTCCTATAATATCCTATAATTTTATATTATTTTTTAATCGTTTCAACACTTCTAAGCATCCCTTAAGCTTACTGAAATTTGTTATAAAATTATGCACTGTGACAAAATTTTGCTTTAAAATCGTTCGCACTATGTTTTAAAATGTTTGGAAATGATTGCAAATGTTTTGTATTCTTTTTCAATTTTACCTTCGAATTCATTGAGTAAAAAGTCTTCAAATTTTTCCATGAATCCTACAAAAAATTTGGTATTTTCTTGATGCCCTGTAAGATTGAGTTTATCTACAATTTTTGTAAACTATGAAAAATAAAGAGAACTGTCTCAAAGTCTTCCATATTCTTTTTCCACACATTTTGAATCCTCAAAAATAGAATTTTTTTTTAAATCAAACCAGAAACATTTTATTTTTTCCACAAATGTTTAAAAAAATTTAATCTCATAATACTTCAAAATTATTAAAAATCTTTTAACTTTTTTTTTTGACTTCTTCAAAATAACTTTCTTCTATCAGTAATGAAAATTTGTATGGTTCAAAATTATTGTCATAACTGGAAATTAAACAATTTTGTTATTACTTGACTATGTATGCTAATTCAACTATGTATGGTTGAAAATTAGTGTTCTTTGGTAGAATATTATTATATTTTTTGGTTGACAATTATTTTATTTGGCTAAAAAAATTGCTTTTTTTACTGTTGAAAATAAATTTTTTTACTATACTTAACACTCAACATCTGGAGAGACCTATATATACCTGGGCGTGCCTCAAAGCCGCATTCAGGACGTAACATCGGTAAAGGAGTCTCTCCGAAGCAGGTACAGGCTTTTTCTTCGACAGATTTGGTCATCCAATCTGTCGGCGTTGAAGAAGGTATCTGCGACTAACATGCCTGCCGTCCCAGTTCCACTCTACTCGTTTGGGGTGGTTCAAGGGACGAAGAACGAACTTAAGGCCCTTGATGTCACCACACGTAAGACCATGCATATGCATAAAAGCTTGCATATCAATTATGGCAGAAAATGTGATGTCCTATATATATAGTTCTCCCACTCTGACACCCCGTACCGCATCTAGGTTTATAATATATTTGGTTTGGTTTCGCCGATATAACATTTTTTACAATCTAAGCATATTATCTTATAGATCACGTTGGTAGTTTTATTTTTGGGAATCGGGAAAGTTTTTTCCCGAACTGACATGAGATAATATTCAACGTTATTCGGTAACCTAATTTTCGTTCTGTTCAATATCCAAGAAGGATTAATGACCTTATTTCGTTGACCATAGTACCGAAATTTGAGCCAGTTTAGTTTTTTTATAGAAACAGAGATAAGTACCTTACCAAGATTAGAGAATCTTTGTATTTAAGAGTTAAAGAATAAGTTACATTCGTTCGGAAATTTTTGTTCTATTAAAATTGTGATTGAAGTTTCAAGTAGAATAAAATCCTTTTGCATATTAGTAATGTTTCTAATAATATCTTTGATACTAAAAACATCTTTAATAATATATAATTTAATGATACTAATAATATCTTTGAACTAGGTAACCGAATAGCGTTGAATATTATCTCAGCTTGGGAAAAAACTTTTGTTCACCATATGGAAATAAGAACTTTTTTGTAAATGATACTTTATGTAGTACTGATGTTAAAATACATCTTATTGATGAAAACAAAAGGGGCGAGTTTAGATCTGAACTAGCTTTCAATTCACAACGTTATCTTGCAAATAAAAAGCCGAGTGATTTTAGATCTCATTGCACACAACTAGCTATCGAAACAAAAGAGTTCTTGTCCAAACACAAAAACATTACAGTCACCACAACAGATAAGGGAAATATCACCGTTCTTATGAATCACACAGAATATACTAAAAAGTCTTAAGTTCTTTTAAATGACTTATCTACTTATGAATCACTTAATAGAGATCAAATTTAAATTAACAAACTGGTAGATGAGCTATTTCTTCTTGGTTTCATAAATCTAGATTCCGTTAGAATCTTGAAGTGTACTAATGGATACGCTTCAAAGAAATATGGACTCCCCCTACTAAAAAAAAGTCAGGAAGCGTCAGAAAAAAAGTCAGGACTTCTGACCATTTCTGACCACTTTTGTTACGTTTCTCGACAGAAATCGTCGGGAAAAGTCAGAATTCATAAGAAATGTTCAGAAATCGTCAGAGCTTGGGTTCGAAGGATAATCCTTTTTATTAGGGGCTCCTGAAAACATATTTTTGCCTGCAAACATACAAGCGTTCATCCCAACCATCAACACTACATGATGGCATACCTCGCTTTCATTCTAAAATTATGTGGTGAAAAGGCACCTTTTTGATCTTCTTTCCCTGGACTACGTATTTCGGGCTTAGAGCATATATTACATGGAGTGCTAATCAGGGTTAATTTCGCGTCCAGAAGATAGGTAGCGCTGTTCAAAATCTCGTACGGTGAAAGTGCTTGTCACTTATAACGTCGCCAGACGTCGCTTGTCATATTTTACACTTTTGTTAGAAATAGCTTAAAAAATCCCTGTAAATATAAAAATGAGATCTCCCTCAGTTTTCGTGAAATAATTAAGAACATACACCGTGACATGATGTACCGGTGTGCCCAGCGTCCGAGAGTCGGAACTCTGACGTTCGTGCATAAGATTGTAAGATTGTAAGCTATCTATATAGAAAAAGAAAGAAAATAAAAAGTGAGTTTTTTCCCGAAATTGTGTTTAAATATTAGTTTTTGAAAAATTAGGAAGTTTTTCAAATTTTTTGTGTAAAAAATATATTTTCAAAACTGCGTCTTATTACAAATAAAAAAAATAGGCCTTAATATAATTTAAATCACCAAAGTTATGAAAGGTCAAGAAAAAAAGGACCAAAATTTCAATTTTCAATATCTCCTAAATTTTTTGATTTTTTCAAAAATTAATTTAGGGGTTTTCTTTCAACAATATTATTTTGAAATTTGGTAAAATAATTAATAAAAATTTCATTAATCATTTTTCGTTTTTTCAATTCAAAATCAAGAATGTATTATATTATTCACCAACCTTTAACACTTTCTTATATAAACAAGCACGCGCAAAGTTGCACTTTCACCGTTTGAGATTTTGATTTGCGACATCTATCATAAGGGCGCGTACTACAATGCTTCAGGGATAGGTACGAGCACTCCATGTAATATATCCTCTAAGATTTCGGGTCGCTCAGTTCATATCTGACTTCAGAATTTTTGTAAAGTATCTTTGCATATCCCTAGCCTAGGGGAAAAAAGTTGAAACCCGAGTAAAACTAGAGTTTCCACAGAGGTTCCAGTTTCGCGAGGTAAAAAGATATATTTGCGTATTTTCTGTACCTGAAAATCGGAAAGAAAATAGAAAATGTTGGAGTCTACTTTGCCAGATGAGTAGATTATACCAATTTATATTTGACTCAAGAAAAACTGGATATTGTTACATGTCGATGGTTTTTATTGTCATTGAAAAAGGGTACTACAATTATTCAGGGGGCTTACACTAGTCATCGTCGTCGTCGCTCACACCGCTTGCTAACCCCTTCACATCGGCTTAAAAATGGTCTCGAATTTTCAGACTTCGAAAATATTTTTTGAATTATCACACTTGAAATTTTTTTTCGAATTTATGGACTTAGAAAATTTTTCCAATATTCTTACTCTGACAATCTTTCTACTCTTTGATGTTGAAAAACTTCTCGAATTTACAGACTTAGAAAATTTCTTGAATTTTCGAACTCAGTCAACTTCTCTATTTTTGGTGTTGAAAAATTTGTAGAATTCACGGCCTTGGAAAATGTCTCGAATTTTTGCATCTAGTCAACTTTTCTATTTTCGATGTTTGAAAATTGGTGGAATTCAGGAACTTGAAACATTTTTCGGATTTTCGGACTTCGAAAATTTCTCGAATTGTCGGACTTAGTACATTTTTCGAATGGGCGGACTTAAGATGTTCTTAAATTTGTAGACTTTGATAACTTTTTTACTTTTTGGTATTGGAAAATTTACAACACTGAGAAGCAACAAAAATTTTCAAGTCCGAAAATTAGAGAATTTTTCCAAGCTCGTTCATCCGAGAAATTTAGGTGGGCACGAGTGAACTACGAAAAACCGCGTAGGGCTTGAAAAAATAAAAAGATTCGCGAGAAATACACTGAAAAGTCGTGATACCTAATAAAAAATGAAATTACGTTCTGCGTCTGCTCTAAGAGTAAGTACAATATTGAAAATTTGAAATTGTGTTGAAAATTCAGAGTTTCACATTACCATCATTATTATTTTATTTTAATTACTTTAAATAATGAATAATTAATCCACACTTTTTTACATCTTAATTTTAAAGTGAAATGTTCGAAATTTGTGTCTGATCTAATTACACAATTTTCAGCAGGTTTGACCGGAATTTCTGAATATATTTTATTGAAAATATTAATATTTTAAATATTCTGTGAATGTTAAGTAACTGAAAATAATAAAACAAATTTTATAAAAATATAAGAGGAAGCTGATTTTTCGATCTGGCTCAAGAGGGTTATAGTCCAATATATCCAAGGCATTTTTCGTTACGAATTGGATTTTTTCAGTAGTAATTATAATTTTACTAGAAGCTTGCTTCACTGTTAGAAATTACGATTCTTGTCATGCCGTTCCTTATAACGTGCTTGTTCCTGCTGAATTCGTTGCAGTGCTTCTTCCTGGAGCATTTGGGGTCCTTCATCGTGACGATTCATATAGTCGTAGAGAATTTCGAACGGACTTTTTCTCGTAGATTTATTCACACACTCGTTAAGGTCCCTTTTGACTTTTTTAAATTGTTTATCCCAGTCTGGTCCTTGTTGAATTTCGATATTTCCTTGAATTGCCGGTATTAAGGTCACGTTAGTCCTTTCCAAGAGGCCGTTCGCCTGTAGAAGACGAGGAGAAGTTACCATGTGACGAATGCCATATTTTGTACAGAAATCCTGAAACAACTTAGCGGTGAAACACGAGCCACGATCTAACACTATACGCAGTAGTGCTCCAAAATCCAAGACTACATTTTCTAAGGCGCGTACAACATTTATCGCCTCATTGTCTCTGACTGCTAAAGGAGTTTGTTCTTTTCGCGGTATTACAAAATTGAATTGACTATTTCGTAGCCGTTAACCTTGCACTTCTTCTTCATGAGTTACTAGAGAAAACATCCCATTTTCGTTTCCGTTTATGACATAATTGGAGATTGGTGCTTGACTGAGGGCATCGAATGAGACATTGCAGTTCCTGGACGGTGAACAACCTTAAAGTCGTAATCAGAAAGGAGGTTCCACCACCTAACAATTTGTGTGTTTCTGCTTTTATGAGTATTTAGGTACAGCAACGCGCTACAATCTGTCATGACTACGAAATTTATGATAATTAGACAGTTTCTGAGACATGTCAGTGCCCACACTACCGCTAATAATTCAAGCTTGCTCGCGTACTAATTGTGTTCAGGTTTGCTGGTCTTACGGCTAATTGCTTACACGAGATGAAGCTTATTATTGTCACGCTGTAGCAACATTGCTGCTAATCCTACGGAACTCGCATCCGCATAAACTTCTGTGACGCGATCGGTGCAGAAGGGTTGAGCAATCTGTTCCCTAGCCAGCGATTCAATCGAATAACGAAACATTGTGTATTCGTGAGGGGTCCATTGAAAGTTTTGATTTTTCTAAAAAATGTCGTACAAAGGGCTCGCTATTCCGGCAAACTGATGAATGAAACGTCGAAAGCATCTACATAATCCGAGGAAACAATGTACCTCATTAACATTTTCTGGTGTTTCAAACTCTACTATAGCTTTTAATTTTTCCGCAATGTTCGTTAAAGCCAAAGGAGCTTTAACAAAAGAGAAGTCACAATCACCAAATTACAGTTGTCGATGATTTGACATTCAATTTTAAAAGCTCTGGGCGCAAATGTGGGGGAAATACAAAGACCGAGCGCGTAGCTCGAGGTAAACACATCATCGAGCGCGAAGCGCGAGAACCAACAGTCGCGCGTCCTAGGCACGCTCAAACTTGCAGGCGAAGCAAGCTCTGAGGCAATTTCATTTTCGTCTTTATTTAAACAAAGAAAAAACGTGAGACAGAGCATGTGCACGACCCTTCATTACATTTTGTAATTCAAAGAATTCAAAAGAACTCAAAGAAATCAAGGAATTGAAAAGAATTCTAGGAATTAAAAAGAATGCTAAGTTACCAACAGTCGGTAAGTGGCCTCGGTCAGTAATGCAGTTTCTTAATGTGACAACAGATGGTGCCACCGTCGATATTATCATCAATCGACAATGCAGTTTCCCAATGTGCCGAACAGATGGCGCTATTGTCGCAAGTTCCCGACAGTCGGTATATTATCAGATGGATCCCTGCTAAGTTAGCACTATAATGTGCGGTTCCGTGCTAAGTGACCATTGATCGGCAATAGAGTTTATTACAATCAGCCGGTAAGACAGGGAGGTCGGTAACTTTTTATATTATCATTTCACCATCGGTCAGTAAGGTAGGGAATAATGTTACCATTAGTCGATGAAGAGGTAGGCTTGTAACTTTGATATTATCATTTTTCCACATGTCGGTAAGGTATGGAACAATGTTACGATCAGTAGGTTAAACAGGGAGGTCGTTAACTTTTAATATTATCATTTTTCTATATGTCGGTAAGATGGGGAATAATGTTACTATCGGTCGGTAAAACAGTGAGGTCGGTAACTTTTAATATTATCATTTTACTATGGTTCGGTAAGGTAGAGAGTCGCAAGTTACTGAGACCAACAGATCTGACACCACTGACCAAGTAAGGGTTCTGTTTCATGCTAAGTTATCAGCAGTCTGTAACACACAGTTAGGTTAGTAATGCAGATTCCTGCTGCGATAGGATTGCACATTCGGTCTGTAAAGCAGAGCAGTCGATAATTTTGAGGTTATGTTCCATGCTAAGTAGGTAAAATAGTGAGGTTGGTAATGGAGATTCTTGAAAAGTAAGCATTATGAGGTTCTGTTCCAAGTTAAGTTTAAGGTTCTGTACATATTATCAATGAATAAGAAATATATTTATTAATATAACATTTCTGTAAGTAAAGGATTAAAATATTTGGTTTGGGCGATCAATAATAATATAACTGATTTTATGTTATCGATGGCACTTGTTCTTATATTAATAAACCCTTGTTATGTAAAAACGATATGTGTGAGCGCAAGTGTATGTGCGTGCAATTTTTGAACGGAAATATGTACATGCCTGAACCTGAATAAAAAAAGTTCTATTATATGTATTATCATTGAAATTGCCTCCTAACCAAAATATAAAAAGTTTTTTAGGCGTAGTTTTTACATAACATAAATATATTTCTTATTCATTGATAATATTATAGGGGTGGATGACACGTAATTTAGAAATTATTTAGAATGAGACTGATGATTCTTAATAGAATTCAACATCAAAACAATATTTTTGCAGTAACAAAGTCCAAAATCTTAAACTACATAAATGGCGAAGCGTTCTACAGTAGATTTTCAAAACGATGATACCCTAGAGGATAAGTGTTTTCATAACTCACGCTAATATTGTAACACAGCATCAATTAGAACAATTTTGTGTAAAAACAATAAACAAAAAACAATGTTACCTCTTGAAACACTAAAAGACTCCAAAATGTAGAAGGGGTGATTTCAACCCCTAAATGTGAACGTTTGACCAATTTTTTTTTTTTGATAGCCTGAGGTCCTCTTTTCACCTGCAAAGTAACAAAAAAAAATCGGCGCCGGACACCAACCTAACCCCCCTTGTGAGATCCAGAAGGAAACTAGCATTTTGCCGAATTTCACATTAACGGTAATAGCGACGTGCAAAATAAGCCTCAATTTGCGCAGTTGTAACAAGAATAATATATGGGAGAGAAGGAGAAGGAAGAAAATTACTGAGGATAAGTTCAAAGTTTCGTTTTTTGGTTCACTAATCAACTCACTAACATATTAATAATTTCTCTTCAACTTGGTAATTGGTGATCTTTTAATTTAAGTTCTGACCCCTATCCGTGGCCTGAATAACAGTTTAAAATATTTTTGTTGTGTTTTTTAATTATATTGAGTCTTAACCCCTATCCGTTGTTGAAATGCAGTGAGTCCGAAACGAAACATAAAAAATCTAACTTTAATTTACTTAGGGCCGATTCCACCATCTCTGATTAAATCCATGGTTAACTAATCATGATTATCTTTTAATCATCGGTTTAATCCTCTTCTTAAAATGGTCAGGAAACACGAAGAAGTGGGCAAAGGAGCGTTTCTGTATAAAGCAGCGGAGGAGGCTGCGGAAACACTCGGCCTTGACTTCAATATCAGGGATGAGCAAAATGCATCGAATCTAATCCATCTCGAAAACTCACTCCTGAAGGCCCGGATTAAGAAAGCACAGGAGGAAAACTTCCGCGAACAGCTCCTCAAATTTCATGCTTCACTATCAAAAACGTCAAATAATTAGCAGTAGTAAAAAGTTTATTAGTTTTTACAGTTTTTGCCCAACTAAAATCAGCTTAAATTCTGGTTCGAACTATCCAGTGGGCACCAAATTTGACGACGTCTTTACGACATCGTTACGACATCTTTACGACAACTTTACGACATCCTATGTCTATGTCGTAAAGGTGTCTTTACGAGATCGTAAAGACGTCGTACAATCTGACAAATCTCTTTCCTAAAACCCTGTAAAACTCATTTAATTTAAGTTTCTTTCATACTTATTCCGCATTCCAAACTAGAGCTGAAAACAAAACCTGCAGCAAACGACATTCTTTCCCGATTACGTGCAAATCATAAAATGAAATTGAAATTCAACTTTAGAAATTCCTTAAACTGCAGAGTCAGTTCGCTTTCTTAAAATACCAAGTCTCTCTCTTTAATTTATTCAATTATTTATTAACCCAAATTCGGTATTAATTATTTAATAATCCTATAAGTAAATCTACTTCTTATCAAAATAGATTTGAACGAGGTTCGAATATCTCATGTTATTTTGCATATCCGGGAGGTGCTTCTGTCAATTAACAATAACTTCCATTGATAACACTCTAATAAAGTTGTTATTACGTTTGAATTCTCGCGGGGTTTGCCCTTGTGTTGTACAACTACTCGAGATAACGTCCAGCTTGACCAATGAGCGTCAACTGCTTTGACCCGCGATTGGTGGACGGTTCGATTGGGAAGGCTGACAGCCTATAGAAGTGTATAAATCAGACTATCGTTTCGAAGCGTGTTACATCCCAGGATCTGCAGTCAGGGTTGCACGGTTACGCGTAACTCGAACGATTATACGTATAATACGCATTTTACGTATTATACGTAAAAAATGTAAGAAACATAAAAAAATGGCGGACTTGAAAGGTGGGAGGCGGTGGCGAGTGAGGGAAAAGAGCACAATATAACCTCACTTATTCCGGAATGCATTTGGTCTCAACAATTTTCAAAATGCGCTCACTTTTTGAATTTTTATCCAAAATGGCTGGCTAACGAACTTGACCTTTAGTTTAGGAGTCTAAAAGAGTATACCAAAGGCCAATCCAATAGGTTAATTCTTTTAAAAGTTATCGTGCTAACAAACTAAAAATCTACAGACAGAGAGACTGACTAACAGACAGACACATTCGTAAAAACCTGTTTTTTTTGGGTTAAGGTGGTCTCAGAATGTCGACATTTGACAAAAACCGGGATGGTCAAATTTTACACAAATCTAATACCTTCTCTGGATGAGAATGTAAGAAAATTTTGTACAAACGATACAAGCTGCGAATAAAAATTAATAGGAAAAAGTTGTTCACCAAAAAAAGAAGTAAACATTCGTTATTAATCATTTTTTAAATAGGACGCGCAGTTTTTGTTTTAATCGTAAAAAGAACAACATTTTTTAAAAAATTAAATTTTTTGGTCCACTGACACAAGCTATAAGACAATGGCAATACATCTGTTTCAATATGAATGCCTATTATGAATAGTAATAATATAAATTTATTCGGAAAATTGCGTTACGTAATTTATAGATGACCCCTTATCAAGGCACGGGTCCATCATTACACGATATTGGACTTGCTTAATCGTGTACCCTATATGGATATTTCTTTAATTCTGAACACTTAAATAAGTTAATCCATTGTTCTCCCCATTATTTTACTCTAAAAACTTTCCGAATTCAGAATATTCAAGACTCACAGACGGATTTAAAGTAGCGCAAAAGAAACAATAATGACAGACGCAGACAAAAGGCAGCAATTTTGGTTTGACCTTGGTGCTGTTTACTCGATTTGTGATGTGACTGGCATGAATATACTATGCGGTAACTGAATTCAGGTAGCCATACTCTTGCTTCCACGTAGTTCGGCATTGATGCAAAAAATCCTGATCGGAACATTTCTGGGAAATCCCATACTAAGATATTAGGAATCGAAACCGAAACCGAATATATGTATATATATAATTTAAAAAATAAGGTTGACAACTACCGCAGGGTCCCACTGGGAGCAACTGCCATCAAAAAAATGTCACCGGCTCCCAGTAGGACCGCGGTAAGTCCCACTCATGGCCAGGTCTCACAACCGTGAGATGGGTGGTCACAGGACACGACGAAATCACAACGACAGGCCGGCGAAACCCTCGTGTGTTTTTAAAAAAAGTGGGTAGTGGTTTTTAAAGTAGAAGATAGTAGCTTTCTGATGCCGTGCCCAGATTTGCAATATAATAGAAATTCTCAATGTGAGCGAAGCTCAAAGATAGCAAAAAACCGTGTTTTTTGCACTTTTAGGTTAGGATATTTCGGAAACCTAGGGTGATAATTCTGAGTTCAGATTCGGATTCAGCGCATCAAATTCCTTCAGGTACACTAGGTCCGGTCTGTGGTTGTGAAAATGTGTTGGCCTGTGTAATCTTAGAAATATGTTGGCAACCCTGCTTACATTTTCCTATTTCCTTAACAAACACGTGTGTGTTGTTTTTGTTGTTTATTAAAGGTTTCTGTCATAAATATTTATTTCCATAGGTAAAATATCAACAAACTAAGTATGAATATTAGGTTTAGGAATAGCTACAGATAAAACTAAAAATCTAATGTACGCCAGTCCCAGCAGTATGAGGACGGTTTTTTAGGTAACATTCGCGAAAATGCTCATTACTTTTATGAAACAAAATATAACGTTTTTTGTTCCAAATGTAAAAAGCATAAAACTTCTTATGCATACATATTATGCAGATTAAGAAACGAAAATAACATTTACGATATTGATATTGATTAATATTCCAAAATTTCAATAGATTCCAAAAGATTTCACAGAAATTTTGAGATGTCATATAGATTTTGCATACTTTAAAAGGATTCCAGGAATTCACCAAGATGTCCAAATTTTGAAAGATTTCACAAACATTTCAAATATTGTAATATTTTCAAATTAATGCAAAAGATTCAAAAAAGATTTCATAAGTATTTCAAAGAATTCTTAATTTTTTTTAAATATTTCAAAAAATTTCACAAAGATTTCAAATATTTTACTGAAATTTCAAAAGATTCCAAAAGATTTCACAGAAATTTCAAGATTTCACATAGATTTTGCATACTCAGTAGATGAGCAGGCTGCTTACTAATTATAGATTCCTACCTTACCTACATTGATACAAGAGGGGCACTGGACCTACTTTACCGACATCGAGAACATTCTACAGCTGACGTCATGGAGTAATATTGCGTAATTGTGCCAGCCAAATGCATATAACAACAGGTTCAAGGTTATTTCTTATTTCAAGAATTTTTCGCGTAAATACTTTCAAGGTTATATTTTGCTTTGTCCTGGCAATTTCTACTGCGTCATATAGTTATTTCAAGAATCAAAACCGAACCGAATAGCGATATATATATATATATATATATATATATATATATGTGTGTGTGTGTGTGTGTGTTTTTTTTTTAAAAAATACACTCTATTATTATTTTCATTATATTTAGAAATAGCAAGGTCAAGGTATTTTTCACTGAGGTCGAGTTGCAGTAAAAATTGATATTTTAAAGTTTGAGACTTTTTTGACCACTAAGAAAAATAATGTAATTTCCCAGGTGAAAATTATATATCGATTTTGGAAATCTGCAACAAATATTATATTCAAGAAGGTCAGGAATTTCCTGTAACTGAATTGGGCAGACTTATTCGTCCAATTGGCAAAAAAATTATTGTTTGGAGTTCTGTTACAATGTATATGACATTTTGACAAGAACCATCTTTCTCGCTTTTATTAATGCCTTTATGGTTTATACGGTTTCCCGAAAATTTTTGATTTTTCTTCTGAAAACTTTTTTTTTATGCGAAATTTTCGAATTTTTTGTTTTTGAAAATTTCCTATCGACATTTTTACGGGAACCAATTTTCACGCTTTTATTGGTGCCTATACGGTTTATAGGGTTTTCCAAAACTGTTTGAAAATGTTTGTCTCAAAATTTTCTGTCGATATTTTTACAAAGAACCAATTTTCTCGCTTTTATTGATGCCTATATGGTTTATATGGTTTTCCAAAAAATTTTGAAATTTTTTGTTTGAAAATTTTCTATCGACATTTTTACGAGAATCAATTTTATCAATTTTATTGATGCCTATATGGTTTATACGGTTTTCCGAAAATTTTTGATTTTTCTTCTGAAAACTATTTTTTTATACGAACTTTTCGAATTTTTTGTTTCTGAAAATTTCCTATCGACTTTTTCACGGGAACCAATTTTCTCGCTTTTATTGATGCCTATACGGTTTATATAGTTTTCCAACATTTTTCTAATTTTTTTTTCTTCAAATTCCCTATCGACATTTTTACGGGAACCAATTTTCTCGCTTTCATTGATGCCTATGCGGTTTATATGTCTTTCAAACATTTTCGAAATTTGTTTCTCGCTTTTATTGATGTCTATACGGTTTATATGGTTTTCCAAAAAATTTCGAATTTTCTTTTCCTGAAAATTTCCTATCGGGATTTTTACGGGAACCAATTTTCTCGTTTTCATTGATGCCTATTCAGTTATATATATATATATATATATATATATATGTGCTTATAAATGTAAAAATGTTTTAATTGTTAATTTATTTTCAATTTGAATGGTTCTTGTCCGAGCTAAGTTACCATAAGTGCGCCTCGAGAAGTATGATGAGAGTTGCTTGCAGCGCTCCAAGTGGCTGTTGGCGAACTATATCTATGGGTGCTATCTATCGAGGAGTGGTGGAGGCATCGATTTATAAAAATGGACCGATAACCCTGGGGTGAGCACTGAAATGGGCTTTAGAGAGAGAAAAAACATTTGAGGGGTAGCCCTGTCTATTTCTCGATAAAGCTAATTGGTCGAGAGCATTTTCGATGGGTGGAGCTGATTGAAGTACAGGACCGTGCTTTGTATCGTGAATGCCCCACTAATGTGTTGTTTATAGTGTACCTTTCAGAGTTTATTTAATTATAATTTAATGTGAATAAATGTTGCAAATGGTGGTAGCTTGTGCAGATTGCGGGCGTTGTAAAGATGTTTATGCAAGGATATGCTTTCATACGTAAGTAAAGTTATTGAATAGTAAAATCAATAATGTATGAACAAAAACATAACCTCAAGATATGAAAGTATTGTACCTATCGAATACAAATTTTTGTTTTTTATATTATAGAAATATTTTTAATTGCATTTTAATGTTATTTTATCATTAGGCTCCCATTAAAAGATGAGAAAAGAATGGAGGCCTGGTGTTCTGCAATGAATTTGCCTAGAGAAAGAGTGTCAAATAATTGGTTAATTTGCAGCGTGCATTTCACCGCAGATTCTTATAAAGAATCCGTAATAAATGTTTACAGTAAAAATTTGAAAAAAGATGCAGTACCGTCCATTATTAATATATCTGATCAAGAAATTATAATCGTAAGATATGCACTTTTTTCCTGCCTTATAAAAAGTTTTATTTCTATTTGTAAGCTCTTGCAATTATATATATATATATATATATTTATTGATAATTGTTAATATATATACATATATAATTAAAAAATAAGGTTAACAACCACCGCAGGGTCCCACTGGGAGCAACTGCCATCTAAAAATGATCCCGGCTCCCAGTAGGACCGCGGCATCTCCCACTCATGGCCACGTCTCACAATACAAGATGGGTGGTCACAGGATACGACGAAATCACAACGACAGTCCGGCGAAACCCTCGTGTGTTTTGAGGACACGAAGCGACCCAAGGATGACAGCTTTCTGCATCCATCTCGCAAGTGCTATAAATTGGTATAAACTACTCATCTGGCAAAGTAGACTCCAACATTTTCTATTTTCTTTTCGATTTTCAGGTTACATTGTTAAAAATAATCAAACTTTAGCATTTTAAATTTTGCATCTTTCCCAAATTCTGGGAGACCCGACCTTCCTCTTCTCAAGCACGCCCGCAATTTGTTAATATGGGAAAAATTTCTTTTTTCACTAGTTATGTGCCTGTTGCTGCTTCTTATAAGCTTATCAGAAAAGAGGTGGACTCGCGTTATCACAGGCGTTGCCGTAGACATGTTTCCGAAAAAACATTCACGTATCACCTGCTTTGGTATATTTTAGATTCGCGCTCTTCAACGTAAATAAGTACATGACGACATAGAAAAAGTATTTAAATAAACAAAGTATTTGTTTGATTTTGAGTTCTGCCTTCGAAACTATCCTCTTTTTGTAGGAAAGTTGTCAATTTTTAGCTTTTTAAAGTGGCCCTTCCTACAGTTTCACATAATTGAAATGTGACAAAACTATTCTACATTTTTTTTCTAGTATAGTCCTTGGCCTTGGGTACTTTTTTTCAATACCGGACTGGGAAATCGGGAAAACCCCGGGCATTTTATTCGCGATCGGAAATTTTTTCTCCTGTAGCAAAATCTCATTTTTTTCTACTCTATTATCTTTTTATTGATTAGAGAGAGAAAAATCTTATGCTTCAGGTGTCATATATGATACATCCAAGTTTTTCGATGATTGCCTAACTTCTTTTTATGTTTTAATTATACGAGTTGCAATTTTTTTCTTGAATAAGTTGAAATCTATCAGAATTATCGGCAAAAGGAGTCAGGATAAAGGCATTTTGTCAATTATTTTACAAGATATTGCAAAAATAGTGCAAACTTCGATGTTTTTGTTTTAATTCAAACAAATACTAATATAATAAACATTTTAAACAGAAATAGATCTAACCTGAAGTAGTTCTATGCGACATTTGGCCGTAATAAAGAATTAGAATTTCAAAAATCTTTTACAAATATATGCAGAGCACGTAAAAATATTTTAAAATATGGGAAAAATGACTATTTTCACGATATATTTGATTTTGACTTCAAAATTTTAAAATATACTCCCATTTTATAGTATTATTATATCATTAAGCCGTTTCCCTTTCGGAGTAGGCGTGAATTGCTCGGTCACTTTTGTTATTGGGGGGGGGGGGGGGGGAAAGTACCCCTGTGACTGCTCACAGATAAACTGTTGGTCAAATCCCGACCCCTTTCTTAATTCTTGTTGGAGACGGGAAGGAATCACTGTGACTGATCACAGAAATTACTTTAGTCAAACAGCCACCTCTTTAGGCATCCTTGTGACGTGTCACAGAAACTATGTCGGTTAATCGCTCACCTCTACTTCTTTCCAACATTTCGTAAGGGCGGCAGGGTAACCCTGTGACAGGTCACAAAAATAATGGTGGTCAAACACCTGTCCCTTTCTGGTCACGAAAAAAATATTGATGAAACTCCTTACCCTTTTCAATATATGTTGGGGGAGGGAATGCACTCCTGTAAATGGTCACAAAGATCTCGATAGTCGAACCCCTATCCCTTTCATACATAATTAATTTTTAGTACCAGCAGAGTAATAAGAACATAAAGAGTGTAGCTACAGAAGATTACCTTGGTTTAATCGCAAGCTCCAACCTAAAATGTTCTCCTCAAGTCAACGCCTTGCTAAAATCTGCTTCAAAAACGTTATTCTTCAGAAAAATATGGAGTGAACAATTTAATAACAAAAACGCTATGTTACCATTTTTACTTATCTATTTAGATCGAAATTAGAATATGGTGCGATAATTTGGAAACCGCGACTAAATTGAAAAATAAATACTCCTAGTATTTGTATTCAGAATCATTAGAAATTTTATTGACTGTGCTCATCTCTCAGATAAATTTCAATAACTATTTCAAAAACCGACTTTCAACTACAGGCAGCGTGAATTATTTTATATGCCAGCAACTAATAGCAATGTACTCAGGAATTCTTCTATGTTGGAATGTGCGCTATAGTAAATGGATTGGTCACATTTACTAATAAAAACAAAAACATTAACATCATTATTTATGAAATTTCGTTTGTTGAATTTAAAACAAGAGTAAGAGAATTCATTACTACCTATACATACCTGGGTGTGCCACAGAGCCGAATTCAGGACGTGACATCTATAAAGGATACTCTCCGATCCAGATAAGAACGTCAAGACCGTGTCATTTCCACTCTAGCATACTGTCGCCACATTTTGAGCCAAGATATTCCCGATGATAGCTGCAGGGCGTGTCATGCACACCCCGAGCATCTAGGGCACATACTATCTAGTTGTCCAACTCATGCGGGAACGACCTACATCCAAAGGCACAATGCGGCACTAAGAGTGCTTTAAATGCAATAGAAATTGATAGAAATAAAAATGTTGGTCTCACTAGTCTCATGAAAAATTATGTATCTCTAAATCCTGGACAATCACGTTACATACAGAATACTGGTTGGCTTGGAATAAATATATTAAATCGGTAACCATCGCTGCCGGTTACTTTGATGTAGCCGTACCGCTTAGCATGATACTTGGTTTTACTGAAGATTATCACAAAATCATTGTCAATGCTAAGCAGGAATTTATTTTGACAAGATCAAAAAGTGATGCAAATGCCATCTTGCAGGCAGCCCCCATTGAGCAGCATAAAATTTAAATTAATAAAATAGACTGGTTATTGCTTAGCATCAGACTGTCAGATTCAGGAAAATTTCATTTGATAGAATATATTAAAAAAGATCCACCTATTCCTAAAAGTTTTCGAACTTGGGAACTGTATGAATATCCTCTTCTTCCAACTACTTCAAACAATGCTTGGACAGTGAAAACCTCAACACAATTGCAGAAACCGAGATTTGTTATACTAGGATATCAAACAAACAGAAAAAATATTACTATTTGAAGTCCTAGCAACTTTGATTATTGCAATCTGACTAATGTCAAACTACGTTTAAATGATCAGTGTTGTCCGAACATTAATTTTAATCATGACATAATCGAAATCAGTATGCTCTTTTTTATGAAATGTATACAAACTTCCATGCTAATTTAATAGTAAAGAACAGCAACCATTGCTATCTATAGGAGAATTTTTGGAGTATGCACCTCTAGTTGTTATTGACTGCTCTAAACAAAATGAGTTACTGAAATACGCACCAGTTGACGTTCGTTTGGAATTTCAAACTAGTCAAAATTTTCCCGCTGAAACGTCAGCATACTGCCTAATTTTGCATGATCGTATAGTTGAGTATAAACCAATAAGTAGTGGCGTGAAAAAAATTATTTATCATTTTCACATTGAAATTGCTAGATTATTATATTTTAGCTTTACATCTCTTGAGGCATTATCTTGACTGTGTTCATAATACTCGACGTGGTAAATAAATTCAAAGTTAGAGACGGGCAGGTGATCAGACATTGTCAAACTGTAGACACTTTAAAATCATTCAACCTTGCAAGCCCGTTAACAAGACCCTCCTTAGATGTAGTCCTTTATGCGTTCTTTTTCACAAGATGAATAGCAGCAAATAATAATTAAAATTCACTATGAGGTTTATTTTTTGAATTTTCATCGAAATAAAAAATTTCATTAGGATAATTTTCAAGACTCTCTCCCATCTAAAAGAAATTTGGAGAAAAATTTCTGAAACTTGGAAAAATTTTTTTTATCAAATTTTGAAAATGCTCTAAAATTTTTTATTTTGGTCGGAAATATCTGGTTAACGAACTTGAACTTCATTTTGAGAGCCTTAAAAAGTTTATCAAAGGCTGGCTCGATTCGACCAATCCTTCCAAAGTTAGCGTGGCTACAACATTCAGGTAATCATACATACAGACATACATGCAGACAGACAGACAGACACCGACAAAGTTTTATGATTTTCGGAATCTGTGAATGCCAAAACGTAAAGATCCGTTAAAAACCAGAGATCGCAGATTTGAACGATTACATTACACTCTCATGAATGAGAATGTAAAAAGATGAGTGAGAAAAAGGAAAGAATCAGTGAGACCGCTGATGGTTGCAAACATATTCTTTTCATTAAGTCTTTTTATATAATTCGTAACACAAGATGACTTTATAGAAGATAATGTTTCTAAAGATCGGTTTTAAAAGTAGTAAAAATTCTCCCTTTATTGAATTCGAAGGGAGACAATGTTTGTTTTTTGCACTCGAGGAGACGCAGGGACTCAAATATCATTTTCTTATACATTTCTAATTTTGTAAATGTTTGAATAAAAACGTTTCATCTTTTAAGACATGATTTCGCAAAGGATTTAATCTTACTTAGATGAATCTAACTTTCTAGGTTAGTTTTAGAAAGAACATCGATATGAGTTTAAATCTTTCTCACTACGGTCAGATTGATTATCTGACTTTGGCGCATATGTCTTCTTAAATAAAAGTCAAATGAAGATATAAATTTCTACTTGAAATCTCGAGTCATTTTTACGCTCAGATGGATGGTTATCCGAGCATCAGTATAAGGGGTTTTCCGTGGAAATCTATGACTTTTTTAAGAAAAAAGAGAACGTTTCTCGAAACACGTTTAATTTTCAAAAGTCAAGTTCCAATATCTTTCAGAAAAAATATAAAAATTTTTAATTATTGTTTCGCTATCTGAAATAAACCGAATTTTTTCCAAATTTTATTTATTCTTAAAAATAGAACGGTTGCAATCAATTAGAAGGCTGCAAATTGCTTCACCTAAAAAACAGTTTGGAATATATCAATGCATAGGCCTGACCACGTCTAGCGAGGCATCAGGGTGCACACGTGTGTAGTCACGATGGCAAAAATCCATGAATTGGGCTACGAACTGCTACCTCATCCAGCATATTCACCAGATTTAGCCCCCTGCGACTATTTCCTGTTTCCAAACCTGAAGAAATGTCCGGGCGGTAAGAGATTTAGGTCGAATGAATATTTCATCACCGAAAGAAACGCCTATTTTGAGGGCCTTGAGAAAACCTATTATTTGGAAGGAATACAAAAAATGGGGAAAATGCTGGACTAAATGTATCGAGCTAAAAGGAGATTATGTAGAGAAGTAAAATGCTCATTTGCCGAAAAAAAATCTTCCAGTCGAAAAGTCACTGACTTATCAAACAGCCCTCGTAAGCAAGAGATTAGGCTTATAATAGAAGCAGATTTTAATGCGAAAACAAGAGATAGAGGAGGAAGGGAATGGGGTGGAGAGCAAGGAAGGAAATCCAAAGACAAGATACTGAATCGCGAGGGAAAGAAATTGTTAAAGAGCCGAGGGGAGATGGGATGGTTTATCCTAAACGGAAGTATAGAGGGGGATGAGGAAGGGGAATATACACGTTCCAAAGGGAAGAAGGGAACGGTAATTGATTATGGGGTAGTGGATGACAAGGTAAGGGATAAGGTCAAGAAACTAGAGGTAGGGAACTATGAAGATTCGGATCACTTTCCCACAATAGTGACAGTAGAGGGAGAAATGGGTAATAACAATAAGGATAAAAAATAAGTAAAAGTAAAAAGAGTAGGAAGAGGGGATTGGTCAGTGGAAGGTAAAGAACAGTTTAAAAAAAAGTCAGGAATATTAAAATGGGCGAAGGAAATGTAAGCAAGGAAATGGAAATAATGATAGGAGAAATAAAACGAGCGTTAGAGTGCACAAGCAAAAAAGAAGTTAATGAAGGAGGGGATAAAAGTGTATGGGATGAGGAATGTAAACAGAAGAAGAAGGAAGTGAGAAGGGAATTAAGAAAATGGAGAAAAGAAACAAGTAGTGGAGAAGAATATAGGAGAAAAAAGAAGGAGTATTCTGAGTTGTGTGATAAAAAAAAAAGAGAAGAAAAATAAATTGTTTGCATAAGAAGCGGAGAAGGCTAGGACGGAAGAGGAGGTTTGGAAGGTAGCAAATAGAAAGAGAAGAAGAAGGAAAAGAGTAAACCAGGATATTGAGATGGTAGAATGGAAAAAATATTTTATGGAATTATTAGGAGCCCTGCTAATAAGCAAACTCAGTATTGACAATGTATGAACTTTGCGACTTTAAAAACCAATATCTTAGAAACGGCTTAATTTTGGGGGTTACACCTATTGACTTTTTTGTTTGCCAGACCAAGTATAACAACTTTACACACTTTTCAGATCTGGACGTTGTGGGCCCAAAATCTCATATGACATTGGCACCCTCCTTTGGTTTTAATTTTTTTCTGAAATCGAAGAGGCCATTTTATCTTTTATCATTTTTATTGCGTTGAAGAAGGGAACTTTTTATTTTCAATCTTTTTTATGAATTAGAAGAGGGTCAATTTTAACATTTTTTGCTGGAACCTCATACGCGTGCTCTACGAGCATCTAATTCTTTTACATGTAATTATTTTATCTGGAAATGAAGTTCAACAAAATACCATGAAATTAATTTTTAATTTAATAACATTTATTTTTACACGAATTCGCATAGGTGCCCTTTCACGTTACAGATTAAATAATTGTGCAACTCTAGACATTTGCATGCAACATTAGAAAAAAATCCGTGTGCAGCTATCAAGCCTATATTGGCACCATATATTGACATCTATGTGAATATGAAATCCTGCAAATTTCAACCTTAAAATTTCATTTTTTGGGAGATATGAAGGGGGGTAGTAAAATAAAAAAATGAGGTTTCTCGAAAACTACTGAACCGATTTTAGCAAGCAAAATATATGTTGTGTTAACTAAAATGACTACTTTCAGACATTTTTTTGGATTCTTTTTGATGAAAAATAGGGTTAAAACAATGCTTTCAAATTTTCAAAATACTTTTTTGAGGTTATGTTTTAGAGTTTCACCTCACATTTTTCTTTCAAAACAAACCTTGAAGTGTCTGCTTCAACATATATTTTTGTCAGATTTTTCGTGTTGGTGCGTCATGGCGAAAAATGATGAAAACCAAGCATGCCGCACAGCACACAGCACACTCTCGCTCCAGCCGGGCACACCCTTACAAAAATATATGACAGGGAAAAAATGACAGGCCTGTCATTTTTTTTTCTGTCATTTTTCCCCTGTAGTTTTTTCGTGACCACAGGAAAACGACAGGGAACACGACAGGCAAAATGATTGCCGAAAATGACTGGCCCTAATTGATAATAATATCGTCTGAACATTATAAAGTATCGACGACTTGCAGATTTATTAGTGAACTATTTGAACTTTCCTGCAATTAAATTTTGAATAAAATAATTCAATTTTCGATCAAAATAGGTACATTCTAAACTAAAAATATAATAATAGACTTTTTGGATAAAAAGAATTAACTCCTAACCGAAGAAGATTACTTTCCTACCAAATTATGAATTTTTAATGAAAAAGGACGAAAGTTCTATTATAAAAAAAAAACAAATGTTTACCAAACTAGTTGAATTTTCGAAAAAAAGATTAATTTTCAACAAAATAGTTGAATTTTCAAGAAAATATTTTAATTTTCAACTAAAAGGGATGAATTTTGAACAAAAAATATAGAAATAAACCTTGCAATTAAAAATAGTTAACTTTTAACGAAAAAGATAAATGTTTAATAAAATCGTAGAATTTTTGAAAGAATAATTATATTTTGAAACGAACCAAATAAACTCTGAAATAAAAATATAATAGTAGACTTTTAAATTAAAAAGAATTAACTCACAGCAAAAAAATATGATTTTTCTGTCAAACGATGTATTTTTCATTCAAAAGGACTAAATTTATATTTAAAAAAATATACATATTTAACCAAAATATTAAAGTTTTGACTAAAAAAGAATATTTTTCAACAAAATAGTTGAATTTTCAATAAAATAATTCAATTTTCAATCAAAAGTGAAGCATTCTAGACCACAAATATAATAATTGACTTTTCGAATAAGAAGAATGAACTCTTAGCCGAAAAAGATTACTTTTCTACCAAATGATGAATTTTTAATGAAAATGGACGAAATTTCTATTAAAGCAATAAAAAAACGAATGTTTATCAAACTAGTTGAATTTTCGAATAAAAAATCAATTAATTTTGAACAAAATAGTTGAATTTTCAAGAAAATAATTCAATTTTCAATTAAAAGGGGTGCATTTTGAACAAAAAATATAATAATGGTCTTTGCAGTTAAAAATAGTTAAGTTGTAACGAAAAAAGATTAATGTTCAATAAAATCGTAGTATTCTTAAAAAGCATGATTATATTTTGGACCAAAAGAAACGAATTCTGAAAAAAAATATAATAGTAGACTTTTAAATTAAAAAGAATTAACTCACAACCGAGAAATAGGATTTTTCTTTCAAACGATGTATTTTCAATTCAAAAGGACTAAATTTATATTTAATATATATCTAAAACTAAAGGTTAACAACCACCGCAGGGTCCCACTGGGAGTAACTGTCATCCAAAAAAATGACAGGAAAGTCT
This sequence comes from Andricus grossulariae, assembly GCA_011634705.1. Classification (NCBI taxonomy): domain Eukaryota; kingdom Metazoa; phylum Arthropoda; class Insecta; order Hymenoptera; family Cynipidae; genus Andricus; species Andricus grossulariae. Next base: position 201,296,966 of record JAABKJ010075445.1, on the reverse strand, counting down.
TTTTATTTTTCTTTGTTTTTTAATTACTTGTTACTTCTAACATATCTATATAAAATAGGTATGAAACAGTATAACAATAGATAGAATTATGGGTATACGAAACATAGGTATATCAAATATTTTACAGAAAGTTTGGGCAGGAATATGTCGTATAATTTCCAAATATTCTCAATTAATGAAGAAGTGGCATTACGTACATATGCTCTCTCCCTTGGATTCTATTTATCATTGGCAATTGAACGATTTTTTTATGAATTAACTTAATCGAGACAGTTTTTACATTATTGACAGAGGGACGTCTTTCTTGTTCCCACATGTTGAGTAGGTTCGATTCGAGTGGATAAGTAAAAATTGAATTCCTCTTCTTTAAGATTTTCCCTTCCATACTCATGGATCGAGTACGTCCAAACAAATCTTCCACTTTGAAAATCATTCCATTATTCATCATTACTAAGTTGTCAGGTGATTTAGTAGTAATGATGTATTCCTTATATCTTATTTTTGAATGTACATCACCAACACTTATAAAAATCTCAATTTCAGGAGGCATAACAGCTTTATTATTTTTTAGAAAATATTCCTCGTGTAACCTCCTGCAAAGTTGAGCCAGTGGTCGCAAAGCAGTCCTAATTTTTGTCTTTATCTTTCCTAAGAGGCTTTCGAAAGGAAAAGCTGTGATGCGAGATAAGCTGCAACCCGTCTTTGTTATATCATCAGCCAAATGAATTAAATGATGGAAATTCAAAATTTGAAATCTAGCTCCGTAAAAACCAGGCAATGCTTCGAAAAAAATCCGCAGGTAAGTGTTAGCCTGATGATTGTAAACGTGACAAAGTTCTTCGCAACACAAAATACGGCAAGCTACGTGGAAAAGCAGGAAGTGTTTAAATAATCGTGGAGACAATACATTCTTTAGAACAATAGGCCCACAATATAGTAGGAAAAAACAAAATTCCGTTGCTTTCCACTTTGCGAGAAATTTTGTTGACCGTGTCTTCCTCTGAAACTCTTCGGGAACAAACTTCTTCAAACTCTCCATTCTTTGAGATAGTTCTTCTTTCATTCTCACACCGAAACGTACGTTCAAATATGGAGAGAAAAGATGACGTCTCACTGGGTCACCGCGGATATAAAGTGACGGAGAGAAGGTTTCAGGCGAGCTACATGTAGGAATGTCCACACAGTCTTCGGAACGAGGTGTTCAACCTGTTTTAAAACAACTCATCTTTATATTCAATTTTCCTACTATTAACTTGCATGTTTTCATGAATTTTTTTTTATTACTAATTACAGCTGCTCTTATTGTTACTGAAAACTATGGTCTTCTTTTATATTCATAAAAAGTATCAAGTTTTAAAAGAATTTTAGTATTTTTGCTATACATAACAATGCAAAGACGGGCTGACCTGATCAGAGCGCTATCTGTTGGATTTATTTGAACTAAAATACCCCTCCGGATGCTAAGAGAACAGAAAGAGTGGGGGCGATGCACAGGGCTGCTTCAAACTAATAAAATGCGTCTAATCTACTCTTATGAAACATACTGATACTCCGAAGATCTACGTAGACTTGAAAGCTCATAGTCACTTCAAATCTTACCACCTCTATCACTCTGTGAAGGTACTCAAAAGTACTTACTGTCAAAAGCCCCAAATAATTACATAAGAATCTTTGCTCAGATTCGATTAATAAATAGCAGTGTATATATTTATTTGCTCCAAGTAAATATTTCTTTGAAAATAATCAGAACTTGCACTTGCTTCGGCCAAGTGGGGTTCACTTCGCACAAGTAGTCCTTTTTTTTCAGTGTACAGAATAGACCAAGAGCCCATGACATAAATCATGTAATCATCGGAAAGGGGAAAATTTTTCACCTGACAGGTTCTGCTTACTCTGACGAACGTAAGGGTGGGTGCCTTAAGGGTCGGAGTGGAAGAGGTGAGCGGTGGCGACCTTGCAAAGGTGCGAATTTTCATGGTTCATTGTAGTGACTCGGAGGAGGTTCAAGGTTTGTATGCATGTGGAGGGTGACATATGGGGAGCACCTGTGAATTTTAGGGCACTTATCTGTGTTGAAAAGTGCTTTAAGGCGCCTGCAGGGTTGCCGGGAAATTCGGGTAAAATTTCTTGATATTGATTTTGCAGGAAGGGGTTTCAAACAAAAGTTGGTCTACTTCGAAAGATGCATGTTTTCATTCTTATATCATTTTTTGATAAAGTAGATACATTTAGAGAGGGCATCGATTGGAGAAATACCGGAACAATCAAGGGCTGTTTTTCTGTACAGCGGGTCATTTTTTCGAAAATTGTCAGGAGAGAAAAAATACTCCCCACACTGAAAAAAATGGTTAGTTGTGACAAGAAGCTCTTTATTAGTAGAGATGGTATTAGCTGCGACAACCACTTCGAGGATATGAGCGGCCCACAGTAGGCAAGCGTTACGAAAAGCGTTACTCTCGAAAATCGTCATAATCGAAAACGACAATGAGGATTTGCTCGGCCTGCAGTAAGCAAGCGTTACTCTCGAAAATCGTCATAATCGAAGACGACAATATCGTTTAGAGATTTTATGTTAAGGATTTTTATGAAATTTTTCCTGAAGTAAATCTAAAATATTGCAGAAACAGTTCAGTAGAATATTATTTGTCATGTTCAAAAATATTTCCAAGAAACAATGTAAAAAATTGCATAATTATATACTGCGCGATGTCATTCCTGAAATATATTGGAAATTTTGCGTGAAACATGTCCTAGAAAATTGATTGAAGATTTCAGAAATAATGTATAAAAATGTTCTATTTTAATGTCTGATAAAAGTTGCAGCAACCATACAGATAATATTCCTTAAAATATTGCCAAAATACTTTAAAAATGTTTTGATGAAATATTTCTAAATATTGCTTGTGATATTTTGAAAATATTCAAATAAGAGTTCACAAACATTTCATGCACGATTGAAACCCGAAAAACCTTAAAATTTAAAATTTTCATTTATCATAATGAATCATCGTGAAAGCATTGAATCTATTGTTTCTTAGAAATGTTTCAAAAATATTGCGAACCTTACAATAAACCTTGCAGAAATATATCATGCTGTGTGGATATTTTTTCAAGACTTTTGACGCATTTTGCTTACATTTTGTGAAGGCATAAGTGATGGCGAAATGTGAGTCATAATGCTGGCAGCTACTTGCGAATCCCACAATGCGGGTGATGTCCGTATCACGATTGTTATCCGGGTCATGAAGAACTTTTTACTATATATAATTGAAAACTAAAGGTCAAAAACCACCGCAGGGTCCCACTGGGAGCAACTGTTAATCTAAAAAAAATAAATATATAGAAAATGACATCGGCTCCCGGTAGGACCGCGGTAAATCCCATTCATGGCCACGTCTCACAACCGTGAGATATGAGGTCACAGGATACGACGAAATCAAAACGACAGGTCGGCGAAACTTTCGTGTGTTTTGAGGACACGAAGTGACCCAAGGATGACAGGTTTCTGCATCCATCTCGCAAGTGCCTTGGCATATTTTTCGCACGCGGGAATGGCTTTAAGGTTACGAACCAGTGATAGTTTCGCACCTCCGAAAGCACCTATCACAAGGACAATTACTGGAATCTGAGTAGCTTTAAACGAGCAGCACTGAAACGGCACTGGACAGTGCCGTTTGAGTGCCGTTTCAGTGCCGCTCAATCGGCAGGGTACAGACAATTGCCTTTGAAAAATAAAACCATGTAAGCAAAAGCAAACGGAAAATTTTGTTTCCAAATTTGAAAGTGCTGTTACTTTTTGAATTTTGATCAAATCAACAAATTTATGAGGATAGTTTCGGGATATATTTCATATCTAGTACAAATTTTGATTGCAATTTTTTAATGTGTCAGACACTTTTTTTCTCTTTTTTGGAAATTTTCAAAATGTTGAAAAGCATATAACATTTTGAATTTTTATCGGAATAAAAAATGTCTGCAGGATAATTTTCAAGTCTTTCTCCCATCTAGAAGACACTTGGACATAAATTTCTAAAATTTGAAAAAAAAAAAATTTCAAAGTATCTGGTTAACGAACTTAACCTTCATTTTAGGACACTTAAAAAGTTTATCAGAGGCTGACTCGATTCAACAAATCCCGCAAAAGTCAGCGTGGCTACAACATTCAGGTAACCATACATACATACAGACAGACAGACACCAACAAAATTTTATGATTTTCGGACTCTATGAGTGCCGTAACGTAAAGATCCGTTAAAAACCAGCGATTGAAAATTTGGACGATCACATTACACTCTCATGAATGAGAATGTGAAATACGTGTAAATGCATTTAAGCAGAGAGTCAATCTGTCTATGGATTTGGAAACACCTAACATTCCATAAATAATATGGTATTCCGCTAACAACTTCAAGGCTCTAATTTCAACCATAATTATGAGATTATGTATTTTGAACAAATCCAAAGATCGCAGTTCAAAGAAACCATCAATATGCTAATATATGGGGAATCCGTAGGGACATTTTCCAAGTTCAATAAATGTCAAGATATCTTCAAGCAAAATCATAGCGACTCGTATGAAGTGTTTATACCGTTTTTAATTTATAATAACTGCAGTATGTGGGTGACCTGCTAAACACCCCTACGTATCTAATTTGGACCTAAGAAGAAACTATACATAAACTAACCGAAAAATAATGTGTAAAAACATATAAGCAAGCACTCCGTGAATCTATGACTTTACAAAACCTGGCATCCTATTACTAATATTATATTCCGCTAACGACTTTGAATCTCTAATTTCAAACTTAATTATATTATCTCATATCCTCCTATTTTCGCAAGTGGTTTAAATATGGTTTGGATGTTGTGTTTGTTGAGAATTCTTCCTATTTGTTCTGTGATACCTTGGATATAGGGTAGGATGGTGGTCGTTTTTCGCTCTCTTTCTTTAGTAGGTTGTGTTGACCTGTTTTTTGAGTGTATTTCCTGATTGCTTTATCAATTTTTTTGTTTGTATAATCGTTCTGTATTAGGATTTGTTCAATGTTTCGTAATTCCTTTTGTAAGTAATCTTTATCTATTATAGAGACAGATCTGCATACAAGGGAGTTGATGACCGATTACTTTTGAGATGGGTGGTGGTGGGAGCAAGCACTAGGTATCTATTTGTTTGGGTAGGTTTTCTGTAAACTTCATGTCCTACTCGTAATGTATTGCTAATGTATAATCAGATCTTCTGTAAAGTAGTACATTCAAGAAAGGTAATTTTCTGTTTTGTTCAATTCCCATAGTGAACTGGATATTATGGTGTAATTGATTGATGAAATCGAAAAACTTGTGTAGTTCATCTAGTCCATGTCTTCAGATGACAAAGATGTCGTCAACGTAACAGCACAAAAATTCCGGTTTAAGCCTGGATTGGTTGAAGATTTTAGTTTCTAGATGTTCCATAAAGATGTTGGCTATTACTGGTGAGATTGGAAATCCCATTGCTGCTCCTGAGGTTTTTTTCGTAGAATTGGTTATTGAAAGAGAAGTAGGTATTATTGACACAGTGTTCTCACTAGGATGTCCTAGGTTTGCATGCGAATCTGTTGTATTTTTTTTTTGTAAAGTCAAAAGAGTTTTGGATGTATGTGATAGAGTTTCATGTTAAATAATTCAGTTCTTTGGTAAGAGAGCATGCTAGGTTGTAAGTTGGTGAGTTTATTGCGCTGACGAACGGTCTGAGTGGAATGTTGTTTTTGTGGATTTTTAGAAGTCCATAAAGTTTTGGAGAGATGGGATTAGTAGGTATTGATTTAGATATTGTTTTGCTGTCAAGTTCAGAGTCTTTTAGAAGGGTTTTTGTTATGCTGTCTATTGTTTTCCTGGGGTCTTTTTCAAGTTCTGTATATGTATCGTCAGTTACAAGGTCCACGATTTTGTTGTTATAGTATTTTTTATTCATTATTACTGTTGTGTTGCCTTTGTCTGCGGGTAATATTATGATGTCTTTATTCTGGTTGAGTTCTTTAATTGCTGTTTTTTCTTGTTTATAAATAAGAATTTAATCGATGAATTTTAGGTTATTACTTTAGTTTGGAATATTTGACCAGATTTGGGTGCATCAAAGAACTTTCAACTTTCACGTACTGTGTTTTACTATACAGTATACATGTACATTAATTCTACAAGATATGGTTTATTAAATTTACTACACGTATATGCATATTGCTTCCATTACATTCATAGTAAAATCGCTGCAGAAATTTCTATAAGTGTAGAATATCCTTACTAATTCATTCAGTAACATAAATCTGACCATTTCATATAGTAGAAACTGATAAAATTGCTAATCTAACAGTCAGATACAGTGCTACTAATTGCATTAGTCAAATTTCTACTAATTCGAATTTAGAGAGTAGATAACACAGAAAAAACGAAATGTAATCTTTACACCGATTTCAGAGTAATCTTTACCTGCAACAAATTTAACTTCTCGTGTTAAGATTTACCCACCACATGGGAAATAGTTACCATCTCAACTCTATTGAATCTTATCTCTAAATCTGAATTAGTAGAAATTTTACTAATTCAATTAGTAGCATTGTATCTGACTGTTAAATTAGTAATTTCAGCAGTTTCTACTAAATGAAATGGTAAGATTTATGTTACCAAATAAATTAGTAAGCATAGTCTACTAATCTGCACGGAGAAAAATGGATGTTTAAATGTATATGTTCAAAGGGTAAGATAACGCGTAACGTGCAGATATTTATACCAAACATCTGCTTTATTTTTGAGATGTTAGGCGTAAAAATATTTTTATGGTAAACTGAAACACATTCAGATGCTAAAATCGTCCGAGCGCATACGCATCGCGCATTGGAGTTTTACGACTATATTTGACGGCTATATATTTCCGATATTAAAATTATGGAGTATTAGAATTTTGGAACATTTTCAAAGAATCAAAATTAGCTATCCTTAATTAAAATTGGATAAAGAATTTTGTCTATCTACACTCAACACGACGGAACAATGTTCTTAAGTTTGAAGTTATATTGACTCGAACACATTTTACAAAATGTTTGTAAATTTATAATAAAATATGAGTTTAACTAATTTAAAATAGATAGAATTTTAAATACAGATTACAGATCATTCGTTTCCAGCTTACTTACCTCGTTTTTATTTTGAATTAAAAATATTAAACGTAACCTCAACTTGACTGAATGTATCATCTGATCGACATTTCATACCTCGAAACTTTCGAGTACTCGAATTTCTTCGAGTTCCTACTTTGTTGTCCTACTTAGGGCATTTTTAGCATTTTTGTTCAAAATTTTGAATATCTCAAGGGTCAAAGAGGGGTATGTTCGAGAGGAGCTAGGCGGATGAAACTTTTTAGTGTATCTTTATACATTAAATGGGAACCTTTCAAGCCGGGCAATTTCCTTTTCATAAATTGGGGTACTTTTCTAACTTTTTCTATCACTAGTGATTGAATGGGGGTGTGTTCCGGCAGGCATGGGGTCATGATACATTTTTGCCATCATTTTGGCACTAAGTGATTCTATTATCAACAGGCAGATTGTAAGGCTGGACTTTGGATCATTTTTATGATTTTTTAAATTCTTAGATGTTGGAATGAGGCGTGTTCTGGAAGAGTTAGGGGTGTCAGACGTTCCGGCTGTCATATAAGTACCACAAAATCGTCTTATTAGTCTGTCCTAGGCTTAGACCTATGCTAAATTAGACCGCCTGAATTTTATTATTTATTAAAAGAAAGTTAATTCATGTTTACATAAATTTTACGAAATTATTTTACAAATTATTTTTCTTTTTTCAAATTTTCTCCCGCTAATTTCTGTGAATCAAAAAATAATTAAATTATTTATCATTCTTCGATAGCACAGCTATCAAAAATTTTTACAAACATCCGAAGTATTAAGTACTATTTCGGACTTTAAAAACGTCGAGCCGATGCAATGGTAACCTTAATTCATAGTCGCAAGTTACCTCTGACTTATTTTCTCGCCGATTCATTTCTCTTGCTAGAATAAGTCGCGCCTAATGCGCTGTCTAGCAGTTCAGTTTTAAACTACGATTCGCTGAACAGGGAACATTAATTCCGAACGAAGTCGCTGGGTAGCGCATTATAATTGGGATGTATTTTGGGATATCTTCAGTTATTAAATAAAGTCATGTAAAACTTTGAACTTTGGTTTTTAAATTCATTTTCTGTGAAGATAAGGAAATGCTACGTCTATCGTACTTGAATCTGCATGAAAAAGGAATAGAAAATAGACACGAAGTGTATAAGAGCGCGAAATAAGAGGCACGCACACTGACCTCGTAGTTGTCATATTCAACTGCGATTTCCAGTGGTTGATGTACGTCAATTCTTCTACGCCGATAACGAGATGTTGATTCCGATACTTCGCAGTTTTCACTGTTCAAGTACCTTTTAATTTTCAATACAATACTCGCCACATAGATGAACTTTCAAACAAAAAGATGAATTTTTAACACAGAAGATTAATTTTCTATCGAGAAAGGACCATTTCCATCAAAATACATGAATTTTCAACCAAGAAGATGAATTTTCAACACACAAGATTAATGTTCTATCGAAAAAGACAAATTTCCAATAAAATAGTCTTGCTAAATAGATGAATTTTCAACCAAAAAGATGAATTTTCAACACGGAAGATTAATTTTCTATCGAAAAAGACGAATTCTCATAAAAATACATGAATTTCCAAACACATAGTTGCATTTTCAACAACAAGATCAAAATAAATTTAAAAATCGATATGATTGATTTCCTCCCAAAAATTACTAATTTCCAATAAAATACTCGCCACATAGATGAATTTTCAACAAAAAAGATGAATTCTCAACACAGAAGATTAATTTTCTATCGAAAAAGACGAATTTTCATAAAAATACATGAATTTTCAAACATACACTTGAATGTTCAACAAAAACAACAAAATAAATGTTAAAACCGATAAGATTAATTTCCTCCCAAAAAAGGCAAATTTCTAGTAAGATACTCTTGCCGCATAGATGAATCTTCCAACAAAAAGATGAATTTTCAACACAGAAGATTAATTTTATATAGAAAAAGACGAATTCTCATGGAAATACAAGAATTTTCAAACACATAGTTGCATTTTCAACATCAAGAACAAAATAAATTTAAAAAGCGATAAGAAAAATGTCCTCCCAAAAAATACAAATTTCCAATAAAATACTCGCCACATAGATGCATTTTCAACACAGAAGATTAATTTTCTATCGAAAAAGAGGAATTTTCATAAAAATACATGAATTTTCAAACACATAGTTGCATTTTCAAGAAAAACAACAAAATAAATTGTAAAACCGATAAGATTAATTTCCTCCCAAAAAAGGCGAATTTCTAATAAGATACTCTCGCCACATAGATGAATTTTCAACAAAAAAGATGAATTTTCAACACAGAAGATTAAATTTATATCGAAAAAGACGAATTCTCATAAGAATACAAGAATTTTCAAACACATAGTGGCATTTTCAACAACAAGAACAAAATAAATTTAAAAAGCGATGTGAATAATTTCCTCCCAAAAAATACAAATTTCCAATAAAATACTCGCCACATAGATGAATTTTCAACCAAAAAGATGAATTGTTCGGCGAATTGAGCCTGTATGGCGTGAGATGTACGAACAACGTGGCTCGAAAAAAGGTGTAGCAGGCTGTCAAGAAAACCTGCTAATTGACAGGTGTGTCTGTAAAGACGCTGCAGTCCATCAACGCAACCTGTCAATACCTACCCCTTTCCATTTTTCAACGTCTCATGGAGACGGCAAGAGACCGATGTGATTGGCCATAGAAATATTTGAGGTAACACACTAATTTTTGATAATTTTTAGTGGACTGCAAATTTTTCCGAATGAAAGATGCCGCAATGTAACTTGCCGTGACTCTGACATGCCGCAAATGTGACTTGCTGGAAATGTAACTTGCCGCAGATGTAACATGTTGCAAAGTGACATTCCGAAATGTGACTTTTCGCTTGTCACATCATCCTGACCCAGGGAAGCACCAAAGTTATTGACTCATTAGGTACTGGCAACAAACTGTTGGGAAAATTGCCTTTATTCTTTAAAAATTAAATTTATTAACACATGCGCATTCTATCGATTGAGATGAATTACAAAAATTCTTGTTTATTATTATCTGGAATTGTTTTCTAAAAATTCTTCACGAAAAAATACAACCACAAAAAACAAAACAAAAAAATTTTATCAAGTAAAAATTTATTTTTTATCTATTGATTGTGAAGAAGAATCTTGAATACAAAATAGTTGTAATTTTTCAAGGTGTTCAAGCCTGTTATAAAAGTGCACTATAAAAAAATCAGCACCTTTCTTCATAAATTAGAAAAACTATCAGTAACTTTTTATTTCCGTCGTGAAAACTATTGTAACTCTTAAACTTTCTAATACTATGTACAAATATCAGTATTTTGGGTCGATTTTTTCGAAAAATAACGATTTCATTAAAAAATTGTGTACACAAGAAAGTATTATTTTTACGAAATACACCATTCCTTGATGTAGAATATTTTTATATAAAAGCAATGTTCTTAAGAATAAATCATGAAAACTTTTTAATTAGAAGTCGTTTGAAAAATGCACTGTAGGGGAGGGCGGGGCTAGAAGTGCCAAAATTTACTTTTCATAACAGTGTGTTCAAATGATATTAGGTATTGCCTTGTTTTTTGTCTTAAAATACATGTGAGACATTAATGTTCTAAATTATTATTATTATTATATCATTAAGCCGTTTCCCTTTCGGGGTAGGCGTGAATTGCTCGGTGGTAAAATAGTGATGTTATATATAATGCCTAGGGATTATATAAAATGCCTAGGCAATGTATATAATATGCATTCGATCACATACTTTGCCTGCAATAGCCAGGCATTACATACTTTGCCTGTAACATACATATAATTAAAAACTAAAGGTTAACAATCACCGCAGGGTCCCACTGGGAGCAACTGCCATCTAAAAAATAACACCGGCTCCCAGTAGGACCGCAGTAAATCCCACTCATGGCCACATCTCACAACCCGTGTGGAAAAATTTCGTGGCGATGTACCGTTTCTGTCTAGTCCGCCTTGAGTCGACACTGGCGCGCCACAGGCTGACTGTCCAGTCGCTAGACTGGGATGTAACGCTCGGATCGACTAGTTTCTAGACAGATAAGCTATTTTGATCAAAAATAATTAATAATTAAATCATATCATTCCTTTTTATGCCATAAAAGTCCAATATATACATTTTTCAGGTAATTAAAAATATAAAAAAAGTTTTTTTACAGAAAAAAATGAAGAAATGAGTTTCCGCAAATCTCTTGTATATACGCCGGGTGTCTAACTTCTGATGTCATTTCCTATTATATTCTTGTAACTTTGTCGCGTCGCCTTAACACCTCGGCCATCTAAAAATTAATTTTATTTTTTTATTTTTGTCGGATATGAATTCCAATTCATTACATCCTAATATTTATTTAAATAAAACATGAACGATTTTCTAAACATTAAAAGTGCTTGATATGTGAATAAATAATTGAAAAAAATAAATTTTGTATGATTTTACTTGCGATTAGGCTACGAAATAATGATTGTTTATTATTTCAAAGAATTAATACGTTTGGCTTAATTATCATTGACGCAACAAATAAATAACTAAAATAAATTAAATAAATCATTTATAATAATATTACAAATTCTGGAATACATATTAAAATTATTATAAATTCAATATAAATGTATTATAACTTTACTATAACTTTACTATATAATTAAATTGAAAGAAAATGTTTTTAAATATTCTTAAAAAAAAAGCTCTTTAAATACAGTTCTTGTATTAAGATTTCGATCACCTTCAACAATTATTGTTTACTATCTTAAATATGTAATAGTGTACAGTTAATTATTGCTTGAGCATTTCTGCAATTGTGTCTTTATATATTCAAATTCGTAACGAACTCCTAGATAGCGCCGAGACTGGGACTAGACAGCAGAAAGGTTTTAATCAAGAAATACAAGAGCTTGCATGACAAAATGCATGAAACAAAGACCTTGGATACAAATGGGCCCAAGTGAGGAACCATACATAACAATTTTGTCAGGCTCTTTACAGGGGCTGGTCGCTAGAGAGATTGATTGGCAACCTGGGTCAGAGCAGTGCTGCGGAACGAACGTGTCTTTCAAATAAATAACACGAGAATTCTGAATCAATTAAAAAAATCTATGACTATATATAAATAGATCGATATCTATATATAAATGGCGTGCGAATGTGGCGACCTCATCGTCTGAGAGCTCCGGCCGTTGCAGTCAGCGGTTACGTCACCAGTATCGCGCAGTGCCACCCATAATAGGCCTCTCTCGGATGAAGGCCTTGGTTCAGTCGAGAGTGGCAATAGAACCAAATCGAGGCAACGATCAGGCAATGACTGCGGACAAATGCGAGAAAATCGATTTAAGTGGTGGGATTAACTCAGGATGGACATCATTACCTGTTGTTAAACAAGCTCATTGCTGCGAAGAGGATTCATGCCGAGGTTACATGTCCATTGGATCAATATGCACCCAGAACGTGCTCATAAAAGGCCTCAGTATTTCAAAATTCAGGTATCCTTTTTGCGCAAAAATGATTATGAAGCTCTTTTTCGTCAAGAAGAAAAGCAACATCCCCTAGCGAACATACCACCCGTTCCAGAAAGACCACCTTTGCAGGTAGCCGATAATGCCACATTAAAAGTCGGATTTTCCATCAAAAAGTCTTTCTCAGGATGGACGAATTACTTGAAGCTAATATTGCTCTCCCCGATTTGCTTCCCGAAGATTGTAATCTCTGGAATCTGGACTGTGTAGTTTACGAGAAGGCGGTCTTCCTGCCGAGCAACAATAGAAGTAACGATACTTCAGGACGCCTGAGTAAGACTCGCGAGCATATTGCATAGCTCAAGTTTAAAATTGAAACGGCGAAACGGCATGCATCAAACATGCAGTGTGTGGTTAGCTACAAAAAACATCCAATAAAAAAATTCACTTCAAAAGTTAGGGCACTTGCTCGAATCCCTGAGACCAGAGATTTGTCAAGTCTAAAGAAATACAGAACCATAGCTTCAGGATATTACCATCTATCGAGCCGGTATGCAGTCCAATAGTTGTACAACGTAGACGTAAGAGTGGGCTGTCAGTTTGCAGGGAGAACCTGTTAATAGAAAGATGTATTACCTTTTGCATTTGATCAGAAAGTCTTGTTGTAAAATTGTTGATCTTAATTTTTTACTAATTAAGTAAATTTCTTTGATAATTTTCACAGGTCCTCCCACCACATCAATCCCATTACACCATTTTCTGTCCATTTCAATAAAATCCATTCTCCTCACAAGAAACAATCAATTTAACAAACTTAAAAATATATAATCCTCTTTTATTATTGTAAGAATCGCAAAACATGATTAACAAATTTATTTCAATTATTATAAAAATGAATACTTTCAAAACTTAAATTTCACTTTTATTTTGTAAAACTTGAAAAATCGGCAGAAATTGAATATTCACAATGCGTCGTGTAGAAAGTCACGTCATATACTAACGTTGAGCTTAGACAGAAAAACTCTCAGAATTTGTCAGATTTTCAGAAAAGGTATTAGTAAGAGAGAGAGAGCGAGAGAGAGAGATGGAGAGGAACAGAAAGAAGGAGATATAGCTAGAGAAAGAATTAAACCGAAGCCGGTTTTCTTTGACATAGTTTTACCCCTATTATGGACCAGGAACTCAAACTTCACGAGCGTCTCAATACGTCCCATAACAGACCAGTTGTAAAAGGACACATGTTAACGAAAATTTCAATGGCCATCGAGTAAAACGCAGTTTAAAGGAATTTAACCAAAAATTGTATTTTGCATTCTTCAACATTTAGAAAGATTCATTTACATTCGAGTTTACATTAAAAAAAATATTATAATCACATTAAAATAATAATTAATAATAGTACGGATTGCTCTTCCTTTACAATACCGTCTTTTTCGTACATATATTTTGCTTGAAGGGGGGGGGGAGACGTCTGATATCAAAATATGTTCAATTCCAAATGTTTCTTTCATGCTTTGCAATAAGCTTCTTATTGTAATTTAAAACAAAACTTTTACAAGTCATTTGCACACCTAGTTCTCCCACCTAGTCCTAAATCTTCCATTCTTTGTTTTTGTTTCTTGTGTAATATAGCTTTTTTGTTTAAATTAATTTTTTCCAAGATTGGGAAAAGAAAAAAAATTCACATAAAAAAGTAAAATACTATTTAAAAAATTATTCTTGTTGAGGTTCACTCATTATTTAATCATAACTAAAAAGTCAAAGCAAAACTCAAGATTTCAGAAAAAAGCAACTTTCTGGCACTACTATAACAGAATATAGTTATAAACAATGATCAATTGTTTAAGATATTGTTATCTATTTTAATAATTTGAAGACATTTTAAAAGATTGGAAATATTTTAGGGCATTTTCGGAAGCTTCAAATAGTTTCGAGTGATTTTAAAATATTTAAAATAAATATTTAGGTAATTTTAAAAGATTGCAAGAAATTTTCAAGAGTTCTGAAAAGTATAAAGTGATTTTAAAGAAGTGGAAATATTTAAGGGAATTTTTTTAGGTATTTGTTTCAACAATTTCAAGGAATTTTAAAGGATTAGGAGAGTTTTAGATAATTTGAGAAAAATGCCAGGCATTTCAAAAGGTTTACTTAACTTAAAGGAGTTCAGAAAAATTTTAGAGAATTTGAAAACTTTTAGAGTATTTCAAAATATTCCAAGAAATTTCCAGTTGAATTCAGTAATTTAATTGATTTCAGAAAATTTGAAATATTTTAGGGTATTTAAAAAATGCTCACGGCATTTTCGAAAGTTTTACAATATTTTAAGGAATTTAACAAAATTGCTAAAACAATTTTTTCCCCTTATAAAGCGTGAAAAATTATTACTTTCTGGAATTAATGACACAATTAAAGGAATTTAAGAGTAATTTTTTTTCTACAGGATATTTAGCAAATTTTTAAATAATTTCAATTTGTTTAAACAATTTACATTTGTTTAAACATTTCTTTCTTTCTGATTATGTAATTTTACATAAAGAACATTATTTTAAATGAAGAAATTTTTTTTCCTTGTTGAAGATTCATTATATTTGTTGGAAATTCAACTATTTTATTGAAAAATTAGCTTTTGTTGAACACTTATCTTTTCTTCAGTCCTTTCGGATTGAAAATTTAACTGTCTGCTAAAAAATTCTTCTTTGTGACTTGAAAATTAAACTATTTGTTGAAAATTGAACTATTTTGTTAAAACTTTAATTATTTTGTTAGAAATTGAACTAGTTTGTTGAAAAATTAACTATTTTGTTGAACATTCATCTCTTGGATAGAAAATTTAACTGTCTGCTAAAAAATCCGTCTTTGTGACTTAAAAATTAAACTATTTGTTGAAAATTGAACTATTTTGTCAAAACTTTAATTATTTTATTAGAAATTTAACTAGTTTCTTGAAAATTTAACTATTTTGTTGAACATTTATCTTTTTGGATAGAAAATTTAACTGTCTGCTAAAAAATCCGTCTTTGTGACTTAAAAATTAAACTATTTGTTGAAAATTGAAGATTCAGAGCACCAATGCGACATGCCCCTCAAATCCCTCAAAGAACATTTTTACCTTCACAAAAAGTGCAGCAGACATCACACTTATACCGATCACCTCAATCTGGAATTACTCAAGGCACCGGTATAGACAAATCTAAACTGACTTGTCACAAGTGTGGAAAACTGGGACACTTTGCTAGTCAGTGCCAATCATCACAGCAAAGAAATTTTCCAATAGGTACATTCCAAAAGCGACCCCCGCAAATCAGAACCATCCAGGAAGAGAATTATTTAGACCACGAACAGATGAGCCAAGAGGAAGTAGAGGAGGAAATCAATTACGAGGATACAGCCGAGTATCAGCCATATGTGGAAAGCTCCAGTCAATCGTGGGACGAGGAGCAAACGGAAGTACTTATAGATTACTCGTCGACTCCGGGTCATCTATAAACCTTATCAAAGAAAACACAGTACCAAGCGGCACCACCCCTTTTCAGATGAAAAAGAACTTCCTTATGGGCAACGATAAACACACATCGACGGAAGCAGTATACGTGAACTATTTTAATAAAAAACATCTTTTCCACGTAGTTCACAACGACTTCCCATTACCTGAGGAAGGTATCATAGGAATACCTTTTCTCATGAAATTTCAAAGGTATGCCATCACCCCGAGATTTCTAATACTTGAAAAGGTGAAACTACCGTTACATACGGACGGTACCTATGTTCCCGGGAGAACCGCGAAAGTAAATAATATCAATTTAGAATCAGACCTTAACTCAGACGTCTGGATAGAGGAAGGTGAAAATGTACCATCCGGAATCTACCGGATAAGGAATGGGAAACTGCAGGCACCCTTCTTTAACTATTCTGATATGCCGATAAAAGTGACCGCACCAAGTTACGAACCTATCGATAGGATAACCAAAATCTCAGAACAAGAAATAAAGAAAGCTGAACGAATTAATAACCCAAGGACTCTAAATTTATTAGAAAAAACCCGCATGGACCACGTTGAGTCAGAACTGGCCGATCCCATTTGGCAAATTATTTCCCAATACACCGATGTATATACTTTAGACGGAGATCCCATACCTTGCACTAATCTAACGGAACACGAGATCATTTTAAAATCCGGTAAAATTGTCAACATTAAAGCCTATCGACCGCCGGAAAGCCAACAAAATTTTGTGAAAGAAGAAGTAGCTTCTTTACTCCAGCAAGGTATATATATGTATATATATGTATATATATATATATATACATATATATATATATATACTTCGAGAAACGACCTATATTCGTGATCGAATGCTCGGCTCCGTCCGAATACAACATCACTGCCAAGGAGAAAGAAAAGGTGAAAAGGTATCAAGACCCTGAAAGGGAGATGCAATGCCTGTACCCAAAATATTCGGTACAAGTAATTGTCCTTGTGATAGGTGCTCTCGGAGGTACGAAATTATCACTAGTTCGTAACCTTGAAGTCATACCCGCGTGCCAAAAATATGCCAAGGCACTTGCGAGATGCATGCAGAAAGCTGTCATCCATGGGTCGCTTCCTGTCCTCAAGACATGCGAGGGTTTCGCCGGCCTGTCGTTGTGATTTTATCACGTTCTGTGACCACCCATCTCACGGTTGTGAGATGTGGACATAAGTGTGATTTACCGCAGTTCTACAGAGAGCCGGTGTCATTTTTAGATAGCAGTTGCTCTCAGTGGGATCCCGCGGTGGTTTTTTAACTATTTTTTAAATATGTCTTGGACGGTTGCCAGATTTTTTTCCGCGGGTGAACCAGTGGCTTTTGATTGTTGCGAAAATTTCTGGGATTAATTAACAGTTAAAGTAAACTGATTTGAATAAATATCTTATGCTGGAAGCTGATCTCTTGTGCGTACTTATATTTTTATTTTCCAATCTGTATGTCAAAAAAAATACTAAACTGGACCGTCACGCTGCGCCGCCACGCTGCCGCGCGGAAGGAAAGATGGCGGCGCGACGCCCGCCGTCGATCAAAATTGCTCAAATCGCCTCCGCCGGTTTGTTTCGAAAGATACTTAGAAATGATTTGTCATTTCTAAATAATTTGTATAAAATGTTGATACCAGATTTTTTCGCATTTGACTATTATTTAAATTTAAATGATAGCCCGGTGGAAAAGAGAGTCTGTTTCTTCTCTTCGGACTTACCATTCCGACAATGTTTGGCTATTTCAAACAGTTCGCGCCAGTGACACTAGTACCTTGCCCCTTCGCGCGTGGGGCTACGAGCGCTCCAGGGGAGCAAGACCTCGGAAAGTTCCAGTCTTTTTTCCAGTCGCGATTCGTTTTGTGCGGTTCTAGAAGCACTCGCGGGTGGTATTCGTTCGCTTATCGGGTTTTTGTTTTAAAAGTGTTTAAAATTGCGCTAAGTAAACGAGAACTTGCATTAAGACTTCTAAAAAATTTTGATGAGTTTCAAGAGAATAAAACAATTTTGTTAAGATTTCTCGGAAAATTTTAAATGATTCTTTATTTCAAAAAATTATTTTAAGATAATATTTTCAAAAATCTGAAAAGATTTACAAAATTGTGAAAAACAATCCGGAAGATTTTAAGGCAATTTTTTTATTTGACCAGATTTTTTTTTAATTTCAGATAAAATATGAATTATTTTAAAGGATATTTAAAAGTTTTAGAAGTGCAGAATTTATTTTGTAATTTTAGCAAAAATTTGAATCATTTGAAAAGGTATTTAGGAGGTTCAGAAGTTTTTGGAAAATTGAAATATAATTTTTAATTTAAGAAGTTTTCTAGAAATATTAAACAAAATGTGGACTTTGAAGATTTCAAAACAAATTTCAGAAGCGCTTAAAGAATTGTGAAAGGTTTAAGAGAATACATTTTTTCAAGATTCATGGGGACATTTCAAATGTTCTTCAATTTCAAAAAACAAATTCTAAGAGAAAAACATTTCGAAACACTTCAAATGATTTCCTAAAATTTCGAAAAAGAATATACAAGATTTTAAAGCAACATTTTTTAGCTTTACAAGATTAAAACATTTTCAAAAAATTCGAGTAAGTTTAGGAGATATTTAAAAGTTTTAAAAAGATTCAATAATAATTTAAGACTTGTAAAGATTTAAAAAAATCTATAACAAAATGTAGATTTTTGAAGATTTTTAACAAGAAATTTAGACACTTCTAAAGATGATAGGTTTCAAGAGAACAAAACATTTTTCTTAAGATTTCTCGGAAAATTTTTAATGATTTTTTATTTCAAATCATTAATTTCAAGAAAATATTTTAAAACATTTGGAAATATTTAAACAGATTTCCAAAATCGTAAAAAAAGAATCTGGAATATTTCAAGGCAATTTTTTTGATTGGGCAGATTTTTTAAATTTCAGGTAAAGTTCAAATTATTTAAAAAGATATTTAAAAGGTTTGGAAGTGGAGAATTTTTGTTTTTATTTCTACAAAAATTTGAACCATTTTAAAATATATTCAGAAGGTTTAGAAGTTTTCAAAAATTTTAATATAATTTTCAATTTGAAAAGATTTCTAAAAATTTTAAACAAAATGTGGATTTTTAAAGATTTCAAAATAAAATTTGAAAGCGTTTTAAGAATTTCAAAATGTTCAAGAGGATAATTTTTTTTAATTAGATTTTCAACAAACACAAAAGGTTTTTGAACGCAAATTATAATTCATCCACCAAAAAAGATGATTTCTGAACAAAATTGTAATAGTTGATATTTCAACCAAAAAATATTTTAATTTTAGACCAAAAACAGTAAATATCATCCAAAGCAGGCGAATTTTCAACAGAATAGTTTGAATCCTTAAATAAGACAGATCAATTTTTAACCAAACAGTTGTATTTTTAGCCAAAAAATAT
>JAABKJ010075445.1:201183715-201275816 GCA_011634705.1 Andricus grossulariae | reverse complement strand
AATTAAATTTTAACAAAATAGTTGAATTTTCAACCAATTACTTTTCTACTAAATAAGATAAATTTTCAATTCAAAAAAGATAAATCTTCAATAAAAAAAAAATATTATTTTTCAATTAAAAAAAAAGGAAATTTTAAACAAAGATAATCTTTCAAATAAAAAATATGGGTTTTCAACAAAATGTCAAAATTCACAACAAAGTAGTTGAATTTAAAAAAGAAAATTGATGTTCCAACGAAATAGTTAATGTTTCAAAAAAAAAAATTGAATTTTCAATCCAAAAGACGAATTTTCCATCCAATAAGACGATTATTCAACAAAACTGGTAAATTTTGAACAAAATAATTAAATTTAAACGAAATAGTTGAATTTTCAACCAATTAATTTTCTACCAAAAAAGATGCATTTTCAATCCGAAAAAGATGAATCGTCAATAAAAAAAAATTATTATTTCAATTAAAAAAAAAAACGAAATTTTAACCTGAAGTTAATCTCTCAAAAAAAAGGATGACTTTTCATAAAAATATTGAAATTTGCAACAAAATAATTGACATTTCAACAAAATTGTTGAATTTTTAACAAAATAATTGATGTTCCAACCAAATAGAGGTTTTCGTCTAAGCCTACTCCTCTTCAATATATCAATTTCATATTTCAAAGAGGAGATAAAAAAAGGCTAGGGAGACGTAACACTAGGACTAGGTGTAAAGATAGAGTAAGTAAGGGAATTTAAATATCTCAGTACTATAATGCAAGCAAACGAGGAACATAGGATATTAGGGAAAGGGTTTAAAAAGCGGCGGGGCTAAGGAAACAGATATCAAATATATGAAGATTTTTTAAAAAATTGGAATAGATGAATGAGGCTGCTTAACATGCTGGCATGTAGTTGAAAATTCATGAGTTTGCTTGAAAATTAATTTCTACAACTGAAAATGGAAATATTAGGCCATGGGGCAGAGATGTGCGGATGGAAAGAGAGGTAGGAGATAAAGAGGACATTAGGGGTAGGCTGGAGAACTTCAGATTGTATGGTAAGAGAAGAGGCCTAAAGGGATGGTTGAGAAATAATAGCGGGAAAAAGAGCGTAGAAATTCTAAAAGTCACTAAGGAAGGGAATCGAAGCGAGCTGGCTATAAAGTTTCACCAAGATGTGGAAGAAAGATGAAGTAGGGCCGTAAAGTTAACGCGATGGAAAGGCGGAAGTTATTTGGAGGTCAAGCGGCAGGAGAATAAGGAAATATAGATAATGAGGGACTGGAAAAAAGAAATGGGATGGTGTTATGAGAGAAGAAGAGAAAAAGGAAGTAAGGAAAGCAAATGTTGAGACACTTTCAGGGGACAAAGGTTTGGGAGGAGGATGGATATAGAGGTAGAATAATCTAGATGATTCAATTAACAAAAAATGTCCACTTTGCTTAGACCTCTCACATACACTAGAAATTCAGAAAATCATACCCATCTTTTATACAAAATTTAATTCTCTCTCTTTTGTTACAGAGTTAAGTTCACAGTTTGAGTGCTTGCCGAATGGTGAACCTATTCCCGGTGTCCCTCGCGACAGAGCATCTGTTTCTTCTTTTTTTGAAAGTTATAATTCACATGAGAGGTCTCGTTTTGCTGCCGAGCATTCTCTTCGTACCAGGTCCAAGTCTCCTCAAGCAAGGCTTGGTCCTCCTTCCAGTGCCAGAACTCCTCCTATAATGCTTTATTTGACATTTGATCGAATAGTAGTAAACCACTTTAGATCTATTCGGCTTATATCATGCGCGAATCCGCTCTGGAAATTCGAACTACGAATGTACACATTTCAAGCTCTAAATATTTTCTTTCTTTTTCAACAGCTGGAAATTCAATTATTAAAAATTCTATCTTGTGTAATTTTCTACAATTTAAAATTTAACTGTTGAGAATTCAATTTTCTTCAACATGCAATTGTCTTCAATTTTCAACAGTTGAAAATACAATGTCCAATGTTGCGTTCTGATATTGAAGTCACTTAGCGGAAATAATTTTCAATCAGTAAATATTTTCTTCCCTTTTCAACAGTTGAAAATTCGATTATTAAAAATTCTATTTTGTTTAATTTTCTCCAACCGAAAATTTAACTTATGAAAATTCGATTTTCTTACGTATCCAACTTTCATACATTTTCAACAGTTGAAAATTGTGGAAAATTGCAAATAGAATTTTCAGCAGTTGAATTGTCAATTTTTACTTTAATTTTCAGCAATTGAATTTTCAAATGTGGGAAATTCAATTTTCTTCAATATTGAATTTTCTTCCATATTCAATTTTCAAATGTTAAACATTTAATTTTTTTTCAAATTCTCCAAATTCAATTTCCTTTAATTTTCTACAGTTTGAAATTCAGTGTTCAATTTTGCGTTTTGATATTGAAGTCAGCGAAAATAATTTTTGATCCATAAATATTTTCTTCCTTTTTCAACAGCTGGAAATTCAATTATTAGAAATTCTATCTTCTTTAATTTTCTACAAGTTTCTTCAATTTTCATGAACTTTCAACAGTTCAGTTTTCTTCAATTTTCAGGATTTAATTCTCAAATGTTAAGAATATAATTTTCTTCAAATGTTCCAAATTTTATTTTATTTAGTTCTCAGGTGTTGAAAATTCAATGCTCAATTTTGCGTTTTGATATTGAAGTCAGTTAGAGGAAATACATTTCATTCCTTAAATATTTTCATCCCTTTTCAACAGTTGAAAATTCTAGAAAATCGCTAATAGAATTTTCAGCAGTTCAATTGTCAATTTTTACTTCTCTTCAATCTTCAGCAATTGAATTTTCAAATGATGGAAATTCAATTTTCTTCCATGTTTAATTTTCAAGAGTTGAATTCTAAATTTTCAGTTCTCTTCAATTTACAGCAGTTAAATTTTCAAATGTTAAAAATGTAATTTTCTTCAAATGCATCAAATTCAATTTTCATTAATTTTCAACAGTTGAAAATTCAATGTTCAATTTTGAGTTTTGATATTGAAATCAGTTAGTGGAAATGCTTTTTAATTGAATAATTAGCTTTTGGTAGTGGCGGAATATTTTCGGATTTACATCTAAAAGCAGTGCATTTTACCATTTTTGTTAGTAATTATTCAAGTATTTTCTTGAAAGTTCGTTTTTATTAATTGAAAATTAATTTTTTAACTGAAAATCTAACTGTTCCATTTTTTGGAAAATCCATCTTTTTTTATAAAAATTCAACTATTGGGTTAAAAATTCATGAACTTTGTTACAAATTTAAATTTGATAATTCCATATTAGTTGAAAATTTATCTTTTTTAGTAGAAATGTTCACTGTTTTATTGAAAAATCGTCTTTCTGCGTTGAAAATTTAATATTTTGGATGAATCTTTCATTTTTTTTTTGACTGAAAAATCTTTCGTAGTTGAAAAATCAACTCTTCTTTTGAAAATTCGTCTTTTTGGTTTAAAATTAATCTTTCTATCTGAAACTTTAAGTACACCATTTCTTAATTTGATAGGAACATGAGTTCTATTCTTTCGTCTTTGTCTTTTTGAGGTTTTTCCCAATTATATTTTCGGAACACAATTTCAATTCTTTTCATCGGGCCACAATTTTGATTCCAAAATTGTTTTTGTGGAGGTTTAATATACCTGAAGATGACCGACAGTATAGGTCGAAACGTCGTAATTATAATTATGATTAAAATTGTTTGAGATGGAAAAATCCTAATCGTTTTTTATTTTCAATTGATCGTAAGACCGAAAGAATAGAACTTATCTTCCTATTGAATTAACATTGAAATCGATCGGAGAAAGGTTTTTTCACTTCTTAAAAAAAATGTTGTTGTTGTTGTTGAGAATTTGATTGTTTTTTATCATA
Organism: Andricus grossulariae; assembly: GCA_011634705.1. Taxonomy (NCBI): domain Eukaryota; kingdom Metazoa; phylum Arthropoda; class Insecta; order Hymenoptera; family Cynipidae; genus Andricus; species Andricus grossulariae. The sequence continues at coordinate 201,271,953 of JAABKJ010075445.1, read as the reverse complement.
CCATTTTTTTGTAGAAAATTGATCCTTTTTAATAGAAAATTCAACTACTTAATTAAAAGTGGAACTACTTTGTTAAAATTTCTTTTTTTTTAATTGAAGATTTATCATTTTAGTTGAAAATTCATCTCTTCGGTTCAAAAATGTAACTATTTTATTAAAAATTAATCTATTCAGTGAAAAATTCGTTTTTTGGTAGAAAATTAATCTTTAGGGTTAAAAATTAATATATTTGGTTAAAAATTAAATATTTTTACCTGAAATTTTATGAATTCAAAGCATTTAAAATTAATATATTGTGAAACTTTCAAATTTTTGCGAAACGTTTCATTGACTCACATCCCTGATTAGGTATTTCACTTCAACTACCAGCTAACGAATTCAAATATTCAATTCTTCTTGGAAAATTAATCTTTTTTAGCTGAAAAACATAATAGAAAATCCGAGTTCAAAATTCATCTTTTTGGTTGAAAACTTATTTCTCGGATAGAAAATTCAACTATTTTATTGAAAATTTGCTGTTTAGGGTTGAATTCTTGAAAAATTAATTTTATATAACTAAAAATTTAACCAATTAATTTTTTATCAATAAATTATCTTCTGTAGTTGAAAATTCATTCTTTCAGTTGATAATCTAACTATTTCATTTTTGATTCAAAATTTACTTTTTTGTGACGATTCATCTTGTTGGTGGAAAATTAAACTATTTTGTTAAAAATTCGTTCTTTAGGTTTACATTTTTTTTAACGTAAAATTGAACTATTCCGTCAATGATAAAATATTAATCCTTTTGAGTTGAAAATTAATTTTGTCAACTATTAATTTATTGTTGAAAATTTACTTCCTTTTATATGAAAATTTATCTTTTTTGGTAGAAAATAAATCTGCTTGGCTCGAAATTTATCTTTTTGGTTGGAAATTTATTATTTTTGTAGCAAATTTAATTATTTTGTTGGAAATAGATTTTTTAGGATACTATATAAAACAAATTTTATTTTACGAAAAATTAAACCATTTAATTTTTTATTGAAAATATATATTTTTTAGATGAAAATTAATTTCTTTAGTTAATTCTTAACTAATTTTCTAAAATTATGTCTTCTTAGGTTGAATACACTGGTTTTTTAAATTTAAAAATAATCTTTTTTGGCTTATATATCAACTATAACATATTTCGTCCAGCTTTTTTTTGGTGGAAAATTCAACTACATACTTGCTTGAAAGTAGAACTACTTCATTAAAAAGTATTTTTTTGGTAAAGATTCAACTCGTTTGTTGAAAATTGAACTATTTTTTCGAAAATTCTGTTTTTTACATTCAAAATTGATTAAATAAAAATTTTAAAATGCCCTTTTTGGTTGAAAATAATTCTTTTTGTGTTGAAAATTTAACTATTTATGAAGTTAAAAATTCATGAATTTTTTTTGAAAGATTTTTTTTTTGGTTATTTAATTAAAAATTTTAATATTTTGTTCTTAATTCGTTTTTCTCATCTTGAATTTTTTTTTGAACTGAAAATTTAACTATTCCATTTTTGATTCCAAATTGGTCGTTTTTAGTTGAAAATTTATTTACTTGGTCCATAATTTGAGCACGAAATTTTTAGGATAAAAGTACCAAAAAAGTCCCAATTATTTTATTTGTCAAGCCCTCGATAATTTTTGCGACCAAAGTACTAGAAAAGTTTCAGTTTCTTTTTCTCCAATCTGTTACGAGTGCTGATTGGAATTTTGCAGGACAAAATTATCGGAAATGTCTCACTCAATTTTTCGGTTTGTTTGATCAGGACTTTTTCAGGAAAAAAATACGGAAAAAGTCACAATTATTTTTTTTTTGTATTTTGAGAAAAACTTTTTTTGTATAAAGTATGATAAAAGTCTCACTGAATTTTTTTAAATTTGTTGCAAGCCCTTCATAATTTTTAGGCTAAAAGTACTAGAAAAGTTCCATTTTATTTTTTTCGAAATTTTCACAAACACTGATGGGACTTTTGTAGGAAAAAAATATCAAAAAATTCCTATAGATTTTTCAATTTTTATTTTGAGCAGGACTCTTTTTTAAGATAAAAGCACCAAAAAAGTCCCACTTGATTTTTTTTTTAATTTTTGAAGCCCTCAATAATTTTTCAGACCAAAGTACTAGAAAAGTTTCAGTTTCTTTTTTTTCTCCAAATTTTTACGAGTTCTGATGGGAATTTTCTAGGACCAAATTATCGAAATAGTTCCGAGTATCTGGATTTAACGTCAAGGTCAGCCCCAAAACCGGTGATAAATCCAGGTTCGACTGTATTTTGAGAGACTTTTTTTGTGTAAAGTATGATAAAAGTCCCACTGAATTTTTAAACATTTTTTGCAGGCCCTTATTATTTTTTGGGCTAAAAGCAGTAGAAAAGTTCCACTTATTTTTCGCTTATTTTACAAGTCCTAAGCAATTTCAGGGAGAAAGTACTGAAAACTTCCCTTTTACTTCTTTTTTAATTTTCATAAGCGTGATAGGATTTATGTCCCAAGGAAGTACACCTAAACTAATACTAAACTACCGAAAAATTTTCAAATGTGTCCCGTTTCAATAAGGCTTTTTTAAGAGATATGTAAAAATTTCTACAAAAATAAGATACAAATTTTCCGTTACTTTTGTTCTGAAAAAGTCTTACTAAACAAATCATAAAGTGAGACTTTTCCGGTACTTTTAACCTAAAAAAACGTCTTGGTTGAAAAATAAAAAAGTGGGACTTTTTTGGTACTTTCATCCCAAAAAGTCCTGCTCAAAATAAAAAAATAAAATTAAGTCGGACTTTCGATCGAGGTAAGTTGACATTTCAGAAATTAGTAGTGAATCAAATTTTCGTCCTCGCTAGGCGTCGCTGGCGGCTTGATACGCGTTTCGACTTTCTCCTGCTTTTTTACTCGAGTGATCCTTCGGCTGGGATTGTAAATGGTGAAATTGTAGTGTGTTGTCAACTCTACACCACAAGTGATCTGCAGTGCCTTCTTCTTTGGCCTTTTGCCATTTGTTAGTAATGGAAAACAGTCTTTAAAGTCTTCCAAACTCAAAGAGCTTGCATTCCTTGCTAATTTTCTTGCATAAATTTAATACGGAAGAATAAATGTGCCTATACGACCCTTTTTTCTATTTCTTCTGAATAGTTTTTTGTGGTGTGCCCTGTACATATGTCAGCATATGTAGTGGCTTATCTTACACCGACTCATTGTCTCATCGATACGGATGAAAATTTTTGTACACGAACCTTGGAGGATCCTCCAAATTGTCCTGTACACGAACCTGTATAGGTAATCTTGACGTTCCCTGTGCAGTAATTTGGAGAAGGAAACTGTACATGAATTTGTAAAGAACCTGTATACAAGCTAACCGTTGAATGATCCTGCACGGGTTCTTGTGCAGGCTCCTTTGAGAAGGAAATTCAGGCGCAGGTACATATACAAAACCTTATATATCATCCCTTACAGAAGGCCATCGCAAAAAGTCATGTTGTTTACAGCTATAAAGTTGCCTTTTTTATTCCCTTGAAGATCCAACTCACCATCGAGAGAACCAAGCCACTAGCAAACCCTCGCGGATTATTTCCAACACAGGTTTATGTATAGGATCCTGAAAATGTTCCTGTACATGAACCCACACCTCAATTGACTCTCCGAAGGAAAATGTACAGGATCTTCAAAACGTTAGCTTGTATACTGGCTCCCTTAGAGGATCATGTAGAGTTTTCTTCAGCAAATTCTTGCAAAGGAACCGTCAAGATTACGTGTAGAGGTCCGTCTGCAGTTTCGTTTACAGGAATATGTGCAGGATCTTTCGAGGTTCTAGTACAGGAATTTTCAGCCAGGTGGTCAGCCTGGATTAACAGTGCCTTTGTGTCCAGATGAAAATTTTCATATGTGTGGTATGCAAGGAGATAGTGGTCAAAGATAAAGTTTTCTGCCTGGGTTGCCAAGCCGCCTAGCAGTCACGTTGCACTAGAACAACTATGATGATTCCAGATTTTGGCTTTCATAAACAAAGGGGTTCATCTAGTAAAAAGAAGTTCAATCTTCAATAAAAAAAGATGAGCTTTCAACTAATAATATAATATGAGACATTTTAACAAAAAACGATTGTGGTTTCAAATCAAACCCAGTTGAATTCAACCTCAAAGACGAATTTTCAACAAATAGAGATTCGTCAGTCAAGAAATGATGCATCTTTAACTGAAATATATAAAGATCAGTTGAAAAATAACTTTTGAACTTACAAAAACAAACAATTTTTTAACAAAATTGTCCAATTTTAAACACGAAAAATGAATCTTCAATCAAAATTATCAACCTTCCACTGAACATGCATTTTTACCAAAGTATGTCTCCTTTCATCACAAGAGTTTAATTATCCATTCAAGAAAAGAAGAATTTTCATATAAAAAAGATCAATTTTCAACAAAAAATACAAAATTTATATTTCGAGTTTGAAAAAAAATTAATTTTGAAAGAACACTCATTTATAATGTTTGAAATTGTACTATACATTTTTATAAGATCCCTGAATTTCCACTTTTCATGTGAATGCAAAGCTGTAATTTTATCTGCGACAATCCTCTAAAACCCTGGTTACTCATGTTTGTCTCGTTTCATTTATCTATCCGATTAACTGTTCGAGCATATTTCTGCAATAAATAAACTTTGGGAAGGGCTTCACCATAACCCAGAACCACTTAATTAGTGTCATCCTTTGTCATGATGCTTCGAAATTCTGGGTTTTTCCGGGCGCCTGTCGTCTCACTTAGGTTACGAAACGGGGCGTGTCTTATACCTTCAGCCACGTATTTGGCATCCACTCAAAAGGTGAAAATTTTGTATTCCTACAGGAATCTGCATTCCCTCAGCGCTAGCAAGAAGAACTTCTAGCTAAAGTCGACGAAGCGAAAAAATTATCAATTGATCTCTCTCTTTACATCAGAAATAAAAAATAAAAACCGAGCCAATACAGATTAATCGCTCCCTATATATCCCTTCTTTATAATTTGATTGAATATTATTAACGATTACACGTGGGTGTTCTCACTTAAAAACCTATAGTAAGAAATAGGCATCATCATCAACGAAACATTGTATGTTCCATCGATCCGCGATATATTACGACAAGCGTGAGACTATCGAAAGCGCGTGTGTAATATAGTTCAGTGTTTGTGAAGTTAACTTGTAACAGTTAATAAAAGTGAATGAAAAATGTTATTTAAGTCCGTAACTTTATTTTCACTTTGGCCCCCCCCCCCCTCCTTGTCACCAATCTTAGTTTTAAGCCTCCACCTCAAACTGGTAACTTTTTTTATGGAAAGTACCGCCAGCCCACTATTTCTTTCACAGGGCTCAGAGCTGCTCAAGCTTCCAAAAATAGTAAAATAGTAACCATACTTCTCTCAAAAAAGTAACAAAAAAGTAATAATAATTTGGCAAAAAAGTAACGAAAAAGAAAGATTTTAACTACCAAAAAAGACGAAGTTTCCACTAAAATTATGAATCTTAAAAAAAAGAATGTTTAAGAAAGTAGTTAAAATTTGAACCAAATGGTTGAATTTTCTATAAAAAAAGTTAATTTTATACCAGATCGTTCAATTTAAAAATAAATAAATACTTCAATTTAAAAAAAAAAGATAAATTTTCAACCACTAAGATCAACCTTCTACCAAAAAAAATGAAATTTCAGCAAAACTATTGACTTTTTAACCCGAATATATATATTTTCAACAAAAAAGTTATTTTACAACCAAATAGTTTAATTTTCTATCAAAATAATTGAATTTTCAAGCCAAAAAGACAAATTTTTAACCCAAAAACATGAATTTACAACAAAAAAGTTATTTGACAAACAAATAGTTAAATTGTAAAATAAGATAATGAATCTTCAACCAAAGAAGACGACGACTTATCAAAAAACAGTTGTATTTTTATTCACAAAAGATTAAATTTCTACCAACACAGATAAATTTTCAAACCAAAAAGACGAACTTTTATCAAAATAGTTGCATTTTCAACAGAAAAGATTTTTAGGTCAAGAAAAAAATGTGCAACCAAAAAGTTGAATTTTGAACCAAATAATTCAATTTTTAGCTGAAAAAGATAAATTTTCAAACAAAAATGGAATTGTTAATAAAGTAGTTGAGTTTTTAATTTAAAAAAACTTTTTAGCAATGTAGATGCATTTCTAACAAAATAATTAAATTTTCAACTAAATAGTAGAATTTTTAACCAAACGAGATGAATTCCGAACGTTATTTCCACTTTTAACCCCCCCTCCTTGTTACCAACCTTAGTTTCAAGCTCCCCCCCCCTCAAACTGGTAACGTTCTTTGTGGAAAATACCGCCAGCCCACTATTTCTTTTGGGACTACACCACCATTCTTTTTTAATTGAGCCTATTCGTTGAAAAATAGACATTTTTTGCTATATTAAATTAAATAATAACTCACTTTAAGCGAAAAGTGGACAAAAAGTTGAAAATTTCAGAAAAAAAACGGAATTTCCTGCATTATTCAAAGATAATATTATTAACAATAATAATAAATTGTATAAAAAATTATTTTTGTCAACATAAATTAACTATCACCTCACTCTAATTGAAAATTGAAGAAAAAGTCAAATTTTATTTTTTAAACCGCGACTTTCTATCTGCAGTCTTGAGTAAATTGTTAAAAACAATCATTAATTGTTAAAACAATATATGTCAACATCTTGTTATCAGTATAAAGTAGTTGTTTATGTATCAGAAACAATTTTCATTCAAAAAACAGCAAGAAAAAATCATGATTAGCGCCAAAAACTCGCAAAACCCATTTTTTCACTTATGGGGTTTTTTGGGATCCTATAAAACAGACTTATGATGGGTGATATTTATAAAGTAATATTTTATTCGCATTCTATGGGTATTTTTAAAAAGGAATGTTGAGTGTCAACTTCATTCAGCTAATATTGACGATTCTGAATAAAATTTACAAAAAAGTATTTTTTTCTTATGGGAAATACGTGTTACACTTTATGGGGCTTGCGCCACCTATAAAACTCATTGTTTCAAAATAAAAAAAGGGGATTTATTTTTTTGTGAATTCGAAAAAATTTTCAAACGATATGCATGAAAATTAAAAAAAAAAATTTAATGCATTTTTTGACCACCCTATTGAACATTGAACTGCTTGGTTGAAATTTAAATTTTTTGTGAAAAATTTATTTTTTTGGTTGAAAATTTAACTATTCTGTTGAAAATTCGTTGTTGTTTTGGTTTAATATCAATTTTTTATCTCAAAATTGAACTTTTCAATTTTTTGTTTAAAATTTATATTACTTAGTTGAAGATTCGTTTTTTTTTTTAGAAAATTGATCTTTTTTGTTGAAAATTCAACTAGTTCTTTAAAAGTTTAATTTTTGGTGAAAAATTTATTTATTTTTTGTTAAAAATTTTACTATTTAGTTGAAATTTTGTTTTTTTAATTGTTAGTCATTATCATCATTTTTGTTGAAAATTCAACTGTTTCTTTAACATTTCATCTATTTTATTGAAAATTCGACTTTTTGGTTGAAAATTCAACAGCTTGGTTAAAATGTCAATTTTTTGTGAAAAATTATTTTTTTGTTGTTGTTGAAAATTCAAATTTTTCGACCAAAAAGATGACTTCATCAAAATATTTTAATTTTAAACCTAAAAAGATGCATTTTCAACAAAATTGTCGAATTTTCAAAAAAAAAAAAAAGATTAAAATTCAATTAAAAATAGTTCATTTTTTCAGACAAAAAGAAGAATTTTTAACAAAATAGTTAAATCTTCAACCAAGTAGGCAAAATTTTTCGAAGACAGTTGAAGTTTCAACAAAAAAGTTCTATTTTAATAAAGAAAGATGATTTTTTTTACAAAAAAAGATGAGTTTTTATTCTAAAAGGACGAATTTGAAATAAAACAGTTAAATTTTCGGCGAAAAAAGATGACTTTATCAAAATAGTTGAATTTTCAACATACAAAGATGCATTTTCAACCGAATGAATTTTTAAACAAATAGTTGAATTTACAACCAAAAAGATTAATTTTCTACCAAAAAGACGATTCTTCAACAAAATACATGAATTCTCAAACAAATAGTTCAATTTTTAACTAAAAAAGATCAGTTTTCAACAAAAAATGAAAAAGTTAAATTTTCGGTTAAAAAAATTAGATTTCCACCAAAAAAGCAAAAACAAATTTTTAACCAAAGCGATAAATTTACAACTGAAATGATGAATATTTAACTGGAATAATTGAACTTTTAACAAAAAAGTTCTATTTTAACCAAGAAAGATGAATTTTTAACAAAATAGTTGAACTTTTCACCAAATAGCTAAATTTTAAAGCCAAATAAAGAAATTTTTAATGAAACAGTTGAATTTTCGACCAAAAAGATGAGTTCCACAAAATATTTTAATTTTCTACTTACAAAGATGCATTTTCAACCAAATTATCGAATTTTCAACAAAAAAGAAAGATTAAAATTCAATTAAAAATAGTTAATTTTTTCAGACAAAAAGAAGAATTTCTAACAAAATAGTGAAATCTTATACCAAATGGGCAAATTTTTTCGAAGACAGTTGAATTTTCAACAAAAAAGTTCTAGTTTGACCAAGAGAGATGAATTTTTCACAAAATAGTTGAACTTTTAATCAGATAGGTAAATTTTGAAACCAAATTTTAAATGAAACAGTTGAATTTTCGACAAAAAAAGATTATGTCGTCGAAATTTTCAAACAAAAAAGATTAAAATTCAGTTAAAAATAGATCATTTTTTCAGACAAAAAGAAGAATTTTTAACAAAATAGTTGAATCTTCAACCAAATGAATTGGAAGCTACTACTAAGTAACGGCGGTGACACGACTCAAAACAAATTTTAAAAAAAAGAAAAAAGAATTTTTTTAAATGTAGTTCTACCTCAAAAAATTCTTCAATTTTGGACCAAAGAAGATGACTATTTAACAGCGCAGTTGCATTTTCAACAAAATAATTCTGTGTTTAACAAAGTTCAATTACATAGTTGAAAATTCAACTACTTTGATAAGAATCAAATTTTTTTAAGATTCATCATTTTAGTTGAAAGTTCATCCCTTTGATTGAAAATTTAACTAGTTTGTTGAAAATTCGATTTTATTGGTTGAGAATTTATTTTTTTAACTGAAAATATAACTATTCTATTTTTTAAGAAATTTGATGTTAGGCTGTCGAATAATAATAATTTAATAATAATAATTTTCTGGAGAAACGAGAAAAAATCTGCCACGGCCCGGATTTGAACCGGGAACACCAATATCCAGGAGTGGAGCGTTAACCAATTACACCACCGAGGCCACAGCAGAAAGTTTCTCGTTTCTCCTATTTCACAGGATGGCGCGCATCTGCATTTTAATAAACTGTGAAAATTTCAACGATTAATTCTAATCAGAATAATTCTTGAATCTTTAATATAATTCAGAAATTTGATGCTAGGTTGTCGACCAGGTTTATTAGCAAATTTCTGATGTACAATCGAAAAAATTAACATCAGAAATTTACTAATAAACCTGGTAGACAACCTAGCATCAAATTTCTGAATTATACTAAAGATTCAAGAATTATTCTGATTAGAATTAATCGTTGTTTTTTCTCGTTTCTCCAGAAAATTATTTGGCCAGTACAATCGAAAATATTAACATCAGAAATTTATTCTACTTTTTTTGAAAATTCTGCTTTTCTAGTTGAAAATTTCAAAAAGCTATTTGGTTGAAAATTCATGCATTTTTCTAAAAATTCATCAATTTTTATTAAAAACGTTTGGTAGAAAATTAGTCTGCTTTCGTTATGGATTCAACTATTTTGCTGAAAATTCGTCTGTTTTGGTTAAATTCAACTTTTTTTTATTTCAAATTAAAATCTTTTTTGGTTGAAATATCAATTTTTACATGTTTCGTTGAGGATTTATTTTTTTGGGTTCAAAATTCATTTGTTTTGTTGAAAATTTGTTGTTTTTTTTGGCTTGAAAAGTCAATAATTCGGTAGCAAATTAAAGTATCTGGTATTTATGTATGTCTGTGAGCAGAATTCTCTCAAAAGAATCAATATATCGGATTGGCCACTGACTTTTTCGATGAGGAGCTTGGGCTTCCATTTGATTCCAGTACCACTACATATGGCCTAGCATCACTAACAGCTTTTGTGCTTAACAGACGTTCACAGGAATGAGAGCATTCGCTTCTACTAAGAGAACATGCTAGCAAGCGCTTCATGGTAAATTCCAAGGCATCATAAGTAGACAAGACCTATCGATGGGCATGCCCAACATGTTTTTCAAGTTTGCTGGGCAGAGATCGGAGACTAAGGGATTTCTTTTCGCCTGTCAGGATGACGTTATAGACACCTTAGCTCTCAGCAAGTGCGTAATGAATTTACCTGTAGGTGATACCATCTGCCGAGCGTACAAGCAAGAGCTCAAAGTACGCACGCTACGGGTACATGAAGAGACACGATGTGGCCCTAAAGTGTTGTATTACAATCTTCGGCATTTTTGTGGTGTTGATGTGATGTCCGTCTTGTCAAAAGCCCTGGGGGAACTGGCTCCGTTGCGACAAAACCTAATATTGTCTTCCTAGATCTGAACACGAATATCAATTACGTGATTGAATTCTTGGCACCAGCCGATGGTACTATCACGGCAAAGGAGTAAGAGAAACGAGCTAAATATCAAGCACTTCTTTTCGAGCATAGCAGGCTGTATCAAGGCAAAGTCCATCTTATAGTTCTCATGATCGGCTGACTTAAAGGTATGAAAGCTTTATTTCTTAGCCAACTGAACAACATTCCGGCTTGCCAAGGTCAGGCTCAGTTCATCGCGAACCGGATGGAAAAGACTGTTTTTCTGTGATTCCTTCATCGGGTACGTCAACACTAATTCTTATAACATGTCACAATTGAATGATAGCGACGTACGGTCATCTGCGGCTAGAGACCGGACTCTAGGACAGAAGGAGCTAAAGTGGATGACGTACGCGTTTCGATTGCAACGGGATTGGTTGTCTTAAAGATCCATGATCATAGATTTCGGAGCCTGAAAATGCTACGTTGCATTGGGCTAACTCCCTAACGCAACGAACTATGCGGTTACGTTACTAGTATCGCGCAGTGCCACCCGCAATAGGCCTCTCTCGGATGGGGGCCATGGTTCAGTTGGGAGTGGCAATAGGACCGAACCGAGGCGGCGACCAGGCAATGGCCCCGGACAAACGCGAGAATGCATCATCAATAACAAACAAAAAATTTAACTAAATAGTGGAATTTTCAATCGAGAGGATGAATTTTCTACCAAAAAGACAAATTTTCAACAAAATGGATGAATTTTCAACTAAAAAAGAAAAAAAAATCCACCAAAAATAGAACAGTTTAATTTTAAGTTTAACAAATAATTTTTTAACCAAATTAAATAAATTTTTAACGAAATAGTTCAATTTTCAAGCAAACAGATAAATTTTCAACCAAAAAGAATAAATGTCTATAGAAAAAAATTCGACAGAAAAGGGAATGGTTACATTTTTATTTAAAAAATTAATTTTTAACCAAAGGAATTAAATTTTGAACCAAAAAGATTAATATTCTACCAAACTGGAATAATTTTTAACACAATACATTAATTTTTAACCAAATATTTTAATTTTTAATCGAATCTTCAACCAAAAAGTTTAATTTTCCACCAAAAAGAGAGAAACATTCAACAAAATAGATGAATTTTTAACTAAAAAAGATAAGTTTTCAACAAAAAATAGAATAATTTAATTTTCAATCAGAGAAATAAGTTTTTTAACAAATAAAATAAATTTTCATCGAAATAATTAAATTTTCAATCAAACAAATGAATTTTCTACCAAAAAGATTAACTGTCTATCAAAACAAAAAATTTTCGACAAAAAATTTAGATCAATTTTTAATGAAAACAAATTCATTTTTAATTAAAAGACTAACTTTTCAACCAAAGAAATGAATTTTGAACTAAAAAGATTAATTTTCTTCCAAAAAATATTAATTTGTAACAAAACACATGAATATTCAACCAAATATTTTAATTTTTAATGGAAGTTTCAACCAAAAAGGTTAATTTTCTACAAAAAAAAAAGACAAATTTTCTACAAAATAGATGATTTTTCGACCAAAAAAGATTAATTTTTAACAAAATACATGAATTTTCAACCGATAAGGTGAATGAGTCACCAAGAAGATTAATTTTCTACCACTAAAGACAAAGTTTCATCCAAATACAGAAATTGATCGATGTTCAATCAAACATGCAATAGTTTAATTTGCAGTTTAAAAAAATAATTTAAAAAGAGTTAACAAAATAGTTAAATTTTGAAGAAGAAAAGAGATTTCTCAACTAAAAAAAGGGGTATTTAAAAAATTACATGACACTATTTTCCTAATTTTTTGCTACTATTGACACTATCTTGAATGGATTTTCACATATTTTAGGGTATTTTAAAAGATTCCAAGGAATTTTTTATTTATTTCAATAATTTGAAGGGATTTTAAAGGATTTTTAATATTTTAGGGTATTTTAAGAGATCGTAAGGAATTTTTGATTGATTTCGAAAATTTGAAGGGATTTTCGAGGATTTTAAATATTTTAGGGTATTTTAAGAGATCATAAGGAATTTTTGATTGATTTTGATCATTTGAAAGGATTTTTAATCTTTTAAGGTATTTAAAAAGATTCCAAGGCATTTTCGAACGATTTAAAAAATTTCAAGGGTTTTCCAATATTTTAGGGTATTTTGAAAGATTCCAAAGAATTTTTGATTGCTTTCAATAATTTAAAGGGATTTCCAAGGATTCGATATATTTTAAGGTATTGTAAAAGATTCCAAGGCATCTTCAAGAAATTAAAAAAATTTCAAGGGTATTCAAATATTTTAGGGTATTTCAAAAGATTCCAAAGGAATTTTTTATTGAATTGAATCATTTAAAGGGATATCCAAGGATTCAAAATATTGTAGGGTATTTTAAAATATTCCAAATCATTTTCAACAGATTTAACAAATTTCAAGGATTTTCACATATTTTAGGGTATTTTAAAAGATTCCAAGGCATTTTCGAAAGATTTAAAAGATTTCAAGAGTTTTCAAATATTTTAGGGTATTTTAAAAGATTCCAAGGAATTTTTGATTGCTTTCAATAATATAAAGGGATTTCCAAGGATTCGAAATATTTTGGGGTATTTTCAAAGATTCCAAGGCATTTTCAAGAGATTTAACAAGTGTCAAGGATTTTCACATATTGTAGGGTATTTTGAAATATTCCAAGGAATTTTCGATTGATTTCAATTGTTTGAACGAATTTCCAAGGATTTGAGATATTTTAGGGTGTTTTAAAAGATTCCAAAGCATTTTTAAGAGATTTAACAAATTTCAAGGATTTTCACATATTTTGGGGTATTTTAATAGATTCCAAGGAATTTTTGATTGCTTTCAATAATATAAAGGGATTTCCAAGGATTCGAAATATTTTAGGGTATTTTTAAAGATTCCAAGGCATCTGCAAGAAAGTAAAAATTTTTCAAGAGTATTCAAATATTTTAGGGTATTTCAAGAGATTCCAAGGAATTTTGTATTGATTTCAATAATTTGAAAGGATATGCAAGGATTCGACATATTTTAGGGTATTAGAGTTTCAGCAGCCTCATCTGCTGTTTTGTACAGAAACACCCCTTTGCCCACTTTTTGATGTTTCCTGTCCATTTTAAGAAGTATGTCTTGTCCATTTGCGACTGTATGTGCTGTATCCAGAATGATCCTCTTTCGAAGAAATTTAAGATTCAGTATTCCGCAACCACCTTGACGGCGTGTATATATACATACCAAAACAGAATAAATTTAATTGCATTAGTTAATCAATTGATGCATTGTCAGCTTCGTATTTACCAAAAAAAAAGAAAAAAAAATCTATCAAGAGACGAACATATTCAAAAGAGTTGAATCGTCAACAGATAAATGTTTTTAAACAAAAAAGAAAAAAATTGCCCAAAAATTCTTGCATTTTTCACCAAAATCTGTTCTAGAACAACAGTTTCACGTGAATTAGCAAATGGTTTTAAACCAGAAAGCTTGATTCTCAACAAAAAATACAATGATAGACTTTTTCACAAAGAAATTCAGTTTTAGCCCAAAATGTTAAAGTTTGATATTGTGTTCTTTTAATTCAGTTTGCATTGAAACCGAAAACGAGTAAAATAGGGACAAAGATGAATTTCTGAAAAAGAGGGAATTAAGGGGAATAAGGGAATAGTGTGAAATCGGTGGAAGAGAATACGCAAGAAAAACGCCTTCCTCCTCCTTTTTCCTTTGTCGAACTATTGTCTTTGATAACCGATTATACTAATTTTTGGAATCATTTTTCACTCGTTTATCATCATTTTGTGCAATTCTTTTGCACAAGAATACTTTTGTTGAGTTCGTGTTTTCAAATCTTTTTTGTAGATTCAATCATCTGTTTCTTGTTGCAGAGTTAAGTTCGAATTTTGAGTGTTTACCTGATGGCGCCCCTATTCCTGGTGTTCCTCGTGGCAGACCTTCTTATTTTCCTGAAATTCCTTCTCCTGCCAGAATGCGTTCTCCGGTCAGGTCTCCTCCTTCTACCAAATCTTCAATCCGTGCTAGGTCCACATCTCCTTTTGTCATACGTTTTACTATCCACCTACGTGATTTTAAAATCAGAGAATTGAGGTGTGCTCGGCCTATTCCTCACAAAAATCCTAGGCGTCAATTCAAAATTGAAAGATATAGTTTTCCCCGAGTTGCACCAATTCAAGTAAGACGAAGATATAATGTCACTGCGCCCATGCCAACTAAAGGACAATTAGTATTGTCAACGTCCAATATTTGGTGGAAAAATTATCTTTTTTAGTTAGAAATTTTGACTTTTTTGGTAAAAATTAATTTTTTGAATTGAAAATTAATATTCTTGTTTCAAATTTTTTATTTTAGTTAAAGACTCATCGCTTCAGTTGAAAATTCATGTTTTTGGTTTCAAATTCAACTATTCCAGTTGAAGATTCATAATTTTAGTTGAAAATTCATCTCCTTGGTTGAAAAATGAGCTATTTTGTTGAAAATTAGTTTTTTCTTTGGCGCAAAATAAATTTTTTTACTGAAAATTTAACTATTCCTGTTGCAAATTTAACTATTTTGTTGAAAATTTGTTTGTTTATTTTTTTTTAGAAAATTATTTTTTTTTACTGAAAGTGTAGCTTCAATATTTGGTGGAAAAATTATCTTTTTTAGTTAGAAATTTTGACTTTTTTGGTAAAAATTAATTTTTTGAATTGAAAACCAATATTTTTGTTTCAAATTTTTTATTTGAAAATTCATGTTTTTGGTATCAAATTCAACTATTCCACTTGAAGATTCATAATTTTAGTTGAAAATTCATCACTTGGTTTGAAAATGTTACTATTTGTTTGAAAATTCATTTTTTTGTTGTTTGAAATCAATTTTTTTAACTGAAAATTCAACTATTCTGTTTTTGGTTGCAAATTGATAGGATTTAATTGAAAATTCAAGTATCTGGTTAAAAATTCGTTCTTTTTGGTTGAATTCCATTGTTTTTCATTAAAACTTTAAATCTTTTCTAGTTGAAATATCAACTAATATATTTTTCGTTCCGAATTCATCTTATCTGACAAGATTGAGTTACTTGGTTGAGAGTTACACTTTTGTTAAAAATTAATTTTTTGTTAAAGATTCATCATTTTAATTGAGAATTCATTTGCTTGGTTGAAAAATTACCTATTTTGTTGAAAATTAGTTTGTTTATTGTTTGGTAGAAAATTATTTTTTTTTTTTACTGAAAGTGTAGGTTCAATATTTGGTTAAAAAATTATCTTTTTTAGTTAAAATTTTTGACTTTTTTGGTAATAATTAATTTTTTGAATTGAAAATTAATATTTTTGTTTCAAATTTTTTATTTTAGTTAAAGACTCATCGTTTCAGTTGAAAATTCATGTTTTTCGTATCAAATTCAACTATTCCAGTTGAACATTCATCATTTTAGTTGAAAATTCATCACTTTGTATGAAAATGTAACTAGAGAAGAAATCGAAAGAAGGAATTGATAAGGAACTCTGTGGTCGAGTTCTCGAAGTTTTGAATGGTAAGTTTATTTTTTTTATTTATTTTTTCGAGGGGTTGACTGAAGTTTCTCAAAGATTATAACAAATTTGAGAAAATTTCAAAGTTTTCAAGAGATTTAAAAAATATTTCAAAGACTACTTGAACTTTCAATCAAGTAGTTGAATTTTTAACGCAAAAATATGGATTATTAAGAAAAAATGTAATACTTGAGGTTTTAATCGAGAAAAGATTTTTATTTTAAATCAAAAACTGTTAAATTAAATCAAAAAGGACGAGTTTCAAATAAAATAGTTCAATCCTCAACCAAAACAAATTAATTTTCAACCAAATAGTTGTATTTTTGAACTAAAAAGATAAATTTTTAACAAAAAAGATAAAA
This sequence comes from Andricus grossulariae, assembly GCA_011634705.1. Classification (NCBI taxonomy): domain Eukaryota; kingdom Metazoa; phylum Arthropoda; class Insecta; order Hymenoptera; family Cynipidae; genus Andricus; species Andricus grossulariae. The sequence goes on along the minus strand of JAABKJ010075445.1, from coordinate 201,255,425 downwards.
TTTTAACACAGAAGATTAATTTTCTACAAACAAAAATGATGAATTGATGATGCAATGTTAATCCATATTTTATTGTATTCATTTTTCGTTTATATTTTATTCGATTCTAAAAATGTTTAACTAAATAGTTCCATTTTGAAACTAAAAGAGATAAGTTTTTTAACTAATTGTCGAATTTTTAACTGCAGATTATGAATTTTCAAAAAAATAGTTAAATTTTCAGTTGCAAAATTAAATTTTTAACAAAAAAGAACGAATTTTCAACAAAAAATCATTTTTTAAGAAAATATAGTTCAACTTTCAACCAAGGAGTTGAATTTTCAACGATAAATTTAATAGTTGATACCTCAAAAAAATAAAATTTGAATCTAAAATATAAAACAACAACTTGATTTAACCAACAACAATCAATTTTCAACAAAACACTTGAATCCTCAACTAAAACAGATTAATTTTCAACCAAACAGTTGTATTTTTAACCAAAAAATAATTGATTTTCTACTAAAAAGGCGAATTTTCAATAAAATAAAATAAAAATCGACCAGATAATTAAATTTTCTACAAAATTTTTTAATTTTCGAGCCGAAAATAGGAATTTGTACAAAACAGTTGAATTTTCTACCGAGTAGTTGAATTTCCTACCTAATTGTCGAATTTTTAACTGCAGATTATGAATTTTCAATCAAAATATTAATTTTGATCCAATCACTTGAACTTTCAACAAAATAGTTAAATTTTCAGTTACAAAATTAAATTTTTAACAAAAAAAAATGATTTTTTAAATAGAAGAGGCTTTTCTCGAGGGATGGTCAGAAAATAGTTCAACTTTCAATCAAAGAAAAAAAATATATATATAAATTCAACGGTTGCAGTACAGATTTAGATAATCAGCATTTTTACCCAAAAAGGATTTTCTGCATAAAAAATTCTTTAAAACTCAAATACACCTTGTGTTAAAACGGTTAGTTTTGAATCTTATTCTTAATAAAGTAATCTGAAGATTGACGAATTAAAACTTAACAACTGACTTTTCTTTTTTTTTTATATCCTAACTTTATACATAACGATTTTGACGGATTTAATGAATTTTTGAGGATGTTTAGGATAAATCGTCAGATCTGATGAAATATCTCGTTTTTAAAATACCGAATGCTTGTCCTTATGTAGTAAAATTTAAATTGAGGAACTTTAAAACAAATATTAGCGTATTCAAACTTTCGAAGCCAAGCAACTTTAGGTTCAGGGTCATATTATTTAGTGGCAAATGACATTCAACATGATTGAATAGATTTTATTAATATATAATTAGATTCCTGTACGAAAGAAGAAAAAATTCGCTGCCTTTTTCGCAGGTCAGAATTGAAGAATTTTCAATATTATAAATCTTCAAGGTTTAATTATTCTAAGATCGTTGGAAATTAAATGAATTATAATTTGTTTGTGGAAATAATAATTTATAAACTGTGCGTCACGCTATTCAAAATTCAACGTTTTAATTTAAAGTAAATCATTATTAACGAACTGAAACGTTAGAACTTCAATTCGGTCAAAGTGAATTAATGAATTTAAAGATGCTTGTTATCTTTAAAATAAGAGCATTTACCTAATATTACCAAAATTATGCAAGATCTCAAGCTGAACGCACTAAATATATTTTTGGCGCAAATCAACTGGTTGAATTTTTAAACAAAAAATATCAAGCTTCATTCACAAATAAATAAAAATAAAATAAGACATTGCAATAAAATAAAACATTTCAAAAATGTAACAAGAAAAATTATAACGTTCAAAGTTTCGATGAAGCGTTCTGCAAGTATAACGATCGAAAACTTTCCCTTTCAAGCAACTCAGTTCAAAATTGTTTAGCTTTGAATATTTAATTATAAAAATGGTCTGATTATAATAGACTTTGCAATTGAAAACTTCCAATTTTTCACGTTAAAATCTGAAAAATGATGAATTTTAAATAGATCCTAAACGTACAAAAACATAAAAAAATTTAAATTTAATTTAAATTTAATTTAAATTTAATTTAAATTTAATTTAAATTTAATTTAAATTTAATTTAAATTTAAATTATTAAAAATGAAAATTAAATTTTTATAAAGTTTATATAATAATTATTATATAAACAATTATTTGTAAATGACTTATTGCCGTGAATCGATAAAATTTAATAATTGTTTAAATACACTTAATGAACAATTGCATTATTTGGCTATTTTTCAGCATTTAAACTTTGTTTATTTAACGTAATAAATTTCTAATAACAATTTTTAAACGTTTCTTAAAAGCTTCGATGAGGATCCACTTTTGTTATTGTTATTAACAATTTTATATGTAAAATGCGACTACGTTAATGAAATTGTTTATAATAATAACAATAATGGATCGTTATAAAATGATCTAAAAAAGTTGAAAAATTTGTTATTAACAGTTTCTTACGTTGAAAGAAAAAATGTTCAATGTTGAAAAATAACCAAATAATGGATTTGTTATTTAAGATTTTTATAACAAAATGAATAATTTCGAAGAAAAATGGAATTATATTTATAAATAGATAAAGTGATAGCAATTTGTTAAAACGATTCTTGTTAATAATAACAATAGTTTATTTGTTTATAACAAATTTAATAAGTTTGTAAATTTTTGCGTTGCTATTGAACATCTTCTCTGGATGGTTGCTTCATATTTTTAAGTTATTTTTGTATGAATAAAAGTATTTGTTAAAAAACAGTACATTTAAAAATAAATTTTTTCTATTTTTGTTAATGAAGAAAAAAAAATTAAATTTTTTTCAAAAATCAGACATGACATTTTGCTGTGGAATTTTATTATATTTCACTTTAAAAAAATACGTTTAAATTAATATTATCATTTATTTTTGATCACGTAAAATCTGTATCGAAAATTAGGCTTAAAGATTTTTTATTCATGTTAAAAATTTATCTCTTCTCTGAAAATTAATTTTTTTCCGGTTGCGAATACATTTTTTAAACAGAAAATGTAACAATTCCATTTTTGGTTGAAAATTATTATTTTTAATTAAAAATTCATATTTTTAATTTAAAATTGATCTTTTATAGTTGAAAATTCAACTATTTTATTAAAAATCGATGCATATAGTTGAAAATTATACGTTTTTGGTAGAAAATTGATCTTCTTGATTGAAACTGCAACTGCTTGGCAATAATTAGGTAGAAAATAAGTGAACTGCAATGTTCACGAAACGTCGGCAAGTTTCGTAGTTTTGCACACGATTGAAACCCGAAAAAGCTTTAAGGTTAGGACTTGTTAAATGATAGTCTAGGTACTTGCGATCCTGAAGAGAAATTGATTAGCTTATGTTTAGAAGGTCATTTCAATAAAAGTAAATTTTCAAGCAAAACGATGAATTTTCAACCATGAAGATTAATTTTCTACCAAATAGGCATATCTTCAACAAAATACATCAATTTTCAACAAAATATATGAATTTTCATCCAAATAGTTGAATTTTCAACTAAAAAACGAGAATGTTCAATCAAAAATGGAATAGTTAAATTTTCAGTTCAAAAAATTACGTTTCAACAAACAAATAAAAAATGAATTTTTAACAAAATAGTTAATTGTTTAACCGAAGAGATAATTTTTTCATTGAAATCATTAAGCTTTAACCAAGAAAGTAAATTTTCAACAAAAAATGTCAGTTTTCAAAACTTAATAAGCCATTTTCATCAGAAGAGTTAAATATTAAACCAAGAAAGGTTCTTTATTCAAGAGAGAAAACAAATTTTCATCCAAAAAATATGAATTTCCAGCAAAATAGTTAAATAATAATGTAATAGTTGATATTTTATGCAAAAAATATTTTGAATTTAAATCAAAACAGTTAAACTTAATGAAAAAAAAATTTCAACAAAATAATTTGATGCTCAACCAAAGCAGTATTATTTCGGACCAAAAAAGATTAAATTTCTACCAAAAGAGATGAATTCTCAAGAGAAAAAGATGAATTTTCAAAAAAAAGAGTTGAATTTTCAGCCAAGAGAAATTCTTCAATCAAGAAAGAAAAAGAATGTCAACCAAACTATTGAATTTTTAACCCGAAAATATCAATTTTTAACAGAGAAGTTATTTTTTATTTGAATAATTAAATTTTTAACGAAAAAAGGACGAATTTTTAACAAATCAGTTGAATTTTCAACCAAATAAAATTGACTGTCTAACAGACATAAAACTAGATTTAAGGACATTTTTTATCTTAGAAGAAGAACGTAAACCTTATTTTCTTATTTAAACCAGACCAATTTTCTCAGTTCAACACTCTTTTTCTGTGCAGCTCAAATGTTTATAATTTTTTTCAGGTACCGATTGAATAATATCATAAATTTCGGAACTGGAAATATCGGCGAGCAGATGTACCATAAAACTGTGCACCTACTGCATATACTTCTATAGACACTGTACACCGTTCTACAGATACTCATAGCACAAAAAGAAGAAAACTATGCAGAATTTCAAAATCATGTTTACCAACTGAACATTTTTATGTACCCCATGATAAACCAGTTTCATCCAGAAAAAGTTAGCAAAAATGTTGTAAATTCGGATTCTGACCCCCAAATCAAGATCATAAACGTTAATTAAAATTCTGTATTTCAGAAACGCAACTTCAATGGAGCACTATTACTAAGAACCTACCGACATCTTAAGGAATTTAAGGATATTAACCAGATGTAGCTCCATGTGCATTCTAAATCAGGTAGAAATTGTAAAGAATTTCACTAATAAATATGGATTACCATTTCTACAAATAATAATCTACCCAGATCAACATTCGCGATCGCATTCGTTCTTTCTCGCGCAAGCCTCTACTTTAGAACACCTTGTAATTCAAAGCGGAAAAATAAAAGAATTAGCCAAAACTAAAGCAGCGCTAGGACTTCTAAAATTGTTGATACAATATTATGATCTTTGCGATAAAGATAACTCAGAAACATATCAGGAAAACATTAAGAAAAAAGGTGAGGAAGTTTAAACTGATCCCAGAGCCAAATTGGTTCCATGGGAAAATTCCTGTAAATACTGTAATACACAGGTACATTCTACAAAAGAATGTCTTAGAAATATCGTTAAAAAAGTTGATAAGACAACACAAATCCCACCCCCTACTCCATTACGAAATCCTCAAATTCTTAATCGAGTTCTTCGACCTTTCTCTAAACGGACTTCTAGACCTAAAATCACTCAATTATAAAAATCTTCTTTCATACTAACTTTTGTTTTTTATTTACAGGCTTCCGAGAAGCAAAATGAATTCAAAACTTCAATTTTCACCCAATATCTTCTTGATCTTATTCTTAGTAACCCCATATGATGCGACAACCTCGTACATCGATATTCCTTTTCTCGCACTCATGTGACGTTTATCTTGAGCCTATTATTAATATTCAAATCCTTTCCGGAGAATATCATTTTTTTCTTATTTAGACATGTTCGAGTTATAGAATTTCAAGCATGAGATAATTCAGAAATATATCAAACTCATTATAGGATGTACAGGAGAACTGACGTTTGCAATGCGAGTAGTCACAAAATTGATATCAATACAATAACTTATTTTCTTCAATAAATTTGGTCAAATAACTTCAAAGGCTCATTAAAATACTTTGGCATCTCTTGAAATCATTTGAAATACTTTGAAATCCCGTTCCTTTTTTTATGTATTTCCAAATGTCTTCAAATCTCGTAAAAAATTCGTTAGAATCCACCGGAATGCCATGAAATATTTTTAAATCAGATTTATCTTCTTGAAATCTCTTGAAAACTCTTGAAATCTTTTGAAATCCTGTGAAATCATCAAAACCCCTATAAATCTCTTGAAATCCGCGAAAATCCCTTAAAACCCTGTGAAATCTTTTGAAATCTAATGAAATCCCTCCAAAACTTCGAAATCCCTTTAAAGATCCTGACATCTTTCAAAATCAGTGAAAATACTTTGCTATTACTTAAAATCTTCTGAAATCCTTTAAAGTCTCTTCAAATCCTTAAAAACCTTTTGAAATGCCTTCACTTCTTTTAAAATTTTTTTTTTAAATTTTCAAAATCCCTTGAAATCTCTTAAAATCCTTTGAAATCCGTCGAAACCACATATAATCTGTTGAGATCTGATTAAACTCCTTGAAGTCCTGTGATATTGCTTGAAATCTTTTAAAATATTATAATTGTGATAAGCAGAAATTCCTTGAAATCCCTTGAAATCTTTGAAATCTTATGAAATCCATTTTAAACTTCGAATACCCCTTAAGACTCCTGGAATCCTTCAAAATTAGTGAAAATACATCAGTGTTACTAGAAATCCTTAAAAATCCTTTGAAATCTCGGTAATTCTTTTGAAATATTTCCAAATCCTTAAAGTCCCTTGAAATCCTTTAGAATATGTTGAAATCTGAATAAACCCCTTAAAATCCCGTGAAATCATGAAAACCCCTTTAAATCTCTTGAACTCCGTAGAAATCTCTTGAAATCCTTCGGAATCTCATGAAATCTTTTGAAATCTTATTGAATCACTTCAAAAAATTATAATTGCATTACAATCCCCTGTCATTCCTTAAAAAATTAGGAAAATCCGTTATCTCTTAAAATCCTTTAAAATCTTTCGAAATCACTTTCCTTCTTTTTTAAAATTTTCAAATCTCTTAAAATTGTTTGAAATCCCTTGAAATCCTCCATAATCCGTTGAAATCCCAAAGAATCTGTTGAAATCTGAATAAACTCCTTGAAATCCCGTAAAATCATTTTTAAGAAAACCCTTTGAATTTCTTCAAATCCGTTGAAATTACTTAAAATTCTTCATTGGTTACACGGCAGTGGGTGGGGTCTGTCGGACAGCAGCATCATGTACGGCATTCGACTTAGTACATTTCTTATTTTCATGAGATGTACATTTCCAGGAATAAAATAAGCCGCTTCAATGATAAATAATAAATCTTAAATTATAATTGTTATCTGCAAAGAATGAAGATCGAAACACCAACTTAGTTCTTTCATATGTACAATAAACAATTGAATATTGAACTATTGATAAGAATAAGTACATACTACAAAATTGATTTCAAATTGGTTTTCGAATATTTTATTTCGCACATTAGGGTCCATCACTTATTTTTTTATCATTCTGGAGAACACTATTCTTGTCGCCTTGAATGCCCTTTTCTGGACATTTTTCCAGTACATATTTAAAGTATCAAAAGTTTTTAGTCGTTTCTCTTGAGAATTTTTCATCAGAATTCAATCGTACGCTTTTTTAAATTAAGATCAACTTGACTTGAATTTTTATATAAATTTTTGCCTAATTTAAGTTCATCCCTGAATTTAAGCATTTCTGAATTCAAGATGTTACATTTTTATGTTTAATAACATATAGGGAATTGTGATGATAAACTTAATAAATGGTAGAATTCTATTTTTATTGAATCACCTTTAATTTAAAGTACTTCTTTAAAAACTAATTTAGTATTCCTTTTCCCTGAATGAAATAAAAATTATTTTACAAAATATAAAAATTACCAACTCCAAAATTTACTTTTTATCTTGAAATGTCATGAAACATGATTTAAAAGTAAATGTACATGAAAAGATAAAATCTGAAACACCACATATCTCATTTTCAATAAAAAATTACGTATTCAAGAGCGTAAGAAAGATACACTTATATTCTGCTTTCAAATTATATACTTCTATTTGAGGTTATACTTCGTGAAGTTATGCCCGGCACCGGACATCTACACAGAGCCTTATAAATATTCCTTATTCGGCAAAAAATTGGATAGGAAACTAATGAAGTAGACAAAATAAACGTATGGTTGACCTTATTATACTTACCAACAAAACCCAGATAGATCAAAATTTTCACAATTAAAATGCAGCTGGCAATCTCCATTTTACCTTTTATTACTAAATAGATCTCACGAAGGTTGACTGAGAAATACGGAATTTTCTCTTTTTGTATATATACTAAGGTCATGAGGCTGCGCAGGCGTCGCACCATGGTAAAGTGCGTGACTTTTCTTGTTCAGAATTCAACAATTTTGATGAAAATTTATCTTTTTAAATTGAAAATTCTCAAGTATTTCGTTGAAAATCCACATATTTTGTTAAAAATCGTTTTTTTTTGTAGAAAATTATTTTTTTTTTGCAAGTTCATTTTCTTGTTTAAAAATTCTTCTTTTCGGTTAAAATTCAAGTATTCTATTTAAATATTTATCATTTTAGTTAAAAATCCGTCTTTTAGGTTGTAAATAAAAATACTTGGTTGAAAGTTAAACTCTTTTGTTGAAAATCAATTTTTTTGGTTGAAGATTCATCATTTTAATTAAAAATTCATTTCTTTGGTTGAAATATAAGCTATTTTATTGAAAAATTGTTTTTTCTTTGGATAAAAAGCCATTTTTTTGCTGAAAATTTAACTATTTTTGGTTAGAATTTGTTTAATTTTTGGTTGAAAATTATTTTGTTTCTTACACTAAAATTGTAACTATTATACCAGTTGCATATTCCATAATTGTAGATAAAAATTCATCTCTTTCGTTGTACATTCATTTTTTGACTAAAAATTTAATTATTCTAGTTGAAGATTCATCATTTTAGTTGAAGATTCATCATTTTAGTTTTACAATTTAAGTTGAAAATTTATCACTTTGTTTGAAAATCTAACTATTTTTGTTAAAGTAAGTTTTTTTGTTGTTGAAAGTTAAATTTTTTTTGCGAAAAGTAATTTTTTTAACTGAAAATTTAACTTATTCCAATTGAATATTCCATAGTTTTAGCTGAAAATTCTTCTGATTGAACATTAATTTTTTTGAACCCCAAATATAATTATTTAAGTTTTGATTGACAATTTATCTTTTTTAGTAAAAATTAATTTTGTAGTTGTTAAAAATTCAACGATTCCAATTGAAAATTCATCAGTTACGTTGAACACTAAACTATTTTCTTCAAAATCCGTTTTGTTTAATGAAATTTAATTTTTTCAACTAAAAGTTTAACTATTCCATTTTTGTCGGAAATTGATACTTTTTAGGGTGAAATTTAAGTATTTGTTACAAAATTAATTTATTTTGCAATTTTTTGCCCAGTTATGTTAATGACTATTTAGAATGAACTCATGAATTCAAATAAATATTTGTTTTTATTAATTGAATGTTTATAGTCGCATCAACTGCCAGGGTCATTAGCGACTGTACTGTAGGGTTAATCATGAACTGTAGGGTATTATTCATAAAGAGAGAGGGAAACAAGGCTATTAATTTAAAAAGGGACCTCTCAAGATATAACAAAGTATGGGATAGAATAATCAACTGGTTAAAGTAATTTTCTTCGACTAGATAACAGAAGGATTTCTTCTTCATAAAGCAATCAATTTCTCAATAAATATAATTGATGTCATTAAACTCAACCAAATTTTGTATTAACACTGTTTTAAATATTTTCTTTACAGTTTTTTATTGATTTTTCATACCTTTAGTTATTCCCTATAAATAATCGTTGATAAGGGGGTCTAAATTGACTTCGAAACATGTTGGTCCCCTCGTAGTAGGAAAAGGACCAAGAAAGGAAAAAGTGAGAGGTTGGTTTTTGGTTGACTTTTTCCCTTTTTCTCCCCCGTTTTTCATTGTGTTATTCTTGTCTCTAATGAACCGAAAATTGAGGTTTTTTTGGAAGTTTATTTTTAAATTGTGAATCAATTTATTGCCTATTCTGCAAAAATTATTAATGATAAAATGGATTTCTTTTCAATCTTAATTTAGAAAATAACCCTTACGCGCGTTGGAGGATGTACTTTTTTTGTGCGTAGGTGGAAGTGAAGACAGGCGCGGAAGAATTTTGAAATATTAAAATTAGTTGTATTCATTTGTTAAAATGATAAGACTATGGTATACGTCACTTAAAAAGTTAGTGTCTGATCTTTTGTTGACAGTATTATTATGCTTGATAATGTGGAACATTTCCTTAAATGTACGTTTATAATAATAACGTTCTTTACTTATAATCTTAGCTTTCGTAGTCAAAATTGTGGTCATAGGCATGTGAATGTTGTACTAAAGCGGTACCTCTAGAGTCGTTTCTACAATCATTTTTGTGTTCTCTTAGCCTGTATTTAAAATACCGCTCGGTTTTTCCTATGTATACGGGTCCACACTTACAAGGAACCAGATAAACTATATGAATTCTGAGTTCAATAGGAATCATATCTTTAAATTTAGTAAAACACTGAAAAGGATATTTTTCATATTCAAATCTGACAAGTCAATTAAAATCTCTGAAAATCCTTTGATGAAATCTAGCAAGTTCGTTGAAAAAAGGTACTACTATAATCTTGTCTGGTGGAAAACCTGATAAATCGTTTAACGTTTAGTGGGAAGGATTGGAATTTTTATTATTTAAGTAGTCTAATCTTTTGTTGATGTATTTCTTATAAAAATGTTTCTTTCATAAAAGACTAAAAGATTTAAATTAATTTTCGAATTTCAATAAAATAACTGTTTTAAAAGAAAACAAACATTTAATTCAAGACTCTCGTGAAAAATTCAAGGAGAATTCCAGGTTTTCAAGGTTTTTAAGGTCGCTAGACACCCTTTTTTACTCTTCCAAATTAGGAAGAATTGACCAGTCTCAAACATTGTTGGTTTGAGCCTATTTTTTCAATTGCTCCCCATTAGTTTATTTTTACTGGGCACTTTGCGTTGAGAGAAAAATAAGATTTTTTTAATGGTTACGAATTTTATACTTTATATTAATTACACTACACTGACCAACAGGATTATGTATAACTGCTAGGAAGAAACAGAGAACAGCAGCCAGTTTCCACATTCTCGTCAAATAAATAAAACTCAGTCATGAAGAAATTTGATCAAATGAATAGTCAAAAATTTGAACTGAACTGATCAATATTAAAAAAAATAAACGGAACTGATGAATAGTCACCATTTTTTACTCATATATACTAGTCGTTATCTTACTTGTCCTAATTTTTAGTTCATGGCAACCATGTCATGCCGACAGTCTCGAGCATGACCCAAAAAAATAGTCTGGACGGCTGACTAAAATGCTGGGAAAGCCGTGTATCAAGCACCATTATATCAATGTTCCAGTGTATTTGACAATCTGTTTTTTCCACTTTGAAGCCAGAAGCATACTTGAGATTCATGATATTATTATGAAAACGCGTTCATATCCCGTTATTCAAATCTTAAATTTCAGAACATTTCACGAGACAAGAACATACTTCAATCGTGAGTAGACAAAAAACATGCCTCTGATTATTTTTTGCTGTTTCACACAATTTTTAAATTAAAACACACTCATACCTTGACATGTCAAAATTAATTTTTTTTCATTAGAAAACTTATGAAGTCTCATCCCTGAACATTGAACTCGAGACTCTAATTCCCGAAACCAACTAACCCTAAACCATAAATCCCAACCAATGAATAAGAAAGTAAATCTTAAACCCATAAATATCAACCTATACATCCTGTAGAATGCACTTCCAAACTCTTAACCCAAAAATTCCAACTCATAAACCCTGGAGGATAAACCTCGTACCCACAAACCGTAATTTTTAAAAACCAATCATAATACCATACACCAACATTTATGGGTTTAAGATTTATTTTGTTGTTTATTGGTTGGAGACTTTCCGTCCTACGAGTACTTAAATTGGTTTATCCCCAGGAAAAGTATACCTTCAAAGTTCAAATAGCCTGTGCCGATGCTCATAGTGAGTAATCCGTATGAATTGAAGTTGGTCAAGTCCATATATAATTCCATCGAAAGAAGCAATCGTGGTACGTGAAGTCGTGCACCTGGCATGGGCTGGAGGAGACCTGGACCTCGCACCGGAAAGATTAGAGTTTTAAAGAGTTTAAGTGCTTGGATAAATTCTCGCGAGCATGAGATTATGTTCGAGAATATGCTCGACCTTTATATGCTTTGAGAATTTAAAAAGCATTTATGAGCAATTTGAATTAGGCTTTAAAGAATCGTAGTTTTTATATTTATTAATAATAATTACATAATTCCAATTTCGCAGGAAAATATATCGCTTCCAATTGGAAAGAACGTTAAATCTGAATGATGAAAGTATAGTCAAAGTATTGCAAAACATATTATTGGCATCAAACAGTGCCATATTCAGGGTTGAAACAATATCCTAATTTCTAAATTTTTTTGGGGATAAATCCAACCATACGCCTAGAACATTATCGATGTTTATGCAAATAAATTTTCCTTATATATATTGTAACGGGGTCATTCGTATTCCGCAAAAATACAGTTAGAAACTATAAAACTTAGCTTCAAAAGTATTTACTGTGGATATGAGTTTGGAATCACAGATCAAATCCACGGGCTGTCTTCGAACAGTTACTGTACTAGCCGAGAATATAAGAGTTCTACGGCTGATATTTGGATGAACTTTAGTCTTTGTTGTAATTTATAAGCCTAGAATATAAGAGTTGGATGTCTAATATCAAATAATAACTTCCTGATTAACTTTTCGATTTTACTGATATTTTTCATACACTCACTTTACCGTTTCAAACTAAATCGAATAATTTAGAAATACGAAAAATTCATCACCTATCAAAACTAGGTAGGTTAGGTCATCCGACTAGAACCAATACATGTCAGACCACGGGATTCCAAGTTATAGAATTCTCATTATTTCCTCTAATTTGTTTTGTTATTACAACTGTCAGATTCTACGATATTGGCTGCAATGGATGTCTGCTGTGGCCATGGACTGAGAAGAGGAGATTTTCCTAGCGCATGCGTGGTGGATGAAATTCCCGCACGGGCAAGAGCGCTCGGAAAAACAGGATCAAGCTGCTGACCTGAGTCAAGTTCAGCTGGTCCAAGTCTCGCTTCGGGCTGCGAGCGAAACTTTATTTTTTGTTTTAAAGTTAAACTCAAGACAAGGGTGATCGAATTCAAGTAAAACTGTGTCCAACTCAAGTAGAAACAAGTCAACTCAAGTCGAATCAAGTCCAACTCAAGTCGAAACAAGTACAACTCAGGTCGAACCAAATCAAACTCAGGTCGAACTAAGTCCAACTCAGGTCGAACTAAGTCCAACTCAAGTCGAAGCAAGTCCAACTCAAGTCGAACCAAGTCAAACTCAAGTCGAACCAAGTCCAACTCAAGTCGAACCAAAACAAACTCAAGTCGGAGCAAGTGAAACTGAAGTACCAATTCAACCTTACATCGAACCAAGTCAAACTCAAGTCGAATCACGTTAAACTCAAGTCGAACCAAGTCCAACTCAAGTCGAACCAAGACAAACTCAAGTCGAAGCAAGTCCAACTGAAGTACCGATTCAAACTCACGTCGAACCAAGTGAAACTCAGGTCGAACCAAGTCCAGCCAAGTCCAACTCAAGTCTAACTCAAGTCGAACCAAGTGAACTCAATTCGAACCAAGTCCAACTCGAATCGAACCACGCCCAACTCAAGTCCAATCCAGTCTAACTCAAGTCGAAGCAAGTCCAACTCAAGTCATACCAATTCAAACTCAAGTCGAATCAAGTTCAACTAAGTCCGAATCAAGTATACATCAAGTCCAAATCAAGTCCAACTCAAGTTGAACCAAGGCAAACTCAAGTCGAACCATGTCTAAACAATTCCAACTCAAGTTGAACCAAGTCAAACTCAAGTAGAACCGAATACAATAAAGTCCAACTCAAGTCTAACTCAAGTCGAACCAAGTCACACTCAAGTCGAACCAAGTCAAACTCAAGTCGAACCAAGTCTACTCAAGTCCAACTCAAGTCTCACTCAAATTGAACCAAGTCAAACTCAAGTCGGACCATGTCTAAACAAGTCGAACCAAGTCAAACTCAAGACGAACAATCTCTAATCAAGTCCAACTCAAGTCTAACTAAAGTTGAACCAAGTCAAACTCAAGTCGAACCATGTCTAAACAAGTCCAACTCAAGTTGAAACAAGTCAAACTCAAGTCGAACCATGTCTAAACAAGTCCAACTCAAGTTGAACCAAGTCAAACTCAAGTAGAACCGAATACAATAAAGTCCAACTCAAGTCTAACTCAAGTCGATTTAGCACGGACACGAACCACTACAGCTAGAATCTTCTCGATGTCGGTAAGGTAGGAATTTATAATTAGAAACCCCCCTATACATCTACTCATGCTATTTTAGGCTCTAATCACAATTGCAATTGGAAATTAATTCTAAATAATTGTATAATAACTTTAATAATTTTGTTAAAAAGAAATATCCCATGATTTTAAAAGGACAAAACTATTTTAAAGGTAATTCTTTGTAGCATTGTAATAACTAATAAACATAGTTCTAGACAATTTTTTTATTTTGTCTAAAATTCATTTTTTTAATGTTAAATTTGACCGTTTTTTATTGAAAATATATTTTTTTATTGAAATAGCAATTATTACATTTTTCGTTGAGAACTAACGTTTTTTGTCTGAAAATGGAACTATTCGGTTGAAAATGTTTTTTTTTGTTTGTTCAAATTTCGATTTAAAATACCTGAAATCTCAGAATATATTTCGAAACTTTCTGAAGAATCTCAGAAAACTTATATTTATATTTATTTTCACAATTTCATTTTAATTGGAAATTAATTCTAAATAATTGTAAAATAAATTTAACAATTTTTTTTTCAAAGAAATATCCCATGATTTTAAAAGGACAAAACTATTAACCTTTTTTGTCTGAAAATGAAACTATTCGGTTGAAAATGTTTTTTTTTTATTTTGTTCAAATTTCGATTTAAAATACCTGAAATCTCAGAAAATATTTCGAAATTTTCTGAAGAATCTCAGAAAACTTATATTTATATTTATTCTTACAATTTTATTTTAATTGGAAATTAATTCGAAATATTGGTAAAATAAATTTAATAATTTTTTTTGAAGAAAAATCCCATGATTTTAAAAGGATAAAACTATTTCAAAGGTAATTCTTTGTAGTATTTTAATAACTAATGAACACATTTTCAGTATATTTATCCTTGATTCTGCCCTAGGGTCAAACGTGGTACAAAAAAATGTCGCGAAATTTCAAATAAAATCTGTACTCTGTATACATTAATTTTAAACGTGAAAAATTTGTGTACCATGTTTGACCTTATGGAATAAATTTGAAGATTGAAATTATAAAAACATCTTCACTAATTAGTGTTTAATTGAAAATTATATTTTTTGTTAGCATTTTTATTTGACATATCTGAAATATTGAAAAAATTTGTGAAATTTTGTCAAGAATCATGTGAAAATTATATTTATCTCAAAACTACAGACATACATTTTCTTAATCTTTATTCTTATTAATAAACTTAATATACATGATGAGAATTTACAAATTGAAAATGCTTCATTTTCAAAGAAAAATAAAAAGAATGAAAAACGAAATTTTAAAATTCAATACTTATTATGTATAAACAAATATTTTCAAATTCAAAAAAATTCTTCAAAAATTATCTTAACAATACAATACTAGGATATTGGATATGATCTTTTAACTTGTTGATTCATTATTGAATCTCAATGTTATCAAATGATAATCCGTTGTTTATAATTATTTGTTTTCATTGTTAAAGTCACATGACGTGACATGGGGAACGTTACAATAAAAAATGATTCCATTTGCAAAATGTTTAATTTGCAAATAAAAGTGTTGAATTTCAATGTATAAATCAGAATTAGTCAACCATTGGTTTGAAATAATTAAAAACTGAACTTATTCAATTCAAAAATGTTTATGTATAAACATCGTTTGTATTTCAAAACATGTTTCTTAAGAGAGAGAATCAAGCTTTTTCTTAGCTGACTTGCGGAAAATAAAAAATGCCGCATTTGCAGAACAACTCAAAAACGTTTTTTAAAAATAAAAATGGAGGTGAAAGAATGCTTCTATTGTATAATGACTATCTTTATTGTAAATCCCGTTAAAAGAACTTATTGAATGCCTGATAAAATAGTAAAATTGGATAACTGTATCGCAGCTCCATCTTTATGTGAAAATGAAATAACGTCTATAATCAAAGTGTAATTTCAATGACCATGAAAAAATGTTGTGAATCGGGAAATTACCGGAAATGTTTTGCCTGATTAAAGCAGCCACCTAAATACTTAAATTAGAAGAGTCAAACTAAATCGTTTCAAAATCTTTCATTTAAAAATTTTTTATCAACATTCATCTTTAAAAACCTAGAAATAAACATGGCTTTAAACTTCAGCCCTGAGAATTTTGAACTTCCTAGTGCTCATCAGTCTACCTTACCGTTGTGTAATTCCACTGGTAATAAAAGTTAAAATCTCTGTATACATTCTTAAACCTACACTTTTTTCTAAGTAAATCGCTGATAATATTATAATATATTTATATTATTTCAAATATTTTCAAGGTTTCCGTAAGTAGCGATTTCTTCAAATGGTTTGAAATCTTTTAATTCTTTTTAAATTCCTTCAAATTTCGAAAAACATTCGAAATCTAATTTTTTGTTGAAAATTCATACTTTTAGATTTGAAAGAGAACTGTTTTGTAGAAATTTCGTTTGTTTGGTTTAAAAGCTCAACATTTCGGTTGAATTTTTTGTACTAGCAAATCTTTTTTAGCGGAAAAATTAACAGTTTTTTTGAAAAAAATTGGAAACTTCATGGCAGCAACATTCATAATTAGTTGATGAATTTAGTGTCTCATACAAACAAATTCAATAAACACATGCATTATATCTATTAAAATACTAGTCTTTTTCAACGAGTGTCAATGAAATTATTATTATGTACCCAACAAAAAAAAACTGATATCGAAAACAAAAAACAATTTTTCCGTCGACAGATGCCCGAATAATGCATTTGTTTATTAAATTTGTTTTCAAAAAACTATAAAATTTATTAACCAATTATCAATTTTACTGAAATTATCATGAAGTTCCCAACTGAAAGGACTGAGATTAAAAAAAAAAGAATTTTTCTGCCGAAAAATGCACGAAAAGTGCATTTGTTCCTTACATTTGTTTTAAAAGATCATATAATAAATCAACAAATTATGAATTGTGCTCAAATTATCAAAAATTCCTAATTGAAGAAATTGGCATGGAAGCAAACGAATTTTTCTGTCGAAAAATGCCTGATTAATGCATTTGTTCATTAAGTTTGTGTATAATATTGACATACATTTTTTCTTTCTGACAGTCACTTTTCGGATCAGTTTACACTTGCCGCAAGTGGTTAGCCCTGCTCTAGGTCAGCCAAGCTTTGGCTTCGATGTGGCTAATAAAGAATTGATAATGTGAATGACCACAGAGTTTGCGTAGTATCATTTGGCTTATTTTTTGATTTCACTTACCTTCTTTCGCGAAGTATATAATGAACTATTGACGGTGATAATATGGGTAACTTTAAAGATCTTCATCAAATAGAGCAGGATCAATATATGATAGAAAGTGTTCTTGTGGTTGTGTTTAATATTGCGGTTGTATGGATCTTGCGGTTAGTATTGAAGTCGTGGTGAAAATGCGTGAAGTGGATGATATGGACGTTGTTGAAAGTGTGGATGATGATATGTTGAATATTGATCTTCTTGAGGTTGGGAACCATGATATTGGAATCCAAGATATTGTGCTAGAGGATGTTGCTGTTGTCCACGTTGTTGTTGTACTTGATGTTGATGATGTATTTCTGGTGGTGGGGTTTCAAATTGTAATATTTTTCAAAAGTAAAACACAGCGATCATTTCAATATTGTTCATTCAAGAATTACGAAGAAATTCGTACAATGTTCGTAAAAAAATGTGTGCATTCAATCAAATGATGAAAAAAGAGCAGTGTTACGTGTAAGTAATCGTTACTGCTTCTTTTTGCCCGGAAAATATTATGCACAATATTTTTTTGCTTTCGGCATCAGGCTAATAGGAATGAAACGAACGAGTTTCTTTAATCGTCTTCGGCTTTGAGAATCGCAATTGTAGAAATTTTTCATGATTTTCATGTTCTTCGTCGGTACAAAGGTGAAAATGAATTTTTTCGAAAAATTGCTTCACCCACTCAAATAATTGCTTCGGAGATGTTATTAATAAATTTGTGTCTTTTTGTAAACTTCTATAATACGCGTGTCTCTTGACAGTGTCCCCTATTCCGTCACAAGCACCTTTGTCGTGATAAGTTAAAAAGAAATCATGATTAGTTTAGAGAAACTGCGGTCCAAAGAAAAAAAATAAAAGCAAATTGTCGACGATTTGTGCAAAAGAATAGAAAAGAGAAAATCTAACATGATTGATTTGTTAAAAAAAATCTAAATACTAGAATGGAATTTTTGCATACTAGAAATATCAGGGAATTTTCTTTGAAGTCAGGTTTAAAATTGAATAACAATGATTGATTTGTAAACGTAGCTTCATATTACTATATTTCATTTTTTTTTAAATTAGTTGTTTTTTTTGGTTCGAAATTGATTTTTTCTTCACCGAAAATTTAATTATTTTATTTTTGGTTGAGAATTGATCGTTTTTAGTTGATAATTCAACTTTTGTGGAAAATTCGTCTTTTTTGGTTCAATTCGACTGTGTTTGGTTAAAAATAAAAAAAAATTGGTTGAAATATCAACTACAACATTTTTCGTTCAGAATTCATCTTTTTTGGAATGAAAATTTAATCAGTTGGTTGAAATTTGAACTCTTTTATTAAAAATTAATTTTGTTGGTTGAAGATTCATAATTTTAATTGAAACTTCATCTCTTTGTTTGCAAAATGAGCTATTTTGTTGAAAATTCGTGTGTTCTGTGGCTGAAAATAAATTTTTTTATACTGAAAATTTAATTATTTCACTTGAATATTCCATCATTTTAGTTAAAACTTCATCTCTTTGGTCGAACATTAATTTTTTAACTAAAAATTTAACTATTCAATTTTTGGTGTACATACGATTTCGCCGCGTGCCTATGGACCCTTGTTAAACGCCAGGAGGCAGATACCCCGGAGCGAGTCGAATTATCCGGAATGAGTGACCCATACATTGTTATGAGATTACGGCCGGTTAGAAAAACTGACATTATGAAATCATGGATTAATTTAATTTTGATTTTGGATGTTATTTCTGCAACCTTTTAAGAATTATTAAAGCTCTACTCGCCTTTTCCAAAAAAAAAACAACTAATTTTTTGTTTACTTCATCTACATAATCATATCTCGAAGTACACAGAGCCGGGTTTTCGATCAAATGTTTATATTTTGATTAATAATTCAAAACAAAGAAAAAGAGCAGTTACGCTCAGTGTTAGCCGTACATACGATTTCGCCGCGTGCCTATGGACCCTTGTTAAACGCCAGGAGGCAGATACCCCGGAGCGAGTCGAATTAGCCGGAACGAATGACCCTTTCATTGTTATGAGATTACGACCGATTAGAAAAACTGATATTATGAAATCATGGATTAATATAATTTTAATTCCAGACGTTATTCCTGCCACCTTTTTAGAATTATTAAAAATCTATCCGCCTTTTCCAAACGTTAATGAGCCAGCAGAAGCCTTGATTAAAGATCTACTTGAAGCAGACAGAGCCGGTTTTTCGATAAAATGTTTATATTTTGTTTAATGATAAAAAAAACAATATCAGTGACGCTCAGTGTTCGCCGTCCATACGATTTCGTCGCGTGCCTATGGACCCTTGTTAAACGCCAGGAAGCAGATACCCCGGAGCGAGTAGAATGAACCGGAACGAATTACTATTTTATTGTTGAGATTACGGCTGGTTAGAAAAACTGACATTATGAAATCATGGAATAATTTAATTTTTATTCCAAAAGTTATTCCTGCCACCTTTTTAGAATTAATAAAGATCTATCCGCCTTTTTCAAAAGCTAATCAGCCATCAGATGCTTCAATTAAAGATCTGCTCGCCTTTTCCAAACGTTATTTCTGCCACCTTTTTAGAATTATTGAAGATCCATCAGCCTTTTCCAAACGTTATTGAACCAGAAGAAACTTCAACCTAATATCTACTCGCCTTTTCCAAACGTTATTTCTGCCACCTTTTGAGAATTTTAAGAGATCTATCCGCCTTTTCCAAACGTTAATCAGCCAGCAGAAGCTTCCATTGAAGATCTATTCAAAGCACACAGAGGCGCTTATTAATTATTGTAACCATATTCAGCAGAAACCCTTGGTACAGGAACCCTCTATCCGCAACCCGAGGACGCGTTTGGTAGCTGTGTCATAGGCCCTTCAGTTCTATTCTATTCTATTCAGTTCTATGTGCGTGTGTGTGTTATAACCAGCGGGTTACAGCGAAGAGCATTCTCGTAGGCAGAACTCCTTGCACATTTGGAAACAGGACGTGGAGTTGCATCATTGTAGTGCAGTAAGAGATCGCAGACTTCGAAGCCTCTCATGGAAACGCTCTCGCGAGTAGTGGGAGTCTAAACTGGAGCGCGCTCCATAAAAACCCTTACGCAAGCCGAAAGCGGCAGCTGGGGGTGTTGCGTGGCAAATACAATAAGCTTAGGGAGCGAATACTTGAGCATTTTATTTAGACTTCGAAGATTTACAGAGATACTCCAACTCTAAAAAAGGGACTTAAATTTTAAATTCACAAGATTTTATTTGGCAAAGTGACTTTTCTATAATGAGAGATATTATCACAAGAAACTACAAAGTTCAACTGAAGAACAGAGCACGTTTCGTCATGTACCCTGGTCAAGTAAGTTAACTTGAAAATGTTGACGACCTGTCCATCAGCTTCTCACTATCTTATTAGCAGACGGTATTCCAACTCCCGTACCTGGTTAAGACCGTTGCACACACCTACATGAATATTCTTTCAAAATTAGAAGCCATTGTGCAAATAAGAAATAGCAGAATAGTATGTTTCGGCAAAGAGCCCACTAATAAAAAATAAGTTGATCCTGGAAATCTTGAAAAAATAAATAAAAAACGAAAAAGGATTAAAACCAAATATGGATGTAGCTAGTTCTCATTGTGCTGAATTATCATTCACGTCTTTCAAAAAATTCAGTAAATCAGAACTGCATAGAGCAAGGACTTAGATTTTTCGAGATCTGTATCATCACAAATTGAATTAGGGTTATTTCATTGATTTTTATTTAAAAAATAGGTATTAGGTTTAGGTCGATTCCTTTGGCATAGAACTGTAGGGCCTATGACAAAGCCACCGAACGCGTCCTCGGGTTGCGGGTAGATGGTCTCTGTACCAAGGGTTTCTGCTGAATATGGTTACAATAATTAATAAGCAGTCGTGAACAATTGTCCAGGGATGGTCCCGACGGAATAACCCCTAAGCGGAGGCGTAGCAACCGTGCCGAAAGCTGAATGGCACGAGTTCGTTAACCAGCTATTTTGGATAAAAATTCAAAAAGTGAGCACATTTTGAAAATTTTTGAGACCACTTTTTTTCAAAATTTGAAAATTCTATGTGCGATGAGAATGTGCCCGTGTTTTATTAATTTTTTTCTTGGCTTTGGTTTTGGTTAAGTAATCAACTATTTGATTGAAAATCAACCGTAGGTAGAAAATTCATATTTTTGGTTTCAAAATTCAACTGTTTTGTAGAAAATTCTTCTTTTTTGTTTGGGAATTCATCCGTTTTGTTGATTTTTTTCTTAACTGAAAAATCTTTCTTGGTTGAAAATTTCAATACTTTGTTGTAAATTCAACTATTTTATTAAAAAGTCATCTTTACTGGTTGAAAGTTCAATTACCTGGCAGAAAGAGGAATATTCGGTTGAAAGTTTGTCACTAGTTTGTTAAAAATTAATTCTTTTAAAATGAGAATTCATCTCTTGTTTGAAATTCATTTTATTAGGTTGAAAATTAATTTATTTTATTTTATGGGTGTAGAAAATTCAAATATTTGCTCGAAAAATGGTATTTTTGGGTGGAAATTTCATCTTTTTGGGGAAAGTCAACTGCTTGGTTGAAAATTAATTTGTTTTATTAATTATTTTCTTGCCTTTGGTTTTAGTTAAGTATTCAACTATTTGATTGAAAATTAACCGTCGGTAGAAAATACATATTTTTTGTTTCAAAATTCAAATGGTTTGTAAAAAATTCTTCTTTTTTGTTTGGGATCTTATCCGTTTTGTTGATTTTTTTTCTTAACTGAAAAATCTTTCTTGGTTGAGAATGTTAATACTTTGTTGAAAATTCAACTATTTTATTAAAAAGTCATCTTTATTGGTTGAAAGTTTAATTACCTGGCAAAAAGAGGAATATTCGGTTAAAAGTTTTTCACTAGTTTGTTGAAAATTAATTCTTTTGAAATGAAAATACATCTCTTGTTGAAAATTCGTTTTATTAGGTTGAAAATTAATTTATTTTATTTTATGGGTGTAGAAAATTTAAATATTTGCTCGAAGATTGGTATTTTCTGGTGGAAAGTTCGAAAGCTTTATAGAGATTTTTTTTCATGGAATATTCAACTGTTTGGTTGAAAATTACTTTGTTTTATTCACTTTTTTTACATTCTCATCTCAATGAGAAGGTATTGGTTTTATGTGAAAAATGACTTTCGCGGATTCAATCAAATGTCTTTATTACTACTGATTAACGTGGAGTAGGCCACGAGATAAGTATAAATATTAATTTATACCTGAAGATACCTACATACGCAAAAATACATTAGACTCTTATGGCAGCCTCCATCACTGCCATGAGGAGTGGATTCTGACTAGAGTTTTTAAATTCTCGGTAATTTAAAATCGCGTAATATTACCGGTAAAATATCGGTATGTTACTCAACCTTCGAGAATTCATCGAGAATTTATGAGAATTTTCAATCACAATGCTTTTTTGTTATTTTTAAAAGTAATTAGATAATGCTCACGATGTTATAGTTAATTTTAGATCACTTGGTTTATTTTATAAATATTTGTTATTAAAAAAAATATGCCAAATGATCGAAAATTAACTATAACATCTTGAACATGTATTCACAGTGGTCGACAAACCTTTACATCTAAAAAATTTAGTAATTAGATAATGCAGGCCTCGGACTCACTTCAGAGATCAGCAATAGTGTAATAGTGTCACAAATTTGAAAAAATAGTGTAAGAAATAGTGTCATAAAATGTTGACAGTATTAAATTTATGTGCAGTCTCAATATGAAAGTGTATATTCCAAAATACAAAAATGTACAGTGGAAAATTAACTTCATTTTTTAAGCAAAAATTCTAGTTTTCTGACCTAATATTTTAAAAGTATTAAAAATGAACTTCAAGTTTTATGTAAAATGTTATTTTTTAGTTTATAAATGATCAAAATTCCTATTTATTTATGGCAGGCTTCATTGTCATTTCCCCATTCCCCTTTTCCTCTTTTTTTCTCGTTTTCCACCCAAATGCAAACTGAATTAATAGAACTGAATAAAAAAAGGAAATGTTCTTGGTTGAAAATATTTTGATGAAAATGCAACTTTTTTGTTGAAAATTAAACTGTGTTGTGGAAAATTCGAATCTTTGGCTCGAAAATTGAATAATTTGGTAGAAAATTTAACTACTTAGCTAAAAATTCATGTAGTTTGTTGGAAATTCGCCTTTCTTCGTAAAAAACGAAACTCCTTGGTTTGAAGTTCAACTATTATCTAAAAAGTTAATTTTTTTGGTTCAAGATTTATAATTTTAGTTAAAAATCCTTTTTTTGTTTTGTTAAAAATCCAATCTTTTAACTAATAATTTAATTTTTTGTACGAAAATTCATCTTATTCATTGAAAATTAACTTTTTTTGTAGAATCTTCACATTCCTTTTTAAACGTTAAAGTTATGAAAGCCAAAGATGGCACTATTATCACGGATTGGTACAGGAAAGATACTTATTCAGGCAGTTACATTAACTTTTTTCTAACCATCCTATTCAGCATAAAATAGCTATTATTAAAAATCTAAAAGACACATCGTTTTGATAATAAAATGAATCTTTTCATAACTCTAATATTGATTCTATACAAAATATTTTGTTACTCAATAATTATCCGAATGAGTTTGTTCAGGCACAGATGGAATATGAAATAAAAAGCTTCAAAGATCTCGTACCACATAAAGTAATTCACATCCAGATTATAATTCAGATTTCAAACGTATTGTTTCTTTATCTTTTCATGGTACTTCGTCTTTTGATGTTAAAAGAATTTTGAGCGAATTCAATATTAAAACAACATTTAGTATTGATTCTGAACTCGATAACTTCATAAAACTAGGTAAAGATTCTCTTAACATTTTTCAGCTTAGTAGTGTCGTATATAAAATTGCTTGTTCAAATTGTGATAAATGCAACGTAGGTAAGACCAGTAGATTACTTTCTACTAGAACTAAAGAACATCACGATAATTTAAGACACAATCCTAAGAGCTATAAAGTTATTGCAAAACTTCAGGTTCAAACTGGTCATCAATTTGACTGGGAACATGTGTTGATTTCACACCATGAATCTAATCAGTTTAAGAGACTTGTAGCAGACATTTTTTTCATTAAAAATGAGGGTGATAATTGTTTGAATATAATAACTGATCGAAATAATTTTAGTCCGCTTTTTATCAAGGGCTTTTTATTTTGTCTGAAGTATGTCATCTTACACGTTTCAAGTTATTTATGAATATTTATTTATTCTGACGCATATCATCGCATTCTAAACTTTAACCCCGCGAACTGAGGGATTAGCGGTCCCCCTGAATGCGGCTATGGAAACAGGAGCGGCCAATCAGTCCCCCAAAAAGAAAAAAAAAGCATCAACGGTTCCCTGAAAAGGAAACTGAGGAGGCAAGCGCAGCAGGCCAGTGAAGCGTCTGCTAGAGCTGGAACGTTGGAAACCACAATGCCAACAACCAGGCCCGAGTCTCAGAAGAGATGGACGGGCTCAAAGGACATCCCACATGTTGGGGGGCTAAGCCTATGAAGAGGCAGAAGACAGCCCACAAGCCGGCGAACAGGAAGTCGTCGGGGACTGGACTGACATTCATCAACAGTCAGTGGTGAGAAAATACTTTATCACACCCCAACTAAACAAAAATGTGACAATGGTGATGCTCATATTGCTTTAGGGTGAATGACTTTACGGAAATGACCTTGATGAAAAAGTCAAGGATGTCAAGGAGACAATACCAGACGATGAGCCAGTTGTCATCGAAGAAATAATCCAGGTACAGAAACCGGCGAGACATCTTCGTAATTTCTTTGATAGGTAGACAGGAACCACTTCTGATCAATATATTTTAAATTGTATTAGTGGATATCGAATCCCAGTCACACAAACACTGATTCAAAAAATGATCTCTAAGGACCAAATTTTATCTCTTGAAGAGAGGCAAAAAATAAAACTAGAAATTAATGAGCTATTGGGAAGAGAATCTATCGAGAAATACGACGACTGTAAAGAACGGTTTATTTAGCCTTACTTCCTCGTACTAAAACCTGATGACTCGAGCTGTTTTATTTTTGATTAAAAGGAGTTGAATGAATTCATTGATTCGTTAAATTCTAAATTAGAAGGTGTTGGATCCGCCTTAAATTTTATATCTCCAGGAGATTTCATGGGTTCTTTAAATCTTAAGGATGCCTACTTTCAAGTTACTATCTACGAAGGTTACAAAAAATACCCACTTTTTACTTCACTCGTCATTGAGCCCATTATAATATTCTAACCTGATAAGAATTTACTGATATCTCCTTTCACAGACAAGAGAAATCCCCTAGCATTACACGTTTCATTGATGCCAGGAAAATCATCAGGTC
The DNA here is from genome assembly GCA_011634705.1 of Andricus grossulariae. Taxonomy (NCBI): domain Eukaryota; kingdom Metazoa; phylum Arthropoda; class Insecta; order Hymenoptera; family Cynipidae; genus Andricus; species Andricus grossulariae. Next base: position 201,229,662 of record JAABKJ010075445.1, on the reverse strand, counting down.
GGCTCATTTAAAACGTGGATTATCAGAAGACATTGCGGACATAATGATGAACTCTATGACTACATCAACACTTAAGTAGTATGATTGCAGTTTGAATCCTGTTGGGAATTCGTTTATTCAAGAAAATTCGATATGTTTCATGCAAAAACTTCCGAATGTCTTAGCTATTTGAATGATTCTTTCAAAAAGGGTGCAAGTTATAGTACGTTAAATACTGCTCGTTCTGGAACTTCACTGATATCAGTGGATGACAACAACAGAGATGGTTTGATTTTTCGGGTTTTGAAAGGGTTCTTCAGAGGAAAACCAACCAAAACAATATATACCACGGCATGAGACATTACTCCCGTACTTAATTATCTTGAAAAATTAGATTCACTGAAAGAACTAAAATCAAAGAACGCTGCAAAAAAAGTAGCAATGCTACCAGCTCCTCAGAATTCATTTTTCAAATAAAAAATAATTTGAAATTTCCCCATGAATCGTAAGAACAAATCTTAACCCTTCAAAATTCTAAAAAAGCTTTCAATTTTTTTTCTAAATTTAATTTAATTATTTTTAAATTTTTTCAAAACCTTAAAACCTTCTAGGTAAATATCTTTTGAAATGATTCAAATTTTTCCTACATTTTTTTTTCAAACCTACATAATTAAATTAATTATCTTAGAATCTTCAGGATTCTTTTTTGAGAATTTAGAAATGTTTTGAAATCTTTTGAAATATTCTCTTAAAATAAATTTCTCAATAAAAAAAAATCATTTTTAATTTTCCCATAAATCTTAAGAAAATTATTTTGATGTTCATGAATCTCCAACCAAATGGTTGCATTTATAACTAAAAAAGAGAAATTTTCAGTTAAAAAATTATTTTCAATAATATAATCAAATCTTTAAGCAATAGAATAAATTTTTAACAAATTGGTTCAATTTTCAACTAAGTTGTTGAATTTTCAACCAATAAGATTATTTCTAAATGCAAATTTAATAGTCAAATTTTGAAGTAAAAGCGATTAATTTTCAACTAAAAATAGAACGGATAAATTTACAGTTAAAAAAAATTAATTTTTAACCTAAAAAAAATCGAATTTACAAAAAAATAGTGCAATAACGAAATGGTAGAATTTTTAACCAAAAGAGGTAAATTCTGAACCAAAAATATAATAGTAGACTTTTCAATTAAAAATAATGAACTTTCAACAACAAAAATTTTGATTTTCTTATTGTGTTCTGTTAATTCAGTTCGCATTTAGGTGATAAAAACGAGAAAAGGGGAAATTTTCTGAAAACAGGGGAAAAAGAAGAATTCTCTTAAAAAGTTGTAAAGAGGGGAATAGGCCGTCTATATTAAGATGCTTGACTTATAAAATAAAATCACGTCACATTGCAAACTGAACTTTGTATCTTTCAAGAGTTTGTTCTTTCTTTATTTTTCTAATGAAAAGTTCAAAACAGTTAACGTGAAGTTAACTTTGACAAATTTTAAAAATTGAAAAATGTGGACTACGTCTATAATGTTTTTAATGTTTAGTTTCTAAGTTTTTCAAATAAATATTTAAGTAAAACTTTTGTAACTTAATACTGTTATTGTGATTTTAAACAATATTTATCGCGTTTTTTAAAAACAAAAACATGTTTTTGAAATATGAGGCCAAGCTCCTCTGCGGCCCTATTTGCGGCACCGTATAAAAACGCCGCAACATTGACGACTTCATGTTGATGTATAAGTCGCATAAGAGAATCTGCACTATTTAGAACTGAGCATGCTGTAGCCAGAACCGTTCTTCGATGAAGACACTACAAGCTTAGCAAGCCTCTACCCCCTTTATCTCGTGGTAGGTATATTCGAGGTACGGAAGATCTAGGATGAAGACTTCGATGGATTGCCATCGTCTTGCGTGTGTATCCAAGGTCTTCGTTTCAGGAGTCATTCACTCTACTCATATTCTTTTTATAAACTATTGGTCACCAAACTTTTCTATCGTGGCCAACCATTCTTTCGGCTGTCTACCTCTGGGCATTCTGCCATTTACTTTACCTTTATACACCTGTTTGGTCAGTCGGTCATCTTTTATTCTTTCAAGATGACCGAACCACCTTAACTGATTTCTTTCCTATGTATCAACTAGTGTCTTTCCTGTACCACATTCTTTGAGGATGATCTTGTTTCGAACTTTGTCCATCAGTGTTTTCCCGCATATTGTGCGCAGAGTTTTCATGCCAATCGCGGTAATTTGACTCTTTTCCTATTCTTGACATGTCCATGTATCGCTACCGTTTGTGACAGCTGGTACAAATAAAGATTTATATACGGTCATTTTAGTTTTTTTTGTTGTTGTTTTTATTTCTGAGAATGGACCCTGCTCTACCAATAACCTTCTTACCTACATTAATGCGTCAATCTAGCTCCGCGTCTATTTTTCCGTCGCTAGTGGATAGGCTACCCAGATATACGTATTTGTCAACTTGGTTTAATCTCTCATCATTCAGGACAATTTTGCACATTGTTTTCTCACTTTTTCCTTCAAACACCATTACCTTCGTTTTATTTACGTTAATTCTGAGGCCCATGATCTTCATGCCTGTATTAAGTTTATTCAACATTATTTGCAAGTCCTCGATTGATTCTGCCATTACAATCTTGTCGTCTGCGAAAGCCAACCCACGCACGTTCACTGCTTCGAGATCTACACCTTCTTCGCCGAAGAGGGCCGTTCTTAGACACTTATCCATAAATATAATAAATAGCCGTGAGGACATAACGCATCCTTGCTTAACGTCTTGCACAATATCGAAACAGTCACTCAGTTTCCCATTCACCCTTACACTCGCTTTACTGCCTGCATATATTGTTTGTTTCAAAAAAATATATAAATTGAAAATTATTTGAATATTTCAATGAAAATAATCTTAAACATTATTTTATTATTAATTTTTTCAATTATCATCATACATATTATTATTCATTGATTATATCTAGACTTAAATTTTCTATAATTATATAAAAAGCTTATTAATAAGTAAAATATTCATAAATGAATGTTGAAATTTAAAAAAAATATAAAGTGCAAATTATTTCAATCTTTCCCTGACAATAATGGTTTGATGTTTTTATGTTGTAAACAGTTTAATTGATTATTATCAGTCGATTCATTTTGTTGAAAATTTTGAAATAAATAAAGATTGAATCAAATATAATGTAAAAATTATTTGTATGTTTTAATGAAAATAATTGTTTAATGCTTGTTATATTGTCAACTGATTATTCAGTTATCAACTTGTTCTAATAAAACTTACATTTTCTGTAATTAGATTAAAAGGTTATTAATTAATCAAACTTTGCATAAATAAAAGTTCAAATTTAAAAAAAAATTAGGTAAAAATTATTTGAATTTTTTAATAAAAATTAGAGTTTAAAGATTCTTATTTTGTGATATGATTAATTAATTATTAGAAGACTAATTTTTTTACGATAATAGTTTAAATAAACATTAAAATTTAGTTATTTTCTAAAATAAAGGACATATATTGATCATTTACTTAAAGGTGATATAATCACGTCTTAACTACCAATTACGTTAAATTAATCATTTTACGTGCATTGGTATTTTAAATGATTGATTATCTACTGTAGGATATTTATCTACTGTAGGGTGGTCTCCCCTAAATTTCTTTTACTTTTTCTGGAATTAGTACAAAAGGTTGCGAATAAATTAAATTTTTATATATGGAAGTAAAAAAAAAATGTAAAGTAAAAACTAATGAAATGCTTTAATGAAAGTCATTGTTTAATGCTTTTATTTTTCGAACTAATTGATTAATTATTATGCTGATAAATTTAAAATTGAAGCTTTTTCGGGTTTCAATCGTGTGCAAAGCTACGAAACTTGCCGACGTTTCGTGAACATTGCAGTTCACATCTTCAGGTCTGACCTGCAACTAAAGTTTCAGGTTACGTTGTTCTGTACGATGCCTATGATTGGCCAGAGCGCAATTCCCACCATGGAGCGCTCTGGCCAATCATAGGCATCGTAGAGAATCTATACAAGAACAACGTAACCTGAAACTAGTTATGAATATGCAAGGGTGGGAGGAGACGGAAAGATTCGCAGTAGAAGGGAGGGTAGAATCAGACCATCAGCCAATAGGGCTGTGGATAAGGGGTTAGAGCGGACGAAGGCAAGGGGGACAGAAGGAACGGTGGAAGAGATATGGGAGGATTTAAAAGAGAATGTGAAAGGTTGCGTGCAAAAGAAGGTATTGAAAAAGAAGAAGAAAGGAATGGTGAAGCCGTGGTGAGATAGGGAATGTAGAAAGATGAAGAGGAAGGTGAAGAGGACGTAAAAAAAGTGGAAAGAGGGTACAGCGATAAGGGAGGTGTTCGTAGAAATGAGGAAGGAGTTTAGTTTGATGTGTAAGAAGAAAGAACAGGAAAAGGAGAAAGATCTGGAAGAGGAGTTAGGAAATGTTAAGATAGAGGGTGATGCCTGGAAGATAATAAATAGGTTTAGAAAGCGTCGAGTGGGGATAAGCGAGAAGATAGGGAGTGAGGAGTGGAGGGAGTTTTTTAAAGAATCATTTCAGGAATCAGATTCAAGGAAGAGGGATGGTGGGAGTAGAAGAACGTGAGAGGCAGAGATGGAGGAGTTGGATGATGAGGAGGTAGAGAAACAGATGAGGAAGTTGATAAGGTCAAAAGCATCAGGGCTGGATGGGGTAGAGAACGAAGTATGGTTGCTTAGTACACAAGAGGTTAGGGAGAGGCTGAATGAGGTAGTGTAGAAAGTATGGAGGGAAGAGGGATTCCCAGGATGGTGGAGAGAAGGGTTGATAGTGCCACTGTATAAGAAAGGAGGCAGGAACAGACAGGAAAATTATAGAGGAATAACGCTGATGAATACGGCGTATAAAGAATACGCGATGGTGGTGACAGGGAGACTGCGGAAGGATGTCGAGGGGAAAGGAATATTGCCGGAGACCCAGGCGGGCTTTAGGGCGAGTAGGAGTACTATCGACAATATCTACGTTCTGCAGCACGTGGTGGACAGAGAATTAGCAAAGAAGGGGGCAAAAGTGTACGCATTTTTTGTTGATCTCAAAGGTGCGTTTCCTTCGGTGAATATGGGAAGGTTGTGGGTGGCGACGGAGGATAGGGGAGTGGAGAGAGGCCTGATCGAGAGGGTAAGGGAGATATATGAACAGACCAAAGATAAGGTAAGAGGAGGGGAGGGGATTTCGGAGGGATTCTGGATGGATAGGGGGTTAAGGCAAGGGTGTCCCACTCCAAATTCTCCATAGTACACAACATGGCGGACCCCCCACTCCAAATTCTCCATAGTGCACCTTATCTACTGACATAAATTGAGTTAAAATTATTCATGAAACTTATTTAGGAAAAGCGTACAAATGAAGTACACGCGCGATTCGCGCGCATTAGCTTTCCTCGCTTCGTACTTTCTAATAATAAAAACATAAAATTTTTGTAAATCCATAATAACAAATTTTTTAATATTGAAAATTCTAACATTTTTTATAGCCTTTGCATTTTTTGATGTTCTTTTTCCTTGAAATATTTGTAATCCGTAGAAATCCCTATTAATAAAATTTATTTACTCCCTAAAGTTGTCTAGAAATTCGTTGAAACCCTTTGAAATACTTAGAAATCTTTCAAAACCGTAAATAGCTATTTATTTTACATTTATTTTACAATGCATAATGTTACATTTTGTAATATTCAGAATTAAAAAAATTTTTGAATAATTTAATAAATGACTAATTCTAGTTGTAAGATATGTTTGAAAAAACTCTTACTTCAATAATATTTAACAGCTACTGAGATAAATGAAATGTTATAAGCTGATTTTTGGTAGTGTTTGAAAATTTTTTAAATTATAGAACTTACTAAGTTTATGTTCAATCGAAGAATGTCATGAAGATCAGTTGTATATCATGTAATATTTTTTAGATTTTGGTATTATTAAACAATAATTGTTATAATATTACTATCATAATGGCAATCGTTATTCAAATTTGAAGTACAGAATTATCAATGTGGACAGACAGACCATCTGAAATTGTTACAGTTAATTGAAAAAATATTTCTTTTTTATATAGCATATTCTAATTTTGAGTAGAATAATTTTGTAGATGAAAAACGAACAATTTTATTTTTAAAGATCGTACATTTAAAGAGAAAAGGGGAAAAAGAAAAGTTTTTCGAGAAGAGGGGGAAAAAGGGGAATCGCAGGGGAATAGGGGAAAGACTGTGCAACTTGGAATTTTTTCGTAAATCAAAAAATAACAGATTTGCCTGTTTTTCTTTTCCTAACAATAAAAACAAACAGAAATTGGAATATCTTTGTAGGGGAACGGCGCCGAATGCGGCGCACATAAAGGAAAATGCACGAGTCAAATTCAAATATAAAGTAAAAGATTGTAATAAAATATATTTTGTTCAGGCCAATATCTTACCAAAGCTCTATGCATGTCATCTGCGAAAGCCAATCCACGCACTTTTACTGTTTCGAGATCTACACCTTCTTCGTCAAAGAGGGCCATTCTTAATTAATACAAATTTTGATTCGTTAATACGATTATTTCAGACAAATACTTTTTTAAGAACAAGAAAAAGTCTGCCTTAGTCCGGATCTGAACCGAAAATATGAATATCGCAAAGAGTGGAAATAGACGCCTAAATTTTTCTGTTTAAAAATAATGACACACACAAGACGCAACTAGTAAATATAAAAACATGGTTTCTATTTAAACATTTGTTAATTATGTTTATAATATTCATGAATAATATATTTATATAATTTATAATAAACATTCAAGGCGAAGAAATAACTTTAAAATTATTATTTACCTCCCCCTTAAGAGTGGAGGGGAAGGGGAATTATTGGATGCCCCCCCCCCCAAAAGCCGTTCTCTGGATCCGCGAATGAGCGTAATGCTTGCAATTAGAATGCAACAATCTTTCACTAAGGCGCTGCAGGAAATTCGGCGCTCTTCAATTTAAAAAAACTTGCGGATTGGGGGAAAATTGAAGGCTATAGACCTTTTGAACGAAAAAAATGCGTCTCCTCCTATAGCGCCGTGCATCTTGGCATACTATCGTGTGCACTTCAACATTTCTATTATTACTGCAAATATTAACCGATTTTCATTAATCTTTTTTTCACATTCTTGAAATTATATGAATAAACTATTTCTGGGCTTCAGTTTCCGGTACCGAATGGTAAAGTGCGCGTCTTTGTTCTGTGCTATCTTTTTCTGTTTTGGCGATGGGTGTGGAGGTGTGATTGAGGTGAAAGGTGGTAAGGGAGGTGTGTGTAGTGAAGGGTGTGTGTGGTAGTGTGTGGGTGCTTTTTTGTAAGGTTGAAAGGGTTAAGAGAGAAGTTGAAAGTGGTAATTTGGAGGTCAGTTGCCGAGGACGGAAAAGAGAGAGAGAAGATAGAGGACAGCAGATCCGTAAGGTAGGCACTAGACCAGTATGTTTGTAATGAGGAGTCCAGTGGGGTCCAGTAGAGGGCAGCAGCAGGTAGAAAACAACAGCGGTGCTGATGATCTCACGGAGGCTGGCGAAACAGGGAGGGGGAAGGGTGATGCTGGAGATAGTATCGATGATGGCGAGGTGCAGTTTACTACGCCAGGGAACTTGGGGTCGGGAGAGAAGGAAGGGGGAACAGCTGACAGAAGTTGAAAGTCACAAACACAGTCTCGGAAAATTGAGGAAATTTTATTTAGATATATATTAAAAATGAAAATCTTTATTCATAAAATGAAAAATTTAATATACAAAATTACGTAGTGAAGTATTCAAAGTCACGAGGCCAACTAACTTTCCTTTCTGAACCGAAAACTCTTAAAGCATAGCCAGACTTTTGAAATAGTTCCATCCCACTTTTTAAAGAGAGAGAGAGAAGCGTTTAGCTAAGACCCTTTTTTTCCCTAGCCCTCCACTTGCCAAGACAAGTGACACAATTTTCCAGGAAACCCATCGAAATAAACCAAACATCGTAAAACGCACATGTTACAAGAATGTTTGCAGCTCTACTCTAAGGGAAACCCAAACTATAAGAAATCGTTCAAAAATCACTATCAATTTTTCAAAAACGAACACAAAAAACAAGATATCAAAAATAATCTGAAAATAAAAAGATATAATTAAAATTATTTTAAGAACAAATTCAGCATAACATTATTACAAAAGTACTCATTGATACATAAAAACAATTACGCACATATTTGATATATGGCATCTTCCTCAGACAACTTATTTTTGATGAGCATCTGGATGATTTTTTAAATTGAAAAATTAGGTACATCCTATATGGCCACCTTATTTTTCGATAAGCAACAGGATGACATTTTAAATAGTATGTACATCCCATTAGCAACCTTATTTTTTAATTTGTTTCAATTTTTTTTTTTCGAAATTTTTGTAAATTAAAAATTATTACCATTTCTTTCCTGGAATATTAATGAACATTGGTTAATTAACTTTCAATTTTTTAAACAAATTCCAGTTGTTTAAATAATTTTTGTTAAAAAATTCGTTTTTTTATAAAAAATATTACTGTATTATCGTTAAGTGACATCAATTCATTTACAAATATTTTCCAATCGTTGAAGTAATAAATTATTATTTATGTTTAATAACTTTTAATTTGTTTGAACAATATTTTTTCACAAAATTGGATAATTTTTCTTTTCTGTCATTTACAATAAAACTACTGATTGTTGGAAACAATAATTATGTTTTATTTTAAATTTTTTCTGAACAAATGGAATTTTTTTACATAATTAAAAATTAATTAACCAATGTTGGTAAATATTCCAGCAAAGAAATGGTAATAATTTTTAATTAAAAATAAATTTCGAAAAAATTATGGAAACAAATTCTATTCTCGAATGTATTCGATTAGTCTTCGATTCGATTATTTGGCAACGAACTGACGGAAGGAAGACAACTTTGTAAAAGTGACAATCAGTAAACAGATAAACCGGTAACGTCATGTGGATAAATCGCTTTAAATAATTTTCAATTCACCTCGTTATTCATTTACGTAAAGTTTTTAGACCGGAGTGATACGATAAAGCCGATAAAGTCGTGTTCATATAAAACTAGAATTATCCACTGTAGCTGTCTAAGATTTCCGACAGCGAACCTCGAGAAAGCATCGACAATTTAAAGATCATTTATGGTTCGCCTTTGCGTGAAATTGTTGAATAGATTGAGAATTGGAAACCAGAATTGGGACCAATTGTACAAGAAGATCCCACTGTTCTTTTTAGTATGCTATAAAAGTACGTATAGACTTAATGCTGTAACTTTTTTGTACTATAGCCTCACTTTTTCATTCGTTGCTCGACGTGCTAAAAAACTTCGTTTATAACATTTATGCTTGGTTTTCTTGCCTTTAATGGAGAAATAATTTTTTTATTCAATAAAAAGAATATTTAATCTTATAGAACAATTTAATTAAATTTTAAATTTTTTCAGATCCAGCAAAATAAATCTAAACCTTTTTCGACCATTCCAGTTAATGGAATTTCTTAAAACATGCCTAAAGAAAGAAAGACCTGTTGAATGTATTACAGTAGACTGGAAGTGATTTTTAAATATTAAAAAATAAATATTAAACAAAAAAGATAATTTTCAATATAAAAAGATTCATTTTCAACAAGATAGTTGAATTATCAACCAATATGTTGAACTTTTAACAAACAAGAATATTTTTTTACCCACAAAGACGACTTTTTAACCAAATATATAAATTTTTAACAGCATAGTTAAATTATCGACCAAAAAGTTGAACTTTCACCAAAAAAGAATAATTTACTACAGAAAAGGACGACTTTTTAACAAAATATATGAATTTTCAACCAGTTAGTTTAATTATCAACCAAAAAGTTGATCTTTCAACAAACAAGAATCATTTACTGCCGACAAGAACGACTTTTTAACCAAATATATGGATTTTTAACAAGATAGTTGAATTTTTAACAAGATAGTTGAATTATCAACCAAAAAGTACAACTTTCAACAAACAAGAATAATTTTCAACACAAAAAGACGACTTTTTAACAAAAAATATGAATTTTCTACCAAATCAACAAAAACACTAACGCCAACAAAGACTAACGGACCGCGACTTTTTCCACTCGCCTGAACCGTTTCCATAATATTGCTCAATATATGTACTCGACAGAGTACTGGTGCACTCGGGTGTATTTATTTGTGTTACTATTGATCGTATTTATTATTGATTTCAAATCACCCGCGCTTTTCGGCTGAAAAAGTAGCGGCTTGCGGCGCATCGATACAAGAACGGGGCAGCCAATGAACGTCGCTAATAAAAATAAACTGCCCACTCGCGGTAAGGGTGGGCCCCCCTCCAGCTAGAGATTAAAAGAATCGTTTCCAATCGATTCGTTTCAAGGTCAGGGGAATAGGAGAGTTTTCACTGTATTCCTAAATGTTATTTGAATATGACACACATTGATTTTTATTATAAAAATTCTTGTAAATACTTTGTCATTTTGTCAATCCTACAACATTTTTGCATGTTTGACCTTATGGAATACACTTGAAGAATGAAATTATAAACATATCTCCATTACAGAGTGTGTAATTGAAAATTACACTTTTTGTTGAAATTTTCATTTGACATATCTGAAATATTGAAAAATTTTGTCAAGAATTATATGAAAATTATATTCATACAACCTTAAAATGAGCAAACAAAATACTTTAAAAAAAATCGTTATTCCAAATTGTTGTTTTGTATTAAAAAAATATTTTTTGCCTTAAATTATAGTTTTGTTGAAATTTTCCTTTTTTCCTGACTAAAAATCATTTTTACGTGAACATGTACTTATTTTGTTAAAAATTCATTTTTTTTTAACTTAGATTCGACCGTTTTTTATTGAAAATAATTTTTGTTTCATTGAAATAGCAATTATTACATTTTTCGTTGAGAAGTAAACTTTTTTGCCTGAAAATGAAACAACTCGGTTGAAAATGGTTTTTGTTGTTCAAATTTTGATTTTAAATATCTGAAATCTTGGAAAATATTTCGAAATTTTCTCAAGGATCTCAGAAAACTTGTATTTATATTTATTTGTACAATTTTATTTTAATTATAAAATAATTTTGATTGAAAATTAATTTTAAATAATTGTAAAATAAATTTAATAAAATTTATGATTTTAAAAGGACAAAACAATTTTAAAGGTAATTCTTTATAGTATTTTAATAACTAATGAACATATTTTTAGAATATTTTTCCTTGATTCTGCCCTAGGGTCAAACATGGTACAAAAGAAAAGTTTGACATGTATCGCTTCAGAAACACTGCACTTCCGAATATAATAATAAATAGCGCAAAGTCTAGGCACATCGAAAATACATATTTGGAAAAAATAATGAAAAATTAATAATGACAGAATCACTGTTATGATGGTAATAAATAAACGAAATTGTGAGAGTAATACTCCCAAAAGATAATTATGTTTATAATTGTTACAAAATTTGTAAATAATAATTTTTTGTACTTCAAAGTTTAATTTTTATTACCAGACTAAACCGAAATGTAAGTGCATTTAAGAATATATAGAATTTTTGCAGATTTGAAACTTGAGACAGGTTTTTTGTACATAGTCTTTTTAAAAAATTATGAAAAAGTTTTCTCGAAAATCGAATTTTTATTTAAAAAAACTAAAAATAAATTTTGAGATAAACCATAAACCAGTGCTGAAAAATGTTTCTTAACTACTTTTTAATTTAAATTAATCAAATATTTATACCAAAGAAAAAACTTTTCTACTGTTTTTTCAAAATTACAAAAAAATTTTTTAAAACCAAATTTTAATTTAAAAAAAAAATTAAAAGGAAACTTCGAGATAAATTAGTGCTGATTTGAATCCTACAAAGTTTATTTGTAAAATGTTATCAGGTTCGAAAAAAATTTAGGGGGCAACTTTTATTCCGTTTCACGTGCACGTGTCTTTACAAATATTTGTTTATACAATTTTTGTAGAATTATTTTAATTTTAAATTCAAACTATAATTTTTTTAAACTAAATTTTCAATAAAAATTTCTTTGATGAAAATATTTTATTATCGTATTTTTAATAAATAAGATTTATTAAGAAACAATTTTTTAATTATTCAAATTCTGCAATTTTGTAATTATGGATTATTCTAGTTCGGATATTTCATAATTTGTTAATTTTATGTCGGAAATTTTATTATTTGGGAATTTTCAAATTCAGTATATAATTATACTCTTTTAGGATTCCAAAACAATTTACAAAACACTAATTGCAAAAAATTTTAATTTTTGAGGCCTCAATTTGATAACTTGATTTTTAACATTAAAATTTGCCTAATTTTCAAAGTACAGGCTTATTGTTTGCATTTTCACAATTTCCGTTGTGAGTTATAGGTTAGATAAAAAATAACAAATTCTGGTATTGGAAATTGCTACAACGTGAAAAAATCAAAAGTTTAAATTTAAACGTTAAAAATGTGTGGGCGCGAAAGTATCTTTGTTGGATACTCGGAAGTATCCAAGGGATATCGAGTTTGGATACCAGCTGAGAGGAGATTTAAAGTCACCAGAGACGTTGATTTCATGGACGAGCATCTCTCAGGAAGAAGTGGATGTGATTTCATCTGGGAAAATACTTTTCATGAGAAGGTAGAAAAGCAACTTAAAGAAAAGAAATGGATTGAAGTCGGCATAAAATCCGTGGAAAGCAGCGTAGAAGGAAAAATTCCAAGAGCTGAAGACATCGTCGAAGTTTCATCGGAGGTGGGGCAGGATGAATTTCTTCATGAATCCGAGGGATCTGAGACCGATATTGAGGAAGATGCTGTCAACGAGGACGGTAATGTTTCGGACGGGGGTTCTGACCTCGATGTACATGAACAGCAAAGGAGGCTGGCAGGCCGACCCAGAATTCATATAACAGGAGTTCGGGGAAGACCGCGAAAGGAGTACAATGTCGCAGAAGGGAGAGTCGCCTTCAAGGAAAAATTGGAATACGCAAATATTGCAGAAGTCCCTTTGAAGGAGGCTCTATCTGAAGATGAGGCTGAAGAATGGACAAACTCAATTCGTGAAGAATTCGACGCACTTATCAAAAACGAAACATGGGAACTCGTGAAACGACTAATGGATCGAAATGTCATCGGGTGTCAGATCGTTTTAAGAAATAAATTCGATTCAGACGGAATTCTAGAAAGAAGGAAGGCTCGAGTTGTAGCAAAGGGATACTCTCAACGCCTTGGAATTGACATCCAGGAAACCTTCGCCTCAGTAGCTCGATTGAGCTCGATTCGTTTAGTAATTGCCCTTACCGTGGAGAAAGGGATGACAGTGCGCCAGCTGGACGTGACAACTGCATTTCTCAACGGAGAAATCGAGGAAGAAATTTTCATGGAAGTTCCTGAACTGTTCGAGGACTTGCTGCCGGACCTAGCTGCCAAGGAAAAACGACAGAATGAACGTGGTAACAAATTTAGGATGGCTTCGAAAATGCTACAAGAAATCAAGGCTGGTAATAGAGTGTGTCGCATGAAAAAGGCTTTGTACGGTCTAAAACAGGCTGGTCGTCAGTGATACAAGAAACTTGATCAAGAGTTGCGAGAGTTTGGATTGCAGCCGCTGACCTCTGATGCATGCGTCTACTTGAGTAGCCGAGGTCCAGATACGTTAATCGTCGTGACCTATGTAGAACTAAAATTATGAATCAACCAAAAAGCTGAGCTTTTAAGAAAGATAGTTCAAATTTCAACCAAGGACCTTAATTTTCTAAACTAAAAAGATGAATTTTCAACAATAAATCTAAAAGATGATATTTCAACAAAAAAAGATTGTAATTGAACTTAAAAACAGCAGGATTTATCCAACAAAAAAGAAATTTCAAGAGAATAATTAAATTTTCTATTGAAATATTACATTTTAGAACTAAAAATATGAATTTTCTACAAAACAGTTAAATTTTCAACTAGAAAATTAAAATTCACTACCAAAAAAGATTAGATTTTAACCATAAGATTGCAATTGTTACTACAAAAGGTGAAATTTCTACAGTAAGATATGTTATTTTATACCAGAAAGATAAATGTTCGATAAAATAGTTGAATTTTTATTTTAGAAAAATCGTTATACAAGAAAAATAAATTCCAATATATTTGTTGAATTTTCAAGTCAAAAAGACGAATTTTCAACAAACCAGTTGAATTTTCAACCAAGAAGTATGACTTTTTAACAAAATTGTTGAATATTAAAGACAATAATTTAATTTTGAACGACATTTTGTCTCTAAAGTGAGTCAGAGGCCTGTAGATTAAATAATTTCGACACCAAAACGACCTGAATTCTTTGATTAGAATATCTACCCTGTTTGAATAATCAATCAAGTGTTATTTTAAGAGATATAACGAAATTCGATAAATTTAAAACGATTCTAAAGGTTTCAAGTTATTTTTCAAAAATCCAAAGAATTTTACGAGATTTCGTTCATTGTATAAGAAGAAACCTAGCGGACACGTTCTGTAAATGTGACATAACAAAAAGGGAACATTTATACATAACATTGTTACAATCCTGTGCCATAACAATTCCAGAACATAAAGGTCAAACTGTTCTGTAACGCTGTTATTGTAGGGATACGTAACAGTTCTTGAATTCAGTTATGTAACTCATATAGAACAGAGTGATAGAACTGTTATGTCACTAGAATGTCACAGGTGTTCCAAGAACGGAATATGAAGGTCACACTGCTCTGTAACGTTGTTACTATAAGGATATGTATCTGTTCTAGAATTCTGTGATGTAACTAATATAGAACAGAGTGATGGACCTCTTATGTCACTAGAATGTCACACGTGTTCCAAGAACGGAACATAAAGGTCACATTGTTCTGTAACGCTGTTACTGTAATGTAAGGATATGTAACAGTTCTAGAATTCTGTGATGTAACTAATATAGAACAGAGTGATAGAACTGTTATGTCACTATAATGTCACACGTGTTCCAAGAAAGGAACATAAAGGGCACACTGTTCTGTAACGCTGTTACTGTAAAGATTGTTAATAGTTCTAGAATTTTGTGATATAACTGATATAGAACAGAGTGATGGAACTGTTATGTCACTAAAATGTCACACGTGTTCCAAGAAAGGAATATAAAGGTCACATTCTTCTGTAACGATCTTAGACCAGAGTTGTGCCGACGGTCGGACCAAACGAGAAGAAAATATTTCATTTCATAACTTTTTTTGCTAAGGGTTTGATTAAACAATTTTTATTCGCTCAAGCAGTTTTTTTCGAAAACTTTTAAAAAATAATATAAAATAGAACAAATCAAATTATTTTTCTGACTGTATAGTGTACAGAAAGAATATATTAACGATCTTTTAATTGTTTAAACAAATTGCATTTGATTCAATAATTATTTTTCCCTAAAAATATGTTTAAAATCGTATTTTCCGAATTAAACATAATATTAAATGATTTTGAGGAGTGGTGAATTCAGCTAAAAAATGTATGTCATTGTTTAACAATTAATTATTGTTTAATCAAAATTTCCCTTTAATTTGAGTACGGATAATTTAAATCTTTTTTTAAATTCTTTATATATAATTCTTCTATAATTCTTCTTCTTATATATAATTCTTTATATTCTTTATATTCTTCATATGTGTTCCGTTTTATATAATTTTTTAAAAAGTTTTTGCAAAAAGCTGCTTGAAAGAATGAAATTGTTTAATAAAATAGAAATTTGTTAAGCATTAGAAGAAAAGTAACAAAATTATGCGTAAGTATTCAACAATAAGTATCATAGGATACCAACTAGATAGAAAAGTGGACATCTATGGCTCGATTTTAAGAAATTTTGGAAGTAAACAATAATTATTTTTTTAAATAATCACATGTTTGTTTTTAATTTACTTCTCCAAACAATGACCAACTATTACCAACATTTCAACAATTAAAAATGGTTTAAAAAGTCATGGGGGATATTCAAATTGTCCATTAGTAATTATCTTTATTAAAAAGGAAGGCAGAAAATACTAAAAGTTAACAATAATACGTAAAAATGTAGTTTTTTTTTAATTTTTGGGTCATGTTTGGGACTTTCTGGGCGGGGGCTCCAAATTCTCCATAGTACACAACATGGGGGACCCCCCACTCCAAATTCTCCATAATACACAACATGGCGGACCCCATACTCCAAATTCTCCATAGTACACAAAATGGCGGACCCCCCACAAAAAGAAACTTCAAAAGTTGTTACGAACCACGACACATAAAATTCGAAATACAGCTATGATTATGTAATTAAAAATACAAAAGTGTGAAAAGGTAATGAAAACTAGTATGAAGGAGATGCGGGAAAAGCAGCGCGCATAAAATATATCAATCAATGAAAAGAAAAAAAATTAATAATGTAATGGGGAAATATGTAACACGTAAATAAATATGTCAGCTTCACTTTATTATAGGAAAAATGGAATCTACATTAATTAAAATACTTAATTATTATGTTTCCCGAAGAGTCCACATTCGTCAACTTAATCTACCTGCCATTTGCAGTTACAAAAATAAAATTCGAGGTCTTATTTTGAAATTTATTAGAATCAAAAGCCATTAACATATAATATTCAACATTTCGATATATAACAATAAAAATCGTCGTGCCCGCCGCATTACCCGCTTGCTTATAATATTAGCATAACACTTTTTTGCCGATCTTAACTAATTTTACGTATTTCAGACAAACGAGAACCTTCGTAAAAGTCAGACGATAAATGTGACAGAGTTTTAAGACATTTGAAGCAATATATCCTTGCAGAAATTGCCCCGTTCGGCCCTACTACAACAAGATTTCTGGTAGGATCCCGGCCGGGCTACCCCTCGTTGGGTTTCATGGTCGGGAGCGGCCCGGTTACCGTACGGGCCAACCCTGGTTAGATTTTACAGCCAGGAGCCAGCCGGTTACCGGCCGGGCCCACCCTGGTTAGATTCTATGATCGGGAGCCGACCGAACATTGGCCAGGATACTTTTTTTGGTAGAAATTACACCTTTTTTAAGAGACGCGACATTATCAAAGACGTATTCACGGATACTAGATGAATTATTATTTGGAAAGTATAATTTAAAGATCTATTAGAACAGTAAAACAGAATTTAGCTTTTTTAAATTCTTCAAAAGAAAAACAACAATTAATTCTTTCCAATGTTTTAACTTATCAATTAAGACTGTTTTCGAATCTGCAATGTTTAATAGCAGAATTGTTACAATTTTTACAATTTTCTCTATTTTCAGAAAATTTTTACTCTGTACACTTTCAAATTTACGGCAGACAGGGCGCGCTGCGGTAAGTCAGTCGAAATCAAATACACGGCATGCGCAATCTCCCACCTCATCTCTGGTAGTACTTCGTGTAGACAACCAAAGATATTGTAATATCTTTGTAGACAACAGCCACGAAGTAGTATAAGGAGAACCTACTCCCGGAAAATTTGGACGAGTGGATTCGGATTTAGTTAGTTTGAAAAGCTGTGTTTTGGGACAAGCATGTATGTGTTTCTTTCACGAAGGAATAATACTATTCCGTCGGGGTTTCATCACACCCGGCTTCACTATTGGCGCCGCCATTTGTAGATCTTGTATTTCAACGCTTTTCTGCAAGAGGCGCTGTGAACGGTGTAATCTAACTAAATCCGAATCTATGCGTCCAAATTTTCCAAAGGACGCATGGGAGTGGGGTCTCCTTATATACTACTTCGTGACAATAACAGAACAGCGCCATTAACGGAAAAGTTAAAATTGGGGAATTTACTTTAAGTAGAAGCAGATAGAAGTCTGGATAGAAATAACCACGAAGCAGTATAAGGAGACCCCACTCCCGAAAAATTTGGACGCGTGGATTCGGATTTAGTTAGTTTGCACTGCTCGTAGCGCCTCTTGCGGGAACATGCATACAGACCTTAATACATGCAGGACACACATTCGCCAAAAACTGTGTTTGGGACAAGCATGTGTGTGTTTTTTAAACCCGTCTTACACTGTTGACGCTGCCATTTGTAAATCTTGTATTTCAACGCTTTTCTGCAAAAGGCGCTGCGAACGATGCAAGCTAACTGAATCCAGAGATGAGGTGAGGTGGGAGATTGCCGTTCTAATGGAATAGAGAATATCAGAAAATGTGAAAAACATTGGAGACGATCATTTGCACACCTTCACCCCCTACTTTTTAGCCTAGACACTCGTTTTCGCGCACGCGCACCGTGTGCAACTCTCAGTCCAGCGCCCAGCTCGAAATTAGTTGTCTGCTCCAATCTGCTCATTTTTTATGTTTGCGTACGTTTATGTTCGATAAAAAATGGATTCAGAAGAAAAGTAGGGGAATTGCGTAAAAATAAAGTTTCTGTAAAAATGTTTCTACAAAAGTTTTGCAACGAAGTATACCCTACGAAGGCACGTCAGGGAGATCCATGCTCCAATAGCTCCAATAGTTCCAGAGAAACCAGACTTTATAATATATATACTTTATAATTATAATTTTGGCTCGGATGTAATGATCCTTCTGGATAGTAACATCCCAATATAAGATGTAATGTTTGTTTTGTAAAACGGGTATTAGAATATATCTATACAAAGGCATCCATTCTGTTAAGAGTCCTAGGTTTTGGGGCAAGTTGTTGATGTATAATGTTCGCCACATCATTATGTCTGTACGTATATTCTCTTTGAGCCCTTACGTGACAACCATCAATAATGGGCTCGATAAATTCATTGATATCTCCACATAATCGGCACTGGTCAACCACTTCTTGATGTAGCACGTGTTTGCGGTAATTTCTGGTGCTGAAAACCCTATCCTCAATCGCAATGACAAATCCTTCGATTTCTGGATACAGGACGCCCTTTCTTGGCGAAATATTGAACGCCTCACTATCCACTATCTCTTCATGTTGATCTACATTGCGTTTCTAATTCCTCTATGGTTTCTACCCTGATATTCAAGGCCTCCTCTGTGGAGAAATTCAAGGGCGTGTAGTCAAGATCCGCTTTACAGAACTCTCTATGTCGTTGTAGAACTACCCTTTCAATCCCCTGACTACTGTGGTGCATTCGGTGTTTCGTCATTTCTACGCGTATAATTCTGTTCAACCTTTCAAGGTCGTTGTTCTATAGCTCTGCGGTCCCTAATTCTCCTCTAAATGAATGCACTGTTATGCATTCATCTAATTCGAATCCCGTGTGGATATCATTGGGAAACTGCTTTGTGACATCGATCACTTGCTGCAGTTTCTGATCCGAATTAACGTAAAGTTTCAGGTCATCCATGTATAAAAGATGGGTCACTTGATGATCATTCTTGTTTTCATGTATTCAGAGCCCACGAAGCATGCTATTTAGTGTTTTTCTCATTGAGATTAACGCTAAACAGAAACATCATCCACTGAAGGAGTCTCCTTGAAGTATGCCCGTCGTAATGCGTATTGATCTAATTATCCTTGGTTGTCCGTGATCAAAGTAATTGATTTTTGTATTATTGTTTTTAGTATTATAATTATATTTATAAATATTAATAATTCTTTTCTTTTTCAAACTGATGTTTAAATGGACATAAATTGCAAAGGTATTAGGTATCAGCAAAACTCGCAATTATTATCTAAAAATAAAAACATTTCAAACATACTTGGATTATAATCGAACAGAATTTAACAAGCGAATAGAATATCGCGAAATAGATTTTTTGAATGTTAAGCATTCCAAATCAAGCATATCAATAATTTCACACGATGTTTCCACAAATTGTTTCAGCCAATTCTTTTTTTCCAATCCCTTCACAAAAATCCTAGTTGCATCTGTTAAAATGTTCTCGAGTATTTCAGGTACTTGAGAATACGGTAAATCTCCAGAATTCCAAGGTATTCCATGATGTTTCCGCTCTGCCCAAATATTGATAGACTTATACTTTGGCCGAACGTTGTTCCACTTGCGGGGTGGTTGAAAGAGAAAAGAATATGGCTTTATACCTGTCACATCATAGAATGGTAATATAGCCAATTCTTTCACTACAAATTTATTGACTGGTAACTTGAAGCCTACCTTACCTTCTTCTCCTCCTCATGCCCTCCTCTTCCAACTCCTCCTCCTCATCCTCCCCCCTATGCCCTCCTCTTCCAACTCCTCCTTCTCCTCCTCCTCCTCATGCCCTCTTCTTCCAACTCCTTCTCCTCATGCCCTCCTCTTCCCACTCCTCCTCCTCATCCAACTTCTCCTTCTCGGGCGTGAAGCGGGCATGAGGAGGAGGAGTTGGAAGAGGAGGGCATAGGGAGGAGGAGTTGGATGAGGAGGAGTTGGAAGAGGAGGGCATAGGGAGGAGGAGTTGGATGAGGAGGAGGAGTTTGATGATGAGGAGGAGGAGGAGTTTGATGAGGAGGAGGAGGAGTTGGAAGAGGAGGGGGAGGAGGAGGAAAAGGAGGAGTTGGGAGAGGAGGGCATGAGGAGGAGTTGGAAGAGGACGGCATAGGGAGGAGGAGGGGTTGGATGAGGAGGAGAAGTTTGATGATGATGAGGAGGAGTTGGAAGAGGAGGACATGAGAAGGAGGAGAAGGACAAGGTATAGAGTATGCACCTCTGGTAGTAATTAACTGCTCTAAACAAAATGAGTCACTGAAATGGGGGCCAGTTGACGTTCGTTTGGAATTTAAAACTAGTAACAATTTTCCCGCTCAAACGTTAGCATATTGCTTAATTTTGCATGATCGTATAGTTGAGTATAAACCAATAAGTGGTGGGGTGAAAAAGATGGTATAAAACTGCTGTAACCAAGTAGAAATAGTTGCATTCAAGATGGAGTTCTTTTTGGATATGCAAGGCTTCAAGTTACCAGTCAATAAATTTGTACTGAAAGAATTGGCTATATTACCATTCTATGATGCGACAGGTATAAAGCCATATTCTTTTCTCTTTTTTTAGATGACAGTTACTCCCAGTGGGACCCTGCGGTGGTTGTTAACCTTTAGTTTTTAATTATATATATATATGTCTCTAATGAGACGAACATACCGATAATACGAAACATATTTTGGCCCGGATCCTGTTTTCCTCAAATATCAGTTGAAAGTGGGATGTAGAATCAGTGTCGAATGTCAAAAAGACATTTCATTTTAAATAAAACTTAGATAGGAAAAGCACGCGGATATAACTTTTCTACAAAATGTCAATATATGACAGAGCAGAGTAGTTATATATATTCAGTAATTTTGACATACTTCATTGCATAATTCATTAGATACCCCTTTCGATTCTCTGGACACGCAGATCATCTGTGTTGCACACCTTCCCTCTACTTCCTTTTCGTTGTATTTGTTTCTGAAAACAAAATACAGTTTGAACCAAATTTTCTCTAACAGAAATAAAGGTGGGTGCAGATGATTTCATTTTTGTTTTAAAAACTGATCGATTTTCGAAGCAATATTCAAGTTGTTCCGAAAAAGAGATGAAAGGTGAAAATTTCGTTCTCTTTTTGCAAACGAAATTGGAAGATATTTACTTTTACCTTGGACAACAAGATATAGTAGAAGAAACTCTGACTTTGTTTTTGATACGAAAAACTTGTAAAACTGGGAGTTTGTCTGTATTTATGAAAATAAGGAAAAATTCGAAGAATAGCTCACTGCAATTCAGATGCATTAAAAAGTTTCGTTCTTTTCTGAACTTAAACGATATTATCATTATTTTGCTTCTGAATTTTGTTCTGAATAAAAATATTAGAATAAGATTTCCTTTTGTTCGTGATACGGAAAATGTTAAGAGTCCTTAGCCTTATTTATAAGAATAAAACGAAATAATAAAGGACTTTACACAGTACAACATTCTTGTACTTTCCATCCTAAGGTTTAACCAATTTGCTAGACGTAGTCAGGGTTATGCATTGATAATTTGTAGGCTTTCAGATATCGAAACAAGAATTAAAAACTTTCATTTTGTTACGGGAAGATATGTGAGCTTGATTTTTGAAAATTAATCGTATTAGGAGAAACTTTCTCTTTTTTCTTGAAAAGTCCTAGATTTCGACGAAAAAATTCTTATGCCTAAGCTTGGATAACTGTCCATCTGAGCGTGAAAAAATGACTCGAGATTTCGAGTTCATCACTATTACACGGGAGAAATTAATATATTCATGTTTTCTCAATAGGAGTCGCATGGGCCCTCCTCAGTAAGGTCACATTTTTCTCGCAAGCGCTATAATATTTCAAATTTATTATATAAGCGATTTCCACATATTCTCGGTTATGTATTTCTGCGTTGCGTGCGAGCGTTTATATGGGTAAGTTAAAATAGGCGTCAGGCTTAAGCTAAGAATGTATTGCGTAATATGATTGTGTTGTGTATATGTGCGTGTCAGGATTGGTTCTGATGTCCGCACTTGAATGGCTTAGTAGTGTTTACCTCTCTCACTGCAGGTATATACTTTTTTCCTCCACACGATTCTTTCTAACGATGAGTCATAATTTTTTGTATAGTGGATTTCAGAATCTCATATTGCTCCTACGAAAGTTTGGAAAGATTGTTTTAGTCTTTTGAATTCATTACGTTCATGTCGTCTTGAAACTGCTCCTTTACTTTGATATACTGAATATTAAATATTCACACTTTTTATGTTAAATAGTGCAACACTTCTTTCAGTTATTGTAACCAAAATATGAAATTCGCCAGTTGAAAACCACTATATCTATTTTTGAAATGCATAACTTTTTTCCGTGTTTTGATATTGTAGAATACTAAAGTTTCAAACATTTTTATTATTTATTCAAATACAAAGTCTCTCAGTGTAGCTGTTTCAATATCCGCTTTTTATTATGTCTAATAATTTTTGGGCAGCAAAAACGCAATTACCAGAGTTAATATTTCATTAAAATGTTTGTACGTGAAAGTTTTGACAGAAATTTCTTGATATTTTCTTGTACGACGAGCCATTATCTGTCAACATCCTGATAAGCAATAAAATACATTAACCTACGTTCCCGCTATTATCTTACAGGTATTTGAATAACATTTGTTTCAAAATACCATCATATTTGACCGTAATTATGTTGGATAGCGTTTTCAAATTTTCAACTGAAAAATGCAAAGAAATTAATACATCCTACATACTCAGGTTACGTTTAACATATTTTTCATAAACAATAAGGTGTGGGTTAACACTAACCAAGATAATTATGCTCAATCAGGTAAAAATGCGTTTATATGAAGAAAAACTATAAAATTTTTGCAACTAGGGAAACGTAGATAAATCAAAAATATATCGCTCCCAATATTTTTAAAGATGTAGATAATTAATTACTAATTGATTGACGATTTTCAGGAACACTCAACAATATGCACGTTCGGAAAATGCCAAATCTGTTACAAAAGAATATATAATTTGGAAGCATGTTCTTACATTTTTGAATTTCAGTCAAACATATTGATTAAATTAAATTAGAAAATTGATAATATGCAAAAATATTGCAAATAAATAAAGTTCGTAATACATTGAAAACGTATTACAAACAAAAGTGCACATTTCGTGCTTGCATGCAACATGATTATTGTTACTGTAATTTATTATTATAAGTTATCATAATATAAGTTAATATATATTTAACAATATAATTTCAGAGTAAAGGAATGCATAGACAAAGGAAGGGACATCGATCCACAAATTGATGAGGGATCATGGTTATAAGTTTAAAGGAAGCGAAATTGAGAGGTTTTTCATTTCAAGCAATTATTACATTCTTCAAAATGTTTCTCGAATTCTTCTTTCCTAATACACCACTTCTGTATGATAAACAAGGTTTCGGGAAATGTATGAAGTAGAAGAGGTTAAGTCCGTTGTGTGCTTTGGTACGACTATCACTTTGATATACAAAGCATAAACGCTCCCTTACTTCCTTTTTCATTGAAATTCATTTTCACTTTGAGTTTTTTTTCGATAATTTGTCAAATGTTTAAAAGTTAAATAAAACAGTTTTCACTGTGTTCAACGAGCAAAAATGAACGCAACAACTGGGTACAACAGAAAATACATTGCACATGCGCGGTAAACTTGCCGAGAGGTAAAATGGTCTATTGTGAGACCATAAACTCTGCCAAAGATATTATATACATAGATGCGGCAAGTTGCGGCGGAGTGGGGATACAATTATTAGTAGGGTAGGATAAATGTAGATGGCGCTGTCGGCGAAAATTCTAACCCACCCCGCTGCGCCTCTCTACACGCTGAAGTATCAGTCCCCTCTTAACAGTTGTCGTGAGTAAAATGGGTGAAAGAGGCGCTGTCGCCGAAATGATTTTAAGTAGATATAGTAGTTTTCTGAAAATATTCATGATCACTAGAGCAATTAAAACTCTGTCTTACCGGGCGATCGAGCTCAATATAAATCAATAAACAGATGAATATGTATTTACATGCATTTACATATGCGTATACTAGAATTTCCGTTTATGATTTTTGTGTAATATCATCCATTTATCTTAATAATAATTACATAAAAGATTGAATGATTTGCATAATATATTGTTCAAAATTGCAGTGTAATTAACAAATTATAGTTCTCCCTGCAACCTGCCAGCCCTCTCTTGCATCCACGTTGTTCAACTATTGCACTCCATACCGACTCGATAGATGGTCATATCCTCTCTTTGAGGATGCCAGTGAATAGCTTGTATCTGGTGTTTGAGCAAGCTAGAGGCCTGCAGTTCTGTGGACTTGACAAATCTCCAGTCTTAGGGATTAATACCGTGCGTCCTGCCACTGGCGATTGCGGGATGGGTTGTTCTCCATTTAAGAAAGTAGTTAATATACGAGCTAGATGTTGGTGCATAGAAGTGAACTTCTCCCACCAAAAGTTGTTGATTTTATCTGGCTCTGGCGCTGAAAAGTTCTCAGTTCTAGCGATAATTTTGTCACTTCTCCAGCAGTAATTAGTGGTCACACTTCCTCTGGAGCCTGCAACCTTTTGCCTTTGGCAAAAGTTACGAAAGAGTGATATATCTGAAGCGTCCTCATTTAGCTGATAAGTATTTCCATACACTTTCTCCCAGAAGACTTGAATCTTTTCTTGGATAGGCGGATTTTTAACGGCACGTGACGGTTCATTGAACAGGCGGGAAGAATGAGTTAAAAAGGTGGAATTTTCCTGAATTCATTTTACTCGCCGTTCAAAGCGCTGTTTCGCTGTTGAAAGAGATCTTATTTTTTGCGTCCAATGCTGCTTGATAGTCAATAGTTTACAGTTGTTCATTGTGTGATTTGCTTTCCTCAAGTTTCGAGCAAGTGCCCTAACTTTTGGAGTAAATTTTTATTTCATGTTATGTAGCCAATCACGCACTGAATATTTTATGCATGCCGTCTCGCCGTTTCAATTTCAAACTGAAGCTGTGCAATACGCTTGCGAGTCTTACTGATGCGTACTGAAGTATCGTTACTTCTATTGTCGCTAAGCAGGGAAACCGCCTTCGCGTAAACTACACAGTTCAGATTCCAGAGATTCACATCTTCGGGGAGCCAATCGGAGACAGCATTGTTAGCTTCAAATAATTTGTCCATACTGAGAAAGACTTTTTGGTGGATAGATCTCCTGCTTCTCATGTTGGCATTATCGGCTATCTGTGAAGGTGGTATTGCTGGAACGGATGGTTTGTTCGCTGGAGAATGATGTTCTTCTTCTTGCCGATAAAGAGTTTCATATCCGTTTTTGCGCAAGAAGGATACCTGATCTCTTAAATACTGAGGCGTTTTATGAGCATATTCCGGGTGCAAAATTAGCATTAAATGAGCTCTTAATTATGACATAGGTTTTAACTCGAATCAAATATGTGGTTACGTCAGCTTAACGTTAAGCTAGCGTAACCCACGGTCTTTTTTAAAAATAGTGGAGCATTATATTTGGCAATTTGGCATTAAATTTGCATTAAATGAGCTCTTAATTATGACATAGGTTTTAACTCGATTCGAACACGTGGTTACGTCAGCTTAACGTTAAGCTAGCGTAAACCACGTTTTTTTTTTAGATAGGTGAGCATTAAGTTTGGCAATTGGGCATTAAATTAGCATTAAATGAGCTCTTAATTATGACATAAGTTTTACCTCGACTGAAATATGTGCTTAGGTCAGCTTAACGTTAAGCTAGCGTAACCCACGGTTTTTTTTTTAAATAGTTGAGCATTAAGTTTGGCAATTGGGCATTAGATTAGCATTAAATCAGATCTTAATTATGACATAGGTTTTAACTCGAATCGAACATGTGGTTAAGTCAGCTTAACGTTAAGCTAGCGTAACCCATGGTTTTTTTTTAAATAGAAGAGCATTAAATTTGTCAATTGGGCATTAAATTAGCATTAAATGAGCTCTTAATTATGACATAGGTTTTAACTCCATTCGAACATGTGATTAGGTCAGCTTAACGTTAAGCTAGCGTAACCCACGGTTTTTTTTAAATAGTTGAGCATTAAGTTTGGCCATTGGGCATTAAATTAGCATTAAATGAGCTCTTAATTATGACATAGGTTTTAAGTCGATTTGAACATGTGGTTACGTCAGCTTAACGTTAAGCTAGCGTAACCCACGGTTAAAAAAAAAAGTGGAGCATGAGGTTTGACAATTGGGCATTAAATTGGCATTAAATGAGCTCTTAATTATGACATAGGTTTTAACTCGAATGAAATATGTGGTTAAGTCAGCTTAACGTTAAGCTAGCGTAACCCATGTTTCTTTTTTAAATAGTGGAGCATTAAATTTGTCAATTGGGCATTAAATTAGCATTAAATGAGCTCATCATTATGACATAGGTTTTAACTCCATTTGAACATGTGGTTACGTCAGCTTCACGTTAAGCTAGCGTAACTCACGGTTTAAAAAATAAGTGGAGTCTTAGGTTTGGCAATTGGGCATTAAATTAGCATTAAATGAGCTCTTAATTATGACATAGGTTTTAACTCGAATCAAATATGTGGTTACGTCAGCTTAACGAACGAGAGTCGTAGACGGCGCGGCGTCGCGTACTTTCTTACAAAATGGATATTTCCGCCAATTTTTAATGAATTGATTAAAAAATTTCTAGAAATCTTCCTTCAATAGTGAGGAACAAATTTCTCACTGGAAGTTGTTTCAATTTTAAAGTTCACTTGATACTTTTCTTTTTCGAACCTAAAAAAACGTGCTTACCGTCAGATCTCAATTTCCAATTAATTATCATTAAACAATTGGCAATTGTTACTTTTTTCTTAATCTTGTAGGCATCGCTAGGGTATAATGCATGCGTATACCAAACGTTAGCTCAATACTCAATTTAATACTAAATACTTCTCAAATTTTCAACCCTTATAGACAAATTACATGTCGTTGGAATCGGAAAAATATGTAAATTCCAAATACATTACTTTTAAATCGCGGATTGCAGAATTAAGAAACTTTTAATTTCAAATTTTTCCCTCGGGAAAAAATCCCAGTTTGAAGGGCTCGGTTCTGAAATTTGAACGTGGTGGAGCCTTTTATTAAGGTTTCGAAGCGGTTCAAATCAGGTAAAGGATTTTGAAAGTTCTGGGTCAGAGCAGAGTAGATCCGACCTATTGGCCTAGGATCCCCAGTAGATACAGGATCTACGTTTGGAGACCCCTGGTCTAAAGGCATTTGAAAATATCGTATTGGAAAATCATGCAAATAGTATTTGAGGAAATATAAGACTTCTTAGATTGCGTCCAGCATATTCAGTGAAGCACTCCTAGACTCCACCTAAAAATGCCTTTCAACACTCCAATATTAAATTCTCGAAGACAGTCAAAGAAGGGTTCATAGACTGTCAAGCTAGCCATTTATGCTGATAAAAAAATAAAAAATTCTTTTTTAAATTTGAATATTATTATCTTTAACTTATATATTTATTTAAACATAATATAACACACACAATTACTACTTATATTGATCGCACACTTTATACGCTCTGAGAAATCGGCGCACGCTGCGGGGATTAGAACCACCTAGACTGTTAGAAATTTCCTGAAATTTCAGTCAGTTTTCAATTACTTATGTCACTGAAATTTCATAGATTTGGTTTTGAAAATTAATTTGAGACCATGTTCATTAATTTTCAGGGACACGAAACCTAATTTTGAAGCAAAAGTGATTGAAATTTCATAAAATTGACTCTGAAACCTGTTTCAATTGCTTGTACATAAAATATTACGCCCAGTCTACGATACGATGACTTGATACAACTCTGGAAAAATAGACATGAGGAATACCTCAGAAGAGCCAAAGAAAGAATACAGATACAAAAAGAAAAGTACAAGAGAATACAAGACTCACGCATAGTACTACCTCAAGGAATATACGAATCCGGCGATTTAGTTAAATTAATTAACCACTGTAAGGACAAATTAGCACCTAGCTGGAAAGGACCAGCAGTAATACTTGAAAAATTAGACAATAATAATTATATTATTCTTTTTAAAAATGAGCGAATAAGAATCCATACAAACGAACTAATGCCCTATTACAATTAATTACAGAAATGCTGCTTATCTTCTTTTTGGGCCTCCTTCACGCGATAACAGCCAATTTAACTATAACCACGCTCTTTGGTAATCTTTATATTGAAGACATAGGAGAAGTGCATTTATATCATGATACTTGGACTCTAATAGTTGGAGTCATTCTTACAAATACCCAAGACCGACTTCACAGCATAAGGAAGACTATACAATTAGCAGGCCAAGTGTGCAACCGTGACTGCAATGAAGCCCACGAAATAAACACCATAGAACTACGGTTAAGGAGGTTACAGCAAAAGGAGGATATTCTTAGTAAACTAGTCGGGAAACCTAAAATAACTAAAAGAGGACTAGCCAACTTTGTAGGTGATATTTCAAAAACACTCTTCGGAACTTTAAGTAATAGTGACCTAGACTATATAAACGACGAATTTGACAAAATATATATGGACAATAAAAATATTGCCCCAGCTCTAACTAATCATACAAAAATATTAAAATCTTCACTTGATTCTTCCTCTTCAGACTATAAAGGGTTGGTCAATCGTTTTAACGAGGAATTAGAAACTGCACGTAAATTAACTAAAACTGTTAACAGCAACACGAAAAGTATGTTCATAAACACTAAATTAGTTGCAGGAGCTTTGTTAATAGACAAACTGCACGAGGACATGGACATAACAATAAACGCAATTAATGACGGAAAGCACGGTATCGTACACCCACAAATCTTGACACCCAGAATCTTAAGACACATTATAGACGAATTTGAGACGGAACATAGAACAAGATACCACTTTGACATTACTGAAGATAATTATCAACACATAATCGATATTAGTAATGTTCAGGTAGCTATCATTCAAGGTTTATTTACATATATAGTTAAAATACCAGTTTCACTGCAAATTTCCAATTTTTTCACCTGGCTCAGGTGCCCAAACGCCCCAGGCAGGGCGTCTGGCATTTATGGCTTTAGATAGAAGGGTCATTTCCCAGATATATTCGCACTGGACAAAGAAATTATTTGGTCTGCGCTCACCGAATCTTTCTAGAATTCCCTGGGCAAACGTACAGTAGCCTATCTATAGGCGGGATAACGGCGCTGTATAACAAAGGGAAAATCCACCCCCACTGCAAACGTAAATGTAGGAATTATTTTATACCTAATTTTGTTTTTACTCACATTGAAAATTAGGGGCTACTAATTAAAAAATGTATGAGTAGTTAAACATTCCTCATGTCTTTTTTCTTAATTTCCTAAATTTCCAACTTAATATCTCATTTCACGTAGACATTAGTTAGTCGAAAAAAAATCAGTAAGCGATATTCTTTCATGGACAGCAATGTATACGCTATTATATATTAGTTAGTATTTTCCTAATTTTTTTAACTGTATATTAGAGATACCTAATTATAGGTATTTCAGGTTGAGTGGGAAAAAACCATAAGTATATTTGGACAATATTTTTCATTTTTCAAAAGCTATTCAATCAAATAATAAAATCGATCTTTTTTGTGTGTAAAGATTTTGTTACTCAATTAGATAGCTTTTTAAAAATAAAATATTATACCCAGATACACTTATGGTGAAAAATCATATTTTTCCAAGTTATAATTATAAAAAAATTAAGTTTCCTTCCATGCAATTGGTATTAGGTATTTTCACTTCAACCACCAGCTAACTTCACTTTATTGAGTGCTGAGGGGAAAACAGTGGAGTGGACCAAATGCATGGGACAAAACTTTATTTTTTTAATATCTTCACAATGAATAGTAAATATTATCATTTGATTATTTGATGAAATAGTTCATAAAAATAAAAAATATTTTTCACATACACTTATACAGAAAGAATTAGTTTTTACGACGATATTAGTAAAATTGGGGAAAAATGGACTGGGATCATCGTACAGTGTTTTGACAAAGATAATAGGGAGTTTTTGCATATCGTTCCGTAGCATACGGTAAACGCCAAAGTCACGTGATGATGTTTTTGCGCATGCTATGCGGTTAGCGTGAGCGTCAGGGAAGAGTAAGTAAAATACTCGTGGTAATTTACTTGGTTTTCTACGGTAATTTACCTGGTATTTTACGTCATCAGTTTTCTACGGTCGTGAGACGTGGTTACAGCTGAAATTTTACCGCGATTTCGCTGGGAGCGGGTGCAATTTTTAAGATTAGCACTTGCTGCCGTTGAAATCCTGCGGTTATCATCATGACAAACTTTTAACTATATATATACAGGGTGTCCCAGACTCAAGTGTCCGAATGTATATGGCTGTATAAAAATTAAAAAAATAAATCTAAAATTCCTTTTCCAAAAATCAGTTGAAGTTTTAGTTTTTGAGTTATTAAATATTAAAGCTGGGCCAATCATGAGCACGGTATGAACAGTCGTGCGTACGTGAGCGGGAGTCCAACGAAGTGTAGTGACTGCTGTTCACCCCTTGCTCAATAACACAGCGCTCGACTCACGCTCGCGTACGCACGACCAGGGTTGCACGGTTACGCGTAACTCAAACTTTTATACGTATTTTACGTATTATACGTAAAAAATGTAATAAACGTAAAAAATGGCGGACTTGAAAGATGGGTGGCGGTAGCGGATGAAGGAAAAGAGCATAATATAACCTCACTTATTCCGGAATGCATTATGTACAAGATCAAATGAATTACTTTTTATAAAATTTAAAAAATGAGTAAATCAAAAGATTGCACCCGGGTAAAAAAGCAACATTTTCGCCATGTTCCCTCTTTAAAATAAAATGTAACTCTTCTCAAAAGGATTTTCTGGGTCTGTCACCTCTAAAAAATTGTTAATAAATTAAAAAGCTATCAAGCAAATCAGTCAGTGTCTTCGGTGTGTTAAGTAATGAGGTTATGTTTATTTTCTATATAAGTGCAGTCGCCATCTTGAAAACGTAAATTACTTGTAAAAAACTACGTAAATTACCTAAGGTATATTACGTACGCAACCCTGCGCACGACTGTTTATACCACGCTCCTGATTGGTCCAGCTTCAATATTTATTAACTCAAAAACTAAAACTTCAACTGATTTTTGGAAATGGAATTTTCGATTTATTTTTTTTTATTTTAATATAGCTAAAAATGGCTTAAAATGGCGGCACCACTGCTTTCAATGGCGGCATCTGTCTGGGTTTCCACACTGTCTCTGGACCCTCTGCAGCCAGATGTAGGCTTATAATCAGGCTCGGTCAACTCCCGTGTAAAGAAATGACGAATTTTTGTGACATAGGCGCGGGGACTGAGAGGCATTGAGGGGCACGATATTAGTTCTCTGGCCCATCGCAGATGCTTAGAAGAGAAAAGGGAAGAGAGAATGCATGGGGGAGGAGAAAACCAAAATTGAATTATTTATAAGGAAAATTAGTTTTGCCTGACTTGGAAAAGCTTGAAGAGTGATAAATTATAATACAATACAATACAGTTTTAAATTAAAAGTTTGATAAAAAAAATTGATAAAAATAATGTTTTGAACAAAAAATTTTGAAAAAACGGAATTTGTGGAGAACAAATTTTTGAACAAAGTTTTGTGAGAAAAAAATTGTAGAAAAAAAATGTCTGAAAAAAAAATTTGTTGAAAAAAAATGTTTTGCAAAAAAATTTGCGCTTGGAAACGCCTAAAATACAATGCGCATTTGTTTATATAATTTTTTCATAAAATGAACAAATATTAATGCATGGCAAATTTTTTTTAGAAAACATCATTGGCAATATAATTGCAACAAGATGAGAAGAAAAATTGACTTCGATTCGCTTAAAAACTGCAAAAATGTGCATTTATTTATATATTTGGTTTATCAAATAAAAAAATATCAACAAATGGTTAATTTTTTCACAAAACATCATTGGTAACATCATTACAACAAGAGTACAAGAAAAAAAGATTTCTTCCTGCCTATTAATGTCTGCAATGTACATTTGTTTTTAGAATTGATTATTAAATTCAGTCTTGAAATTTTATGGCCACGTATAATCCAAACAATAAAAGCAAGCAATTTTAGAGCAGGAATATACTTTGAAAATGAATATTCCTTAATGTTGATTATTCAGTTAATACAACTTGCGTATAACAATTAGCTTTACAAGCTAACAATTGTTTTCTTCTTTCGTATATCAATGTGCATTGAAGTATAAGGAAAATGCTGTCTAGGAGATAAAACATGAAATGCAAAAAAGCGACACTTTTTGCTGTTTGCATTAACATAAAAATTAAATGAACAAAAAAATAATATATCCACTTGCAAAGTTTTCTTGGAAATTAAGTCCTGAATTTTTCAACAACAACAAAACCTAAAATCGGTGTATTATTGCATTCTAAATGTCATTTTGAACCTTCTTTTTCCCTCTCATCTCACTGTGGACCGCTACATCACAGACACACATCTGGCGTAGGAGTACCGGAAACCCGACACGATCCCGAGTCGATATATCGCATTCCGAGCCAAAGTCGAGCCGAGAGAAAACCGATCACGGGTATCGAAAAGCCGATCCCGACCCGAGATCAAGACGGTGTCATTTCCACTCTAGCATACCGTCGCCACATTTTGAGCCAAGACATTCCCGATGATAGCTGCAGAGTGTGTCATGCACACCCTAAGCAAATAGGACACATATTATATGGTCGTGCAATTCATGCAAGAACCACTTCATGCAAAGGCACAATGCGGCACTAGAAGTGCTTTATCATTATTAACTCTGTCACTCTTACGGCATCAGCCCAAATACCGCTCCGCTAAGTGCTCCTAGGGGAATAGAGTCAATTGTCGAAAATGCGAAGTGCCGCATTCACTGGAACTTCATTATCAAAATTTTGTTTCTGTTTGTTCTGTTTCTTTTCTGTTTGTTTGTTGTTTGTTTTGTTTCTGTTTCTGTTGCGCACTCAAGGCCTGACATAGTTCTTCTTGACTTCGCGAAATGAACCATGTTTGTTATCGAATTTTCGGCACCAGCTGACAAAAACGTAATAGCCAAGGAGAAGGAAAAGGAAGAGAGGTATAAAGACATTGTAAGGGAGTTACGATGGTTACACCCGGAATATTCTGTTAAGCTAATCGTCTGAATTATCAGCGCTCTTGTAGGTGCCAAGGTTTCACTGGATAATAGTCTCAAAAGCATCCCTGTGTGTCAACAAAATGCTGAAACACTTGTGGGGAAAGTACAGAAGGCGATCGTCCTTCGGTTGCTCTATTTTTCTTAGGGTGCACAAAACTTTTGACGGAGTATCGCCTGGAGTTTGGCGCAGACTGTAACCATCTATTTTACGGTAGTGAGACGTGGTTACAGCTAAAAATTTACCGCGATTTCGCTGGGAGCAAGTGCAATTTTGCAGATTAGCCCCTGCTTCCAGCTAAATCTGCGGTTGTCCTTATGACAAACTTGAACTATCTATATAATTAAAAATAAGGTTGACAACGACCGCCGGGTCCCACTGGGAGCAACTGCCATCTAAAAACGACACCGGCTCCCAGTAGGACCGCGGTAAATCCCACTCATGGCCACGTCTCACAACCGTGAGATAGGTGGTCACAGGACACGACGAAATCGCAACGACAGGCCGGCGACTTAAGGATGACAGCTTTCTGCATCAATCTCGCAAGTGCCGTGTCATATTTTTGGTACGCGGGTATAACTTTGAGGTTACGAACCAGTGATAGTTTCGCACCTCCGAGAGCACCTATCACAAGAACAATTACTTGTACCGAATATTTTGGTTGGTGATCTCTTATCGGTAGATTTGCCTTTGTCCAGAAAACTTTCACTTCATCCACGACAAGATGAGCACTCAGTCGTGTAAGGTTTCACTTGCTTATATGAACCTCACGTGGGAAAACGTTAGTGACATTGATTTATTTTCTTTGATGGTACTGGCATGGCTAGATAGGAATGTTAGTAGTGATGTTTATTTTCTATAAAGTCCAAAATTTGGGTCCTAATTCCCAATCTTGAAATATTAAAAATTATATTTCAATATATGAACATGAAATCCAAGAAATTTGCAATGGAGGTAAATATAAGTGAGTGATGAAAATAAGGAGGATTTCGAAGGGAATAAACGTCACTAACATTCCTATCTGGTTCAATTCGCATGGAAACCAATGTTATTGAAGTTTTACCGCCTTAGGTTCATAAGCAAGTGACTTATTACACATACTTTATGAGGATTAATTAAGAAAAATTATATTTTCAAAAAAAAAACACTGTTTTGTATTCAAAACAAAACTTTTTTTAAATTCCAAGGGACAAAAAATTATACCAAGTTTCAGGACCTCTTAATCATATAAGTCTAATTTGGACATTTTTCGTTGTAGGAGAGAGTGGGACACAGTGGGATACTTTTGTTAAATTGATTTTTCATATTTTTTCTATCCACTGCATTTTTAAATTTGATATATAATTCTGCAATTCTAAGTGTTGCTTACATCAGTTTGGCAATCTTAAACAAGGAAGAGAGATAGGGGGGGGGGGGTTATGTATTAAAAAATTTTAAGCCTAAAAAAATAATGTGGTAACATTTGCAAGATTTCAGAGGGCTTTGCGATTGAGTGAGTCAAAAACAATCATAAGCAATTAGTACTTTGTAGCTTCGTAATAATCTTTTTAATAATATTGATTCAAATATTTTGGGATGAAGAACATATAATTCGAAAGCTTTTGTTAGAATTTATGAAATAAAATCAGCTCCATAAATGTTATAATGGACTGTAAGGAACATTGAAATCATCTTTCGCATAATAGATCAAGCTGCTGAAAAGATTCAATTTACTTACTTGGAACACTGAAATAAAGCATCATGAATGATGAAGTAAATTCAGCGATATTAAAATGTAGAAAAACAGTCCTTGTTGAAGGAGCAAACTTTTGCTTTTCTCAAATCATCAGGGCTTAATTCAGGTACAGAGGGTTTAATTTTCGCAAGCCAGGCCTTCTTTGACAAGCTGCGCGCAGAGAACGAAATTTCGTCGTTTCAGAAATTCGTTCTCTCGTGGAACAGAGTATAGAGTGGTTATTTGCTACATAATTTGATTCTAAAATGAACAAATAATATCGGGAGATATATTTTTATGATCAAGTATTACCTTGCAGATAAAAGTAAATAATTTTAATGCCGAAATATCCTTTACGTATAAGCAATATATAATGTTCAGTGTTTGTTAATAGAATTTGTTCATAACAATTATCATAGCAAGTCAACAAGTTTTTCATTTCATGCGCCCCTAGGTATTAAATCCAAGTCGCGTTGAACATGGACAAATTTTCCAAGAACAAAAAAAAATATGCAGATTCTACGAGGGGCTATTCACTGAGTGAAAATGAGTACAAGAATTCCTGGATTTCGAAGAATACGCGATCTTGAATCTGAGTTGAGATGAGTGAAGCGAAACAAGTCACAGTTGGCGAGAATCGGAGAGAACTGGAAAGAATACGGATGAATTTAAAGAATACAAGAAGATCGGGTAGAGTACGAAATGAGTTTTCTATTCTGGCTCTGAACTTCTTTCTTTCTTTCTTTAATAGATGTTTTCTCATAATTGGTCAGTTGTATATATCAAAAAATGTCATAGAAAAAATGCTCCTCTGGGAGTAGTCCAACTTTTGATAGAAACTTTTTGCTGTGGAATCCAAATTAAAAAAAAATAAGCACAGTTTAATTTGTCTTATTTTTCTACGTAATTGTTTATTTTTTATGCCAACAATCGACATAACCAAGGAATGAGACAGCAATTTTCTCTTCGTAAATGGTTTTCTAACCGATGCTATGTTCGAAGTTTGAAAAAAATCCGAAATTGTAAGAGGACTATTGCATTATTTAAAAAAAAAATATGCCTGCTGCGCGGGCACATTCTCATTACCCGCTACGCGCGCGGCTCGCTTCGATCGCATGTTTGAGCGCGCCTAGGGCGCGCGACTGTTGGTTCTCGCGCTTCTTGCTCGAGAGTATATTTATCTCACGCTTCGCGCTCGATAATGTATTTATCTCGCGCTACGCGCTCGGTCTTTGGATTCTACACACATTTGTGGACAGACTCTTTAAAATTAAAGTTCAAAGCGTTAAAAACTGTAATTTGATGATTGCGAATTCTCTTTTGTTAAAGCTCCTTCGGCTTTAACGAACATATTCTTATCACGTATCTACATCCTTCCCATACATGCTCCCATGTTTCCTCCTCCCATTCACATATTCTGCACTTTCTGTTCTCTTCCTTTTCCAAACACATCCCCTCCCTCACTTGTTTCCTAATCTAAATCTTGCTATTCTGGTCCATCTCTCTCCCCCTCACTTTTATAAATACATTAGTACTCCTTCCTATTTCATCATCTTATACCATTTATTATATTTTGATTGTTCAATCATTCCTCATCTTTAATTAATTTTCTTTCCCTGTCTCTTCCCTCGAATTCTTGATAGCTCACTCCATTTCCTTTTTCTATATCTCTAGCACTTGACGTCAGCTGTAATTTTGCTCTCCAATAATGGATGTCACATATCTGTAAGCTTTTATAGAAAGGATTGTAGATTTTACTTTTAAACGACAGTCAGAGTCAAACTAAGGTTTGTCACGGTAAAATTGCTCAGTAACATTTTTTCTCACTGACCACATATCTGATTTTTTGGCGCTGTCGATAATAGCCTCGCTAAGGTTTGAATTAAGATGATCTATGTCTAATTTCTCAAAGTTAACCTCTAGTTTGTGAGAAAAGTATCATTCGTTCGAAAAGATCTCTTGCTTGTCGCCTATCCATCTCAGAAACATTAAGCTTTTATTTTTTTTTTACATTCAGCGTACTTGACTGACCGGCTGAGTTTGGACAGCAACAAAAGGAGACTAAGTCCGCGAAATGATCCGACGTATGTGTGGATTGATCCACCTTTAAGTCGTCAAGTATACATAATTCCTCAGCTTTAGGTGCTAAGAAAAATAATAATACTATTAGTATCATCATCATTTTTCATTATGTGAGAAGTTGTAGGCTTCGGCAGCTATGATCATGGTTCCTTAAGGGGCCTTATCAGCATTATAAAATGGATTGGCAGTTTCCGGCCGCACGGTTGAATATTTTGGTCTGCTTTTTTGCATACCTCATTCACATATGGGTCTCTTTTGTTACTAAGTCTCGCTTTTTTGAAAAAATGTTTGTATTTGAAGTTAGAAACAAAAAGAAAAGGACAATAGAAAAAAAATACAGTGAATCTCAGTACTAGCTCAGTATGTATTTTCGAGATCTAGCAAATCGAACTTCCTCAGATTTAGGAGGCAGACTCCTCAGAGCGCGAGTGGAGACTCGGGAGCGTGTCGAATTACCCGAAACGAATAACCCTTTCATTGTTATGAGATGCAGGCGTAAAAAGGACATTTATAATAGGAGAAAATCCTCTTCACTTGATTGTATTAAAAAGGCATCATTACTCTTATCTTACCAAGCGTTTCAGTTGTTCACGCAAAAGGATTTTGTACAGCTGGAAAAAAAGAGATGGATAAAATTATAATTATATATGCACTACGAATGGAGACAATGAAGTATAAATTAAGGTTGTATAAGAAATGTAGCGGAAAAATGCTGAAGGAAATTAATAAAGTTTATTGTACTGGACAAAATAATGCAATATTTTCCCATAAAAATCATATGCAACTTAAAAATTTACAACGGAACATTAGAAAATTATTTTAAAAATTCTTATTCATGAATTGCACAATATTATTGGCATAATATTATTATTAATAATTATTTAACTTACGCAAATGCTACGCGAGATTAATTCCTCTTGCTCTTTTTAATTAATATGAAGTGTGAACACTCATGTAGGATCTATATAATGATTTTTATATTATAATTTACAATTATTTTGTAATTATAAAATCAATTAGTGATTTTAAAAATTTCACGCCAAAAAAGCCATAAAAAATTACAGCTCCGCCGACTTCTAGTAGACACCGATGCTTCCATTCAACTAACCGTCTTGATCATCGGCGCTCTAGGGGGTGCCAAATTTTCACTGGTTAATAGCTTGAAAAGCATCTCTGCGTGACAAC
Source organism: Andricus grossulariae (assembly GCA_011634705.1). Taxonomy (NCBI): domain Eukaryota; kingdom Metazoa; phylum Arthropoda; class Insecta; order Hymenoptera; family Cynipidae; genus Andricus; species Andricus grossulariae. Next base: position 201,191,029 of record JAABKJ010075445.1, on the reverse strand, counting down.
AAAATGCTGAAACACTTGCGGGGAAAATGCAGAAGGCAGTCGTGCTTGGGTCGCTCCGTGTCCTCAGGGTGCAGGTGCACAAGACTTTTGCCGGATCATCGTATTGAGTTCATTGCAGACTGTAACCACCAGCTCACGGTCATGAGACGTGATTACAGCTGAAATTTTACCACGATTTCGCTGGGAGTGAGAGCAATTTTTCAGATTAGCACGTGCTCCCAGAGAAATCCTGCGGTTTTTCTTATGACAAATTTCTAACTATATATAATACCAAACTAAAGGTTAGTAACCACCGCAAGGTCCCACTGGGAGCAACTGCCATCTAAAAAATGACATCGGCTCCCAGTAGGACCGCGGTAAATCACATTCATGGCCACGTCTCACAACCATGAGATGGGTGGGCACAGGACACGACGAAATCACAACGACAGGCCGGCGAAACCCTCGCGTGTTTTGAGGACACGAAGCGACCCAAGGATGACAGCTTTCTGCATCCATCTCGCAAGTGCCGTGGCATATTAGATATTGCAAATATTTTCATTAAAAACATGTAAAAAATCTAAAGTTCTCAGACTTTCACATAACTACAAAAATAAATATTCTGTTGAGTTCGTCAGTGTAATTCGCAGTAGACTCGGTCAGCTCCGAATCCAAAAAGTTATTTTCTTGGCTCAGAAAAAAATCTCAATAATGTCGATTTTTGGATAGATATTGCAAATATTTTCATTAAAAACATTTAAAAAATCTAAAGTTCTCAGACTTTCACATAACTACAAAAATAAATATTCTGTTGAGTTCGTCAGTGTAACTCGCAGTAGACTCGGTCAGCTCCGCATCCCAAAAGTTATTCTTCTTGGTCCAGAAAAAAATCTTATTAATGTGGATTTTTGGATAGATATTGCAAATAGTTTCAGCAAAAAATGTAAAAAATCTAAAGGTCTCGGACTTTTGTATAACTGGAAGAATAACATTTCTCTTCAGATCGTCTGTGTAATTCGCAGTAGACTCGGTCAGCAACGAATCCCAAAAGTTATGCTTCTCGGTTTAGAAAAAAATCTCAATAATGTCGATTTTTGTATAGATATTGCAAATAGACTCTTCAAAAACATGTAAAACATCTAATGTTATCAGACTTTTATATAACTGGAAGAGTAAGAATTCTGTTGAGTTCATCAGTGTAATTCATAGTAGACTCGTTCAGCTCCGAATCCCAAAAGTTATTTTCTTGGTTCAGCAAAAAATCTTGATAATGTCGGTTTTTGAATAGATATTGCAAATAGTATAATTGAAAACATGCAAAATATCTAAATCGCTCAGACATTTATATAACTGGAAAAATAAATAGTCTGTTGAGTTCGTCAGTGTAATTCAGAGTAGACACGGTCAGCTCCGAATCCCAAAAGTTATTCTTCTTGGTTCAGAAAAAAAATCTGAATAATGTCGATTTTTGTATAGGTATTGCAAATAGTCTCATTAACAACATGTAAAAAATCCAATGTTCTCAGACATTTATATAACTGAAAAAACAAATCTGTTGAGTTCGTCAGTGTATTTTATAGTAGAATCGGTCAGCTCCAAATCCCGAAAGTTATTTTTCTTGGTTCAAAAAAAAAATCTCAATAATGTCGGTCTTTGTACAGATGTGGCAAATAGTCTCATCAACAACATGTAAAAAATCTGAAGTTCTCAGACTTTTATATACTGGAAAAATAAATATTCTGTTGAGATCGCCAAAACTCATAAGGTCAATCGTGAAAAGTAGTGAAGTTAGAAAAATAAGTAGCAAATAACAATACAAGGTAAAATCACAGAAGTAAAACATTAAACATTATGTAAAGAAATCAAAATTAAAAATTCCTACATTCACATAAAAATACACAAACACGCAATAAATAAAACAGAGAATAATTTTAATAAATGTGCAGACAAGCAGAGAACCGGACGAAAAATGGACGGACACCGACTAATTGAATTAACTGACCAAGGAGTGGAAGCTAACGAGAGAATCATAAAAGGAAATTCTTTATACGCCAAAACTAAAACTGTCACCAATCTAATATCGGAAACAATTCAACACCACACATACAGATCTACGACCTTAAAAATATCCACCAATAATAAACTTATCCAAACACCAAGATTCGGACTCGGCAAACGTCCAGGAACAGTATATGTTAGAAAAACAAAAAACCCAATTTAACTGCAACACAGGAAAATAAAGAACTCGCAAAACAAGACATCACAACTCAGGACAAGCCAACAGAAGAAGACGAAAAAGACGAAGAAACATACGGACGAACAATTGGAGGAATCTATTACTCTACAATCATAGGAGGAAAAACATATCAATTAGAAGATGAATATGAAAAATAATAGAAAATATAACTAAAAGTTAAATAAACCACACACAAAATAAAAACAAATCCGCTTAAAATTCTTTTAAACACATTTGTTTGGGGGCCATTGGTACCCGCGCTTATGAGAAATTTTTTTTTCGATTTAACATATAACAGAGTTACTCTGCATTCTCACAACATCAAAATTAATCCTCTGAAATTCAAATACACAATAGTTCACACGCAAAGGGAAATAAGAAAATGTTTTGAAAAATAAAAAAAATTTCCTAATTTGGGGGAGCATTGAGACGGTTCAAACCATCACCGCGCCGGCCAATATAAGAACACACTTATAGAGAGCAAATATAAGTCAGCTGATTTGCTGAAAATCAATAAATTCGCATCATCAGCTGTGAACAAGGAAAAGAAACGTGACAGCGATAAGAAAAATAGAGATAAGAACACGAAATATAAGTTCAGAGATATAGGTCAGTAAGGCAAGCGGAAAATCGATGAATGCGCGCGCAACCAGACCCCAAGAGTAGGGAGACCAGCGGGACCGACGATACATGGTACCACTCGATCGAAACCGCGCGATCGAGACCTAAATCCCTTTATAAGAGCTTCTAATTTTTCGAGCATAGTCCCTTCATTCCTATCTCTCTCCGGTGTTCTTTTTTTGGTTTTTATTTAATTGCAATTTCACAAGAATTTTTGAATTTAAAATTCAATTAATTCGAGGCCCTATTCTGAGGCCCAGGTGTTTAATTCAATTTCTCTTTATTCAAAAATATCTTATATTAAATTGATTAAGATTCACAATTTGAATTTCAAAAGAATTTTTGTATTTAAAGTTCAATTAATTCGAGGCCCTATTCTGAGGCCCAGGTTTTTAATTCAATTTCTCTTCATTCAAAAATATATTATATCACATTGAATAAGATTTAGAGTTTCAATTTCAAAAGGATTCTTGAATTTAAAATTGAATTATTTCGAGGCCCTATACTGAGGCCCAGGTTTTGAATTCAATTTCTCCACATTTGAAAATGTCTCAAAATAAATTGATTAAGATTCAAAATTTCAATTTCAAAATAATTTTTGAGTTTAAAATTGAATTAATTTGAGGCCCTATTCTGAGGCCCAGGTTTTTAATTCAATTTCTCTTCATTCAAAAATATCTTAAATAAAATTGATTAAGATTCACAATTTGAATGTCGAAAGAATTTTTGAATTTAAAATTGAATTAATTGCAGGCCCTATTCTGAGGCTCAGGTTCTTGATTCAATTTTCTTTATTTAAAAATATCTTAAATTGAATAGTTTAAGATTTACAGTTTCAATTTCATAAGGATTCTTGAATTTAAAATTGCATTAATTCGAAGCCATATTCTGAGGCTCAGGTTTTTGATTCATTTTCCTTTATTTGAAAATATCCTAAATGGAATTGATTACGAATTATAATTTCAATTTCAAAAGAATTTTTGAATTAAAAATTGAATTAATTCAAGGCCCTATTCTGAGGCTCAGGTTTTTGATTCGATTTTCTTTATTTAAAAATATCTTAAATTAAATAGTTTAAGATGCGCAATTTCAATTTCAAATGAATTTTTGAATTTAAAAATGAATTAATTCGAGGCCCTATTCTGAGGCTCAGGTTTTTGATTCGATTTCCTTTATTTAAAAATATCCTAAATAAAATTGATTAGGATTTACAATTTCAATATCAAAATAATTTTTGAGTTCGTTTATTTTGTTTATACTCTCTCCCTTTTACGGGTTTGAGAGTCTTTACATAACAATTACATATATTCATACAGAATAAAACTTTTTTATGCATATTAGAAACGAAATATTATTACTTTGAGTAAATATTTCTTACCTTCTAACTGAAACCGGCACTTTGTTACAACAAAATCCACACTGCTAGTTAAGATTCTCGGAGAAAAACCAACCAAAAACTTGTGCGCCAAGTTACCTGACGATTTTAGTCATGAATGCGTCATATTGGTCGCATGTGAATAGTATTTAATAAAGATATTTTACATAAAAAGTTTATTAATTTTACTCAAAATGTTAAACTTTAAAGCATTCAAGAAACGCGAGACAGTATATTTCCAAACAAATTTATAAGTTTACACGAAACTTCTGTACATTTTTACTTGTTTTTAGCTACTCTGACAATACAAGCGAAGGGACAAAAACTAACTTTTCGTCATAAAAATCAGGCAATTAATTTAATCATCCCAATTTTTAGATAATGTAACGTTGAAAACCTATATACATGTAATGAAACTACCTCCTCAAGCAGAAAAAGCGTTAATATTCGAAAACTCGAACGCGCCACATTAGCCGCCGCTCCCCTAAATTATATCGACTGACGAATTTTATCATTAAAATTTAAAAACAATCTGTCTAATGGTTTTTTAATTCATCAATTTTTGCAAAAATGTTATATTTTAATTTGTTCATCGGCACTATTTTTGAAATATGCGCAAATTAACGATACAGAATTAAAACTCGCAGAAGTAAAAAATCCTACTAAAGAATATTTGTATATTTTCTTCTAGACATTAAAAAAACGCAATAATATTTTCATGAGTGACAATTCTTCTCTAAAAAACAGATGCGTCAGGAAAATCTCGAAAGCATTGTTGTCTGGTTACTGGTCAGATAATTTTGTGAAGAAACGAGAAAAAATCTGCCTCGCCCCGGATTCAAACCAGAAACGCAACTATTCACGAGTGGAGTGTTTAACGAATTTCGCCACCGAGTATTGATATTATTTTGTAGGCAGTAAAGCGAGTGTAAGAGTAAATGGGAGACTGAGTGACTGTTTCGATTTTGTGCAAGGCGTTAAACAAGGATGCGTTATGTCTTGATGGCTATTTATTATATTTATGGATAAGTGTCTAAGAATGGCCCTCTTTGACGAAGAAGGTGTAGATCTGGAAACAGTAAAAGTGCGTGGATTGGCTTTCGCAGATGACAAGATTGTTATGGCAGAATCAATCGAGGACTTGCAAAGTTATATAGACAAAATGTGAGCGATTTTTGATCAATTTATCCGTGGGCTGGTTTTCGTAAAAGAAAGTTTACTTTCTGACAAAATACTTCAGGAATAATGCGAAAATGGCACTTTTGTTTATTGAATGTTGAACATTATACCCATTTTAAGGCGGGCTTCTCTTCAAAATAAATTATGTTAAAAACTGCATATTTTTTATATACAAAATGTGAGCGATTTTTGATCAATTTATCCGTGGGCTGGTTTTCGTGAAAGAAATTTTACTTTCTGCCGAAATACTCAAAGAGTAATTCAAAAATGGCACTTTTGTTTATTGAGTGTTAGACACTATACATATTTTTAGAGCAGAATTCTCTTTAGAATAATTTATGTTAAAAACCACACATTTTATGTGGACAAAATGTGAGCGATTTTTTATCATTTTATACGTGGGCTGGTTTTCGTCAAAGAAAGTTTTCTTTCTGCCAATATGCTCAAAGAATAATGCACAAATGGCACTTTTGTTTATTGAGTTTTAGACATTACACCCATTTTTAGGGCAGAATTCTCTTTAAAATATATTATGTTAAAAACTACACATATTATATGGACAAAATGTGAGCGATTTTTTATCAATTTATCCGTGGGCTGGTTTTCGTAAAAGAAATTTTACTTTCTGCCAAAATACTCAAAGAATAATGCGAAAATTGCAATTTTGTTTATTGAATGTTAAACATTATACCCAGTTTGAGGCGGACTTCTCTTCAAAATAAATTATGTTAAAAACTACACATTTTGTATGGACAAAACGTGAGCGATTTTTGATCAATTTATCTGTGGGCTGGTTTTCGTGAAAGAAATTTTACTTTCTGCCAAAATACTCAAAGAATAATGCAAAAATGGCACTTTTGTTTATTGAGTTTTAGACATTATACCCATTTTTAGAGCAGAATTCTCTTTAAAATAATTTATGTTAAAAACTACACATTTTATATGGACAAAATGTGAGCGATTTTTTATCATTTTATACGTGGGCTGGTTTTCGTCAAAGAAAGTTTACTTTCTGCCAATATGCTCAAAGAATAATGTAATTATGACACTTTCGTTTCTAGAATGTTAAACATTATACCCAATTTTAAGGCGGACTTCCCTCCAAAATAAATTATGTTAAAAACTACACATTTTATATGGACAAAATGTGAGCGATTTTTTATCAATTTATCCGTGGGCTCTATTGAGTTAAAAATTCAGTTTCTTGGTTCAAGATTTATTATTTTAGTTAAAAATTAATTTCTTAGCTTCCAAATTGAACTATTTTATTGAAAATTCTTTTTTTTTTAAATAGAAAATGTTTTGGTTTGACACTTGTCTTTTATTTTGCATCTTTTATCATTTAACTATTTTGTTGAAGAATTTTCTTTTTTCGTAGAAAATTCATCTTTTGAGTTGAAAATTCAACTATTGGGTCAATAATTTAGTTTTTTGTTTGATGATTTATTATTTTAGTTAAAAATTAATTTCTTAGCTTCCGAATTGAACTATTTTATTGAAAATTCGTTTTTTTTTTATTGAAAATGTTTGGTTCGACATTTATCTTCTGCAGTTGAAAATTCAGCTATTTGGTTGTAAATTTCTGTATTTTGTTGTAACTTTGTCTTTTGCGGTAGAATATTAACCTCGCTGGTGACTAGTTCATCTTTTTGGTTGAATATTCATTTCTTTGGTTGAGAATTTAACGATTAGATTGAAAATTCTTTTAAAAATTCAAATGCTTCGTAGAAAATTCATGTATCTTGTTAAAAGTTAATCTTATTCGGTAGAAAAATAATTTTTTTTTGGTTGAAACATCATTTCTTTGATTGAAAATTGTTTTGTTTTTTTTTTAATTGAAACTTAATTTTTTAAACTGAAAATTTAATAATTACATTTTTTGTTGAAAATTTATCGTTTCTGACAGACCTTTAATCTTCTTGGT
>JAABKJ010075445.1:200988878-201180054 GCA_011634705.1 Andricus grossulariae | reverse complement strand
ATTTTAAACCAAGCTAATGATTTTTTAAATAAAATGGTAAATTTTCGATTAAAAAAATGAATTTTTAATCAAATAATTTAATTTTCAAAAAATAAGTTGAATTCTTAAAGAGGGAAATTAATTTTCTGTCAAAAAATTCAACTTTTCAACAACAACAAAACAAGAATTTTTGAACAACAAAAAAAAACGACTTTTCAACAAAATATTTAAATATTCAAACACAGAAATGTATTTTCTACTAAAATGATGAATCTTCAATCAAAAAGAAATTTTATTTTAGTAGTTCAACTGAATTGGAATAACAATTTTCATAATTTTAAATAACAATTTCTATAAACAAATATCTCAATCTGCCATTTTTCCGTAGAAAAATATTACTATTTTTGTAACTATTATTGAAATTCCCTTATATTTAATATTTTAATCAAATTCCCTAAAGCTATTTGGTTGAAAATTCGTTTTCTTCAGTTGAAAATTTAACTGTTTGGTTACAAATTTAACTATTTCGTTAAAAATTAATTTTATTTGATTGAAAATTAAATCTTTGACATAAAATTTAACTATTCTCTTTCAAATTTAACGTTTCCGTATTTAGTCGAAAATTTAGGCATTTTTGTTGAAAATTTGTCTTTTTTGTTAAAAAATTAATCTTTTTGGTAGAAAATTCAGCTATTCAGTTAAAAATTCATTTTATTGTTGACGGTTCGTCATTTTATTTAAAAAATAATTTCGTTGACTTAAATTTTAACTATTTCATTTTTTGCGGAAAATCCATCTGCCTCATGGAAACTCAATTTTTTTGGTTGAAAATTCATCTGCTTTGTTGCAAATTTAACGATTAATTTGAAAATTGATTTCATTTATTTAAAAATGCATTATTTTTCTTTTTTCTATTTTTGATTAAAAATTAATTTCTCCAATTGATTTTTTTTTAAGAATGATTTTTCTAGCTGAAAATTAGACAATTCTATTTTTGGTTGAAAATTCATCTTTCTTAGTTTGAAATTCATATATTTTGTTGAAAATTCAACTATTTGGTAAGGAATTAATTTTTTTGGTTACATATTCATCATTTCAGTTAAACATTGATTTCTATGAATCAAAATTCAACTATTTCATTTTTTGTAGAAAATTCTTCTCCTTAATAAAAATTAAGTCTTCTTGGTTGAGAATTCATCAGTTTGCTTCAGAAAATTTAACTATTTCATTAAAAATTGATTTTATTTGGTTTAAAATTAATTTTTTTAGTTTTGGTTGAAATTGAATTTCCTTGTTTGAATATTCTATTGTTTTTCTTGCTCAAAATTGTACTTTTATAACTGAAAATTAAACTATTCTATTTTTGGTTGAAAATGTATTATTTTTATTCGAACATCCATGTACTTTGTTACAAATTTGTCTTTTTTGGTAGAAAATTCATCTTTTGGGTTGAAAGTTTAACTATTTGGTTAAAAATTCATTTTCTTGTTATTGAATATTAATTATTTCAGTTCAAAATTGATTTGTTTGGTTGAAAATTCAACTATTTTGTTAAAAATTCGTATCTTTTGGCCTAATTCAACCCTTTCGGATCAAAAATTAAAATATTTTAGATAGAAATATCAACTATTACACTTTTCGTTGACGGTGCCGAAAAAATACTCGCTTCTCTTCCGTCTGCACCTAATTTTGTAGAAAAAAATTGAATTTACGAAGTTTTTGAGAACCAGTAACTTCAGCATTTCATAATTTTTATGAAACACTGGTCAATAAAGAATGAGCTAGAGGTGAAGCGAGTAATGCAACGCGCATAAGATATACCAATCGGTAGAAAGAAAAATGTAATTAGGAATGTGAGAGCAAAATATCTAATATGTAGATTAATATCAATGTCGTGTTCATATAACAAAATTGAATCGATATAAAAGGAAATGCTTGATTTGTAAGACTTCCAAAAAAGTTTACGTGAGTCAAATTAATTTACCTGGCTGGTAATGCAGCGTGCACTATTCATTTTATATGTTTGCAAATTAAAAATAATTGTTTGAGAATCGAAAGTACAATTTTAGTGAAATAATATATTTATATTTATTTGCTGTTTGGAAAAATTTTCGACATTTTTTGCGCTAGAAGTTTCATCTTAACAGTCAAATTGTCAATATAAATTTTTCAGGGTAGCCTCTAAAAACAAAAACAAGCTTTTTCCCATTTCCTGATTACCAAAAATTCTTCAACGACATAATAATTCAAAGCATTAGAAAGTTTTGAGTTTCAAAAATAAGTAAAAAACCTTCAAATATCGTTACTTAAGAACAACCATAAAATTCTGTAAAAAATTTGTAGCGATTGTAGTTATAAAAAAATTTACATTTAAAATTTGAAACAGTACATAAGTAGAGAATATTTTCCACAAAGAAATAAGCCATCAGTTATTAAAATTCGGCGACAGTAGAAATGAATTTAATTTCAAGAAATTAGTCAAATAAATTTTTCTCGTACATTTTCAAAGTTATTTCATTGAAAATAATGTTTTTTTATTTAAAATGGCATCATCTGGATTAAAATCATAGAATTGACTGAATGCAAAATATTTGAATCGGAGAATTTAAGAATACCGATTCAAGGGAATAATCGTCTATCGGTTTGCGAAATTTATTATTGGTCTCATAAATTTAATCATTTCAATCAGTCACCATATGTGACGTGGAACGAAAAAACCAGCCTTAGGACCAAAAAATCAATTTTCCTATATATTTTTTATTCTGAATAACGAAGATTTCCCCTATCAAATAAAAACATCCCCACTGATCAATATTAGTTGAATCGAGTTAAAGCTCAACATTTCAATTCAGAATTAGCCAGAAAATACGAATAGATATATTCTGCCAATACTGAACAAAAAAATGCAGTCAGTATTACGATAGAACCTGATGATGAGCTTGATCAAGTATTCGGCTTAATTGGCCTTCGAAATTAGATTATTTATTATTAATCTTATATAGTAGCTAGATATTTTATTTAAGTTAGTATTAAACAGCAAATTTAATATTATAAAAATGTACCAAATATTTTACTGGGCTGATTGTTCTGTAAAAACAGATGAGTACATAATTAAACAAATTTTATTTCTTTTAATTGTTTCAATTCGTTTACAAAAATTCGTGTCCTATTTATATTTCCCAAGAACTTTTAAAACATAATAATTTTAATAGAATTGTAGATTTCACGATACGGAATAGGAATAAATCTATTATTATTAGTTTTTACTTCTGTATTCATTACTATAATATAAATTCAAATTTTGCGACCTTGCAAGTCAAATCTAGGGAAAATTTAGTAACTTTTAGGAAGTTTTCAAATTATTATAGAAATGATTATAATATATTATAATTAAAAAGAAATTATTATATAGTTCTCTTGTTGACGTATTAAATCAATTTTATTTAATAAAATCATTATTGATCATTTTCACTTATTTTATTAACACTATTGAAGGCAAGCAGTACCAAATATTATTTACTAAAATTGCCTAACTATTACTGCTTCGGCTTAAATTTACGATTTTAAAAATCGCACGCTGTTGACAGCCTGAATTTTGAACAACTACAGTAGAAAAAATTTGTGGGTAGGGATGAGTGAAAAGTAAAAAATAAAATGTTATTGGATGATATCTTGTGTTCAGTTTTTGGATTTAAAAATTGAAAAGATATTTTCTACTAGTTGAGAAATTATAGAGAAATTTGCATGTGTTCATATTTTAGTCAACAATAATAAAAAATTATAAACTAAAAAAAAAGTTCTTTGCTCAATTTAGAATTTTTTGAAAATATATTCTTTAGATTGAGTGACATGCATATATTTTGGAAAAAGGTAAATAGGTCGAACCTGCAATTTCTTCAGCTTGATCCAAGAAAACATGTTATTATTTTGCTTTCACGGATATTTCTTTTTGTGAATTGGGAATATTTCATTTTCTTCGTGATTTTGAAATGTTTCCAACACCACGAATAAATTTCTGGTTTCAATGTAAGCAAAATAATAACATGTTTCTTTGCTTTAGACTGAAGAAATTTAGGGTTCGACATATTTAACTAGGTGACAAATGGTTCGTGAAATGTGAAAGGGGTAGTTGTTAAGGGTTATTCAATGTTACTGTGGAGAGTAGGATATAAAAAAAAATTCGGAAAGTGTTTGTGATAAATACTCTTAAATGACACGTTTGTGGATTTTTTAGCTGAAGGCAGTCGAGCAGGGTTGGGTAAATGTTTCAGAGTTGTTTTATTTTGGTTTTTTCATTATTACTGTGGGTTGTAAGTACAGTTTCGAGATTCGCAAAGGTGAATAGTTTGATTTTTTTTATTTGGAAACTTTCGGCAGTGTTTTGTGAACCGCAGAAAATCATTGACTTTTGATTTATATTTGTTTTGGGTTTGTTGAATATCTATATTTTTTATTAGGGATAGGTGTTACTGTTATGAGTAGTTTTAGAACAATTAATATTTTTTATTTTCATTAAGCTCGAAACTAGCTTGGAGCTAGGGTATGTTTTCTCGTACTTATTCCATATCTTTTTCTTTGGGGTATTTTTCAGAATGTTTCGGTTGATGCTTCAAAATAATTTTTAAGTGTTTCAGGGAACCAAAAATAGACCGAAATTCGGATATTCTTACATCAAGGCTAAGTGCGTGAGGTACTTTGAGCATAATTTTTGGGAGACAAGGGTTATTTTTTGGAAATTAACTTTTGCTGTTTTAAAAAGCCAAAGAAGCCCAAAATTCTGGCGCTGTCGATTTTTTGAATTCTTCAAATTCTATGTAGTATAATTGCTAGCTACCAGCACCTCCACCCAAAAATTCCGGTTTTTCGTGAAAAGTCATAGAGCCCGAAAATCGGCGTCGATGCCCAAAAAAGCCCCGAAAAAACCAAAATTATAGCGTTAGGAAAATATTCAAATTCTGTGGTGGTGGTGCTAGCGGCAGGGACCTAGAAGAAACCTGGAATTGTCAGAGAATTTTCTCCTGGATTAGTGCAGACACCCTGGAAAAGCGACTTCAATCCCAGGCCTTTTAATACTATCGAACCGGAACTATCCCTGTTTGATTGTTTGAACAAGCAGCATTAAAAAATTTTGACCCATAATGTCTTCATATTTTTTATACTTTTATTATTGCCATTTCTTGCCTCATTCAACAGTTTAGTCATATCCAATTTCAATAAATGTATTTTCAATGATAAAAGTTGTCAACAACAATGGGTTTCATGTCCCAGATAAATCTTAAAAATCACACAGAACCTCCATGTTCCAGAGGAGACACTGGTTGACATATGTGAAAGAAGGTTTTTTTTTCAATTTGAATTAAATTCAATTTTTCGCAAAACTATATAAAAAGGATTATTTATTTTATATATCAAAGAATGTGATGTAGAGCAGACAATAGTTGACATGTGTGAAAGAAGTTGTTTTTTCAATATCCATTCAATTCAATTTCCCGCAAAACTAAATAAAAAGGATTATTTATTTTATATTTTTAAAGAATGTGGTGCAGAGGAGACGCTAGTTGACAAATGTGAAAAAAGTTTTTATTTTTCAATTTCAATTCTATTTAATTTTCCACAAAACTAATTGACAAAGATTATTTATTATATAGTTTTTTGAAGAATGTAGTGCAGAGGAGACACTAGTTGATAGATGTAAAAAAGTTGTTTTTTCAATTTCAATTCAATTCAATTTCCCGCAAGACTAAATAAAAAAGATTATTTATTTTATATCTCAAAGAATGTGATGTAGAGGAGACACTAGTTGACATGTGTGAAAGAAGTTTGAGATGGTTTGGGCATGTTGAGAGAATAAAAAATGAACTACTAACGAAACAAGTGTATCAAAGTGAATTAAATGGCAGTGTGCCCAGTGGCAGACCGAGGAAAGAATGGTCAGAATGTGTAAATTTTTTCATTTTTTTCGCTTAAATGTGAACTGAATTAATAGAACCCATTAAGAAAATCCAAAAAATTTTTAATTGAAAAGTCTACTATTATATTTTTCGTTCGGAATTCATCTCATTTAGTTAAATATTCTACTATTTGGTCAAAAATTAATTAATTTTCTTAAAAATGAAACTACTTTGTCAATATATGTCATCTTTTTTGGTAATAAAAATCAACTGCGTGGCTGAAAGTTGAATTACTTTGTTAAAAAATTCCTTTTTTTCGGGTTGAAAATTCATCTGCTTGGTTGACAATTCAACTATTTAATTTGTAGACAATTAATTTTGTTGGTTGAAAAATAAGCTTTTTTGGTTAAAAATGCAAATATTTAGTTGAAAATTAATTTGTTTTGTCCAGGTTTCAACTGTTTTTTCGAAAATTATACTTTCTTGGTTGAATTCGACTGTTTTTTATTAAAAATTAGAATCTTTTTTGGTAAATGTATTAACTATTACATTTTCTGTTGTGAATTCATCTTTATTGGTTAAAAATTCAACTACCTGGTTGAAAATTGAACTACTTTATTAAATTATTTCTTAGTCACATTGCATTATACAAGTGTACGTTATGGCAAGTTTATGTTTATCTGCTTCTATAATTTAGCCATGATGTTCATTGTCATACAGAAATATTTTATATATGACAATATTTTATACATGACTACTTTAAAGAAACTTTATTGCGAACACCAAACACAAAATTAATTATTTTCTTCATTTGAAACAATGAATAAGAAAAAATGTTTGAAATTCGCGCCAAGAAGTACGCTTACAGGTTATGTTAAAATTTAAAATCTTTTATTAGTAATCTTTTTTGTCGAAAATTCAACTGTTTTTACTGTTTTCTTAAAAAGACGTCCTTTTGGATTAAAAATTCATCTTTTGTGGTATCAAAGTCATCTTTCTTGGTTAAAAATGAACTTTTAAACTTGACGCCTACGTTACATTCAGGGGGTGGGGTAAAGATTAAACTGAAATGGTCAACGAGGGGGGACAGGGGGACAAAAATAGCCCCAAATTGGTAACGTTCTTTATGGGCGGCTCCTAAAAATCTTCAGAGTTAAAATTAATACGTTGAAATTCATAATATACACTTATAAAAGTTTCGCCAGTGCCCATTGTCTTTACAGTTCGTACACGTTATATTGGCGTGGTTTTAGCCGCTCCGTCAAATAAAACCCAATAACATGGTTTCCGTATATCATAGAAAATACAAACAATTTTCCATTTCTGATGAGCAATTATAAGCCTTTGATTAAAAAAAAGATACTTACCCTTTTTTCTTCCACGTCCCATAGTATTTTTTGGAAAGAAATAATTTTTCACTGAAGCACAAAATGCGAAGCTGCGACGTGAATTAGCAAACATAAAAGGGCAGCCACCTCTGTTTCACCCCACTGCCTGGCTCTGACATCAGAGACTGCCTATTGGTTGCCAAGAACCAATGGAAGCCTGGAATCGGTCCGAGATTACAAAAATAGAAAATTCGATGTCATAATAATAATAATAATAATAATATATAGTAAGTAATTAAAGTATATAATATGAATAGCAATAATAATATGTTAATAAAAGATTGAACAATGAAACTGTGATATAAATAATATTTCATTATCTCAGTTTCACCCCACTGCCTGGCTTTGACGTCAGAGACTGCCTATTGGTTCGCAAGAACCTGGAATTCTCCAATTATTTTATAGATTGCAATGAACAGACTTTAATATTGTGAATAATTCCGTAAATTAACCAAAAAGATTAATTTTATACCAAAAAAATACAAATTTTCAACAAAAAATAGAATAGTTTATTATTAAGTTAAAGAAATAAATTTTTAACCAAATAAAATAAATTTTCAACGACATAGTTAAATTTTCAACCAAAAAGATTAAGTGTCTATCACAAAAAAAAATGTAGACGAAAAATGGAATAGTAAAATTTGTAGTTAAAAAAATTTATTTTCAATTTTAAAAAACTAACTTTCTACCAAAAAAGTATAATTTTTATCAAATTACATGAATTTTTAACAAAATAGTTTAATTTTAAGTTAGAGAAATAAGTTTTTAACCAAATAAAACAAATTTTCAACGAAATAGTTAAATTTTCTACAAAACAAATCAATTTTCTACCGAAAAGATTAAATGTCTATAAAAAAAATTCGACAACAAAATTTAGTTAAAAATTTAATTTTCAATAAAAACACTGATTTTCAACTAAAGAAAAATTAATGTTCAAATAAAAAAACTAATTTTCTACCAAAAGAAAATAATTTTTAACAAAATACATGAATGTTAACAAAATAGTTCAAATTTGAACAAAAACAAAAAAGATTTTTCAACTAAAATGATGAAACATCAACAACAAAAAAATGATTTTTTGACAAAGTAGTTCCACTTAGCAGATTTTTAGCTGAAGAAAGTGTAATTAGTGCGCCTTAAAATCTTGAAAAACTCATTGAATCCGAAATTTTGAAAATTTGAACCAAAAAGATTAATTCTCAACAACAAAAAAAGAAAAATTTTCAACAAAACAAATTAATTTTTTACTAAAAAGATTAATTCTCTACCAAAATGAATAATTTTAACAACATACGTGAATTTTCAAGTAAATATTTTTATTTTTAATGGAATTTTCAACCTGAAAGTTGAATTTTTAACCAGAAACGTTAATTTCCTACCAAAAAAGACAAAATTTTAAAAAAAAATACATAAATTTTCAAACAAATAGTTGAATTTTCAAGTGAAGAAGTTGAATGTTCAACCAAACATGAAATAGTTAAATTTTCAGTTAAAAAAGAATATATTTATGGTTGATTATGAACCAATCTGTTTAGATTATTACATTTTCCAACTAGGAAAAGAAACAATCAAAAAAAGATGTTTATGTATTTCTAACATTGCTAATATTTAATGCATTCTTCTTTCAAAAATTTTTTAAATAAAAAATAGATTTCTTTTTGAGCACGAAATTTTTAGGATAAAAGTACCAAAAAAGTCCCAATTATTTTATTTGTCAAGCCCTCGATAATTTTTGGGACCAAAGTACTAGAAAAGTTTCAGTTTCTTTTTCTCCAATCTTTTACGAGTGCTGATTGGAATTTTGCAGGACAAAATTATCGGAAATGTCTCACTCAATTTTTCGGTTTGTTTAGATCAGGACTTTTTCAGGAAAAAAATACGAAAAAAGTCACAATTATTTTTTTTTTGTATTTTGAGAAAGACTTTTTTTGTATAAAGTATGATAAAAGTCTCACTGAATTTTTAAAAATGTTTTGCAAGCCCTTAATAATTTTTAGGCTAAAAGTACTAGAAAAGTTCCATTTTATTTTTTTCGAAATTTTCACAAATACTGATGGGACTTTTGTAGGAAAAAAATATCAAAAAAGTCCTATAGATTTTTCAATTTTTATTTTGAGCAGGACTCCTTTTTAAGATAAAAGCACCAAAAAAGTCCCGCTTAATTTTTTTTTTAATTTTTGAAGCCCTCAATAATTTTTCAGACCAAAGTACTAAAAAAGTTTCAGTTTCTTTTTTTTCTTCAAATTTTTACGAGTGCTGATGGGAATTTTCTAGGACCAAATTATAGAAATAGTTCCGAGTCTCTGGATTTAACGTCAAGGTCAGCCCCAAAACCGGTGCTAAATCCAGATTCGACTGTATTTTGAGAGACTTTTTTTGTGTAAAGTATGATAAAAGTCCCACTGAATTCTTAAACATTTTTTGCAGGCCCTTATTATTTTTTGGGCTAAAAGCACTAGAAAAGTTCCACTTATTTTTCGCTTATTTTACAAGTCCTAAGCAATTTCAGGGACAAAAGTACTGAAAATTTCCCTCTTACTTCTTTTTTAATTTTCATAAGCGTGATGGGATTTATGTCCCAAAGAAGTACACCTAAACTAAGACTAAACTACCGAAAAATTTTCAAATGTGTCCCGTTTCAATAAGGCTTTTTTAAGAGATATGTAAAAATTTCAACAAAAATAAGATACAAATTTTCCGTCACTTTTGTCCTGAAAAAGTCTTACTAAACAAATCATAAAGTGAGACTTTTCCGGTACTTTTAACCTAAAAAACGTCTTGGTTGAAAAATGAAAAAGTGGGACTTTTTTGGTACTTTCATCCCAAAAAGTCCTGCTCAAAATAAAAAAATAAAATTAAGTCGGACTTTCGAAATCCATTAGGTCCCAGGGAGAGATTTGAAATCTCTATATCGATAATTCAAATTTTTGAAAATTTAGGGGTCGTGAAATTTAAATGATTTGAGAAATGAGTATCACCTCAAAAAAAGAGAAATCTTTCAGAAATCTTGTTCAAAGTCACTATAGAAAAAAAATAAAGATTTAGAATTACAAAACTCATATGAAGATTTTCAAGATTTCAGTAATTCTAAAATTCAGCAACAAAAAAATATTTGAAAAACAGTTGCAAAATCAGACCGGGGGCTCGGAAATCTTTTAACTCTTCAAAAATCTTCGCAAGTCTTTAAAAGATCGCTGAGAGATCTTATGAAATCCATTAGGTCACAGGAAGAGATCCGGAATCTTTATTTCGATAATTCCAGTTTTTAAAGATCAAGGGATCGCTGAATTTGAATGATTTGAGAAGTGAGTATCCCCTCGGAAAAAGAGAGGAATCTTTCGGAAATCTTGTTCAAATCCACTATAGAATGAAAAAATAAAAAATTTCAAATCACGAAACTCAGATAAGGATTTGCAAGATTTTGGTATTTATAAAATTCAGCAAAAAAAACGAACATTTGAAAAACAGGTTCAAAATTTCAATAGGCGTCTCGGATGTCTTTTAATTTTTCAAAAAGCTTCGCGAATCTTGTAGAGATCGTTGAGAGATCTTATAAAATCCATTGGGTCACAGGGAGAAATCTGGAATCTTTATATCGTAGATTCCAATTTTTGAAAATTTAGAGGTCGTGGGATTTAAATGATTTGAGAAATGAGCATCACCTAAAAAAAAAAAAATCTTTTAGAAATCTTGTTCAAAGTCTCTATAGAAAAAAAATAAAGATTTCAAATCACAAAATTCAGATGAAGATTTTCAAGATTTCAGTGATTCTCAAATTCAGCGAAAAAAACAAAAACCAAAAACAGTTGCAAAATCACACCGGGGGTCTCAGAAATCTTTTAATTTTCAAAAAATATTCGCGAATCTTGTAGAGATCGTTAAGGGATCTTATAAAATCCATTGGGTCACAGGGAGAAATATGGCATCTTTATTTCGATAATTCGAATTTTCAATGATCAAGGGATCGCTGAAATTAAATGATTTGAGAAGTGAGTATCCCATTGGAAAAAGAGAGGAATCTTTCGGAAATCTTGTTCAAAGTCACTGTAGAAAAAAAATAAAGATTTAGAATTACAAAACCAGTAATAATAGTTTAACACATTTTTCAATTGTTTAACCAATTTGAATTTGTATAATTTTTTTCAACTAAATCGTGAAAAGTTAGAATTAGAATTTTCTGGATGAAACATTTCATTTTTGTATTGGCCAACAATTTCTAAAGAAACCAGAATCATAAATAAACTAATTCTTAATTTTTTGCGAACATAAATCTCTCTTTGAAATCTTTGGGAATATTTTAAGATCTTTTTAAAGTCTTTGAAATCCTTGACATTTTTTAAATCTTTATGAGATCTTTGAAATCAATGTGAAGTTGAAATTTTTTTTAAGTATTTAAAATCTTTGTGAAATCTTGAAATTTCTGTGCAATCTTTTTAAATTTTTGTAAAATCTTTGAAATCTTTATGAAATTTTGAAATATTTGTGAAATCTTTTTATAATCTTTGTTTGTGAAAAGTTTTGTGTTCGTTTTGAATCATTGAAATCTTTTGAAATCTTCTCAAATGTATTGAAACCTTTCAAATTGTTTAAAACATTGGAAATGTTCTAAAATCTTTGAAATTTTTTAAATTATTAAAATCTTTTGAAATCTCTCCTAAATCTTTTGTATTTATTTGAAATTACTGGAATATTTGAAATCTTTGTGAAATATTTCTAATCTTAGAAATCTGGTTTACTATACCTTTTTTAAAATCTTTAATATCCTTGAAATCTTCTGGAAGTTTTAAAATCTTTGTGAAATGTTCGAAATCTTTGTGAAACCTTTGAAATCTTTATGAAATCTTTTGAAACCTTCTTAACAAATTTTAAATCGTTCAAAATCTTTGAAATGTTCTGAAATCTGCTTTACTCCCTTTTTAAAATCTTTGAAATCCTTGCAATCTTCTGAAAGTTTTAAAATCTTTGTGAAATCTTTGAAATCTTTGTGAAATCTTTTGAAATCTTCGAAACAAATTTGAAATCGTTCAAAATCTTTGTAATGTTCTGAAATCTGCTTTACTCCCGTTTTAAAATCTTTGAAATCCTTGCAATCTTCTGAAAGTTTTAAAATCTTTGTGAAATCTTTGAAATCTTTGTGAAATCTTTTGAAATCTTCGAAACAAATTTGAAATCGTTCAAAATCTTTGTAATGTTCTGAAATCTGCTTTACTCCCGTTTTAAAATCTTTGAAATCCTTGCAATCTTCTGAAAGTTTTAAAATCTTTGTGAAATCTTTGAAATCTTTGTGAAATAAAGAATAGCATAGTGAAGGGAGAAATGAAGAGATATTTACGCTAGGTGGTCTCCTTTGGTGTACAGATGGCTCTGGTTATTACCCTGGCTTCCCGAAAGAATAATAGTAATTATTATTATTATAACAATATATTATCATTCGCAGAATTAAACTTCCATCTGATAACATTATATTTTAATTTAAGTCCGAGTATGCTGAATCCACAGTGTTTCGGTGGAACCTCGTATGGCTTATATTTGAAAATCGCCTGAGTTTGCACCATTTCCATTCGGTTCAAAACGTCATTACAATAAGACTGAAGTTACCTCGCTAAATTCAGTTGCTTTAGATTTCAAATTCAATCATTTTGTAAGATTGAAATTTTCTTTAAAATTTGTCCGTGTTTGCTTTTTTTTGATTAGTGAAATTGATTAGGCTAATATTGAATTTTTTAGTTTACTAATACACTGATGATGATGGAAAGGAATTAAAAATAGACTTAATTGTTAACAGAACTTTTCAATTTGATGAAATTATTCAATTTAAAAACTGCAGCAGTCAAATTTAATGAGCTAACTTCACTTTCATAGCAGTTTTGTTTTAAAATGCATAAAAAGGGTAAAACGCACGCAACTTCTTAAGAATTAAAAAATATAACCATAAGATGTGGCACGAAAATCCACGACTACGAAAAAGAAGTTGCAATCTTCAAAATTAGACATTTTGAAACAATATTTGTATTTACTCAACGTATTAATATTTGTACTTAAATTAAATGTACTTTTACCAAATAAGTGTTTAATTCTGCGAAGATTATATAATTTTGGTTTGATTTAATTATTTCACGTATTCGCATACAATAACAGCATTTTCTAATGCAGTGATCATTTTTGCAGCGCGTAACAATATTTTAAAATCATATTCAAAAAGGGTAATAAATATAAGCACATATAAATAGTAAATTTCAACTCTAAGAACGTTGAAGAACATTGTCTTCCCACATTGAATTTTTGTTAAATGATAACCGAACTACTTCAAAACGATAGATTTTGGAATAATTCTGTTTAAGATAAGCTTTGCATGACAGATTCAAATAAAAAAGTTGCAAACAGTTGCGAACTATACTAACTAAAATCCTATTGACAATTACAATCACATTTACAACCCTTAATGTATCTGTTTACTTTCTTCAGTATTCCAATCTAGTCCACCCTTAATGCCTGTCAACTATCTAGACGAGGAATAAAAAGGCGAAGGTCGAGGAAGGGAAGGTACGATAACTCGAGGCCTCCCATTTTGAGCCAATTCAAAGCGTCCAAAATTCAAGATCTTGAACAGCGAGGTCTCGCCTTGGACTTTTTTTGGGGCGCGCATCTGGCAGTGAAAACTCAAGCCTCCATTTTGAGACCAAGCCAAGGTCTTGAATTTCGATGTCTCTATATTTCCAAGGCAGACCCGAAATGATCAATTCCAGTCGGCAAGAAAGGCTCATCTTGGCTTGGCTTGAAAACTTCGAGACCTCGCTTGACGGCAATATTATGGAAAACGAGATCAACTACTCATTCTGCATTTCCAGACGACGAAAACATTTGTTGAAAAAAACTGTTTTTTGCATATTCTAATCAATTCATTTGACCTATTCTTGCATACATTACTCTGCATAAAAAATCAATTTATTCAATTTCTCACTGTAATAATTATGTCTAATGGTCTGCAATCATCTGCTTTCAACATTCCAATTCAAATTCAGATGGAAAATTGTATATTTAAATGAGGGAAACGTATCACTGAAGCAAATAAATGAGTAAAAAATATGTGATTTTAGTTCTTGCCCTACTGGACAAACTATAAGTTCCACTACGAAGTATTATTGATGTATTCATTTGTGCTTACTTTAGGAGCAGTTTGCCTCCTTGTACAGGCAGAAAATTTGTACTTGGGGAGTTACAGAATTTGTGACGAAGTGGCGGATATGAGAAAAAATTGTGAAAAATTACGGACCTCTTCTTTGTGACAATAAGTGACATTGGGATCAACCTCCTCTCAAAATTTCATGTGACACTGAAGCTGACCCAACTCCTATTTTTAAATACAAAATATAAATGTAATTTTATATAATCATCAATTGCACAGTAAAAATCAAGCTTTCAAAACTATTTGATACTAGTATGAACATTCTCTTATTTGAAACCACCATGTTAAGAGCCCATGAGGCCCCCTGAAAAGTGAGCGTCAGATAGTCCTTTACCATACGGTGTCAGATGCTAAAAGATTATTAGTTCCAAACGCCGGCACACTAACAGATCTCCCGTGAGGACCTCTGTAACCCTACTTGTGATGCAATATACTATCAATTGAATTCGCCCGATATATATAATTAAAAACTAAAGGTTAACAACCACCGCAGGGTCCCACTGGGAGTAACTGTCATCTAAAAAATGGAAAAATCAATAACGGTTTAAAAAATGTTAGTTAAAAATAGTGCAGCTTTCCTAGAACTCATTGTAATTATGATTCCCCAAAATCATATTTTAGCCTCTTTTGATGTAATAGTGATATTTCCTAACACATAGGTTAGTTTTGTTTTTCATTTTATTCACTTTCAATTTAATGGGAAGTTTTATAAAAAAAAATTTGGAACATCAATAGGATCCGTTCTCTCACCTATTTTACCTGAAATAATCATGGAAGACATAGAGAATACAGTTTTTAATAACATGAAAAATCTTGTAAATGAAAAATTAGAAAAAGTTGGCTTTCAATGTCTTTTCTATGCGAGATATGTAGATGACTCAGTTCTATCTGTAGAGGCAAACAAAATTTATATCCTTCTTAATGGTTTTAACAGTATACGCCCGAGATCGTAATTTACTCTAGAAATTGAAAATGAAAAAAACTAAATTTTTTAAACTGATTGGTATCAAAAACCGTCTTTTTCAGGACGTACTTTGAGCTTCTTTTCGAATCATATGTTATAAAATGAAATTGTGATTGCAAAAAGTATGTCAGATAGAGCTATAAAACTGTCACATCAAAACTTTCATAAAAAGAATATAGAACTGTGCAAACAGATTCTTTGCTTGAGCCACTTTCCATCTTCTTCATAGAAAATCATATAAACATGAGGATTCACCAGATAAATCGAAAAGACTACAATCAAAACGATAAAGAGATAAGAGATTTCGTTAGATTGAAAACGGTTGCTTTACCCTACTTTGGAAAAATTTCAGAAGCCTTGAGATCATTGCTGGGTAAAATGAGTTTGCATACAATTTATAGAATTTTATTCAAAAGTGTAATAGAACTATTAAACTGGGAAAAGGCAGATGTGCAAAAATGCATAAATAGAATGTAATTTATAAAATAAAATTTAGGTCCTGTAATACAGTACATAATAGGCCAAACAGGAAAAACACTAAGAATAAGAAGAGATGAACACAAACGATATTTTCATAAAAATGAGAAATACCATAGTATTCTTTCCAGACATTAATTTACATATGGGCATAATTTTGATTGGGAGGATGAGAAAGTTCTATAGAATGAAAGAACTCAAAAAGGAAGAGGGAATTTAGGTACTGTAAAAACAAAGTATTATTTCAAGGCTAGATTCATGTATTACAAAATGACTCAGAAAAAGCAGTCTCGAGTGAATTTTTCTAAAAGTTTATCAATATACATGTATGTGAAATTTAATATGCAGCCTCATAATTAATATTTCATAGACCGAGTTTCTAGATTTAATATACAAATGTATAGTAAATCTATATTAAAATTGCAAACTTTTTTAACAGTGTAGACATAAGGAATAAAAAATCTTAACAGTGCCTTGAAGGGTCCTGATAAGAATTTACTTATCCAGTTGTTCTAGTGAGATTCTGACTAGTGCCGTGATTGAAATGGGGACATATGGGGCAGTTTCTACATGGGCTCAAACTTTCCTCGATAGAAAAGAGTGGAAAGCAAACTGTTTAATTAAAGTATTTTCTTGGAAGACACAGTTTGGAGAAGTTAAATGTTATGTTTACGTTATAAAATTTCAGAAAGGAGGCATAGCAAATATTCATTTACAGACAAGGGCCTAGAGATAAGCTGGATAAGAAAAGAGGGCATTGAAAAATAAGAGACGGAGAATTCTTTTTTAAAATTAGAATCAGTGGCATTTTAGCAGCGAATAATGAAAAATCACTAAAATTCCAATAGTTATTCACGGATTTTTGACAAGTGCAAATTTCAATCTTGTTTTAATGGCGTGATCTAAAAATTTCAATCTTATTTTGATTAAGGATAAATAAATATGGATAGAGAAAGGATATGATGGTATAGAGAAGAAACGACAAAAAAATTTTGGCGCCTAATTATATATGGAGAAAAATTACAGTTCAAACAGAAAAATACTGAAAAATAAATTCAACAACACTGAAGATATTTGATAAAAAAAAGTCATTTTTGTTTTTGAAACAGCCAACTGTATCCTCGATCCATGTAAAAGTAAGAAAATTTAAAAATCACATGCTATTAATTTCACTTATTTTTACTTAAATTGGGCTTTTTTAATCTTTATACAGGCAACTCCCACCACCGTCCCGGTATATTCTCCTCTGCGTCAGTGGGTGACCAATTAAAAAAAACAGGCCCGAAGAGCGGGAAGCCTTGAATTGAGTATTTTTCTACGAAATCATGGGAATACGTCTCACGACGTTTTCAAGAAAATATTATAAACGTTAAAGCCATAAATGTACAAATAGTAATATTTCTCAAGTGTAGAATCTATTTTCTCAGTCAAGTTCCATTATTTTGTCGATTCACGACCTTTCAGTTTCACGAAATAAAATAAAATATCCTAAATGTCAGGTTAGTGGTTCATCTTTTTTGGTTTGTTTTGTTGAAAATTCGCCCTTTTGGATATAAAATTTATCCTTTTGGATTAAAAATACATCCTTTAGTAGAAAGTTTTGTTGTTGAAAATTCATGTTTCTTGGTTGAAAATTACAAAAGTTTTTCAAAAAGATTTGTCTTTTTTGAAAATTCAACTTTTTTTGGCCTCAAAACTAAACTACTTGGTTGAAAATGTAACTGTTTTTGATTAAAGATTAATCATTTTGGTTTGAAAATTGATCTTTTTGGATTAAAAATATATCTTTTGGCAAAGGTTTTTTTGTTGTTGAAAATTTCATGTTTCTTGGTTGAAATTGCCACTGTTTTTTTAGTAAAGTTTAATTTTTTTGGATTGAAAATTCGCTCATTTGGTTGAAGGTTAATCCTCGTAGGTTGAAAATTCCACTATTTGGTTAAAAATGAAATTTCAATTCCTCAAGTCATATTTTTTGGTCGAAAATTCAACTGTTTTGTTCAAAATTACTTAGTTTAAGACGCAACTTTTTTTTAAAAAACATTCGTCTTTTCTGCTTAAAAATTGAACTATTTGTATGAAAATTTAACTGTTTCTGATTACAATTTAATCTTTTTTGTTTGAAGATCATAAAGCAATTAGCATTGAAGAATTATTATCATAAAACCGGGAAATGAACAGTAATTTTATTGACCGAGAAAAAACCGGGAATTTAATTAAAGAATCGAGAATTTACATGGAACGGGAATTTTTTTAAACAATTATAATTCGTATTTAGAAGAAAGGAATAAAAAAATCCCTCTTCTAAATAAGAATTCGTCACAATTTGAAAGTTCCCTCTTCTAAATTTTAGATAAAGAAAGTATTTCAAACAGTTTTTAGAGTAGAAATAGTATTTCAGAAAAGAAATATTTTTGAATTATAATGGAATTTTTTTTACATTGTTCGTTACGAATTAATCTTTTTTTAGTTAAAAATTTAACTATTTATTTGAAAATTCAATTTACTTTATGGAAAATTCGTCTTTTTTGTAGAAAATTAATCTTTTTGTTTGAAAATTCATCAATTTAGTTGAAAATTAATTTCTTCAACTGAAGATTAAACTGTTCCATTTTTAGTTGAATATTGATCTTTTTTAGTTCAAAATTCAACAATTTGGATGAAAGTTTGTCTTTTTTTATTGAAAATTAAGTTATTTCGTTGAAAATTCACGTATTCCAGTTTTAGGTTGAGTGCATAATTTATTTCAAGAGTAGTTTTCAGGAAATGGGTGTTGTATTTTGAAAATTCATTTTGGCAGTTGTGTAGAACACACAAAACCCAACATTCTGGAGCTCGTGATTATTTTATTCTTTCATTTTTGCTGTTGTGTAGGTGCTCGCAACCAGCATTTCGACCTAAAATTCGATTTTCGGAGAAAACCAACAAAGTTCAAAAATCGACATTGGTGCTCAAATATAACTCTTATATGAAACTATTTTTATAGTATGGCATATGCTCACAGTTTGAACAGTGATGAGAGAAAATAGAATTTTTATTGATTCAGTGTTATCTTTAGCGAAGCTTCAATTATAATACTTATACAGTGTTAAAGATCACATACTTAAGAACCTGAAAAGTTTAAAATTTTTAATATTAGCGCATATATATAAAAATTAAACTCAAATCATACTTAGGACAAATAGTTTTAAAGTCAAGAATTAAATACTAAACAATTTTAATTTTGGTGCAGTCTAAATTAGGCTACTTTCAATTTCAAGCTTTTGAAATTCAATAATTGATCAACAAGAGCCTTAGCAGTAAAATTATGTTATATATGGAAAATTTTTAGAGCATAAAAAAAAATGTATAAACATTTTGAAGCTTAAAATTGAAAAGCTGTAAAATTTGGTAAATCGCATATCAAAGCTACTTTGAGTCAAACATGTTTTTAATGAATATGTTATATTTTATATTTATATTGAGATTCGTATTATATTGAGTACACTTACCATTAAAATGCAGAAAAACCGCGATTGTCAGGAGCAGCATGCTGAAGAGGATCTTCATTTTTTAGATTTTTCTCGTACACGATAAGTGAACTAGTTTTATATCTGAAGTAAAACTTATCATCAGTACAATATATCTAGCTTGCGAAATAGAAATTAGTCAAGGTCTCGCCAAGCTTTCAGGATTAGTTTTTTTTTTTATTGAATAATAAAAATTCTACGATATTATCAGTTACATAAATTATTCTTAAAAGTCATGTTTCTCACAGAATCGTAAATAAAAATTCAGATATTTTATCATGAAAAATTGTCTTCTGATCATGTGCTTTCAATTTTAGATTGTACAACGATTTTTTTTACGACATTAGTTTTTATACAACTATTTGAAAACTGAAGTATTTGTTCAAATCATTTTTTTGAACATTCAGAGAAAATACATTATTATTAGGACAATGTTGCACATGATATTCTCACCTTTTCCTTCAAATACTATGATTTTTGTTTTATTTACGTTAATTTTGAGGCCCATATTCTTCGTGCTTGTATTTAGTTTACTCAACATTTTTTGCAAGTCTTCGACTTATTCTACCATACAACCTTGTCACCTGCGAAAGCCTCACTGTCTTAAGATCTACACCTTCTTTGCCGAAGAGGGCCATTCTCAGACACTTGTCCATAAATATGATAAATAGCCATGAGGATATCTTTGTTTAACGCCTTGCATAGTAGCGAACCAGTCACTCAGTTTCCCATTCACCCTTACATTCGCTTTACTACCTACACATTTTTTTTTTATTGCTTGTAGGAGCCATCCGTTCACTCCGTATTCTTTGAGTACTTCCTAAAGTTTACTTCTATCTACATTGACTTCGTATTTTTCAAGGATTTCCTAAAGCTTACTTCTATCTACCTTGTAAAATGCTTTCTATAGGTCAACAAACGCATAAAAAACTTTATCCTACTCTTACACTTTTTTCTATGATCTGTCTGAGTTAAGTATTTGATCCGTACATGATTTTCGTGGCATAAATCCATATGCGACTACCTATATCGTTTTTCTGTTATTTTCATTACCCTGTGGATCAGTATATTCAAGTATATTTCACTGACTGCACTTAATAAGCTGATACCTTTGCAATTAATAAAGTTGCTTTTATCTCCCTTCCTTTCTTATATTGGTACGATAATCGCTTCTCTCCAATCATGTGGGACTCCTCCCATCTCGATACATAAATTAATCAATTCGCACAACCTGAAAAGTATGTACTTG
Source organism: Andricus grossulariae (assembly GCA_011634705.1). Taxonomy (NCBI): domain Eukaryota; kingdom Metazoa; phylum Arthropoda; class Insecta; order Hymenoptera; family Cynipidae; genus Andricus; species Andricus grossulariae. The sequence continues at coordinate 201,159,414 of JAABKJ010075445.1, read as the reverse complement.
CTAGCGCATTCAAGCATTTTAGTGCTAATGCTGTCTACATCAGCAGCCTCAACGTTTTTTAAGTTTTTAATTATATCTCTTGCCTTAGTGACACAGACTTTCTCAATTGGGGTTTCCAATGCATTATGTTTTATGCCCCAGTTCTGTTGCCTTATAGCTTCACTTCCTAATAATTGTTCAAGAGTGTCTTGCAAAGCGTCTACCATACCAACTGTATCATATAACATATTACCTTTACTGTTTCTCATTTTATTTTCTTCTTCTATTCTGATTTTATTTTTATTTTCCTTGACTAGTCATTCAACTTTCCTCTTTTCGTGTCTGTAATCATTTTCAAGTCTATTTATCTCCTCATCGCTAAGACCTGTGATTTTCAACGTTCTGTTTTTTTACAAAAATTGTCAGAATTATTTTATTTGAAAATTTATGATCAAAAAGTCTTTTCTATTCATGCATCCACTTTAAATCATGTCGATGAAAAAAGTTTTACGGTTTAAAACAGATCTTTCAAATATTATGAATGAGCATAACTTCCTTGCTATTCAATAAAGTGTATTAATATTATAGGTCAATCGATTTGCCTCGAATCAACGAATCTTTTCCGTTCTGGCATCAATTTTGAATAATGTTAATGAAAAAAATGTTACTATAAAAACCGTTTTTTCAAATGTTATGAATTGCCATAGCTTCCTTACTCCTCAATAAAATGTATCAATATTATAGGTCAATCGATTTGCATCCTTCTCTTTTTAATTTTACTATGAACCCCCATTTTTCAAATATTAGGCATTACCACAGCTTCCTTACTGTTCAATAAAATGTATATTATCTATAGGTGCCCAGAATTTTGAATGAATAGCCCGTCCATTTCGGAACGGCTTTTCGTATGGAACTCTGGACGTTAATTATGGAATTATTGTGTTTCATAGTCACAATATTTAACACACCTAGCAATTTTGAAAGATTTTGATTATTCTAACAACTAAAATAAAAATTATATTCATGAGCAAAAAATTGTTTTATAATTGAAATTTGTACTCGTTATTAGTACCGAAAACTTCATAAGTCTCATTCGCGAGCCCCTCCCCTACCCAAAACACTTGTAGTGACATCTTTAATTTTCTTTTGAAATTACATTTCATGAAAAGAGGTCAAAAATAATGTTTAATGAAGTATATGTTAGTAAAAATATATTTCCCTATTATTTCATTATTTTTATCGAGAAAATAGTAATGTATTTGAAAAAAGTTTAAATTAATACATAAATATACTTGAATGAAAATATTTTTGTTATAAATAATATAACAGCATTATAATACAAGTATTGAACACCTTCACTGTGCAGAGCAAAAATAGCAAAGTGGGCCCAAAATGTGTGGGACGTTCTACTGGATGGATTCAATTAAAAATTCGTACTAAGGGGTTATTTGGGTTATTGAATACGAATTCGAGCTCAAAATTCGAAATTTCGAAATAGCTGATCCAATATGGCGACCGGAAAACCATTTTTTACCTCCGTATTTAGTTAGTGAATGTTCCATACATTTCTCCGCAACCCAGAGTGTGCCACGTGGAGGCATACGGTAGGATTGTACACAAAAAATTAATTTTAAACCAAATAATTGAATTTTCTACAAAATTGTTAAATTATGAAGTTCAAAAAAGAATTTCATTAAAAAAAAGTAGAATTTTCAAAAAAAAAGTTAATTTTCAAACAAATAGTTGCATTTCCAACAAAAAAATTAACTTGAAACCAAATAACTGAATTTTATACAAAATTATTAAACTTTGGAGTCAAAAAAAGAATTTTCAACTTTTTAGCTCAACAAGATTTTTAAGTAAACAACGAAAAACCCCAACCAAATTGTTGAATTTTCAAGCCAAAAAAGTAATAATTTTGTATGAAACAAGATTTTTCAATAAAGAACAAGAAAAACAAACAAATTTTGAATTTTGAAGTAAAAAAGATGTTATCAAAAAAGTCGAAGTTGAACAAAAAAGACCCTTTTTGTACAAAAGAGTTGAATTTTCAACAAGAAATGTTAATTTTCAACCACACAGTTGAATTTCCAACAACTAAAATTAATTTTAAACCAAAAAATTGAATTCAAAAAAAAAAGTTAAATTTTGAAGTAAAAGAAAGAGTTTTCTACAAAAAAGGAAAATTTCCAACAAAAAAGTTAATTTTCAATAAAATACTTGACCTTGAAGTGAAGAACAAAAAACCCAGCAAAATTGTTGAATTTTCCAGACAAACAAGATTTTTCAGTAGAAAACCAAAATGTCAACTAAATAGTTGAATTTTTAACCTAAAAAGACAAATTTTCTACAAAGCAGTTGAATTTTCAACAACAAAAATTAATTTAAAACCAAACAATTGAATTTTCAAAGAAATGGTTAAATTTTGAAGTAAAAGAATGAGTTTTCTACGAAAAAGTAAAATTTCCAACAAAAAAGTTAATTTTCAATAAAATACTTGACCTTGAAATAAAGAACAACAAAAAAACAACCAAGTTGTTAAAGTTTCAAGCAAAAAAAAAAAAAAAAAATGATAAAACAAAACCTTTCAGTAAAGAAAAAAAAAAAAAACAAATTGTTGAATTTTTTAGCTAAAGAGATTAATTTTGAAACTAAAAATATCAGTTTTTAACAACAAAGTTATTTTTCAGCCACACAGATGAATTTTCAACAAAAAAGTGAATTTTCAAACAAATAGTTCCATTTTCAACAGAAAAAATTAATTTTAAACCAAATAATTGAATTTTCTACAAAATTGTTAAATTATGAAGTTCAAAAAAGAATTTCATTTTTGAAGGGGAGAGATGCCACTGGGAGACTTGACACTGGTGAGAGATGCCGCAAAAATGTCAATTTCACTGTGAGAAATGCTGCGCGGGAGAGGAGCCGCTAGGTAGAGATGCCGCAGTTGTGACATGACGCAGATGAGACATGCCACAGATGTGACATGCCGCAGATGTGACGTGCCACAGATGTGACATGCCGCGGGTGTGACTTGCCGCAGAGAGACTTGCCGCATGTGAGATGATATGGACCCGATGAATTCTCAAACAAAAAGGGGAATTTTCAACCAGCAGGATTCACTTACCACCACAAAAGGCGAATTTTTAGCGAAATACATACATTTTCTACTCAAAGAGACACATTGTTAATTGAAAATGGAGAAGTTCTTTTGCCAGCACCCGGAATTGATTTTCAACGAAAGAATAAATCAATGAAATAATCAAATGTTTAACCAATGAGATGAATTTTCAACTAAAATGATGACTTTTTAACAAAAAAGAAATGGCATTCAACCAAAAAGTTCATTTTCAATGAAACAGTTGAATTGTTAACCAAAAATAGGAAATGTTAACCAAGAATATTAGTTTCCTACCAAAAAGACGATATTTAACTAAGGAGACCAATTATAAAATAATGGAAAGTTACATTTTTAGTTGAAAACTGTAATTTTCAGCAAAAAAATTAAGTTTCAACTAAGTGATTTAACTTTGACCCAAGTAGTTGAATTTTTAATTTGAAAGAAGAGACATTTTCCACCAAAAATGGAATTGCTGCATTCTCAGTTGAAAAATTTAATTTTTAACCACAAAAATATGTTTTTAACAAAACACTTATATTTGCAAAGAGAGAAATAAACCTTTAAGCATACAAATTTATGTGTAACAAAGTGGTCCAACTTGCCCAAGTAGTTGAATTTTCAATTTAAAAAAATGAAATTTCAACCACAAATTAAATGGTTCAATATTCAATAAAAAATTTAAAGTTAATTAAAATTTAATTAAAATTTCAACCAACAAAATTTAATTCTCAAGGAATAATCTAATAGTAGATATTTCATCCAATCAGGATTTGATTTCTTAAGCAAAGTAATTATATCCTCAACAAAAGAAGATTAATCTTGATATAAAAAGTTGCATTTTTAACCAAAAAAGATGAGCTTTCTACAAAAGGAGTTGAATTTTGAAACTAAAAATATGAATGTTCAAAAAAATAGTTGATCCTGGAACATTATTGGAATGTTTAATGAAATTCCAAACCATTTTAGAAAATTCGAGACTATTATATAGTTATTTCAGACGATATTGGGATTCCCTGAGAATATTAAAAAAGATCTAGAAGTATATTTGGGAAATAAAGGAATATTCTGGAACATTTAAAAAGACTCTAGGCTTCTACATCCGAGACAATCCTGGAACATTTTAGAAAAGTCGAGACTATTATATAGTTATTTTAGACGATTTTGCGAAATTCTGAGAATATTAAAAAAGATCTAGAAGTATGTTTGGGAAATGAAGGAATATTCTAGAACATTTAAAAAGACAATAGAATTTTACATCCGAGACAATCCTGGAACATGTTTTGAATGTTTAATGAAGTTCCAAACCATTTTAGAAATGTCGAGACTATTATATAGTTATTTTAGACGATTTTGGGAAATTCTAAGAATATTAAAAAAGATCTAGATGTATATTTAGGAAATAAAGGAATATTATAGAACATTTAAGAAGACTATAGAATTCTACATCCGAGACAATCCTGGAACATTTTTGGAATGTTTAATGAAGTTCAAAACCATTTTAGAAAAGTCGATACTATTATATACTTATTTTAGACGATTTTGGGAAATTCCGAGAATATTAAAAAAGTTCTGGAAGCATATTTGGGGAATAAAAGAATACTCTAGAACATTTGAAAAGATTCTAGAATTCTACATCCGAGACAATCCTGGAACATTTCTGGAATGTTTAATGAAGTTCCAAACCATTTTAGAAAAGTCGAGACTATTATATAGTTATTTCAGAAAATTTTGGGAAATTCTGAGGATATTAAAAAAGATCCAGAAGTATATTTGGGGAATAAAGGAATATTCTGGAACATTTAAGAAGACTCTAGAATTCTACAATACTAAAAAATTTTCCAACCCATTTTAGAAAACTCGAGACTATTATATAGTTATTTTAGACGATTTTGGGAAATCCTGAGAATATTAAAAAAGGCCTAGAAGCATATTGGGAAAATAAAGGAATATTCTAGAACATTTAAGAAGACTCTACAATTCTACATCCGAGACAATCCTGGAACATTTTGGGAATATTTAATGAAGTTCCAAACCATTTTAGGAAAGTCGAGACTATTATATACTTATTTTACACGATTTTGGGAAATTCTGAGGATATTAAAAATGATCTAGAGATATATTCGGAAAATATTGAGAATAGGAAATTTGTTCATATTTATTCATATTTCTTGTTTCATATCAGAATTTGCTTGAATTTAAAAATTCTACTTTTTTTTTGTTTTGAAAATTTTGTAAATAAATATAATTATTTCTTTGAATGATAGATTGATGAATGAATGAATGAATAGATTAATTTTGAGACTGGGCATTTCCGTAAAGAATTACAATTTTGTCTTTTAAACAAGGAATATCGTAAAGAATTATAATTTTAATTTTAGGTTAACTTTATAATAGGAAATTTATTATTATTTATTCATATTCCTTGTTCCATATCAGCATTTTTTTTTAAATTTAAACATTCTATTTTTTTTGCTTGAAAATGTAAATAAATATAATCATGCCGTAGAGCAAATAATTTTCAAAAATAATTATAATTCTAAATTGCGAAACAGGTTTCAGTGAAAAAAAAATTACTTTTAATGTAGGACTGGGAATTTTTGTGAAGAATTATAATTTTTACTTTGGGACAAGGAATTTTAGTGAAGAATTATAATTTTGAGTTTGGGGCAGGGGATTTCAGTAAAGAAAATATAATATTAACAGCAAGGACAGGAAATTTCCGTGAAAAATTATAATTTTTATTTTAGGTTCACTTTAGAACAAGAAATCTCGATAAGAAATATAATTTTTATTTTAATATAGGGAGTTTCCGTAAATAATTATAATTTGACTTGGAACAGCAAATTTTGATATGAAAGGGGAATTTTTGAAAAGAATTTTCATTTCAATTTATAACAACAATCTTCGTTCCAAGTCAGAAAACGTCAGATTTGGAAGGTCCATCCACTCAGCGCCGCCACCAAAGCAAAATGAAAAATGGAAAACGCCATATTTTTTTGATTTTTTGTTGCAAATTTTATGCTCGAAAAAAAATGGTTTGCTCTTAAAACTTCCGAGATAAGGGTAGCGCCGCTACCTATAAAAACTGGCTATAAATTATTATAATGAAATAAAAGAGTGGAACTTACATATACTTATAAAACGCATAAAAAATAATAATATTCATAAAACACAGTTGGCGGGAATTTTTTGATTTGTTTGCTCTCCGATAACATATATTACGTGTCCCAAAAAACTACCCCTAAGTCATCCATACCTACCCCCCGTGATCAAAAATGTTATAAAAGTGTCAAAACAACCTTGAACTACGTAAAGATGATTTAGAACGCTAAATTAATTATTCCCATAAGGCTGGGAAAGTCGTTATAACGATTTATACCACAACTTCGAATTCCATCAAAAAATGATTAATAACAAAGTTGTATCTTTTTTTTGGGTGAACAACTTTTCATGATATTTATTTTTTCGTAGCTTGTGTCGTTTGTCTAGAAATTTAATTTTTTTATTCCTTATATTGTTTTTTACGAATAAAACAAAAACCACGCATCATATCAAAGAATAATTTTTGTTTCACTATCTTTTCTCGTAGCTTGTGTCGTTTGTGCAAAAATATAATTTCTTATTCCTAATGTAAAAAGTTTAAAAAAGACTGAATAAAAAGAGAAAAAAAAAACAAAAAACTAAACAAAAAGTACATGTCCTACAAAAAAGTGAATAATAACAAATTCGTAGATCTTTTATGATTGTACAATTTTGTTGATTTATCTCTTTATTTATCTTGCATAATTTGACGGCGAAATTGAATTTTTGAGTACTTTTTATGTGATCAAAATTTGAACTTCCGATTTTTCAAAAAAATGCCAAAATCTGTTGTGATAATCTTGTACGGCTCTCAAAAAGCAACGTTTTTCTTCAGGCAAAAATCATATGATTTTCATTCAATTGAAGTTTACAAAAGCTCATTCTACTCCTTGAAAGGTCTCTTGAAGGGTTATTTATCACGTTTTTATTTTTTTTCATCATTCGATATTTGAGATGGTTTCTTCTCTCTCCTGAAAAATGCATCCCGACGGACTTGCATGCTTTTGCAGCCACATCCTTCATTTGTAGATCTAATTTTCAAAAAGATACAAAACAACTTCAAGTAATGAAAAGTTAAATTAACAGAAATGAAGAATTAAAGAGCATCAATTTTAAAAGTGGTCAATAAGAGAAAAGACAAAAAGTTAAGTAGATTACATCTTGTGTAAAGTTCCCGTATTTCTTACATTGACATATTTTATGGACGATTGTCGTGAAGTTGACCATTTTAGACAATAAGAAATTTAAAAAACATTCAAACCACTTTATTGGGCCCTACTGATTCGGTCCGCATTTAAGTGGAAAAATACAAAAGAGGAGAGGGCTCATGGTGTCACCCTCAAAGAAGCTTCTCCAAAAAATTAACAGTGTTAGTTGTCACACGATTTTTCCCCAGTGTTTTCCAGATGAGATAGTAGATGCGTGATTTTCCAAAACGGCATCGATCTCCCTGTGGATCTCACTATTTGTGAAGAACCTACTCTAGCTTGAGTACAATACAGTATTCTACATCCCTGACTGACAATAGAATTATTATTTATCACTAATTCTTCCGGTGAGAATATACGCAGTTCTAATCCCCAGACCTTCGCTGAGATATCTGAATGTTCAGTTTATAATATTTACAAGTTCTCACTTCGAAGGCCTACACATCGAAGGCCTACACATCGAAGGATAAACATCATTCTAAGGAAGTAAAATTCATCCAATGTTTTCAGAAATATGCTCATGCAAGGAAGACGCGAAATGAACAATAAATTTAGAAATCAGAATTATAAGTCTCTATTAGTAATTCGCGTATGTACGAAGATCTACAATCTTGAAAGGAGATAACGCAATATAAAATCACTCATTAATCGAAATCTAGATAACAAGCATAGTTTTTTTATCAAAATCAAATCGAAATTTAATCAACTTTTCTTATGATTTTCTCACGCGAGGGAGAAGCGACATGAATGTTATTTTTATCAAATCGAAGAATTAAAATCAGAGTCTATGCCAAAAGTCACAAAAGGATATCAATATAATTTTCTGAATAGAAAAGCACACGATAGGATTCATAATATTGGTATAAAATGGCGAAAGAAAATATATCCCAAATTTAACCCTTTGTCTACAGACAGAGGCTTTTAAGGCACCGACAATTTTCTAAACTAGAAATACTTGTCTTCGGGAAAAGATTTTTATACAAAAAGCGTTTCACAATTAACCCAGAAACAGTTCAAAAGCTGACTCGGTCTGTGAACGGAGGGCTAAATCCGTCTATAGGCGGAGGTTGCCGCTATCCTGCATGAAATATTGCGATTTCTGTTGACGAAATGAGGTAAGGTACTTCTCTCTCCAAAAGTGGAAAACATGTCGGAAGATAATAATATGCCTGAAGCGATAATTAAAATTAGACAAAATCTGCCAAAGAGAATACACAAAGAAAATTTAATCCTATGTTTCTTGTTGCAGACTTGAGTTCACAGTTTGATTGTCTGCCTAATGGCAATCCTATTACGTATGTTAATCGTTCTCGCCCTTCTCATTTATCTGAAAAGTCTGTTTCTCCTGCCAAAACTCATTCACCGGGTTCTCCTGAAAGGTCTCTTCCACCTTCCGAAACTGCTCCTCGTGCCAGGTCCAGGTCTCCTCGTGTCAGGCCCAAGTCACCTTGTGGCAGGCACACTTCTGTACGCGTTTTCGATAAGCTGAACGTGACCTAAAATAACCTAAACATTTCAAAGAAAGATTGTGATCAGAATAAACGATAATGACATGTGATATAAAACGAAATTATAGAATTGGTTGAAATCCTTTGGCTAATCCTAAATCTTTTCCGAGATTTTTACTTCCGGTTTAATCTGTCGTTAAAGCTATATAAGTAAATAATTAAATTTAAGGGTGTGTTTAGAAAATAGTAAAAAGTCCAATTAACCCAAAAAATGTTGGTTGATTTTGGGGCTTGACATAACTTCAATAACTGAATATTTTTCTTTATTACCCGAAAGTCCCGAATATGTTTGAACACATGAGTCACTTTTTGTTACTTTTTTGGTTGAAATAGGTGAGGAAGTAAGTAGGTAAATAAGCTATTATATTAGTTATTCTTTGCTTATTTCCAACAGAAATAATTTCTCAAAATCTTTTTCGTTCAATCTGCCTCTTCTCGAGTTCAATATTATTTCTAAAGTACTAACGAATCTTATGCAAAATAACCACCAAAATTTGAACAGTGTGAAGAAAAAAGAAAGTTTGCAAAGCCAATTGAATTTATTGATGGGCATAAAAAACTCTTGTGAACTATATTTAAAAAAAACTAAAAAAAGTGACAATTCCAGAGTTCCATTGCTGAAAGAATGTGAATATTTTCCAAGTCGTTACTTATTTACAAAAGTAAGTTCGTTATCAACCCTGGTAGAAATTTTTGAAGGAAATTTCATGCTGAAGCTATCCAATCGTTTCCATTTCTTCCTGAACTTGTTTGAGATCTGCATCCAATTCTTCCCGAAAACTTATGGTAAAAAATCAATTTAACATTTTAAGCAAAAGATCTGTTAATTTAATTCATAACTGATTAACAGGCAATTGATATTAACTTGAATTTTTCGATCAAAATTGTTCAAAATTGTTGGTAGAAACAAAAATCTTTGGATGCATATCTCGGAAAGAATCTGAAAGATAATCGTGCGCAAAAATATCCGAAATTTTCATTTCAAAGTTTTAACCAGTGACTATCGTTACAAAAAAAAGTAACTTGTCAGTTGAAATTAGTTACTTTCCATCACTGATATTTGATGCTTTATTAAACTTCCAAATCAAAAAAGAAGGTTCAATTTCGACATCGATTTTCAATCTTTTGACATTCACAAATCTTTATTTTTTTTTCAAAGGTGCTAACGTTATGGAACACAAGTATTGATGAGTGGTAAATTTGTTCTAAGAAGACATCACCGGCTATATATTTCGAGCAAGGTCAGAATAAAAAACGATGTTTTTCTGAAAAGAACGCCAAAAATTGTCATTTGTTTATATAATTTGTTTACAAAATAAAAAAATATTGGTAAGTGGCAAATTTGTTCAAAACATTCACAATATAATTTCAGCAAGGTCAGTAGACTAAACGATTTCCTTTCGCTTAAAAACGCCCAAAATATACATTTGTTTATATAATTTGTTTAGAAAATAAACAAGTATTGGTGAGTGGCAAATTTTTTCTGAAAAGACATAACTGGCTATGTATTTCGAGCAAAGTTCAGAAGAACAAACGATGTTCTTCTGATAACAACGACCCAAATTTTCAATTCTTTATATCATTTGTTTATAAATGAAAAAATCTTGGTAAGTGGCAAATTTGTTTGAAAAACATCATTCGCAATATAATTTCAGCAAGGTCAGAAGAAAAATGGAGTTTTTTCTGATAAAAACGCCCAAAATGTGCATTTGTTTATATAATCTGTTCCTAAAATAAACAAATATTGATGGGTGGCACATTTTTATCAGAAAAAATATTGGGCAATATAATTTCAGCAATATTAGAAGAAAAAACGATTTCATTTCACTGAAAAACGCCCAAAATGTGCATTTGTTTGTATAATTTGTTTATGAAATGAACAAATAATCATGAGCGCGAATTTTTTTTTAACATCATTGGCGATACAATGTAAGCCAATTTTGAAGAACAAATGTTTTTTTTCTGATAACGGTGCCCAAATCGCGCATTTGTTTATATAATTTGTTTATCAAAGAAACAAATCTTGATAAGTGGCAAATTTTTTTTTTCAAAACCTCATTGGCAATATAATTTCAGCGAGGTCAGAAGAATAAACGATTTCTTTTCGCTCAAAAACGCCCAAAATGTACATTTCTTTATATAATTTGATTCGAAAATAAACAAATATTGATGACTGGCACATTTTTTCGAAAAAAAATGATTGACAATATAATTTCAGCAAGGTTAGAAGAAAAAATTATTTTTTTCCGATAGCAACGCCGAAAATGTGTATTTGTTTATATAATTTGTTTATACAATGAACAAATATTCATAAATGGCACATTTAAAAAAAAACATAATTGGCAATATAATTTCAGCAAGATAAAAAAAAACGATTTCTTTTCGCTTAAATTAGTCTTCAAAGGTAGGGTAATTTTGACCAAGCATATTTTCAATATCATCAATATTTATTAAAATTGGACAAATATTCGTTCTAACTTATTTACCAATCCAGGCAAATTTTCACTGGATATCAAGTATATTTCGAAATTATCCCAATGAAATATTTCGATTAGACGAAAATTCAAGCAGAATATTTTCAACATTACAAACTTTATTTCGCCTTCTTGCGGCTGTTTTATGTATAAGTATTGTTAACAATTATAACGTTTGTAGTATGTCTGGATTCACAAATAAAAAAGGTAGAACAAATATTCACCAAATTTTAATAAATATTGATGATAAAAAAAATATGCTTGGTTAAAGTGACCCTATTTTTGAAGACTAACTTCTCGGTTTGTAACGATTGTTTAACAATTAAAAAGTAATATTTCAATACAAAACGCGCGAGGCCGAAAACCGTTTGCTCGACAATCTGCTCCCTGCTGCAAGGATACCGGTTTCCAGAAAATGCCTGACCCTGGCTGACTCTCCCCTGATAATGACTTTATTGCAGGCAATTTTTTTCTTACTTTTGTAAAATGTACCCTTTTTTTCTGAAAATATTCCTACAGTGATTGGCTGTCGAAATTTTTTTTTCCACTAACAACCTCCACCCTTTTAGGCTTGCTGATCATATTTCTGTTTCTCTCGCACACTCAACTCAGAATTCCCACGGGTGTCCCCAGCCCTCTAAATACTTATTTGCCCTCGTTAGTACAGACAGGTAGGCATTCCTCCTCGGGTGTTATTCTTCGAGCCTTCTTCCAATGGATGCTGAACTTCGTAGATTTCTCTCCAAAATGCCTAGAGCTCTTCGGGGTTGGGCGGGTGGTCGACAGTAACTGGAGGGTCTTGAAAGAGTCGAGATGGGTCAGATAAAAATTCTTTTGTTTTTTTTCTCGGACCCACCGCTCTCACCACTCTGGACTTCTGCAAGCGTCAGATAGTACCCGTATACTGTCAACAAGTTGCTGTCTGGTGGTGAGCAGCTTTGACTTGTTAAGTGTGTGATACCGATCCACAGTTCGCGCGTGAACTGTAAAATAGGGTGTTCTAAAAAAACGGAATGTTCTTTTTTTTATGACGCTGTGGTCCTGGGGCCCTGAAGTGTCCCAAAATGAATAAAATTATTAATTACTGTTAATTTTCGTAGATATAATGATTGTTTGCGCGGGAATGAATTATAAAACATACAAACTAGAAAATTCCCGAATTTAAACAATTAAGAAAACGTTTTTTTAATAAATACTATTTAATTCTTAAAAATAAAATGATAAAATATTTGTATCATAGAAATTTTTGTTAACATTTAATTTTTTAAAATTATTGTTTGAATTCAAAATAAAAATAATTGTGTAAAAATGTTATAAACAAATAAATTTAAAAACACGATTCAATTCAGCATTGATTTGTCTCGAAGTTTCTTTTTATTTATTTTTTTTTAAATTAATAATTTGATTTTTGAGAACGTTTGTCATATAAATAAAAATACAATGCACATGTTTAAAAAAATTTCCTTATCCGGAAATATATATTTTCAATTATTGTTATTTTAAATTCAAACATAAATTTTTTAAACTTTAAACATTAAAAAAGTTTTTTCTCTAATATAAATATTTCATTATTTTATTCAAAAAAGTATTTCTTAACAAACAATCTTTTTAATTATTCAAAAGCGGGAATTTTCTATTTGAAATATTGTATAATTCGGCAATTTCCTGTCGGGAATTTTCAAATTCGGCAATACAGTGACGGGAATTTAATTTCTCGGAAGAGGCGACTGATAAATCTCGAAAAATAGAATTCCCGACACTGTAAGATTCGCGAATTGCAAAATTCCCGAATAATAAAATTCCCGAAATTATAAAAGTGCCAAAATATAAAACTCCTGAATTGAATTCACGAATAATTAAATTCCCGAAAGTATATAATATGACCGAATTTTAAAATTCCCCATAGAAAATTGCCGAGTTATAAAATATCCGAACTAGAAAATTCATGAATTTGAACAATTTAAAAAATGTTTGTTCATCAAATATTATTTTTTTATAATAAATACATAATAAAATACTTTTATTACAGAAATAATATTTATTGAGAAACAATTTTTTCATGTTTAAATTCGGGAATTTTTTACTTTGAATATTTTCTGTCTAGAATTTTCAATTCGGTCATATTATAAACTTTTCGGGAATTTTATTGTTTGGGTATTTTCAATTTTCCAATTCGAGATTTTTATACATAGACAATTTTATAATTTCGAGAATTTTATTATTCGGAAATTTTCCAATTGGGCAATTCAATAGTGTCGCAGATTTAATTTTTCGGGATTTTTCAGTCATCCACTCATCCCTTTCGGAATTTTTTCAGTCTTCCCATACTTTTATACAAATCTTTAAAATTGTTTGGAATCTTTTTAAATACCCTCAAATATTTTAAATCTTTTGAAATCGTTTGAAATCCCTTAAAACTTTTTGAAGCTCTTGAAAATTCTTTAAAATCTTTTAAAATATCCAAAAACCTTTAAAATATTTGGCAATGCCTTGAAATATTTGAAAATCTTTTAAATTCTATCTTTTAAAATCCCTGAAAAGCATTGAAATACTCGGAAATCTTATAAAATCCCTTGAAATATTTTCAAATAGGTACTCTAAAATATTTCAAATTCTTTGAAACTTTTTGAAGCTCTTTAAAATTACTTGGAATTTTGTTTAATATCCTTAAATCTTTAAAATTGTTTGGAATCTTTTTAAATACCCTCAAATATTTTAAATCTTTTGAAATCGTTTGAAATCCCTTCAAACTTTTTGAAGCTCTTGAAAATTCCTTAAAATCTTTTAAAATATCCAAAAATCTTTAAAATATTTGGCAATGCCTTGAAATATTTGAAAATCTTTTAAATTCTATCTTTTAAAATACCTCAAAAGCATTGAAATACTCTAAAATCTTATAAAATCCCCTGAAATATTTTCAAATAGGTACTCTAAAATATTTAAAATTCTTTGAAACTTTTTAAAGCTCTTTAAAATTACTTGGAATTTTGTTTAATATCCTTAAATCTTTAAAATGGTTTGTAATCTTTTTAAATACCCTCAAATATTTTAAATCTTTTGAAATCGTTTGAAATCCCTTGAAACTTTTTGAAGCTATTGAAAATTCCTTAAAATCTCTTAAAATATCCAAAAATCTTAAAAATATTTGGTAATGCTTTGAAATATTTGAAAATCTTTTAAATTCTGTCTTTTAAAATCCCTCAAAAGCATTGAAATACTCGGAAATCTTATAAAATCCCTTGAAATATTTTCAAATATGTACTCTAAAATATTAAAAATTTTTTGAAACTTTTTAAAGCTCTTTAAAATTACTTTGAATTTTGTTTAATATCCTTGAATCTTTAAAATTGTTTGGAATCTTTCTAAATACCCTCAAATATCTCAAATATTTGAAATCTTTTAAAATCCCTTTAAACTTTTTAAAGCTGTTGAAAATTCCTTAAAATCTTTTAAAATATCTAAAAATCTTAAAAATATTTGGCAATGCCTTGAAATATTTGAAAATCTTTTAAATTCTATCTTTTAAAATCCCTCAAAAGCATTGAAACATGCCACCACAACAACTGCCTCGAGAACCATTAGCTCCAGTGCATGGTTTGTCGAATCCATCACAAGCCATTGCACCATAAATTAGTGCCAATACGACAAGTATGGTCAACATCGATTTGGAAGATAGCATTTTCGTTATCTGTAAAAGGAAATAAAGAATACAAGTTTATTTGGATTTACAGTAAACAGCTGTTCGAAAGAAGCAATTGAGCTACACTCAGAGTCGAACTGAGATGTAAACGCAAATCATGATCCTCAAGCCAAAAAGACTGTAACTGTAGGGAATATAGAGTTTCATCTCTCGTTTTTGGGAAAAATGAATTAATGATAATGTTAATCTTATTGTAGAATGCATTGTCTGAATACGTGGAATTGTTCAAATAAAATATGCACAAGAAAAATGTATCGAACCACAAGGTGTTGTCTGGTGCCACATTGCAAGATTACATACATCTAAATAAAAAAAGATTGAAATCAGCGAAAAATTCAAGACTACTTGCAATTTAAATTGGATCAATGTTTTATGTATAGAAATATTTTAAACATTTAAATTTATTTTGTATACAAGATTAATAAAGAGAAAACCAAGTTCATACTTATCATAAAAAGAGCGTCAAGTTCTATCTCCATGCTATTTGCCCTACTTATGAGATACAAAGTTCTATCTTAAAATCCAGTAATTGATTGCTCTGAAGATTTAGCATTTACAAAGTTAAATCCTGTATCACTGTTCTGCCAATTCATACCGTAAACAGATAAAGGAAGCTTTGACTTGCTTCATAACATTTTAGCATTCCGATATATGATACTCAAAAAAATATCCTCTTGTTAAAAGGATCAATCTTGATACAAAATTCAAAACGAAGCAGGCAAGAGAATGCAAGACGAGCAATATTCTAGTGCCAACTAGTTCAAGCAATAAACGGTTAATATTTGTAAAAGGTGTACAAATTGATTCTTTATGGACTTACCTTTTATGTGGTACCACGGTCTATGAACTTAACTTCAGAGTGTTTTTTGGTATACTTGTTAAGCTGACTTTCTGGCTGCAGCTCTGGATAATATGAGTTAGTGGTGCAAAATGCTCTCCTATTTATTCAATCATCAGACAAAGCTGTCGCCATGGCTTTGCGAAAGTAGAGGAGGAAGAATTTGATTTTCGACCAATAACGTTTTTACCGAGTTTTCCTCATTTGCTATGATAAATAAGATAAACAGAGATAGAAAAAGATTGACATTGATAGGTGTAGGGTAGGATGAGATAAGGAAGAGGAGAATGAAACAGATAGACAGAAATTTAGATTGACAGAGAGCTAGAAAAGGATTGACTGGATAGATGAAGGATAGGATGATATAGAGAAGAGGGGATTGAAAAATATCGAAGTGGATAGAGAAAGGAATTGAGAAGAGGGAATTGGAAAAGATAGACGAAAATTTAAATTGACAGAGAGATAATCAAAGACTGGCGTGGATAGATGAAGGATGTGATGAGATAGAAAGGAGAGGATTGGAAGAAGATAGAGGTGAATTTAGATTGATAAAGAGAGAGATAAAGACATACATTGATAGGCGTAGGTAGGATCAGATTAGGAAGAGGAGATTGAAATAGATGGGGATTAATATTCACAGAGAGATAGAGAAAGATTGACATGGAGAGACAAAGGATGGAATAAGGTAGAAAAGAGAAGATTGAAAATGATCGACGGGAATTTGGGTTGACAGAGAGATAGAAAAATATTGAAGTGGATAGAGAAAGGATATAGAAAAGAGAAAAGAGGGGATTGGTAAAGATAGACGAAAATGTAGATTGAGAGAGAGATGGTAAAAGATTGACGTGGAAAGATGAAGGATGTGATGAGATAGAAAAGAGGGTATTGAAAGAAATAGAGATGAATTTAGATTGATAAAGAGATAGAGAAAGATAGACATTGATAGACATTGATAGACGTAGGGTAGGATGAGATAAGGAAGAGGAGATTAAAATAGAAAGAGTGGAATTCAGATTGACAGAGAGCTAGAACAGGATTGAGTGAATAGGATGAGATATAGAAAAGGGAATTGAAAAAGATAGACGAGAATTTGGATTAACAGAGAGATAGAAAAATATTGAAGTGAATAGAGAAAGGATATCGAAAAGAGAAAAGAGGGGATTGGAAAAGATAGGAGAAAATTTAGAATGAGAGAGATGGTAATAGATTGACATGGATAGACGAAGAACAGGAAGAGATAGAGAAAAGGAGATTAAAAAGGATAGACAGGAATTTAGATTAGGAGAGATAGAAAAAGATTGATATGACTATATAAAGGATAGGGTGAGATAGAGAAAAGGGGATTGGGAAAGACTTACGTGAATTTAGATCGATACAGAGATAGTGAAAGCTTGACGTAGATACCTGAGGGATAGGGTGAGATAGAGAAGATATTTATGAGTAAAATGAGGCAATTCAATTTTGAGGTTATAGAGCTTGAATACATTTATTGGAAATGTTGGAAATCTTCCAGATATATTATAAAAAATTAAAGTAATAAAACATACTTGTGTATGCAGGTATTCATGTAGGTAAAAGTTTGGTAAAACAATTTTGACGTTTTTCCCCCGTTACACGTGGCGTGGGCCGAAAATATTACTTTTGGGGAAAAATATCGAAATTAGATATCGATATATCAGAATGGAGATATCGATATGGAATATCGATATATCAGGTGAAAAATATCGATATTTCCGATATTTCAATATCGATATTGCATCACTAGTTTCGCAATCTTCCTTATTTCTTGCTTCGAATTCATTTATCAATATTAAAAATAATTCGAAATGTTCTTGGAATATTGAAAAAAAATGCGTTCTCTTGAAACCTTTCAAAAGTAATGAGACTTTGCTGGTGTTTCTAATGTTCAACAAAAAATCTTAAAAAGCTAAATTTACCGAAATTTTGAGTACGTTATGTATGAGAAGCTAATTAATGTAAAAGAAAACATTATATGTTCGTTATTAGATCAAAAATAGATACTGTTTAGATTCAGTATAGACGAGGGCACCAAATCCTTTCATTTCACAAGAATTTATAGATTTTCAAATTTTTGGAAAAAAGTTAATTTATAACATATGGATCCATCGTAATTTAAAAGAAATTCTAATTTTTTGCACCATCCTGGAAAGAATCAGAAGGCATTTTTTGTTTTGAAAGAGTTGAAATTTTCCACCATCGCGTCATTCTAATATATTCTCTATTTTTTCACGTTTTCCAAGTTTATAACTTTTTTAAATTATTATAAACAGCGCTCAATAATTTTATACCGAGCAATTAATTTTCCATTACTGAATTAGGAAATATCTCGACTACTCTGATTATTAATTTTCTATCATGTCTTTAGTGGCTCAATTTTCGCTAATCCCATCATTCACTAGTATTCAGTCATATTCAAAAATTTCGATTCAGGGAGCAAAAACGTGTAAAAACTGAAATATGCTATAATATTAAATTAACTCTGAAAATTACACATCAAACTCAGTGGAGTGATGATAATAAGATAGAGGTAAAAACTCTCAACGAACCTAGCTCAGCTGATTTCAACGAGCTCTTTTTTGTTAAGTTCTGTTACATAATTATTATTATGTTACAAAATGTTTTACCTTCATTACAATTATATAATTTCTTTAAATGTTTCCGATATTGTAAAATGATTATGTAAATTCAATTTTCAAAAGTATATGGACATATGTTTGAATTTTCTCTAGATTTAGTATAAAAGGTTATTAATCATTCAAATTTTCATAAATGCAATTTTAAATTTAAAAATATATATAAATTTAAAATTATTTGAATATTTCAATGAAAATAATGTTAATCATTATTTTATCATTGATTATTTTTATTATCTTCATACATATTATTATTGATTTATTATATTGAAACTTAAATTTTCTGCAATTATATAGAAAGCTTATTAACAAATAAAATGTTCATAAATGAACGTTAACATTTTTAAAAAATATATAAAGTGCAAATTATTTGAATGTTTTAATGAAAATGATAGTTGGATGTTTCGATGTTGTAAACAGTTTAAATTATCATTGGTCGATTAGTTTTGTTCACAATTTTGAACTGAATGAAGATTGATTTTAAAATTCACCTTCGGGTTATGTAATTGAATGCGTGCTTTTATTTTAATAGTTAAAGTTTGCTGTTTCTTTGAAATGCGTCTATTACAATTACATAATCTTTTTAAATGTCCGCGATGCTGTTAAAGAAGTATCTAAATTGATTTTTTCAAATTATATGTACATATATTTTTATTTTGTTTGAAGTATTTAAAAAGTTTATTAATAAATCAAATGTATAGAAATGCAATTTCGAATTTAAGAAGAAGAATATAATGTTAAAATTGTTTCGATGTTTCAATGAAAATAATTGTTTAATGCTTTTTATGTTGTCAACTAATTAATTAATTATTAAATCATTTTATCGAAACTCAAATTTTCTGGAATTAGTTGAAAAGGTTATTAATAAATCAAATTTTCATAAATTGAAGTATAAATTTTTTTTTATATTATGTTAATATTATATAAATGTTTTAATGGAAATTATGGTTTAAAGCTTCTTATTTTGTGAAATGATCTATTAATTATTAGCTGATCAATTTTTTTCGCGGTAATAAATTAAATGAAGATTCAAAATTTTTTGTAAGTAATATAAATTAATTATTAGGTTGAAGGTTATATAATTAAAAATTGGATATAATCTGTGTCATAAAAGTTTATTTATATTTGAGATAACCCTATTGAAAATACGTAATTTTTCAAATGTGTCTCACGTTGTGAAATGATTATCTGAATTTAATTAAAATGTCCACTCTAAATTTTCAGCGAAAATGTCCACTCCAGGGCCAGCAGCTGTAAAAATCGCGCGCATCAAGATGAGATAAAATTTTTTGCTGATTTTGCTGTATTTCGGTGGCCAAAAAACGTCCCGGCAAGGAAATTTATATGCCACAAAAGTCATGTACATTTCGTAAAAATCAATGTTAAAATATGTATATATCTTTTCATCAAAAGTTACATGTCAAAAAAAATGTTGTTCTACAAAAAAGTTCCATTTTATCGAAAGGAATCACTTTTGTCTGAAACTTTTTTTTCAACAAATTAGAATATTTTTGAATATTGCAAAAAGGAGGTAAATAATGAAAAAAATATTACTTAATTCTCTCAAATTACTCGTCTCAATATATTATTAGAACAAAGAGGTTTTTATATTTGAAAGGCCTAAAGTTTTTCGCAAACTAACATTATTTTAGTAAAAATACAAAATAAAACATAATTTTTATATCAATTTTTCGGCAATAAATCAATCATTATTATAATAAGTTAACCCCTTTCTAGCAAACTGAATGACAGAAGAGTTTGAAAAAATATTTCTAATGTTTCTTGTACGTAGTATATTTATAATAATAGTTTAATGATGAAAAAATAGATTTAAAACAATTTAAAAAATTTTAATAACAAAAGTGAATCAAACGTTAAACACAATTGCATTTGCTTACTTCATTAAAAATATATTTTTCGTGGTACATCACAATATTATTTCCATTCAATTTTATTTGAGTAAAACCAGAGAGAAAGAGTATTATCATTATAATATATTATATGTATCTATATTAGCGAATTATAATATCATTATCTATAATATAATATAATACAATTTTTATATTATTACGTAACATAATTTTTTATATTTAATAGAACTTAGAGAATAAGTATGTTTTCCTCTGTGTTCGAAATGTTTCGTCTTAAGTGAAATTTTTCTCCTCACCACCAGGGGAGACGCTGTCTATACTTATTGGAACTAGTTTGTATACAAGAAAAAAAAATCTGCCCGCCGGGCGGGCACTTTCTGATCGCGCGCTCTGCGCGCGGCTCGCTTCGCTCGCAAGTTTGAGCGCGCCCAGGGCGCGCGACTGTCGGTTCTCACGCTTCGAGCTCGATAATATATTTATCTCGCGCTTCGCGCTCGATGATGTGTTTACCTCGCGCTACGCGCTCGGTCTTTGCATTTATATATATATATATATATATATATATATATATAGTTAAAAGTTGTTCATAAGGATAACCGCAGGTTTTCGCTGGGAGCAGGTGCTAATCTGAAATATTGCACCCGCTCCCAGCGAAATCGCGGCAGATTCAAATGTAGCATGGAAGAGAACTTGAAAATAGTAATAAAAGTCATGTAGAATTTAGTTTATTATTAATGAGTGACTGGACTAAAGCTGGAAACTTAATAAAATTGAATGAAAAGGATAAAAAGTAATTAAATTGATAAAAATAATAGAAAAGTATAAAAAAAGGAAAACCGATGGGATTTAAAGTTGGTGGAGTACACATTTTGTAAACACGTGGTTTAGAATTTTTTTCTGTTGAAAGGTACAATAAAACTTTGAAGTTTTTACAAGTGAACAATATAATAATTTTAATATCCTGAAAATCTGTATACATTAGCATTGTCAAATACTAATTGGAACCTTTAAAGGCTACAAATTTGTAAGAAATAATTTTCCTGCAGATAAAAAAAGTGGCGTGAAATTTTAAAGATAACTAATGGATTTCATAATTACAAAATAATTGTGAATTATAATATAAAAATCATTATGAAGGTCTTACATGAGTGTTCACACTTCATATTAATTAATAAGAGCAAGAGGAATAAATCTCGCGTAGCATATGCGTTAGTTCAATAATTATTAATATTAATATTATGCCAATAATATTAGGCAATTCATGAATACGAAGTTTGAATTAATGTTCTAATGTTCTGTTGTAAGTTTTTAATTTACATATGATTTTGATGGAAAAATATTGTACTATTTTGTCCAGTACAATAAACTTGATTAATTTTCTTCAGCATTTCTTCTCTACATTTCTTATTCAACCTTCATTTATACTTCATTATCTCCATTCGTAGTACATATATAATTATAATTTTATCCATGTCCTTTTTCCAGCTGCACAAAATCCTTTTGCCTAAACAACTGAAAGGCTTAGTAAGATAAGAGTAAAGATGCCTTTTTAATACAATCAAGTAAAGAGGATTTTCTCCTATTATAAATGTCCTTTTTACAATATATATTTTTATCTCGTATACTTATACCTTATACTTTTTTCTATGTTTATTTTTATTGAGCATTAATTCAAAGTTCGTATTCATGAATTGCATAATATTATTGGCATAATATTAATATTACTAAGTATTTAACTTACGCACATGCTTGAATACCAAATCGAGCGCGAAGCGCGAGATCCAACAGGTGCGCGCCCTAGGCGCGCTCAAACTTGCGAGCCGCGCGTGAGGCGCGCGATGAGAATGTGCCCGCGAAGCGGGCAGATTTTTTGGCTTAAAATTCTTTAAAATTGTATAATTTTGAAAGTTTAAAAATTTAGTATTGAAAATGATAGCGTAGATTCATGTTTTCAAATTTTTGAAATTTACAATTAATAAAAGTTAAAAAGATTTTATCTTGCAGTTTGACGGCATTTAATTTCAAATTTTTCAATTGAAAGGTGTTAAAAGCTTCCATTTTACGTGTAAATTATTCAGTGTTTGAATTAAAAAAATGTAAGCTTCAATTTTAAAAGTTTAAAATTCAAAAAAGTTCCAATTTGAGTGTTCTACTTAGCAGTTAAGTTTTTATACCTTCATATAAAAAATGTGTTAACTTTAGGAGGTTGAATCTTTTAATTGTTATGGTCGTGAAAAAGTTTTTTAAATTGGGAAAAAACAGGGAAATGACTGGGAATTTTTTTCCTCTATTAAAAGGGCTACCCTATACAGAGAGAAAGTCCTATATGAACAATAATGAAATCGTTTGGGACTGTAATCTCTCCAAATGTTGTAACCTTGGCTCAATTTGTTTTCGAGGTATTATAAAAAAAGTATTAGTGACACACACATGTCTACATATACATGCAGATATTTTTTATAAACCTTATTTTCGGACTCCTGAGTTCAAATTATTATGTGAAAAAACGAAGTTCAAAATTTTTCATCGTTTCAAAGCATTCTTTACGCGGAAGCAATTAATTAATCTTGCATTTATATTAAAATAAATAATAAAATTTGTAAATAAAGAATTGAAAGAATTTGAAGGCAATTTATGAAATCGATCAGTGTATTCAACAGTTTTGTCTCCTTACCCTTTCACACAATCAATTTCATCTCGTTCCTAACGAGACTTGAATCATCAATCGAGAGCGTGTAGTTTTCGATTAGAGGAGAAAAATCATTTTTGATACAACATAAAAATTTCGAATAACAGTAATTTGAAATTTTCATAAATTTCTTTAAAAAGATTTTTAATTCAGTTTTTAAACACACAAATTCAATTCTGTGATCTGAGAATAAGGATATAAGTATTATCAGTTTGTTTTAAGTTATACAAATATAATTTGCCTAAGATTCTTAAGGAAATTAGAAATGATTTACTACGTGAGAAGTTTAAAAATAATTATAATATTTTTAAAGGGTTATTGGCCTAAATTGAAGATGAGATTGCACAGACTACGTTCTGTCAAAATCTGAGAAACTCTCGGCGACCACCGCTCTCGCGGTCGATAGCAGTAATCGCCGACTGAAACTTGATATTTGAGGCTTGAACATCTTTACTCGTATCCCGAGAATCCGTGAAGATTTTTTAAGTTTTATTATCCTAAATTAAATATAACACTTCAAAGACTAAGTGGTATAAATTTGAGATTTTTGTTACAACTTTCCTGAGTCAATGCCACAATTTGAAGTCTACATAAAAAGTACAAAAAATTCTGGAATTTTTTTTAAACTTCTCACGTTAAAAATATCTCTATTGGAGCTCAATTGCCGCGTAATTTAATAAGCTTTCTAACAAGTTTTTTAAAAGTTTTTTGCTCCATTTTTGAACGAGTAATCACGTTTGAAATTCAGCAGTGATTTTTAATAGCACTTTCGGTGATCGTACCGACAATTTCCGACGGAATTGTATAGGAAAAATATTTTTGTTTATAAACGTTGCAAACTCCAGTTACACTTTAGAATGTTATTCATTAAATTCAATTGAAAATTAATAATCATAGTAAGTACTTAATCGTCTCGCTTCATTTGACGACATTCTTCAGTCATGTTTTTTGTCCGGGTAATCTGCAACTCCAATCACTCCACAAACAATCCGACAACACTCACGAACAATTCCACAACACTAAGAATCAATTCTACAACACTAACAAACAATATCGCAGCAATAATACTCCAAATAAATCCCACAAAAATCACAATCGTACCAGCGAACTTACTATTTTCGCGTTAGTTTACTTCTATCCCGCATGGGCCATGAAAAGGTGTGCAATGGGACGGCCAATGATTGACAGGATTCATGCCGACCACAGCCAAAGATTAGGCTACGGCTACGCCTACGCATCTTTTGTAAAGTGCCTGTTTCACAGACTTCAGTGTCTCTTTGACGTTCCAATGCTTTTAGTGTGATTTTTAAGTGAATGTAGCTTTCATTAACTGGATATAAGTAGTGTGTATTGTTTTTGTGTAAGTGCATCGGCATCATGACAAAATTACATTGGCATGTCGTATAGGGTGTATGGCATAAGTCCACGAATGGGGGGGGGGGGGAGTTAAAGTTCCCGTGGACTCGCGTTTTCCTGAAAGTGCTATAATGGCGTTGTTCAATGGAATAATCGTGCTGAAACTTGAAAGCTTGATAATACGAACAAATACGAGTACAGGCGTGCTTACCGAGTACCGGACTACAGGGTTTTCGGGTAAGATTTGAAAGATGGTTCGTCACAAGCACTGTGTACACAAGTACTTTACGCAACACGTTAGTGGAGGACGTGCTGTAAAAGTTAAATGCAAAGAAATACGACGAGAATGATTCTTCATATAAAACATTTATGCAAAAAGTACCCGGCAGTAGTTAAACAAGAAATGAGTACAGAAATGTGTACTCCCAATCCTGATCTAGCTGATCTTTCTTATGCAAATATGTATTTCTATATCGAATGTTTATTTAAAATAAGGAGAGATATAGCACTGATGAAAATGAAAGCATTTATTTGAAAGAAAACAATTTATAAAAGTAAACCTGATAGTTTAATGAAATAGCAGGATGTTATTTTATGCAATTCCATTCGAAGTTGCTACATTTTTGATGAAATCGTTTTGGAAATGAAACATTCTAAAGAATACATATGTATTAAATACGACATTTATTTTCATTTTATTGAAATCAATTTTCAATTTTTTTAAATAGAATATTTCATAAATTACATTTTATTAACAATTAACACGTGATTTATTTAAATCAGTTGAAACGATTTGCTTTGAGACACAAAGGATACTATTAAATGTTCATATTTAATACTCAATAGTATTTTTATATTTTGAATTTTCCCGCCTGTATGTTTGTAATTTTGGAAACTTTGAAACGTTTCCAAAGTTTCATGAAACTTTTTATTTGGTCAAAATTTCATGAAACTTTACAACCCTATACAAATGTATTTTACATTTAATCATGTGACTATGTGGGCGGGATTTTTGAATTCGTTATTCTAAAAATACCCAATCGCCTTACAGAAAAAACTAATATTGAGCAATTAATTAATTATTCGTCATTATTTATCACTTTCCTAAACAAGTTATTTAAAAAAATAATATACGTGTAATTGTACTTCATAATCCGCAACGCTTTCGAGCATTTGGAACATGAGTAGGTACGACAACATGGTATCTTAACCTATAAGTAATCGTTCCCGAGCTTTTTAACTATTTTTATATATTTTTCGTAATTGCCATATCGAGTGTTATATGCTTTGCACACATTCCTGTAGAAATAGTGATTATAAACAGAAGTTAGTAAATCATAAAATCCCGTGAAATTGTATGAAATTTTATAATATTTTCTTGAATCCTGGAAAATTTATTAAAATACCTTGAGAGCCCTTAAAACCCATTAAAATCATTGTAATCTTCGGAAATCTCATAAAATTCGTTTAAATATTCTGAAATATATTGAAACCTTGCTAGTCCTATGAAATAGTTTCATATATTCCGAAGTTCTAAAAAATTCTTTAAACTTCCAGAAAAATTTGTTTATTTCTCTTAGAGGCATTCAAAGCCTTTAAATTTCCCTAACACCTGCCACATGTCCTATTAAATCCGTCTATATTTTCGAAATTTTTGTAAACTCTTTGATACAATAGCCCATACAAATTTGTTAAAATCTCTTGAAAACGCTTTAGAATCTTTTTAAATACTCTAAAATATTTCATATCCTCTGAGACCAATTGAATCTTTAAAAATATTTGATAATCAATTAAAATATTTCAAAGCTCTTGAAAATGCCTTAGATCTTTTAAAATACCATAAAATAATTCACATCCTATGAGTAACATTAAATTACTGAAATCAATTAAAAAATTGCTAGAATCTTTCAAAATACCCTCAGATGTTTAAAATCATTCAAACTATTTTGGAATTCCTTCGATTTCTTTAAGCTCTTCACAATCCCTTGCAATTTTCAAAAGCACCCTAACATATTTCGAATCCTTAGAAATTCTTTCAAATTATTGAAATAAATTGATTCTTTAAAAATCACTTGAAACTTTTTACATCTTTCGAAAATGCCTTAAAATCTTCTAAAATACTATAAAATAGTTCAAATCCTCTGAAATCAATTAAATCACTCAAATTAATTGAAAACGCCTTGGAATCTTTTAAAATACTCTACAATTTTTTAAATCCTCTGAAATCAATTACTGAAATCAATATAAAATTCCTTGGATTCTTGAATTTTTTTTATCTCTTTAAAATCAAATGAAAATTTAAAAAATAACCAAAAATATTTCAAATTCTTTGATATTCCTTCAAATTATTCAAATAAAAAAATTCCTTGGGTTCATTAGAAAATTCCCAAAATATTTCAAGACCTTTTAAAACTTTAAAAGACACTTTAAACTTTTCAAAGCTTCCGAAAATGCCTTGGAATATTTTAAATCACTTTATTATTATTATTATTATTATATCATTAAGCCGTTTCCCTTTCGGGGTAGGCGTGAATTGCTCGGTTGGATAGTCTAGAAATCTCACTGGTATGTTTTTATTAAACAAATTTTATTTCAGAAAAGTATTTTTTATAAAATGAATCATTTTATAAGCCCTAAATAAAAAAGTTTCAAATAAAAACCTACTGAAGAGACTTCTACATAATCTTGCAAGAAATAAAATAAGCCCTACATTAGAATTAAGTAAGAATTGCAACTTTTACCTACAGAGAAAAGAACACAATATTAAACCAATTTTCATACAAAATTAGTTACAATCAACAAATAAATAATTAACAATTCTCGTCGATTTTATACATTATTTTTTACGTTGCTCATTTTTTAACTTGAGATAAGTTTAGTACTGAAGGCGAACTTAAGAAAAAAATATCTCAGGTTGAAATTGTTCATTTTACAGTATTTATTTAGGGTTTTACGTTTTTTCTTTCACTTTAGGCACAAGTTGCAATTCTTATTTAATCCTAATGTTATAGGGCGTATTTTATTCCTTGAGAGATTCTCAACAAATCCCGATGATACATTTTTATTAAACAAATTTTATTTAGGAAAAATATTTTTCATGAAATGAACAATTTTATAAGCGCTACATAAAAATTTTTCAAATAAAATCGTACTAAAGAGATTTGTGGAGAATCTTGCAAGAAATAAAATAAGCCCTACAGCATTGGAATCATGTAAGAATTACAACTTTTACCTATAGAGAAAAAAACACAAAACTCTAAATAACTAATATTAAACAAATTTTCCTTCAAAATTAGTTACATATAACTAATTAACAATTCTCGTCGATTTTATAAATTATTGTTTACATTGTTCATTTTTTAACTTGAGATACGTTTAGTACTGAAGGCGAACTTTAGAAAAAAAATTTCAGGTTGAAATTGTTTATTTTGCAGTATTTTTTTAGGGTTTTATGTTTTTGCTTTCACTTTAGGCACAAGTTGCAATTCTTATTTAATCCTAATGTTGTAGGGCGTATTTTATTTTGAAGGAAAATCGATTTAATATTGTGTTTTTTTCTCTGTAGGTAAAAGTTGCAATTCTTACTTAATTCTAATGTTGCAGGGCTTATTTTATTTCTTGCAAGATTCTGTACAAGTCTCTTCAGTAGGTTTTTATTTGAAACTTTTTTATTCAGGGCTTATAAAATTACTCATTTTATAAAAAATACTTTTCTTAAATAAAATTTGTTTAATAAAAACATACCAGTGAGATTTCTAGGCTTGATTTGACAAATATTTCTACCATGGTACTGCTAGCTTTACGTAAAGCTGGCAGTACCATGCATTTAAAAAAAAAAATGCAGAGCCCAAAATTTGGCTTTTGGGTATTAAATGAGCCTTGAATGAGCCCTTAATTCTGGCATGGGTTATACATTGTTTGGGCATGGTGGTACTTCCAGGTTTACCCACCTTCGAAAGTTGACATTTCTCGCGAGCATACAAATTCTCTGTCAATATAAACCCTAGAAGGAACAAATTAACCATCAATATACTAATAATTAATGAATTTTAATGTCATGTACGCAATCATTTTCGAGATGAGAAGTTCGCGCAGATGGACCGATCAGGTTGATCGGATCGGCTGTTTATCACATCGTTAGCTCGATATGCATTACCAAATTCGGAATATCTGGTAGAAATGCTGCTTGAGAGTTTCTTGTGTCAATCCTTTATTTGCAAGTGATTTTTACTCGACCAATCTGAAATTAGGGATTTTCCGTATCTTTTTATATGAGGCATATGCATAATCTTCAAAATCTACTTTTTCTAATGTTTCATTAGTCGAATAACAATCTGCTCTAATTTAAATTGTTCCGAATTACCGTTTAACCTCATTTTTAGTCTTCCGAATTACTATTGGCCACTCAAGTTTTATCATTTCGAATTGCCTTTTATCGTCATTTTCACTTTAACATATTACCAGTTTTTGTTACTCCGAATTACTAGTTGTTCTGATTTCCACTTTTTCGAACTATTTGGCATAATTTTAATTTCTATCCATCACCATTTTCTATAAATCCGAATTACCAATAGGCATCATTTTTCTTTTTCCGAATTGCCATTTTTTATAATTTTCATTTCACCAAAAAACCATATGTAAACATAAACTTAAATGGCATAAATTTAAATTTAACCAATTACCATTTTCCCTAATTGTAGTTCTTCCGAATTATCGTTTGCCCTACCTTTTATTTTTATGAATTAACATGGGGCGTAATTTGAATAATTACGAATTGGGATTGACCGGGCTGCTTACGCGACCGGAACCTTTTCAATTCCCTGTGATGAACATGATCTGGACCCGGTACAAATTTCTACACGAAGGATGTATGGTAATTTGAAATAATTAAAATCCATAGAAACACGAGAGCTTGCATGAAAAAATGCATGGACGTGCAGGAAGCTAGAGCAGTATGCCAGGACAGAAAAGTAACAATTAATTTTTTGAAAATGGAAAATCAATAAAAATTTTCGCAGAAATTTCAAAAAATAACTTTATTCTCTTGAAACTTTCCAAGATTCATATTCACCAAAAATTAACATCTGATTCCCGGCTCGAATTTTTATTCCCGGTTAAATCCCCGGTTTTCCCGGCTTCATTTCCATTTCCGGTTTTTCCCAGTTATAGTAGACAGCTTGTTCAATGATCCGATAACCAGGTATTTTCATTAATATTTGTTGAACCAGAATTAATTTTATTCAAATGACGTAATTGAATAAATAAAGGATTAATTACTATGAAAAAACCAGTTCAAGCCTTGAATTTGAATAGAGAAGTAATATTCTTATATACTAAAAATAAACTTATAACTGAAAGTTTAAAATATCAAATTGGCATGGATTGAGTTTGAAATAATATTGTGGCTTAAATCTAAGTAAATAACGCATAAATTCGTTTTCTGTATAATACACCCACCTACGCAAATGCCTTTTGAAACCAACACACTGACTATGTATAATGATTTTCAACGCGTGAATTTCACCACTCTGGTAAAAAAAATTCTCATTCAGTCTCCACATCTGTTCATTTATCTTCCTCTTTCTAGAATATTTGACTGAATAAAATAGTAAAGTATGTTTTGACTGAAAAATCAGTCAATTATACTGCCAAAACAATCGTTTTAACAGATCAATCTGTCAATATTGCTAACAGAATCAGTCTCCTGAAATTACTGATATTCAGTCAATTTTATAGTACTTTTTATTTTATCTTATAATTTTATGATATAGACCATGATTTGACTGAAAAATCAGTAAATTCTACTGTCAAAACAGTATTTTTAACAGAAGAATCAGTCAATATTGCTGACTGAATCAGTCTCTTGAAATGACTCTTCTTCAGTCAGTTTTATAATACTTTTTATTTTATATTATAATTTTATAACATAGACCATGATTTGACTGAAAAATCAGTAAATTCTACTGACAAAACAGTCGCTTTAACAGATAAATCTGTCAGTATTGCTAACTGAATCAGTCTCTTGAAATTACTGATTTTCAGTCAATTTTATAGTACTTTTTATTTTATATTATAATTTTATATTATAGACCATGATTTGACTGAAGAATCAGGCAATTCTACTGCCAAAACAGTATGTTTACAGAAGAATCAGTCAATATTGCTGACTGAATCAGTCTCTCGGATGCGACAAAGTTGAGCAGGGCCGTCGCGCTGTGAACTAGAGCCATGAGAAGTTGTAAAAAACTCCAAAAATGGTTCCATTTCAACCCAATTTGTTTATCTGTGCTTTCGGGTCCCTGATTTCATATCTGGATTTTCAAATTTCAAAAACAAAATGTCCGATCCTATACGGTGATGAAAAAGCTCAAAATTTTCTATTACAATGAAATATTGTAAATATTATAGGTTTCTAGGATCGTTGATTTTAAATCCTTTTATTTGAATTTTCCAAAAAAATGGTGAATATATTAATAAACAATAGCTCAAAATTGTACGAAATATTTAAATAAAATAATTGAGTTATTGTTTAGTAATATATTGGGAGGAAATTATAATTGTTAACTAATATTCCAGAGAAAACGTTATAAATGTTAAATAAGTATCATATGACAGTTAATTTTAAATCGAACCCAAATTTTTGGTAAGAAATGTATTGGAGGCTGTTCCCAAAAGCATTAAGATTCATTTTGGTTCTAGTTTTCCTGCTTCTTGAAACTAGTGTCAATTAAAATGCTTCGTGAAATTAGTGTAATTATTTATTTCGAAGTAAATTTATGGCTCATTTGACTGAGTGATCAGTGATATTACTCGAAGTTTTAGTGACTTTGCACTGACCCCCATTGGATTTTCACTAAATTAAATAAAATTAATACAGAGAAATTATAAAAATCACAATCAATAATTAATTGCTTAATTAAGCTTATTATTAGTAACGCAGAAAATTAAAATTAATTCTAGAAAGAAGCTCACTAGGAATTTTATTAAAGCTTTCTTTTGTAACTTATGTCAAATCATGTTTCTCCTCTCAATACTCTCTACATTTCAATAACTGAGCTCTGATTCATTCAAGATGTGTCAACTGTTTTTTTAGTAATTAGAATTGATTTGAGATTTCAAATGCGACCCGAAAATTTGCTTTAAATTTTGTGATTTCTTGACGACATCGTTACGACATCTGGACGACGACTTTGCGACATCCTATGTCGATTTCGCTAAGATGTCTTTACGATATCGTAAATACATCGTACGATCTGACGAAGTCTTTTCAACATTATAATCACATCTTAACTCTGCGACGCGAGACACAGTCGATTGTCGCGCGACAAAAACTTTACGCCGAAAACTCATTTTTCCCCGGAACGTGTCTTAGAGTCTAGGTGTGGAATCACCTAAAACCTCATAAAAACCAACAGATGTGGGTACTTTACGAAATCTCAAAAAATTTATTTTGGAATTCCAGACAGAAACTAGTACTTTTTTAGTTTGGAATTCACAATTAGTTACACAGCTTTCTAAAATCCCAACAGAAACCACTTTATTTTGCAATGGGAAATCCAAATTTGTTACAGATATGTAAATTCCTCTTAGAAACCAGCAGATATTCTATCTGGCAAATTTGTTCCTAACAGGCAGCCAGATTGAAACTCATTGGACCTTATAGATCCTCATACAAATTCTATCTGGTTCAATGAGGTCTTTCGTGGAGGGTTAAGCTGCTGTCTCCCTCCTTATTTTGGAAACATATATCTATGTCCACATATTTTTTGATTTTAAAATATGTTTACCTAGGTAATGCAATCGTCTTTCTTTCTCTTCCATCGCATCAGTTGAAACATGAATGTACTGTATAATTAGGAACAAGCGAAATTTATTCTAAGAAGGACAGTTTTTAGTACACTGCATATTTTCTGCTGCGTTAGGTTTAGTCTCAGCCTATTAGCGCGAATTACAAACTTTGTATATTTTATAGTTAGCGCTTATAGTTAACTTAAGCTTAGATGTATAGGGTTAGGTTGCAAAGCAGCTCTAAGCTGTACCTCGGCCCTTTAAGTGCCCCTTCCATTCATATATTTTCTGAATACTTTGTATATGTGTTGGCACACACACACACAAACACACGGTGCCTCAGGCTCAAGAGCCCGGACTTATATAGCTATATAAAAATAAAAATAAAATAAATCGAAAATTCCTTTTCCAAAAATCAGTTTAAGTTTTACTATTAGTCATTAAATATTTAAGCTGGACCAATCAGGAGCGCGGTATAAACAGTCTTACGTACGTGAGCGGAAGTCCAGCGCAGTGTTTTGAGCGAGGGGAGAACCAGTCAATACACTACGTTAAACTCCCGCTCACGTACGCACGACTTTTTATACCGCGCCCTTGTGATTGGTTCAGCTTTATATTTTAATAACTCAAAAACTAAAACTTCAACTGATTTTTGGAAAAGAAATTTTTGATTTATTTTTTTAATTTTTGTACAGTCATATAAGTCCGGACACTTGAGTCTGGGACACATTGTATATATATATATATATATATATATATATATTTCTATTCCTTTCGAATAGAACTGAAGGGCCTATGACAAAGCCACCGAACGCGTATATATATATATATATATATATATATATATATGTATGTATGTAATATTACTTACACAATTAACACAATAATTGTTCCAGCTTACTTCGTGTTTATTATTCAAAAAACAAGAGTATTGAAATACTTATTGGGATATTTGTAACCCGATGGGAGATCTCGCATAGCCAGAAACATTCAAAACTCAAGTCCGATCAACCTGTTCCATAAACTCCAGCAAAAGTTTTTTTCCCTAAATCGAGATTTTATCATTTTTCCTAGAGACACTCTCGTTATCTGATAGTCGAACTCTCATTTTCAGTATAAATTTATTTATTTTCAATCGCATGTAAACAAGTGGAATTCATCCATCAGGAATTGCCACTTTTGGGCAACAGATGGCGCCAGGCTGCTCTGTTGGCGTACACTATAGCGCGTTTAATAAAATGTTACGTCTAAATGTCGGCAATTACGGCAAAATGTCAATTTTATGAAAAAACATTGCAAGAAAATTTCAAATTGCGGTGTTTTCTGAAAATTGGAATAATTCTGGAAAGAATTAATTTTTTTAATTTCTTGGACTTATTTTAAAAGTAAGTCAACATAGTAATGTCTAAGATTGTCAGGATACTTGCAGAACTTTTTCCCAAACTTGGTGCAAAAAAGTTGCAAAATTTTAAAAAAGTGTGAATACTTACAACATTTTTTAAAATTATATTTAAATCAATGTTACTGATGTTGATAAAAATATTATTTTATGAATTTTTTAAACCATTTGATGGGAATAATCTTTATTTTTAATTTTGCGATTACTTAGCATCAATTTCGACCCTAGGTTAGAATCGAGGGAAATAATTCTAAAAATATCTTAACAATTTAGCAAAATACTATGGAGACTAAATTTTGAAATGAGAAACAGAATTTTGAAAAATGTCAATTTTTCCAGAGTTATTCCAATTTTTCGAGAACATCGAAATTGAAGTTTATCGCAATTTTTTAAATTAAATTGATATTTTGTCTTCAACTTGAGCTTATTAGATGCAGCATTTTATTATGCTTCGTAAGATAAAAAGGAAAAAAGGTCATGTTAATATTTTTCTTAAAATCTGCCCGCTGTGAGGGCATATTCTCATAGCGCGCTACACAGTAAAAAAAATAATCATTTTTGTTGTAGATCATTTTGCTCCAACGATCATTTGACTTTCGAGATCATAATGATCTGTCTATTCGGATCATCACATCGCACCCCTGTGACTGGGCAAAGAAATAATGTTGGTCAAACCCCTACCCCTTTTCCAACGTCTCGTGGGGGTGGGGGCGTGAAGGCACCCCTGTGACGGGCCATCCCTTTCCACTAGTGAGAGATGCCGCTAGATAGAGATGCCGCAGTTGTGACATGCCGCAAAGAGACTTGCCGCATGTGACATGATATGCACCCCATCTTATGCTTCGTGGTGTATACATTAAGTGCAGGAAATATGAATTTTCAAGTGCAGTCTGAAAACGATATAAGAAAAAATTAGCTTTTATACATTAAACATTTTGGAAAGTACTTTATTGTATTAAATTAATATTTATGTAAACAATTATGATATTATATTATAATACTTATTATTATGTAATTTTTGTTTAAGTATGGTACTTTTATACTTTTATTTGAAGAAAAAGTATACTATGTACTGTGGTTTAAAATATTTAAAATATACTCAGGTTATTTTATTAACAAGTATTATTAGTTTTACCATTTTCTCGCATAATAGTAGATGCCAGAAATGATTGCAGTATTTCAACCTGAAACTTCACTCATGTAAAATTAAGTACTCAATATTGGAATGGCTACATTTATTTCAAAATGTAATCATCCAATTCATTTGAATAAAATCATCTTAAAATTTATAGAATATAATTTCAAATAACCCGCTGAAATTCAGCCATTTTCTCCCCATAGGCGTCTGCTGCTAACAGTCAGATGTACATTTTTGATATATGTTCCACTTTCTACATCTTTCCAGATACTGAAATGTGGACATTATTAGAATAACAGGTTTAACAGTGTAGTGCTGCTCGCTTGTGCTCGGTTATGACCGAGCAAAAGCGAGCATGCTCGAGCATGACGGTAAATGCACATCACTAGCTGTGTCTCGGAAACTAAGCACAGAGAAGACGTTGTGTGGAAGCTACCACGCATCATTCCTAACACCTGCTAAAAATGCCTAGTAGGGTTGTCACCTTTCTCGCGGACTTCAGCCGGCAGCTCGTTTTACCGTGGTGGTGGTGGGGGGGGGGGGGTATAAAAATCGTTTTCAACACCATGTTTTAAAGTATCACGCTACGATATATAGCATACCTTCAACTTTATTTTGTAATGTTTGTAACACGCACTTTACAGTATACACCGTCCTTAACATGGAAAAGCGCGTGGAAATTCGGTCAGTCACCGCTGAACTCGAACATTATTATAAAATTCAGTGAAAACCATTGAATTAATCCCTGGAACCTGTCAAAAAGTCCTAAAAATGCCATAATTTTTATGAAAGGAAAAAAAAGCTGAGAAACTTCCTTCAAACCATTGAAATCCATGAAGAATTATCTCGAATTCAATAAGAATAACAATTTCAAATCACTATAAATTGATTAGAAAAATATTTTAACATTATTATAAAATTCAGTGGAAACCATTAAATTATTCCCTGGAACCTATTAAAAAGTCCTAAAAATGCCATGATTTTTATGGGAGGAAAAATAAGCTTTGAAACATCTTTGAAACCATTAAAATCAATCGATAATTCCCTCGAATTCAAGGAGAATAACAATTTCAATTTCAAATCACTATAAATTGATTAGAAAAATATTTGAACATTATTATAAAATTAAGTGAAAATCATTATATTAATCCCTGGAACCTGTCAAAAAGTCGTTAAAATGCCATGATTTTTATAGCAGGAAAAAAAGCTTTGAAACTTCCTTCGAACCATTAAAATCATTCGAGAATTCCCTCGAATTCAAAAAGAAGAACAATTGCAAAATCAAATCACTATTAATTGGTTAGAGAAATATTCGAAAGTTATTATAAAATTCAGTGGAAAACAATAAGATAATCCCTGGAACCTGTTAAAAAGTCCTAAAAATGCCATGATTTTTACAGGAGAAAAAAAAAGCTTTGAAACTTCTTTCAAACCATTAAAATTAATCGAGAATACCGTTGAATTCAAGAATGAAAACCATTTCAAATTCAAATCACTATAAATTGATCAGAAAAATATACGAAAATTATTATAAAATTGTGTGGAAAACATTAAATTAATCCCTGGCACCTCTTAAAAAGTTCTAAAAATGCCATGATTTTTATAGGAGGAAAAAAAGGCTTCTAAACTTCCTTCAAATCATTAAAATCAATCTAGAATTCCCTCGAATTCAAAAAGAATAACAATTTCAAATTCAAATCAGGATAAAATGATTAGAAAGGTATTCGAATTTTATTATAAAATTCAGTGAAACGTATTAAATTAATTCCTAAAACCTGTTAAAAAGTCCGAAAAATGCCATGATTTTTATAGGAGGAAAAAAAAGCTTTGAAGCTTCCTTCAAACCATTAAAATCAATCGAGAATTCCCTCCAATTCAAAAAGAATAAAAATTTCAAATTCAAATCACTATATTAGGTTATTTTGTTGCATATCGACAAAAAGTTGTTTTGCTATTGTGCGATTCACTTTATATGTTTTAAAATGTCTCCAATTATGTTTCTATATATTTCCAGTCTTTGTGTTATCTACATTTGTTCTTTAGTATAATGACAAAACAAAAATAGTGTTCTTTTAGTGTGAGGTTTGTTCAAGATTTGACAACCCCATTATACCAATTAAAAAATCTTCTGTCAGGGACCCTTTAAGGTTTATTATGTTTATATATTCGAATTACAATAAACGTTATTTAGTACGAAAGAATTATTTCTATTTATTTAAAACATAAAAAAATTTAGATCATTATTTTAGTACGCTTCGTGAAGTCGCACGAAAGCCTCATTTCATTCTCAGCGTGCATCAACTATCATCCGTGCGAGCGATATAAGTCGCATATGATGACACATATGTCTGCATCAGTGACTTCACGCGTGCGGAATAAATCCGCACGCGTGAGAGTAATATGCGTAGCATATGGGACTATAATTGTTATGTGGGAGTTTCTAGACAAGTTGAATCAAATGATTTTTTTTTATTTGCTTGAAAATTGGCCAAATACTGTACTTTTATACGTATATTATCATCAGTACTTGCCACATTAGTAATTTTTCTTCGATATTATGAATTTTTATCATTTTTCCCATTTATTTTCGTTATATTTAAAATATCTTCTCAGACAATTGACCAGCACCTTGAATTTATTTTTCGTAAGATTTTCATAGGATGATTCAGTAAACAGATGGTCTATCTGTTCTAGTAGATACGGCATAATTAAAAATGTAACAAGTTAATTTTATAAAATAATAATTAGGAGTTTTCAAATATATTGTTGTTTACTTAACTGTCTAATTATTTTGTTAAATTCATCCTTAAAATCCTTGAAAATTTATCTCTTTTACACTGTTTATAGTAGCACATCAATAATAAAAAGTAATACATTTTCAACATTAACAAAATTTTCTTTGTTGCGGTATTGATCAGAGGAGAGTCGGGTAGTTTTGGACATCGGGTAGCCCCGGACACTCATGACTCTCAAGAGACTGTAATATCTCCGGAGATAATTCATCATCTTTCAGAATTGTCTTAAAGTGTAATTTTTAAAATATATGGACTCATATCTCTCATTAGCTTAAAAATAATCCGGTCTAAATATTTCGTCTCTAGAAAACAAGTGCATTTTGTGAAACCAAGATCATAGAAATTGGGATCTCCATCTCAATGAGTTCCGATTTGCCTACAACACGGCACTTCATAGTACCAACCGATTGACTCCAGCATTTCTAAATTTGGGTCGGGAGCCCCGTCCGCGAAAAACTATTCACAGTTTAAGGGAGGGAGAGGCCGAGTTGCCGCTACCTGACCTTCAAGTCTGGACAACTCGGATTGCGCGATTAGAGCATCTGAGAGAACTTATGAGCAAGTTCCAAGATCAGTTTTTTGTCAGACAAGCCAAATACTATGATCGCCAACATCGCGACTTGCGATTTAAGGTAGGCGATAAGGTGAAGAAACCGACTCAAGTGTATTCTAGCAAAACTGGGCACGTAGCGGCAAAGCTGGCTCCAAAGTTCAGTGGCTCTTTCATTGTGGTGGAAGTAATCTCACCCAATATTTATAAACTGGCGTCGACAGAAGGAATATTAGCTGGACGGTATCATGCCTCGCCCCTTCAAAGGTATGTTGAGGAACTGGAAGACGAACCGAGTGGTCCGCAGGAGCTGGCGGAACTGGACAGAATGTTACTTGAAATCAGCGATTCGGAAGCGGGAGAGGAGGCCCGAGAGGACGCGGATCTAAATTTTGACTGGGGACGGGCAAATATTGATCACTCGGACTCAGATTCGGATGCCGGTAAACGCGTTAGGCTCCGTACTCGCTCGTATTCTAAGTAGGGGCTCGGCTGTGAAAACCGGTAGAAGCGGCGTTGTAAGCCCGGTGTTGGTGGCAAAGCCCCACAAATAAATACTCAATAATTCGTGATCCTCTGCATTATTCATTTGCATGAGTAAACATTTAAGCTAGCTGTTAGTTATTATCCTTAGGTAACTTAAATAAGTAAAATCATAAGAGAACGACAATAAGCAATTTCAGGGTTCATCGGAAGAACCTCGGTATGTTAGTGTCATCCCTCGTATGAGTCTTTAAGTTGAGCCATTATTGATTAAAATAAGTAATTACACTAGAAGGTGACCTACCACACCGGGTCGGCAATAGGTCGGATCCACTCGATGCAAATGATGACTCAGAACAAAGTTTTTTTTTTAAATTATTTTCTCACTGGGGATATGAGTTTGGAATCACGAATCAAATCTACGGGCTTTCTGCGAACAGCGCCTTACTAGCCGAGAACATAAGAGTTCTACGGCGAGTATTCAAAAGAATCTTAGTCTTTGGTGTATTATAAACTTTTGCACATGTATTTTCACATCCTGAATTTTACTCCTACTGGGACTGCTAAAAGAAAAAAGTGGTAACAACTTTTTCCCTTTAGTTGAAGGTTCGGTGTACGTCCATCGAAGCGTGACACTGAAAGAGCAGTAGATGGCGTAGATGACAAGACATTGAGAGTAGATGTGGGAGTCCATGTAGAAATAACTTCTTCCTCTCGTCCGAGACTCATTTCTTTAACATCTTTTTCCAAGTTATTGAAATCATATAAATATACGTGACAATTAAGGCAGATATATTTTTATGCCATGTACAATCAACTAAATATTATTTTGAAAAAGTTTAAGAGTCTCACCACTTATGTACACTTCCTGAACATCCCTATGTTTAAATTGTACTTCTGATGAAGGATTCGGCTCTTCGCCGGTCACACGGATGGTTAATTGTCTTCAAACTCCTCTCGCTGTTCTCGGAGTCCATACATTCTCTTGGAGAATCTAGAAATATATTTAATTCATAAATTACTTAATGAGTTTTATATTCTTACAGATTACATAAAAGCTTGAAAATTGAACTATGAACTATTAACTGTTCTATTATCTGGTGCAAATTGATGTTTTTCACTTGAAAATTCATCTATCCTGCAAAAATTCAATATTCTTACTTGCAATGAATTACTTCTCTGGTTTAAAATTAATTTATTTATTTTAGATAATTAACTAATCCCGTTTAATGTCCCAAAATTGTAGTACAATATTCATCTCTTTTATTGAAAATTAATTTTTTACATTAAAATTTGATTTATTTTTTGGTTGAAAATTTGACTTTTGTACGTCAAAACTAATGTCTTCTGAAAATTCTCCTTATTTTCTGCGAAAAAAAGATACTAAATATGAATTTTTTGAATACATATTAATACAGGGTGTCTAGCTCTGACTTGTAATGAAATTCCCGCACTTTTCCCGTCAATTTTTCACAATTTTCCCGTCAAAAAAAACAAAATTATATACTCTTAAAATTCAGTTCATTCATAAATAAGAACATTTTTTATTCGCATGGTTTTTACATCTCACAAATTACGCAATCACAAATTTTTTTCCGCCTTTCGTAAATCATCAATTTCATCTTCAATAGCTGCAGCACCTGCGTCATGAACAATGCGTAGAGCTATAAGACTATTTTCAGTTTGATTTTCTACAATCGCCTCTTTATTGACTGAATTTTCCACCAATCACAGCTTATGTGTCAGTGATTCTCAAATATCAAAGTCGCAAAATATTGTTTAAAAAAATGTCAAAGGATGAGGGTTTCGTACAAGCCAATAGCAGAAATCTTCCGAAAATAGATATATTCATGGTATCGGAGTATTTTAAAAGTGATTGTGACTTCGTAAGTGCAGAAATACGAGGAGTGAAATTGAAACGGTTCGGTGACCTAACCTCTTTATCATAAGTTTCGTTCCATCAAAGCCACATCGACACATTGATAATTATGAGAACCTCTGAGTCACGTGACACTCACGTAGCACCAACTTGAATAAGTGTTTTCCCACCTTCAATTTTTAATAATTTTTTTCTGTTGAACGAGTCAGCAGAAAAAAATTTAAGAACGCACATTGAGTTTAAATTAAAATTATGTCTTAAAAAATTATTTGATCTAAAATTGCGAAACAACCCTATTATTGCAATACCTCTCCTATGATGGTCTGAATAAGTACCTATAAAGAGCGGTCACTCGTCGTGCCTTACAAGTTGATGTATTCCACTCTGCTGAAACACGACGAATAAATAGTTTGGTGCAAATTATCAGTTTCAAACTTAGAGAGTATTAGTACGCTTTTACAAAGAACAAATTAGGGATACTCAACACGCCATATTTTAGACGCTGTAATATGACTATGTTCATTTTTATTGAACATCAGTTTAACGTGACTACAAGAAATTTTTTGTTGTTAAATGTCCTTAACAACGAAATTTGATGAATTTATATTGTTAACATGTGCGAAATGGATGTGTTATAAAAAATGTTTTTTTTTTGCGTGAGCAATCTGAATTGCTGCACTACTAAGATAACTTTGAAATTTTATTTATCGCTATTGTTTAAAGTTAGACACCAATGGTTTCTCAATTTATAGAAAGAAAATTTTGGTAAAATTCGAAAAATGGAATATCCATGTCATGAAGTGTAAATCTGCCTCAAATAAAAATACAACGCTTTATTTCAGTTATGTTTTGGTAATAAGAGAAGTAATCTGCTGGTATCGATAGACAGCTTATATTATTTTTTGCGTGTATCCGTTAATTGCATAATATTTAACAGATACATTCGAATTTTTAGCCTTTAAAGGTTCAATACGTGTTTCACAATTTTAATATATATAATTAAAAACTAAAGGTTAACAACCACCGCAGGGTCCCACTGGGAGTAACTGGATTTCAATGACTATTTCAAACTAAGTGAACCTTTTAAAATCTGTGAAAGTGAAGCTAGCGATTTCAAAACTAGCGTCAATGTGACTTTATACTAGTGATTTCAAAACTGGTAATTCAAAATACTAGTGATTTTAAAACAAATGACTTTATCAATGAACTTTGGAATTTATGCTAGTGATTTCAAAACTGGTGATTCAAAATACTAGTGAATTTAAAACTAGTGACTTTTAATCAATGAATTTTGGACTTTATACTAGTGATTTCAAAACTAGTGATCCTAAACCTAGTCATTTCAAAGCTAGTGAATTTAAACAGTGAATTCTGTTTCTGTGAGTTTCAAAGAAAGGATTCAAGAAACATTCTTAACAAAAGCAAACCAGCACCATTACGGAGGAGGATTTCAAACACTACATTTTTTAAGCCACGAACCTGTGGCCAATTCTGCATCTACGAGAAAACAAGAACTTCCAACAGACTTCGGACGCCCTTCTTACCTCTAGAGAAGGAACTTCCAGTCAGCTTATCATCACCAGCAAAGCAAGTCTCTCAGCTAATCAAAGTAAGTCTAGTGATTTACCGATTTTCCATATCCATGCATATCCTATCGCGTCGATATTATAATGCGTTGTGAAAGTTGTGAGTACAGTTTCATTTAAATATACATTTCAATTATGGCATTGACACTTGAGGCTTTGAAAACAAAAAGAAAAACTATTAAAACTCAAGTTACAAGATTTGAAACTGTTCTCAAGAAGATAAAAGATGACACAGATTTACATTCGCTCGATCCAGAAGGGCGACTGTCGAGACACAATGAACTTTGGCAAGCCTTTGACGAAGTTCAAACGGGAATCGAAGAATTGCAACCTAATGACGACGTCTCAGCACACGAATCAGAACGGTTGGAATTCGTGGATCGATTCTACGAGATAAGTGGTACTGCAAAAAAATCTCACTTTAAACTACCAAAGCTTGAAACGCCTACCTTTTATGGTACTTTTGATACTTGGCTCGAGTTCTACGATTAATTTAAGGCTATGTGCCACGACAATACGGACATCCCTATTATCAACAAATTTATGTATCTCAAGGCTTGTGTAAAGGGTGACGCGAAAGAAGTAATTAATTCACTTGAAACAACTGTTGCGAATTATACAATAGCGTGGGACCTTTTAATAAAACGTTACGATAATCGAAAATTTATTGTTGAACTTTTATTTTGTAAAACTTGAAAAATCAGCAGAAATTGAATATTCACGATGCGTCGTGTACAAAGTCACGTCATATACTAACGTTGAGTTTAAACAGAAAACCTCTCAGAATTATTTTCAGAAAAGGTACTAGTAAGAGAGGGAGAGAGACAGTCAAAGCAAAACTCAAGATTTCAGAAAAAAACAACTTTCTGGCATAACTATAACAGAATATAGTTATAAACAATAATCAATTGTTTAATCAAGAATCTTTGGTCACTTGCATTAATTAGTGCCTCACAAAGTGAAGAGTGGAGAAAAATTGTAAGAGTTCACAAAAAACCGTAATTTTTAAGCTTTTATCTAAGAGAAGATAGTTATAAACAATTATAAATTGTTCAAACAACTGTGATAGTTAACTTGCATTATTCGCTACTATACTAAGTAAAAAGTGGATAAAAAGGCAAACATTTCAGAACAAACCGCAACTAGCATTATTCAAATTAAATAGTATAAAAATAATAATAATAAATTGTTCAAACAGATAATTTTGTTCATTTTAATTAATTATTCAACTCACTCCAAGTAAAAAGTGAATAAAAAGTTGAACATTCCAGAAAACAGCAATTATCTAGCATTATTCTAAGGGAATATTATTAACAATAATAATAGATTGTTG
Source organism: Andricus grossulariae (assembly GCA_011634705.1). Taxonomy (NCBI): domain Eukaryota; kingdom Metazoa; phylum Arthropoda; class Insecta; order Hymenoptera; family Cynipidae; genus Andricus; species Andricus grossulariae. The sequence goes on along the minus strand of JAABKJ010075445.1, from coordinate 201,115,984 downwards.
AAACAATTACGTTCGTTAAGATTGATAAACTATTACCTCTGTCTAATTGAAAATTGGACAAAAAGTGGAAAATGTTCGAAAAAACCGCGAACCTCTATCTTCATTCTAAGAGAAAATTGCTAAAAACAGTAATAAATTGTTTAAATAATTCATTGGAACATCTTATTATTATCAGTATAAAGTAGTATTTTATGTATTAGAAACAATTTGCATGTAAACAACGCAAAAAAATCAAAATTAACGCCAAAAACTCGCAAAACCCATCTTTTCACTTATGGTTTTTTTTTTGGTACTTTATAAAACAGATTTAAGGGGGTGATATTTGGAAAGTAATATTGTATTCGTATTGTATGGCTGGATGTGGAGATAAATGTTGAGTTTCAACACGATTCAGCTAATATTTAGGATTCTGAATAAAATTTACAAAACATATTTCCGGGCGTTATTTATAAAAATTCAACAACAAAAATTTTGAACCACCCTAATGTTCATATCTTGTCTAGTCCGCTCCCTACAAATAACGCATTTGTTAATTAAGTTTATTTATAAAAACATCACTACTTTACCACCGAGCAATTCACGCCTACCCCGAAAGGGAAACGGCTTAATGATATAATAATAAAAAAATATTCCGAAAGCTCATGGTAAAAAAATTAGATTTTTTTTTAATTTTGTATAACACGAACCGTTTTAAAGTTAAAGCGCTATAAGCAATTGAATTTGCACTAAAATTGACATATCTGCGGCTGCATATATATGCACCTATTGTACTGAGAAATTAAAAAAAAATGTAAATAGTTTTTCAGGGTATTTGCTCCACGATGAAAAAAGAAGTTAAAATTGGTACTTTTATAAAAACTGCCTGTGTGATTTTGTGTACTTCTTGGTGAAAGACTTTATTTACAAGGCCAATGCTATAGTTTTCGTAAAAAAATCTTGGGAAAATCACGCCGATTACAAATAATTTTTTACTTTCCAAAATCTCAATCATTCTTTTTTATCAATTTTTATAAAGAAATACGTATATTTGATACACCTTTCTTTCTTAAATGTGTTCCTCAATTAGATAAAAAAGAAAAACTTTGTCACTTACAGATTTTCTTTTAATTCAAACCATTTGTCAACTATGTCCTTGTAAACAATTAATTGCATAATTATCTTTGGTATGTGCCAGCTAAAATTTTACAGTTAAGATTTTCGATTTTTTTCTAGTTATTTATCTCGTGGCTTTCTATTTGTCTTTCTCTCTGCTAACACACTAAAAAAAAGCATTCTTTTGGTAATAACAATTGTTATTGACAAAAACTCAAAAATACTCAAAAATACTTGTCCGCAGGGAAATAGAAATAACAGAAGAAAAGATATAGGAAGTCCAAAGTGGATTTATACCAGAAAGATCATGCACGGATAAAATATTTAGCTTAAGACAGATCACAGAAAAAAGTTTGAAAGTAGGAAAGAAAGTTTTTTGTGCATTTGTTGACCTAGAAAGAGCATTTGATAAGGTGGATAGAATTAATCAATTAATCAATGGATGCCTCCGACAAGCGATAACAACAATATGTGCAGGTACCAAAGCGAGTGTTAGGGTTAATAGGAAACTGAGTGGCTAGTTTGATATTATGCAAGGCGTTAAACAAGGATGCGTTATGTCCTCATGGCTATTTATTATATTTATGGACAAGTTCTAAGAATGGCCCTCTTTGACGAAGAAGGTGTAGATCTCGAAACAGTAAAAGTGCGTGGATTGGCTTTCGCAGATGTACTGAGTGACGTCATCAGTTATTTACACCCGATTGATAAGGTAGGCTCCTGATATAGCGACTGAGGCTCCATCTGTAGCTGGAGATTTGCATTATCGATTGCCTCTGTTTTACCGACCTATGGTAAAATGATAATATAAAAAGTTACCGACTTAACTGTTCTACCGACTGATAATAAAACGATAATATAACAAATGACCGACCTCCCTGTTTTACCGACTGATAGTAACATTGTTCCCTACCTTGCCGACATTTATCAAAATGATAATATAAGAAGTGACCGAACTCCCTGTTTTACCGACTTTTGGTAACATTGTTCCCTACCTTACCGACATATAGAAAAATGATAATATAAAGTTACCGACCTCCCTGTTTTACCGAATGATGGTAATATTGTTCCCTACCTTACCGACATACAGAAAAATGATGATAGGAAAATTTACGGATCTCCCTGTTTTACCGACTGATGGTAACATTGTTTTCTACCTCACCGACATATACAAAAATGATAATATAAAAAAATTACCGACCTCCCTGTTTTACCAGTTTATGATAACATTGTTCCCTACCTTACCGACATATAGAAAAATTCTAAGATAAAGTTACCAACCTTCCTGTTTTACCGACTGATGTTAACATTGTTCCCTACCTACCCGACTGATGATAAAACGATAATATAAAAAATTACCGACCTCCCTGTTTTACCAACTGATGGTAACAGTGTTCCCTACCTTACCGACGTATAGAAAAATGCCAATATAAAAAGTTACCGGCCTCCCTGTTTTACGGACTGATGGTAGCATTCTTCCCTACCTTGCCAACGTATGGAAAAATGATCATATAAAAAATTACCGACCTCCCTGTTTCACCTACTGATGGTATCATTGTTCCCTACCTTACCGACACATAGAAAAATGATAATAAAAAATTACCGACCTCACTGTTTTACCGGCTGATGGTAACATTGTTCCCTACCTTATCGACCTATGTTAAAATGATAATATAAAAATTACCGACTTACCTGTTCTACCGACTGATGGTACTGAACTGTTTTACCGATCGATGGTCACTTAGCACAGAACAGAACCTTATAATGTTAAATTAGCGGGAATCTCCATTGCCAATCTCACTGTTTTACCTACTTAGCATGGAACAGAACCTTAAAATTACCGACCTATCTGTTTACCGAGCGATGGTGCAATGCTATCACAGACAGGGCGCGTTGATGGGCTGCAGCGTCTTTACAGACACACCTGTCAATTAGCAGGTTCTCTCGACAGCCTGCTATTCCTTTTTTCAAGCCATGTAGTTCGTACATCTCACGCCACACAGGCTCAATTCGCCGAACAGCCCTGTTGTTCAGGACAGCTGTAAACATCTTATACAGTGTGTTCAAACAAGTGATTGGCCTGTGATTCTCTGGTTTGGACAAGTTGCCTTTTTTCGGGAGGAGTATAGTGCGTCCTAACACCAGCCACTGCGGAGTGGGCGTCTCCGACTTTAAATATAAGGTGAATAGGCGGGCAAAATGTTTGTGTGTAGAAGTAAACTTCTCCCATCAGAAGTTCTTGATACGATCTGGTGCAGCACCGGGGAAGGTCTTCGTGCCTCTAAGTGCTTTTTTCACCTCTCCGGCAGTGATTGATAGATATTCCTCTTCAGATTTTATGAGGTTGTCGCGAAATTCCTTGAAGCAGATGATATCGTCAGTATCTTCTCTCAACTTAAGTGTTTTCGGGATCTTGTACACCTCTCTCCAAAAAGCATCTACCTCATTGGGCTTGGGTGGATTTTTTACAGAAACAGGGTGTCAGAAACAGAAAAAAAAAACAGAAACAGATGGTTCAGCGAGAAACTTTTGATTTTCCCGGATCCATTTCTCCTTCTTCTGTATTCTCCTTCTTGCATCATATAACAGCCGTATTATGTCAACAATATGCTGGTTGATTGTCAGCAGCTTTGACTTGTTCAGTGTGTGATTCAAGATCCTCAGTTGTTGGGCGAACTTTTGAACCCTTTTCGTGAATGGTCTACCAGATGTTATGTAGTCAATCACACATTGAACACGGGACGCATTCTGTGTTGCCCATCGAATCTTCTTGTTCAGTTGATGTAAGCGTCTTTTCGTCTTTTGATCCATCGTCGGTTCGAGCCTTCGATTCGAATCAGCAAAAGGTCTCGCTGCATCATAAACTAAGCTATTGATGGTCCAGAGGTCGGACTCTTGCGGGATTTCTCCACGAACAGAGGCATCCATTTCAGCCAGATCTTGGGCCTTAGGAGGAACTTTCATGTTAATGTTCCTTCTTGTCCTGAAATCGTGATCATCTCCCAGAAGGTGCCTTCTTTCCGCGGTTGGTATTATTGTCGCTTCCTCATCTTCGGCTGCAGCTTGATCAAGCAGCGGTTGGGGAAGCGCTCCAAAGATTGGGATGGCAACCGAAAGATGAGGCTGATGACGAATAAGCCGGTTCGAATAAGATTTTTGTTAAAATGTTCCGTTACTTGAAATGTTTATTTCAAATAAAAAATTTCTAATTAATACTGGTACTGTAATTATTACTGTGGCTGAGACTAGGAAAATAAATGAAGTCAAGTTGGGGCCAAGTCGGCTGATAAGTTAGGCTCTGGCCGGGTTATGACAAAATTTCTACACGGGTCTTAAAGATACCGACACGATTTTCTGGAATGTTTTGTAGACGTTTCGGGAATATTTACGTTGAATATTTAAATATGCCAGAAACGGGCAAAAAATATTCTACGATATCCTGTGCTCGTGTGGAAATTTTGTCCTAGTACTAGCTGGGCCCAAAATAGGAAAAACTTGCCCCCAAATTGGGATTTAGACAGGACCAACCTACAAATGAAACCCCTAACCCGGCCAGAGCCTAACTTACGGACCGACTTGGGAATAAGAAAAATCTTATTCCTGAACCGGCTTATTCGTCGTCAGCCTCATCTTTCGGTTGCCATCCCAGCCATGTGCAAATCGGCCCAACTTAACCCAACTTATAATTGGGCCCCAACTGGGCAGCCAAATTAACAAAAAGTGAAATTAATTCACAAATTATTTTAATTAAATGATTACGTGGATGAAATCCCACCCAAATCCTGAAACTTTCCCAATTATTCCAATTTTTTAATTATCAAAACTTATGTCAATAAAGTTGATCAGTGTTTGATTTTGTGCTTGGCCTTACACTGGGCTCACCCATAGAATGCCCAAAGTGGGCACTATCGGAGAAAACCAGTCGGGCCCCAATTGGGCAGTCCAATTAACAAAAAGTGAAATTAATTAACAGATTATTTTAATTATATAATTAAGTGGATGCAATCACACCCAAATCCTGGAACTTTTCCAATTATTCCGAATTTTTTATTATCAAAACTTATTTGAATAAAGGTGATCAGTGTTTGATTCTGTGCTTGGGCTTACATTGGGCTTCCCCATAGAACGCCCATAGTGGACGTTCTGTATTAATTAAAAGGTTATTTCAATTATATGAGTAAGTGGATGCAATCCCATCCAAATTCTGAAGCTTTTCCAATTATTCATAAGTTTTAATTATCAAAACTTATGTTTATAAAGCCGATCAGTGCTTATTTGTTCTTAACTGGGCTTAAATTGGGCTTGTTGGAACGAGAAGTAAAAGTGGCTGATAGAAGAATTATGATGTCTTCGGAGTAGTAAGTTTATAGTATTTATTTTTTATTTAAAAACTTATACAATTTATTTTCTTTATTTTATTTTTTTCACATAAACTTATTTTAAAGTAAACTAAATATTGTATTTCTAATTTTTATTTATTAATTGGATTTAGATGTTGAGTATGTATTTTATTACTCTGAAATGGATCATAAACCATCTCTCCCCTTTAGAATTTTAAATTCATCACAAATAACGGGAAATATTAAGTTGGGTTGTATCCCACTCCACGTTGTTACTAGTGTTCTGAAAGTTCACATTGTTGTTCTTGTGTTAAATAATTTTTGTTGTGATTTTGTTTTTTATCAGAAAGTGCACTGCTAGTAACTCAGAAAAGGCCGTATTTATAAGGAGACCTTGTCAGGACACATCATTTGTTATTAACTTTAATAAATTAATTAATTAAAATTTACTTTCAACCAAACAGATAAATTTTCAACTAGAGTTACGATGAATTTGCAACTGAAATATATAGTTACAAAAGCAATTAAAATAATTGATTTTCAATTTGAAAAAAAACGTTGAAGCCAAAAAACGAATTTGTCTGTAAAACAGTTGCATTGTTAAGCCGAGAATATGCATTTTCCACTAAATAATACTTTTATGGGAAAATTTGAGACAAAAAATATTAATTTTCTACAAAAAAGGCGAATTTTGTATGAAGACAAAAAACAAATTTTTCAACTTGCGGTGGACAAATTAAACTGTCAATTGTGAAACATTAATTTTCAATATAAAAAGAAACGACAGTTGAACAAAGTAGTTTAATTTTTAACCAGAAAGATGGACCATGCGACCATGCGATGGTGGGGGTCTGCGTCTTAGCGCCCTCGAGCACAGTCGGGTGTTTTCGCGTAAATTCAGGTTCTGAGAGTCGGGGTGTAGGGAGACGTTGCGATGTGGCGCGCGCATGACGCGGCACGACGCGGTACGATGGTAGTGGGAGGTGCGTGATAGTGTTTTTGAGATCGCGTACTCGACGACGTTCGGGTGCGTTCGTGTCGAGTTCAGTTATAACTAGATTATTAAAACGGAAGAGTTTCCTATAATATTGTGTGGACGGGAAAAAATTCGAGTCCGACCAAGTTGCAAGACATGATATTAAAGGGAACGAATTAATTAGTCTTAGTTCAAAATTGTAAATTAACAATTCCTCTTTTTGAATCTTTTCTATGCTAGTAATGGTAAGAAAGATTTCTTCTCTATCGAGTTGGCGTATTTTAAAGACTTAAAATATTCATATATTGTCCACGATTATTAACATTACTGTTGTTAATTATTTGTTTGGAGTGAAGTAATTCAGTTTTACCAGTATTAGTGTTGTAATACAAAAATATTGGGAACTAATTTTAAAAGCAAGTCAAAAGTGCGGTGCTTGCTGGTTCTGTAACGAAAGACAAAAAAAAGTGTTGCCAGTGCATTCTACGATTTCAATACTTACATAATTCAACATTGAAACAACATATTTCACTCAACTTTTATGCTGGATATGCCAATTGACAGAGCCTCGTTTAGTGGCCGCCAGACTTCGCATTTTCATGCCCATCAAGAATTCCGACCGACCTGGCAACTGGAGTTGCCATTTAATTGGAATATTTCTTTTTGCATCGTTTATACTCAAACGATGTACATAAACGTACTTTACTGTCGGCTGTTGCATTTCTCAAAGTTTGAAGCCGATATTTCACTTATAAAAAAAGTTCTCATGCTAAAAAAATGGCAAAAAATGCACCCAGTTTTAATTTCGTCGAAAATAATTTTTTGCGAAATTCCTCCTCGAAGAAAGTACGTAAACGTAGCTTATTGTCTTCTCATACATTTTTGAACGTTTCAGCCCGATATTTTATTCACAAAAAAAGTTCTTAGATTAAAAAAAAAATTTGGAAAATTGAAAAAGTGAGGCCGGTAAGGTAGGTATTTATGTGTGTCACATGCCCTTAAGATCACTTGAACAAAATGATTGACATGACGCGCAAATCAAGTCAACGCTAACGGATCGCGACTTTTTCAACTGCGCATGTACTGAAAAGCATTACTACCGATAGTACATATTTATTGATTTCAAATCGAACGTGCTTTTCGCCACATGCGCATTTGAAAAAGTTGCTTATAGGGGGGCGCAGCGGTACAAGGCCGGGCAGCCAATGAAATTCGCTTGGTAAAAAGAACCTGCCTACGCGCGGTAGAGGTGGGGGCCCCTCCACCCTAGAATAACCGAACGTGTACGTTTCAAGGCCAGTAGAATACAAGGAAGTTGACTGTATTACTAATTATTTAACTTACGCACATGCTACACGAGTTTTATTCTTTTTGCTCTTTTTAATTATTATGAAGTATGAAAATTCATGTAGATTCAGAAAAAAATTCAGAAAATTGAAAAAGTGAGGCCGGTAAGGTAGGTATTTATGCGTGCCACATGCCCTTAAAGGATTTCATAGATTTCCATGAATTCTTAGAATTCCCTGAATTCTTTGAATTCACTGAATGCCTTGAATTATTTAAATTCATTGAAATTTTTCAATTCCTTGAATTCCTTGATCTCCTTGAATTCTTTGAATTCCTTGAATTCTCGGAATTCCTTAAATTTCTCGAGTTCTCAGAATTCCTTGAAATCTTCAAATTACTTGAATTTTCTGAATTCCTTGAATTCTCTAAATTCCTTGAATTCTCTTAATTCCTTGAATTCTTTGAATTCTCTGAATTCGCTGAATGCCTTGAATTTGAATGAATTCTACGTTGTATTGGGCTAACTCCCCAACGCAACTAATTATGCCGTTACGTTACCAGTATCGCGTAGTGCCACCCACAATAGGCCTCTCTCAGATGGAGGCCATGGTTCAGTTGGGAGTGGTAATAGGACCGAACCGAGACGACGACTAGGCAATGTCCCCGGACAAACGCGAGAACGTCGATTAAAATGGTCGGACCAACTCAGGAGGGACATCCCTACCTGTTGGCAAAGAAGCTCCCCGGCGCGAAGAGGATTCATGCAGAGGTTACATGACCGTTGGATTAATATGCACCCGGAATATGCTCATAAAATGCCGCAGTATTTAAAAGATCATGTATCCTTTTTGCGCAATAACGGATATGAAGCTCCTTGTCGGCAAGAAGGAGAGCAACATCCTCCGGCGAACATACCACCCGTTCCAGCAAGACCACCTTTGCAGATAGCCGATAATGCTGGCATGAGAAGTAGGAGATCTATCCACCAAAAAGTCTTTCTCATGATGAAAAAATTATCTGAAGCTAATACTGCTCTCCCCGATTTTCTCCCCGAAGATGTTAATCTATGGAATTTGAAATGTGTAATTTACGAGAAGGCGGTCTCCCCGCTCAGCGACAATAGAAGTAACGATACTTCAGTACGCCTAAGTAAGACTCGCGAGCGTATTGCACAGCTTCAGATTAAAATTGAAACGGCGAGACGGCATGCATCAAATGTTCAGTGCGTGATTAGCTACATAACATCAAATAAAAAAGTCACTCCAAAAGTTAGGGCACTTGCTCGAAACTTAAGGAAAGCAAATCACACACTGAACAAGTGTAAACTGTTGACCTGCGCGATACAGAGACCAAGTTTTCAGCCGTGGCAAGCATTAAGGAATTCTTGGACGTTGTTCGTCCCACTCCCCACACAGGGATACCACTCCTTACTATTCCTTCGTGTCCACCACAAAACATAATACGTTTTCTCCAACACCAAGAGTCACGTAATCTCCTCTTGAAAAAAAAAATAATAATAATAAAAAGAGAAATGAGAAATAGAACGCAGCACGTTCTAGCACCATATGAATTTTAATTTCAGTTTGGTTTGATGAAGCTATATAAGCACGTGCGACAAGAGGCGAAGGATTAAAGTCAAGAGGAAAATATATCGTAGCAAAAATAGGTTGCGAGGGAATAAATCGCATGTCAACATTTATACAAACACTTTAATTGTAGTGGATTACGAAACTATTTATTTTTCTCATCTAAGGTGTCTACCAATTTTCGCCTATCAAATTTCCGGGTTTTACACGCATTAAAATATGTGTAGTTTTATGTACTGTGATATTCTATTATATTTAAAGACAAAAATATTTTTATAATTTATGGTGTCGAGAAAAAAGGATACAATTAGATAACGAGAAATATAGTACAATTTCGACGTCTTAATTATCTTCGTATATTTGATTAATATGATAGTTGTGATTTTGTATAATAATATCTTTGGTTAATTATTTTTGGTATTAGAAATTAATGAATGATTAATTATTGCCTCTGCGTGCGTGCGTGTATGGGCATAGTGTGTGTGTGTATGGGCGTGTTGCGTGTGGGCATGTGTGTGTGTGTAGATTTTTAGTCAGCATGATAACTTTCGAAAGAAACGACCGATTGGATTGGCTTTTGGTATACACTTTTAGTGTCCTGGACTGAAGGTCAAGTTCGTTAGCCAACCATTTTGGATAAAAATTCAGAAAGTCTCAAAAAGACGAAAAATTTATCTTTATGACTTTTTTTGAGAAAAAAATTAACAGAGTTATAGCATTTACAAAATTTAAAAAAAATGTGCCCGCTGTGCGGGCACATTCTCATAGCGCGCTTCGACCGCGGCCCGCTCATTCAACTGTTGGTTCTCGCGCTTCGCGCTCGATGATGTGTTTACCTCGCGCTACGCGCTCGGTCTTTATATTTCCTCCACATTTGCGCCTAGACCTTTTAAAATTAAAGGTCAAATCATCGACAACTGTAATTTCGTGATTGTGACTTCTCTTTTGTTAAAGCTCCTGCACAAATCAGAATCTACGATTCGAATTTCGAAGATACGTTTTTCCTGCTGGTTATCCAATTAGATTGCGAACAGAAAAAAATAACTATGCTCCCGTGCCAGCCCAAGAACATATTGTTTTATCAGTGTCCAATGGTGACATTTTTGCAATATTAGAGCATAGCGGGGTTCTTCGTGGAATATATTCGACAAATAGTGCTCATACAAGACTAAAAATAAATATGGTAAGTGGCGAAGTTGATAATTTGACACCAGATGAAATGCGATATTGTCCAGTAGGCGAAGGTCAACCTATCTTCCCCAAAAATTTTATTAAAACTTCAGCAAATAACGATTCACTACAGTCAGAATGGAATCCTGATAGCGAACGTAGCCATGGTTCTTCTTCTTCTGACAGACGACATTCATCTGATCTGACTTCTCTTCACGAGCCTCCTCTTCATGCCGATGCCAGTTCATTTTTAGGGCGACCGCCTTCATCTATAGTTCTTGGATATACACTTGGACAACTTGGATATATTCGGCTCATTCCCCGCGCAAATCAGAATGTACGATTTGAATTTCGAAGATACGTTTTTCCTGCTGGTTATCCAATTAGATTGCAAACTAAAAGAAATAACTATATTCCCGTGCCAGCCCAAGAACATATTGTTTTATCAGTCTCCAATGGTGACGTTTTTGCAATATTAGAGCATCGCGGGTTTCTTCGTGGAATATATGAGACAAATAGTGCACATACAAGAATAAAAATAAATATGATAAACGGCGAACTTTATAATTTGACCCCAGATGAAAGGCGATATTGCCCTGTAGGCGAAAGTCATCCAATCTTCCCCAAAAATTTTAGTAAAACTTCAGCAAATAATGATTCACTACAGTCCGAATGGAATCCTTATAGCGAACGCAACCCTAGTTCTTCTTCTTCTGACAGACAACATTCACCTGCTAGAAATTCTCCTTATGAGCCTTCTTTTCATGCTGAAGCCAGGTCACCTCCTGGGTGGCCTTCTTCTCCTAAAGTACTTGGATACGTTCTTGGACAACTTGGATACATTCGGCTTATTCCCCGCACAAATCAGAATCTACTACTCGAATTTCGAAGATACGTTTTTCCTGCTGGCTATCCAATTAGAGTGCGAACAAAAGAAGGTACCTTTATTCCCGTGCCAAGCCAAGAAAATATTGTATTATCAGCATCCAATGGTGACATTGCAGCACGGACGTCAACTCAAGAGGTAATGACCTACTGGAATACCTATTCACCACTGATTTAGATATTCTTAACACGGGTAACACCCCGACGTTCCGTAACTCGGTCAGGGAGGAAGTCATTGACATCACTCTCTGCACCAGTAGTTTTAGAGATAACATCAAGAGGTGGAGAGTCTCAGATGAACCGACTCTTTCAGATCACTCACAGATAGAGTTCGTGTTGAGGGATGAATACAGGGGTGCAAGTTGTAAGGCAAACCAAGAGAGCTGGACCAACTTTTGCACAGACATCGAGACGGGAGCTGAGGAGGCTATACTGGACAGGCTGCTTTCTCGGAATCCGGACGCTATTCTCGGCACTCTGAAATTGCCCGGCAGGGGTTACTCAGAGTCGGACGGGGACACCTAGGTTAACCTGATCAAGGCACATTTCCCGGGCTTTTCAAGGTTTGGAGAAGTGGGAACGGCACCTCAGAGGCAACCAAAGTCGCCTGACCCTAACTGGGCCCGAAACGACGGCTTGCCAACGAGATTGTCACCCCTGCCAGGATCGGGTGGGCCCTGAAGTCCTTCAGCCCTTAGAAATCTCCTGGCCCAGATGGCATATAACCAGTCCAATTATAGAGGGCTGGAGAGCCAATCATAGGGCCGCTAGTGAGACTTGCTGGGGCTAGTCTGATGCTTGGACATGTCCCGGCGTCATGGTGGGGTACGAGAGTAGTCTTTATTCCGAAAGCAGGTAGGATCGGTTATACCTTAACCAAAGATTTCCGTCCCATTAGCCTAACATCTTTCCTACTAAAAACAGAGGAAAGACTTGTGGGTAGATATATCCGCGATAAGGTCTTATCAAGGAGGCCACTTCACAAAGAGCAACACGCCTATAGGGCTGGTTACTCGACAGAGACGGCCCTAAACAGAGCAGTAACCCCAAGTGAAGGACAACTGAAGGAGAAAGGACTCGCGATTGGAACCTTCATGGAAATCGAAGGAGCCTTTAACAACACCTCTGGAGATGTGATCAGGGCGGACATGATCACACATGGTGTGCCTACTGTAGTCGTGGAATGGACGTGCCACATGTTGTCCAACAGGAATCTAACTACGACTAAGGGTGATACCACTTTATGTGGAACCGTTGACTCGGGATGTCTGCAGGGAGGAGTTTTATCGCCCTTGCTGTGGTGCCTAGTAGTGGATGAACTGCTTCGTAGTAGCCATAAAATAATTTTCCAAGTTGGGGCCAAACTTGTAAATGGGCAAACATTTGGCAATTTCCACACGGGTAAGCATGCAAAAAATGCCCCCAAAGGGAATTCAATGTTGAGTCAGCCATTTGAAAGCATATCGAAAGCTATCGTTAGAAAAAATCTGAAAATATGCACAGTACTTCTGTCGGTCATTCTCAACGTACATGATTGTTTCGAAAAAATTTTGGCGGAAAATTCAAACTAAAAAAAAATTTCAAATTTTTTTGGTGTATTTTTTCGTGTGATGAAACTCAAGTACTATCTCAGTTTTTTACCATAGAATAGACACCCAAAGAGTTATCATTGTAAATTTTTTCAGATTTTTAAATTTAGGGGATCTTACTGTAAAAAATTAAAAACTGTAATTTGCACATATTCCAACTCCTGAGACCCATTGATACCTGAATATAGTCATCCAATACAGTTATATAAGTGTATTTATACATTGTTAGATACATTATATATACATAATGTATATATACATTGTAACAAAAAAGATAAAATGATTATTGGTGGTACTATTATTTTTGAAATTTTCTGGAAGTTTTATTTATATATCTGCTTTAGTTTCATATTGATTGAAAACTCAATGCTCGTCACTGTCCTCATTTATCACAGTCACACATTTTGTTTGTGAGAATAAACTCCTCAAAATTTCTGCCGGTCTGATGATTCTCGAAAAATATCGAACATAAGCTAAATAGTACACTACCGTCGGAAATTGTCAGTACGATCAGCGAAAGCACTATCAAAAATCACTGCTGACTTTGAAACGTGATTACTCGTTCCCAAAATGGGAGAGAAGTTTTGTTTGAAACACGTTAAAAAGCTTATTAACTTACGCATCGAATAAGCCCCAACAAAGATATTTTTGACATTTTGAAGAGAATATACCAATTGAGAATTTATGCAAAAAATTGCAAAATGCAAGAATTTCTCGAATTTTATATCTCTAATTCAACTTGTGACACGACCTAGGTCTTAAGGTCTTATCTTTAATTCAAGCCAATAAAAGTTGAAAAATCTCCACCGGTTCCTGAGATACGTTTTAAAATGTCCAGGTCTCAAACTTGAATTTTCAGTCGACGATTACAGCTCTCGGCCGCGAAAGCGGTGATCGCCGAGAATTTCTCAGATTTTGTTTCTTAACTTCAATTCGTGTTGTGACTTAGAGGGAAGGCAATAAATGTGCAGTTTGCACCGTCAAAACGCATATATGGAGATCGGTCTCCTTATTATTACTCCGTGTGCCTAATATTGTATCTGCATGCGCATGCGCTGCGCGTAGATGTCTTTCATTTGTAGGTTATGTTGCCTATAAAATATTTCCATCGCTTTTAACTTTAAAGATGCAGTAAACAAAAATTAGTTAAAGTTTTAAATTTATTTTCCTTTATTAGCAGTTTCTATTACCAAATTTTGTCGAAATACATTTGTAAAAAGATACGGTACTCTGACATAATACTCATCCCTCGTTGTAATTATCGTGATTGCAATTTAATATATAAGAAGCAAAACATTTCCACTTTTTTTATACTAACAGAAAATTCAACGTATCTTAATTTATTTATATTTTGAAATTGAACTCTTTAAGATTCTGCAAATTTATTTCAAACTAAAAACTCTTAGTTGCACAATCTTATGTTTAAACTCTTCAATATTGAATATTAAACAAAATGCGTTTGAAATAGAAGAACTTCAATTGAAAGTGTTGCAAAATAATTAGATGGAAGCATTCAACCTTTTTTAGTTTTAAATTTAAATCGTTCAAAGTTGCAGAATTAGAAATGAAATCATACAATTTCAGGTTAACATTTTTCAAATTGATGAATTTCTAATTAGGAGCGCTTGAAACATAACAAATTTGGTTTTAAACGTTATTGTACAATATCCCATTGAAATATTTCATAGTTCAAAGTTCAATAATTTTAAATTGAAGGAACTATATAAAAAGTTATTTATTTTATTTGCATACTTTGTAAGTTGAACAGTCTTAAATTAGTAATGTGTGAAATCGAATAATGTTGAATTATATCTTTCTAAATGGTAAAATTAGATTTAAAATTGAAAAAAAATATATAAAGTGTTTAAATTATACCAGTTTTTAGATTAGAAAAATCCAAAATGTTGTATTCAAATTCCAATCGTTCAAAATTGTTCAATAAAAATCTGCCCGCTGCGCGGCCACATTCTGATCGCGTGCTGCTCGGAAGTTTGAGCGCGCCTGAGGCGCGCAAATGTTGGTTCTTGCGCTTCGCGCTCGATAATGTATTTACCTCGCGCTACACGATCGGTCTTTGTATTGAGTAGATGTATAGGGGGGTTTCTGGACCAAAAAGTAAGACGGAGTCTGGATATGAATTACAAGACGGACTCTGGATATCAAATGCACTATCGACTTCAATAACAACAATAACATTGAAAATTTCGATAGTAAATTTTCTGAGGACAAATTTTCTACAGAAAAATTTTTCTCAGAAATGTCAAAAGCGCCACCGGCTTCAGTATCAACAATAATATTGAAAATTTCGATAGTAAATTTTCTGGAAAAGAATTTTTTTCCCAACAAGTTCAAATGCACTATCGACTTCAATAACAACAATAACATTGAAAATTTCCATAGCAAATTTGCTGAGTAAGAATTTTCTGATAACAAAATTTTTTCCTAACAATGTCAAATGCATTATCGACTTTAATAACAACAATGACATTGAAAATTTCGAAAGTAAACTTTCTAAGGATAAATTTTCTGAAGAAAAATTTTTTCTCCAGAAATGTCAAAAGCGCTATCGGCTACAGTAGCAACAATAACATTGAAAATTTCGATAGTACATTTTCTGAGGAAAAATTTTCTGGAAAAAAAATTATTTCCCAACAATGTCAAATGCACTGTCGACTTCAATAACAACAATAACATTGAAAATTTCGATAGTAGATTTTCTGAGGGCATATTTTCTAAAGAATAATTATTTCCCCAAAAATGTCACAAGTGCTGTCGGCTTCAATAACAACAATAATATTGAAAATTTTGATAGTAAATTTTCTGAGGAAAAATTTGCTGACAAAATTTTTTTTTTCCCAACAAGTTCAAATGCACTATCGACTTCAATAACAACAATAACATTCAAAATTTCAATTGTAAGTTTTCTGAGTAAAAATGTTCTGAAAATTTTTTTTTTCTCAACAATGTCAAATGCACTATCCAATTCAATAACAACAATAACATTGAAAATTTCGATAGTAAATTTTCTCAGGAAAAATTTCCTGAAAAAATTTTTGTTCCCAACAATGTCAAATGCACTATCTACTTCAATAACAACAATTACATTGAAAATTTCGATAGTAAATTTTCTGAGGAAAAATTTTCTTAAAAAAAAATTTTTCCCCCAAAAATGTCAAAAGCGCTATCGACTTCAATAGCAACGATTGTTTGAGATTTCATCAGGCACCTAATTGCTAGTGGAGCGTATTGATGTTCAAATAACCACAGTCAAATTTTTGTTGCAAAGGAAGGAATTTATTTTAGGGCATAAAAAACCTCCACTCAATGAGTGGAGGAAAAAGCCGAAAATCAAATAGTGATTACAAAAGTACGGACCTACCGTCAGGTCGGCTTTCGTCCTGGCAGCAGGTCCAACAAATGAAGCAACATTTTTGGAAGCGCTGGAGTGAAGAATATCTAAATGAGTTGACTGTGCGAAAAAAGTGGCACCGAAGTGCCACAAATGATATCAAAATCGGTCAAATTGTAACTCTCCGAGACGATAATCTCCCTGCAATGCAGTGGAACCTTGGACGTGTTATCGACACTCATCCAGGAGCGGATGGGGTTGTTCGAGTCGTAACAGTAAAGACTGCATTGGGCGAATACGAGCGCAGTATGAAACGCATTGCTCCATTACCTATTGAAATCTAATCTTACTCCTGCATATCTTATAATGTTTGCAAAATTTTTTATGTATTTTCATCAACTGCGATTTTTTTGCAACCTTATGTATCTACAATGTATATTATTCCTAGCCTTATAAAACCTGTGCATCTATTATCTAAATCTTATAATGTATGAAGCTATAGCTTAATAAACTATCTTTTATATTACGAATCATGGTAATAACTTAGCGCATAATCACTACCGTAATCAACTTTTATTGAACCGATTGTTCAAAGTGGCCGGCATGTTGAGATTCGCTTAAGCTATGATTTAGGATTTAAAAACATCTGCCCTGAAACGTATCTGTATCCACTTTCTGACGATAAATTTTATTACTCAATCTTCTTACTCTTGACTACCTAAATTGCGAATTTTAGGATCTCTTTCAAATCTCAGAATCTATGCTTTTATCACTCGTAGGCGTTGAGTGTTCCAACCTATTGACTATTTAGGGTAAAATTTCTGTACCTAAGCTTTAATGGCGTTCGCCGTGCAAACTAGTGCCCGTACTAGGGAACACTTTTTCGGACTTTTCCGTTTTACATCATACATCATCGGAACTTGTAACGCTTCCGGGCACTGGGTCCTTACCCCCACCTTAAAAATTTTCGAATCTTGTCCGTTTTTCGAAATCTGCAACTGTCCGACGCTAGTCGAGTTTTAACACCACAACCGAATACTTAACTAACTACTTGCAGAATTCCTTGTAGTTCTCTCGGCTCAATATCATTCTTGTATCACTTTGTATTTTTATATCAATTAGGTGAAAGTTTAAATTAAATAATCATTACTCATCAAATTGATTCATTTTTTAAACTACCTTCTCATCACGTAAAATCTCTTGAATCCTAATACGAAAAATTAACTGTGGTACAGAAAATATGGCACGCCTGCAGAAGTGTCTTAAGGGTAAGGCACTCGAATCTGTGCGGGCTCTTCTACTGACTGATGAAGTGGACCAGGTGATGAATATCTTGAAAAGGCGTTTCGGCCGCCCCGAATATATAATAAAACATTCAATATCCAGAGTGGCAAGCAGTCCAGAGATAAAAGAGCATTAGCCACAACTATTAATTGAGTTCGTGGATACAGTTACGAATTTCGTCGCAACTGTAGAATCATTGGGTCGACCGGAATATCTGAATAACCCAATGTTAATGGATCAGTTGATGAGTAAGCTTCTTTTATCTAGGAAACTACAATGGGCAATTTTTATCCAAGGTGGATGTGAGTCATCAGATCTCAAGTAGTTCACGAGCTGGCTAGAGGATCAAGCCACCATAGCGAGCATGGTCTGTGACCCGATAGCTGTCAAACCTGGCAAAGCTTTGATAGGTGCAATAGGAGAGCCTAGCAGCAAAATTGTGTGTGTATACTGTGAGGCGGAACATCCAGTATCGAAATGTGAGCGACTGAAAGCTCTTAGTGTGAACGACAGGTGGAAGTGGGTCACGAACAAGAAACTCTGCTTCTGTTGCTTGAAGTCGAGACACCCAAACAAGGATTGTAGAAGAAAGCGTTGCGGAAAAAATGGTTGAAGCAAGCGTCATCACCCAGTGCTTCACAGCGATCAAAAGAAGACGGAGGAGTCAACATCGAAGACAGGAACCCAACCAGCACCGAAAACTGGAGTCGAAAGACTACCGAAGAGTGAAATCGAAGAAGTCGCAAAAATAAATGTAATTCATAAACGCAGGAGGCACGTGTTTCTGAAGGTCGTGCTCGTGACCTTGACGGGACCAGCCGGGGAAGTAGAGACTTACGCGTTTTTGGATGATGGATCACAAATGTTCTTGATTCAGAACAGCTTGGCCGATGAACTTGGTCTCAAAGGAGAGGTCGCTCCATTTATTGCCCAGTGGTATGATAATACCACAACTGAGGATCCAACATCACGACGAGTCAACTTGGAGATCCGCGGTACCACCGGAGAGGAGTTCCATCTTCGTGGCGTGCGCACACAAAAGTGCCTGAACCTTGCCAGAGAAACGAAGAGAGTGGACACTGACAACTGGACGTACCTGAAGGATATTCCTTTACCAGATGTGATGTATGCAGAACCTAGGCTTATGATCGGGCAAGATGATGATGCTCTTCTTCTTGCCGATAAAGAGCTTCATATCCGTTTTTGCGCAAAAAGGATACCTGATCTCTTAAATACAGAGGCGTATCATGAGAATATTCCGGCTGCATATTGACCCAACGTTCGTGCAACCTTTGGATGAATCCTCTTCGCGCTGGTGAATTTCCGTAGTCTTTTTCATGTATACAATTACTAATGAATAATTTGAATATTTTCCATGACTTTCTTAACAATTTTTAATTGTTTAAACAAATGTAACTTATTTAAACAATTACTTGTTCCCAAAAAATGTAAAAAATAATCATATTTTCTGATTGAAATGTAATAGTTCGTCATTTTTTGGAGTAGTAAATTGCTTTGAAAACATTATGTTATTATTTAAATAATTACTTATTGTTTATTCTAAAAATTTTGAAAAATTGACACAGAGATATCCCGTTGTTTCTCAAATTGGTATCCTATGCTACTATTTGTTGAATAATGAAATAATTTTGATACATATCTTTTAATGTTAACAAATTTCTATTTGTTTAAACAATTTTGATTTGTTTAACAGTTTTTTTCGATATCTTTCAAAAAATGGAATTATATAAAATACATATAATTATATTTCTGACTGTATAGTGTATAGAAAGAATATATTAACTATTTTTCAATTGTTTCAATAAATATAAGTTGTTTAAGGAATTATTTTTTCAACAATATTTTATCACATCGTATATTCTGAATTAAACATAATATTAACCCTCCGTTTATACACTTCTTTTTCCCACTTTCCGTTTACACACAGGGTCTTTTAAGTCCTATTCCGTTTTTGAACTGTTTTTGGTTTTCAAAAAAGTGAGTAAAGTTCAGGGTTATTTTTTCAAGTGCCTTTTGTATCGAAAAAAAATGCTTAAGCAAATCAAAATTGTTTAAACAAATAGAAATTTATTAAAAATTGAAAGAAATGAATCAAAATTATATAATTATTCAACAAAAAGTAGCTTAGGATACTAATTTGTGAAAAAACTTGACATCTCTGGGTCAATTTTTAGAAATTTTGAGAATAAACAATGACCAAATGAAAAAATAGGGAGAAAAAGAGAAAAAGTCAACCAAAAACCAACCTCTCACTTTTTCCTTTCTACCGTCTTTTTTATACTACCAGGGAACCAACATGTTTCGGGGCCAATTTTGGCCCCCTCATCAGGGATCATTTATAGGAAAACTAAAACCATAAGTCCCATCGAAAAACTGAAGATACCCCTATATTCATCTCGGCAATATCTCCAGGTGTTTTTTTCATTTTTTGAAAAAAGTAATTTTTTGAACAATTTCATTGTTGATAATTATTGGGAATTTATTTAACAATAATGGAGAATAATTTAAAGTTACTGACTACAACATGATGTACACTAAGATATCATAATTGGAAGAAAAATTTCAATAATGAAAAAAAAGTTGGTTTAAACATTGTTTTCACCCCCTCCACAATCATACCTTCACGTAACCCCATGGTACATATAGATTTGAATATTGAGCTATTATTCTAAGTAAAACCATAAGTACCATCAAAAAAATGAAGATACACCTATATTCATCTCGGTAATATCTCCAGGTGATTTTTTCATTTTTTGAAAAAAGTCATTTTTTAAGCAATTTCATTGTTTATAATTTTTGGGAATTTATTTAACAATAATGGAGAATAATTTAAAGTTACTTACTTCAACATAATTAGTAGGGCTATACGGGAACGAGGCCAAATTCCGAGGGATGACGCCACCGTCGCTACGCCCCTGAACACCAACAAATCGCGCCACCGAGAAAGGGAGGGTTCTGTTCCATACTAAGTTACAGGCAGTCGGTAAGTGACCTCGTTCGGTAATGCAGTTTCCTAATATGACAACAGATGGCGCTACAGTCAGTATTGTCATCGATCGATAATGCAGTTTCCTAATGTGCTCAGCAGATGGCGCTACCGACGCAAGTTACCGACAGTCGGTATATTATCAGTTGGATTCCTTCTAAGTAAGCATTGTAATGTCCGGTTCCATGCTAAGTGACCATTGATCGGCAAAACAGATCATTACCATCAGTCGGTAAAACAGGGAGGTCGGTAATTTTTTATATAATCGTTTTATTATCAGCCGGTTAGGTAGGGAATCATGTTATCATCAGTAGGTGAAACAGGGAGGCCCGGTAACTTTTTATATTATCATTTTTCTGAATGTCAGTGAGGTAGGGAGCAATATTACCATCAGTCGGTACAACAGGGAGGTCGGTAACTTTTTATATTATCATTTCAATATAGGTCGGTAAGGTAGAAAGTCGCAAGTTACGGACACCTACAGATCTGACACCACTGACCAAGTAAGGGTTCTGTTCCATGCTAAGTTATCAGCAGTCTGTAACACACAGTGTGAGGTTGGTAATGCAGATTCATGAAAGAGAAGAGCTGGTCTCCTTTTATAGACGCTTACCCCTCTACCAAATTTTTGTATACTTTTGCACAATATTGCCAGATATTGCATCATATGATGTAATAAAGTTCTGGAAGATTCTATATTGTAATCAACACGTTTTACAACGCAAATTGTAATGCGTCAGGAGAAATAACCTTGAACTTGTTTACCAAAAAGAGTGCGCAGTTTGATTTGACGCCGTCATCAAGAATGTTTTAGAAAAATGTTGAATATGTTATCTACTATAAGGAAGCAATGAATCAAATTTAGATAGCCAAAACAGGAAGTCATACATAGCCCTCCGTATCAAATTTCATCTGCACACCTGCACCTTTTTGCGCATCAAATATATTATCTGTAAGGAAGCAATAAATCAGCCTTGAAATAACTATATGACGCAGTAGAAATTGCCAGGACAATGCAAAATATAACCTTGAAAGTATTTACGCGAAACATTCTTGAGATAAGAATAACCTTCAACCTGTTGTTACATGCATTTGGCTGGCACAATTGCGCAACATTACTCTGTGACGTCAGCTGTAGAATGTTCTCGATGTCGGTAAAGTAGGTCCAGTACCCTTCTTGTATCAATCTCTGTAAGGTATTAATGCATGCTGATAACGTCATCAAGAATGCCGGTAAGGTAGGAATACATGACGACGTCACCAGGACCCTCGAGAATGTTCTGGAAGCTTAGCACGGACATGTACCACTACAGGTTAGAAGCTTCTCGATGTCGGTAAGGTAGGAATCTATCATTAGAAACCCCCCATTCATCTACTAGGGTGATTTAATCCCCCCTTTCTTTAATTTTCCAATTCGATTAACTCATCATAATAAATATGTTATTTGATTGATTATATTATTATTATTATTAGTAGTATTTAATTAATTATAATATAGTCCAGAAGTTGTCGTCCTGAAAACAAAATTTTTTGTATTCATTTTAAAAATAGTGAATGTAAAGTGGAAGAAAATTAAGCAGGAACTGTGTAGTTTCTTATAATCTTTATTATTTATTATTTACATGTTCCGGGATGATATTTGTCATAAAAACATTCGAAGCACAATGTTTCATTGCAACGAGCGCATTTTACAAATGCAGCCTCATTACAATCGCAGTTTTTTCGGGTAACAGTTGAAGGGAAACAAGTTTCATTTACGTTGGCAAAGGCAACTCTGTTTGGCAAATATATATATATATAATATATAATATAATATATAATAATATAATATAAATTTCATCTGTCAATGTATAAATTCTCGAAAATAAACCAAGAATCTTAAGATACAATTTTTAAAATTTTCTCATTTTTCTTTCCTCTTTTTTATTTTTATCCGAAGGAACAAAATTTTATTTTGTTTTCAGAAATTACAAATAGGAGCATTCTGTGGTAATTGTCCAAATTTTATCGTAGGATTCTTGGTTTATTTTCAAGAATTTATACATTGAAATTCTTTAAAATTTAATTAAAATTTTTCAAATCTTTTAAAAACTTTGCAGCATAAGAAATGTTTTTAAATTTCTGAAATCGCGAGAAATCATACAAAATCTTTGCAAAACCCTTGAAATACCTTAAAATAATTAGGGTCTTCTGTAATCTTCGAAAACGTATCAAATTTGTTAAAATTTCTTACAAAACCTTCAAAAACTAGATTGCAAATTACACTACTTTGCTAAAACTTCATTTTATTGGTTGGAGTTTAAACACACTCCTGCGCATTGAATCCAAGATATAATAAAAGTCGGGAAGTTGTTTACAAAATGATAGACGAAAAAGAGAAGAATCAACATTTGCTCATTATTTGCATTGATGTAAAATTTTGAACAATAACAATTCAACAATCGCTACCACATATCAGTTGTGAATTCAATAACAAATTTTTTTTTGAAACGGCATCTAAAATCAATTAAGAATTGCGTCCTATAAATTATCGTCAACAATGTTATTTGATTTCGTCCCACTGTCTCTGTCGCTGTGCGTGGATAATGAGGCTACGCGACTGCACGCAAAAATTAATATCCTTATAAATTATACGCTGTAGCTGAGAAAAATAATTCAAATTCTGTTAGCAGTTTGCGCAATATGGTGTTTCAAAAAACTAGCGTCTGAAAACTCAAAGTTATGTAACTCTATGAGTTTTGCATATTCGAAGAAAAAAATTTGAAAGACCTTTTGGGGATTAGTAAAAGATAAAACAATATAAGCCTTTATAACCATAACAAGTTCGCATTTGAATCTTTTTATTTAATTTTGATCCGACTACGGGGTACAAAGAATATCATATTTTAGTTTATCTTTTTTATATTGAATTAATGATACACACACTGTAGAGAATTTTCGCTGGAAACAACTTCTTTAAACCAGCGTTCCAAGAATCGGTAACGTCTGCCTACGTGTGACACGTGATATGACACGTGATATGATACATAACATGGCACATGACATGAAACATGGGATGACACATGACACGACACATGCCATGACCCATGACATGGCACATGACGTGACACATGTCATGACACATGACATGACACATGACATGACACATGCCACGACACATAAAGTGACACATGACATGACACACGACATGATATGTGACATGACGCATGCCATGACACATAAAGCGACACATGACATGACACATGACATGCGACATGACATGACACATGACATGACACATGACATGACACGTGATATGACACGTGTTACGATACATGACATGGCACATGACATGTCACATGACATGACGCATGAGATGACACATGACACGACACATGACATGACACATGACACGACACATGACATGAAACATGACGCGACACATGACAGGCCACATGACATGCCACATGACATGAAACATGACGCGACACATGACATGCCACATGACATGCCACATGACATGCCACATGACAAGCTACATGACATGAAACATGAAATTACGCATGACACGACACATAGAATGACGCATGACATGAGCATGACGTGGCACATGACATGACACACGCCATGAAGCATGACGCGACACATAACATGACACATGGCATGCCACATGACATGCCACATGACATGAAATGACACATGACACGACACATAGCATGACGCGTGACATGACACATGACATGACAAATGACATGACACATGACATGTCACATGAACTGACACATAACATGACACATGAGATGACACATGACATGACACATGCCACGACACATAAAGTGACACATGACATGATACATGACGTGAAATATGATTTGACGCATGCCATGACACATAAAGCGACACATGACATGTCACATTAAATGACACATAACATGACACGTGACATGGCACGTGACATGACACATGACATGACACATGACATGACATATGAAACGACACCTAACATGACACATGGCGTGACACATGACATGACACATGTCATGACACATGACATGACACATGAAATGATACATGACATGACACAAGAGATGAAACATGACATGAGACATGCCATGACCCATGACACATGACACATGACATGTCACATGACGTGACACGTGATATGACACGTGATATGATACATAACATGGCACATGACATGAAACATGGGATGACACATGACACGACACCCACGTACATTTATATATTACATAAGACTAACATTAGATAAGGAAACACACGCACTCTTTCATTCGTTATTGAATCTTTCTGCATTCTCTAGGATCCTAAATATTTAAAACTGAAGGTAGGTCGAATGACACGCCCGGACGTAACACCCCCCTTCTTAAGATGGAAATTCCGCTGAAGGCGAATTTTCATCACGGCGAGTATGGCAGGGACTGACTTGCGAGGCGGAAAAACGTATGGGTGTGGCATGACGTCCTTCAAAGTTTTGATGATGATCCGCTCGGCTCGTAGAGGCCAGTATGCACCTCGCTTACATCTTTCGCGACCTATGCTATCTAGTACAGCTAATGAAAATGTGTTATACGTAAAACAAGTCTAATTGTTATTGGTTCTTCGGGCAGTTTCACACAATCCCTTAAACTTGAAAATTACATCATTTGAACCAAGTAATATTAATTATCCTCAAAGTATGTTATCAGTAATAATAATAATTGTAAAAGTTATATATCGGCTAATAGACATAATCGCGTGTTTAAGTGTTTGAGTCAATTCTAGTCCTTGGTAATACATTCTCAAGTGACTGTTCAAGGTTGTTTTTCTTTATATATATATATTTTTTATTTTAAATCACGAGATACTGTCTAATACTCGATATTTTATCCTAATGCGTATATAAAACTCTACATCCTAGTTGTTTGAGATTGCAGAAAGATTTTAAGTGTATTTTATAATGCTTAAATTCTGAAATTATCTCGGTTGATAACAACGATATCTTTAAGCAATGGTTTTATCAAAACGCGAGTGTTGCATAGCTTTTAATAGGTTATGCAATCTGATAAAGAAGGGAAAAAGGAATATGTGCTGGGAGGTAGCAGTGGAAGGACAAAAGGGTACTTTCCCCGGGTTCGGTGAAGAGATTCGTGTTACTTTCGTGTTTACCTAATCATGTAAAGAAATGTTGGTTTCCTGTGAACAAATCAGGCGATTAGAAGAATGCATCGAGATCTGACGATTCATAAAGATAGTATCTTTTAAGTTTGTCCATGTGCTTGCATACTCGGCTTCCGTCGGATAACTGCAACCTTACGTTATGTTTATCCAAAATCTCAATTATGGGATAAGGGCCGTCATAAGGGTGATCTAGTTTACCTTCTATTTCTCTAGCTTCCTTTAATACTAAAACTAGATCGCCGACCGTGAATTCTTGATCCTGCATAATTGATATTTCAGCTGAAACAGATTTTACTTTTAAATCAAAAGCAGTTTAAATTATCCAAAAAAATACGAATTTTCTACGAAATAGTTGAATCCTCATTCAAAAAGGATTAATTTACAGCCAGTTGTATTTTTAACCCAAAATGATCAATTTTTACAAAAAAAAAAGTTAATTTTAAACCAAATAGTTGAATTTAAAAAAAGATGAGTTTTTAACCTACCAGTTACATTTTTAACCAAAAAAAATTAATACTCAAATTTTAAACTAACTCAAATTATTCCTAAAAGTTGGAAAAATCTTTTTAAATAAACAAAATTGCGTGAAAATCTTGCAGATTTTTTTATACACTTTTAGAATTCTTTTGACATTTTTTGAAATTTTTAAAAATCTACAGCTTGCTAAAATTTTTTTAAATCTTTTCAATGTTTTTTTTTTCAAAACTTCTAAACCTTTTAAATATCCTGTAATATGTTTTGAATTTGTCCTAAAATTGTTCTAGAATTCTGCACAAAAAAAAATGTTTTTAAATCTTCAAGATACTTTTTTTGACAATTTTGAGAATTTTTTGAAATGTTTAAAAATCTTGTTAAATATTCCCTTAAAATTAATTTTTCAAAGAAAAAAAAATCATCTTGAACTTTCCCAGGAATCTTTAAAAAGTTTCAAAACTTTATTTCAAACTCTTCAAAAATCCGCATTTTGTTTAACATTTTTTGAAATATTTTCAAATTTTAAACTATTTTAGAATTTTTTCAAAACCACTGAATATCTTTTAAAATTATTCAAATTTTCCAGGAATTTTGAAACAGGTTTCTTATTTTCTTGATACCTTTCAACATTCTTAAAATGCTTGGGGTTTTTTCGTTTTTAATCTTCAAAAATCTATATTTTGTTAACCATTTTTCGAAACCTCTTGACATTTTTAATTATTTTTCAATCTTTTCTAAACTTGTAACCCTTTCAAATATCTAATAAAATTATTCAAATTTTTCTTAAAATTGTTTGAAATTTAAAAAAAAATGTTTAATCTTCAAGATTCTTTTTTGATAATTTTAGGAATATTTTGTAATGTTTAAAAATATTTTAAAATATTCTCTTGAAATGAATTTTTCAAAATAAAAAATCATTTAGAATTTTCCCCGGAATCTTAAGAAATTTGTTGTATTATCTTGACACCTTTCAAAATCCTTAAAAAGTTTTAAAACTTCATTCCATTTTTGGTTAAAAAATTATATTTTTTTAGTTAAAAATTCAACTGTTTGGTTAAAAATTAAACTATTCAGTTGAATATTTGTCCATTTGGTATAAAACAAACTTTTTTGTTAAAAATTCATATTTTCGGTTTGAAAATTCAATTTTGTAGAAGATCCATCTTCTCGGCGTCAAAATTCATTTCTTTTGGTGAAAAATGAACTTTCATATTCAAAATTTATATTTTTGGAATTAAAATTCAACTGTTTTTTAGAATATTTATCTTTCTACATTTAAAAGTCAACAATTTTGTTAAAAATTCATGCATTTCTTTAAAAATTTATTTTCTTTGAAAGAAAATTCATCTTTTTGGCCTTTTTTTTTGTTGAAAATTAATTTTTTTATTAAAAATGTAACTATTTTATTTTTGGTTAAGAAATTATCTTTTTTAGTAGGTAAAAATTCAACTGTTTCGTTTAAAAATTCAAATATTTTGTGGAAAATTTGTCTTTTTGGCTTGAAAATTCATTATTTGCGTAAAAAATTAAACAAGTTGGTTTGAAAATTCAATTATTTTTAAGAAAATCCATTTTTTTTTATTTATCTCTCTTGGTGGAAAATAAACTTTATTGTTGACAATTCATATTTTCGGGTTGAGAATTCTAACTGTGTTCTTTTTTTATAGGAAATCCAATCTTACTGCCTTCTAAATTCAACAATTTTGTAGAAAAATCATCTTGTTTGTTCGAAATTCATTTTTTCTAGCCGGGAATTAATTTTTTCTTTGAAAATTTGAACATTCCATTTTTGGTTGAATATATATTTTTTAGGTCAAAATTCAACTTTTTTGGCATAAAATTCAACCGCATGGTTTAAAATTAAACTTGGTTAAAAATTAAAATTTTTGTTAAGTGCTTTTATTTTCGGTTTGAAAATTTAATTGTTTTATGGGAAATTGATATTCTGGGTTTGAAAATTCATCTCTTTTAGTAAGAAATAATCTTTTTCGATCAAAATTCATATTTTAAGTTGAAAATTAATTTTTCTTTATGTAAAAAATTTAAACTTCTTGTCGATAATTCTTGTGCTTTGTTGAAATTTCATCTTTAGAGGTAAAAATTTAATTTTTATAGTTAAAATTTCAACTTTTTTGTTAAAAATTCAACTATTCTGGTGGAAAATTCAAGTATATAATTAAAAATTATACTATTTGTATGAAAGCTCAACTATTCTACTATGATTTTTTTTGTTCAGAATTCATTTCTTTTGGTTAAAAATTGTACTATTTGGTTGAAAATTTAACCATTTTGTTGAAACTTCAACAATTTTGTTATGAAGTCAACTTTTTTCTTAGAAAATTCAACCAATTGGTTGAAAGTTGAACTTTTTTGTTGAAAACGCGTTTTTTTTTGTTGGAAATTAATTTTCTTAACTGAAAATTTAACTACGTATTCCATTTTTAGTTGAAAATTGAGCCTTTATAGTTAACAATTTAAATGTTAAGTTTTCCATTGAGAATTCATTTTTTTTTTTTGAAAATTGAAAGTACTTGATTGAAAGTTGAACTAAATTTGTTCGAAAATTCAACACGAAGAAAAAAAATTGAATCAAGAAAATGTCAGTGCGAATAAGATCAAGAAAATATTGTATCACCCATATTTTTAACGATATTTTCTGGAATAAATATTAATTTTTTGTTGAAAATTTGTGTTTTTTTGCGGTTAAAAATTACTTTATAAAGTGAAAATTTAACTATTCGATTTTGGGTTGCAAATTTATATTTTTTAATTAAAATTTCAACAACTTAGGTTGTAAATTATATTGCTTTTGGTCAAAAATTCAACTTTCAGGTTATAAATTAACATTTGTTTGAAATTTTGTATTTTCGTTTTGAAATATTTAATTAAATTAATTTTTTCAAGTGAAAATTTAACTATTCCATTTTTGCGTGCAAATTTATATTTTTCAATTAAAATTTCAACAACTTGGGTTGTAAATGATATTACTTTTGGTTGTAAATGAACATTTGCTTGCAAATTAACATTGGCTGAAAATTTAATTGTTTACGAAAAAAAACGTTTTTTTAGGTTAAAAATGGTATTGTTTTGGTCGAAAACTAAACTATTTGGTTGGAAATTAACATTTAATTGAAAATTCATCATTTTTAGTAGAAATATCAACTAATAAATTATTTGTTGAAAATTCATTTTTTGTAGCTAAAAATTAATTTTCCTAACTGAAAATTGAACTATTCCATTTTTGGCTTAAAATATATATTTTTAAATTGAAAATTCAACTATTTGGATGGAAATGCATCATTGTAGGTTGAGAATTCAATTATATGGTTAAAAATTCAATATCTTGTTTGAAATTTTAATTAATTTGTAGAAAATCTAACAATTTTGTTTAAAAGTCATCTTTTTGGTCGAAAATTTAACGGTTTTTTTTTTTTTTTTTTTTTTTTTTTTTTAATTGAACAGTTTTTTAAAATTGAAAATTAAAGTAGTTTTTGGTGGGAAATTCATTTTTTTGTCGAAAATTAATTTTTTTAACTGAAAATTTAACTATTCCACTTTTGGTTCAAGATTTACATTTTTCAGTTAAAAATTCGTGTATTTTGTTGAAAAATTGTCTTTTTTTTGTAGAAAATTAATCTTTTGAAGTTAAAATTCAACTATCTCGTTGAAAATTAATTTTATTTGGTTAAAAAATTAATATTTTATTGAAAATATAACTGTTCCATTTTTAATTAAAAGTTCATTTCTTTGTTTGAAAATGGAACTATTTTGTTGAAAATTTATTTTTCAAACATTTTAACTATTCTATTTTTGGTTGAAAATGTATTTTTCAAAATTTTATTTATTCTGTTTAGGTTAGAAATTTGTCCTTTTTTGTAAAAAATTTACCTTTTGGGTATAAAATTCAACTATTTGGTTAAAAATGTATTTCCTTTATTGAAAATTTACCTAATATATTGAAATATTTTTTTGTGTGGTGCAAAATTAATGTTTGAAAATGACCTTTTTTATTCCATTTTCGCTTGAAAATTGATCTTTTTTCGTTGGAAATGCATTTATTTTGTTGAAATTTATTTATTTATTTTTTAAATTGAAATATAAAATAATTTTTAGTGGAAAATTAATTTTTTTGTTGAAAATTATTTTTTTTTCAACTGCAAATTTCACTATTCTACTTTTTGTTGAAAATGTACGTTTTTCAGTTGAAAATACATGTATTTTGTTGAAAAATTTTCTTTTTTTGTAGAAAATGAATCTTTTGGGTTTAAAGTTCAACTAATTCGTTGAAAAATTAATTTTATTTGATTGAAAAATTTATTTTTCAAACATTTTAACTATTCTATATTCGGTTGAAAATTTACATTTTTCAGTTGAAAATTCATGTATTTTGTTGAAAAATTGTCTTTTTTTGTAGAAAATTAATCTTTTGAGGTTAAAATTCAACTATCTCGTTGAAAATTAATTTTAATTGGTTAAAAAATTATTTTTTTATTGAAAATATAACTGTTCCATTTTTTAATTAAAAGTTTATTTATTTGGTTGAAAATTGAACTATTTTGTTGAAAATTCGTTTTTTTTTTGTTGAAAATGTATTTTCCAAACATTTTAACTATGAAAATTTGAAAATTCTTTTTTCATAAATACAACCATAGTTAATACACGCATATAGTACTTTGCATAAATTGAATGCATAAATTAATAATTACTTATCTAATTAAAAATAAATAAATAAAAGTCTGCTGCAAGCTTGGTTTCATTTTCGAAACAGTTGAAAGGAATTCAAGTGCTTGTTATATGTTTAAAAAAGCAAGGTTTTCAGCAATAAATATATTCTAAAAAAAAAAAATGTTAGATTGAAATTTTCGAATGTAAAATTGATTCATTTCGACCAAAAATATGACTTTTTACACAAAATAATTATGTTTTTGAACAGAATATTTAAATTTATAACAAAATAATTAAATTTTCGAAAAATTTTTGAATTTTTCACTCAATTGGTTCAACTTTATAACAAAAAAAAGACGAATTTTCAACAAAATAGTTTAACGTTAAGCCAAATACTTGAATTTTTAATCAAATAATATTAAACATTAAATTCAAAACCAGTTGAATTTTCAGCCAAACAGTTAAATTTTCAATCCATAAATACAAATTTTGTAGAATACAGTTGCATTTTTGATTTTCTACAAAAAAATGAATTTTCAACAAAAGATATAAATTTTCAAATGAATATTTGAATCTTGAAATTAAAAAAAAAATCAACCAGAAACGAAAAAGTTAAATTTTCAATTGAGAAAAAAATAATTTTCTACAATGAAAAATAATTTTTCAACAAAAAAGTCAAATTTTCATCAACAACAAACGAATTTTTGAACAAAATAGTCAAATTTGCTACCAAAGAGATAAATTTTCATTTATTAACCAAAAAAGAATATTTCTCAAAAAATGATGTAATAGTAGATATTTCAACCAAAAAAGACGAATTTTTAACAAACCATTTGAATTCTCAACCAAAGAAGAAGAATTTTCAACCAAACAATTGCATTTTAGTCAAAAAAAGATTTATTTTCTACTAAAAAAGAAAAATGGAAAATTTTTGAAAAAATCGCGACTTTCTAGAATTATTCTAAGAGAACATTATTAAAAACAATAATAAATTGCTTAATCAATTAATTTGAATATCTAATTATCAGTATAAATTAGTATTTTATGTATTAGAAACATTTTTAATTAAAAAACTGCAAAAAATCATAATTAGCGTCAAAAATTTGCAAAATCCATTTTTTCACTTATGGGGTTTTTTTGGTACCTTATAAAACAGACTTATGGGGATGATATTTAAAAAGTATATTTCTATAAAAAATATTTTTAATGATTAAAGTTTCTAAAATTATTGTTTGAATTTAAAATAACAATATTTATAACAAACAAAATTTTTGAAGACTAAAAAATCCCGGAAAATTAAATTTCGGACTCTGTCAAATTCCCGAATCGGAAAATTCCCGAACAGTTCATGATATTACCGAATTTGAAAATTCCCGTATTTAAACAATTATTTTTAAAAAATAAATATTATTTATTCATTAAAAATACAATAATCAAATATTTTTATACAAATATTTTAAATGTTTAAAGTTTCTAAAATTATTGTTTGAATTAAAAATAATAAATAACAATAATTGAAAAAAAATTTGGTGACGACTGGAAAATTCCAGAAAATAAAATTCCCGACTCTGTAAAATTATCGAAAAATAAAATTTCCGAATTGGAAAATTCCCCAATAATAAAATTCCGGAACGATTTAAAATATTACCGAATTGGAAAATTCCCGAATTTAAACAATTAATTTTTGTGAATAAATATTATTTATTCATTAAAAATACAATGATCAAATATTTGTATAAAAATATTTTTCATGTTTAAAGTTTCTAAAATTATTGTTTGAATTAAAAATAATAAATAACAATATTTCAAAAAAAAATTTGAGACGACTGGAAAATCTCGGAAAATAAAATTCTCGAATCTGTCAAAGTCCCGAATAATAAAACTTCCGAAAAATAAAATTCCCGAATAATGAAATTCCCGGATAATAAAATTCCCGAAAGTTTATAATATTACCGAATTTGAAAATTCCAAAATTTAAACAAATAATCACAAAAAAAATGTTATTCATTTATTTAAAAAAAATCGAATATTTCTATAAAAAATGTTTTTAATTATTGAAAGTTCTAAAATTATTGTTTGAATTTAAAATTAAAATATTTCTAAAAAAAATGTGGGACGACTGACAAATTCCGGAAAATAAAATTCCGGACTCTTTCAAATTTCAGAACCGGAAAATTCCCGAACAGTTCATAATATTATCGAAATGGAAAATTCCTGAATTGAAACATTTAATTGTTTTTTAATACATATTGTTTAGTTATTAAAAATATAATAATCAAATATTTCTACAGAAAATATTTTTAATGTTTAAAGTTTCTAAAATTATTGTTTGAATTTAAAATAATAAATAAAAATATGAGAAAAAAAGTTGGAGACGACTGGAAAATTTCAGAACTAAAATCTAGAGTAAAAAAAAAATATTTTGAAATCTATAAAATTTGAAAAAAAAATTTTTACCATTTTAAAACTTTTAAACCTTCTAAATATAATTTCAAATTTTCAATATTTTTTTGTAATTCTGAAAGATTAAAAAAATTACTCAAAAATCTTCCAGCTTCTCTTTTGACAATTTTAGAAATCTTTTGATTTGTTCAAAAAACCTTTTGAATTGCCCAGGAATCTTTAAAAAATTTTGAATACTTTTAAATTTGTCGTTCGAAATCTTTGAAAATCTGCATTTTGCTTTAAATTCCTTGAAAACTTTTTAAATTTTAAATTATTTTTTAATCTTTTAAAAAAATTTAAACCTATTAAATATCTTTTAAAATTATTTAAATTTGTTTTTAAATTTTTAAATAATTCTGCAGGATTAATCAAATTGCTTTGTAATCTTCTAGATTTTCTTTTCAAAACTTTGGAAAACTTTAAAAAATTTTAGAAATCTTTTTAAATAAACTCTTCAAATAATCTTACAAAATAAAATATCATTTAAAATTTTCCGAGGAATCTTAAGAAAATCTTTTTATTGTCTTTTGAAACCTTACGAAATTGTTAAAAAGTTTCTAAATATTTTCTTCGAAAACTTAAAAAATCTACATTTTGTTAAAAAAAATTTTAAATCCCTTCAAATTTTAAATTATTTTTGAATCTTTTTAAAACTTCTAAATCTAGTAGCTTTCAAAATGATTCGAATTTTTCCTCAAATTGAAAAAAAAAATGTAATTGCCTTAAATCTTATAGATTTTTTGGACCATTTTTTCAATCTTTTGAAACATTTTGAAATCTTTTTAGACATTATCTTGAAAATAATTTTACAAAATAAAACATTGTTTTAAATTTCTTGAAATCTTCTCAAATTTTAAATTATTTTTAATCTTATCAAAACTTCTAAGCCTGCATATTATCTTATAAAATTATATACATTTTTTCTTACATTTTTTAATATTTCTGCAAAATTAAAAACATTGCCTTAAAATCTTCCAAACTCTTTTTTGACCATTTTGGAAATATTTTGAAATTTTATTAAATATTCAATTAAAATTGATTTTTTCAAAATATAAAATCATTTTTAATTTTTCCAGAAATCCAGAAAAAAATTGAAATCCGTAGAAGTTATAAATTATTTTGAATCTTTCTAAAACGTCTATACCTTCTAAATATTATTGCATAATCGTTGCTTGTCAGGTGCATAAATCAGAATGTCGACGAGATTGATGCGCGGTCTAGCATATTTTCAAGTTCTAATTCAGAGTATGCTTTTTTCACCTCCAATATGTTTTTTTTTATTGTTGAAAAAAGTATGCATTTATTATGAAATTTATAATTTGTATAAATGAACAAAGAAAAGAAGATGAGCACAAAGAAAGGAGAAAAAGCAAAACACATAACAAAAAATTGTTTAGGATTGTAAATCTTCTTTTATAAACTGGAATTGTTTGAACAATTGTTTGTCTTATTTGAAATCCAATGATTTTTTATTAAAAGTACCGATTTCGGGTGTAAAACGCCAACATAACCTGAAATTGTTAAAAAATTGTGATTCTACTTCGATATGTATGAATTACAATTTTTTGAAAATATTTATATTCATTTTCAACAAAAACACTAACGCAATCTAAAATTTTTCAAGCTTGTAAATATTATTAATTTCAGGTGAAAAACACCTACATAAATTAAAGTTGTTGAAAAATTGTGAGTATTCTTTGAATCAAATCAAATATTGTTCGAACTGCAATAATTTTTGTTTAAAAACACCAGTTTTTTATGTAAAAAGTTAACATTACCTAAAATTGTTTAAATTTGTTAATCTTCTATGAAATGTAATTTTTTTAATTAAAAATACCAATAAACGACCAAAAACAGTGAAATGATCCAAATTTTTTTAAAGATTCTTAATCTTGTTAAAAAATTATGAATATTTAATATCTAATCATTTTTGGTTTAAAATAACAAATTTTTGTGTAAAACGCTAGCATAAGTTAAAATTGGGAAAATTTGTAAATCTTCTTTAAAATGATCCAAAATTTTTGAAAGACTTCAAATCTTGATCAAACTATGCTTTTTCTTTTTAAATGCCAATTATTTGTTTAAAACGCTAAAAAAAACTTAATCTATTGAGAAATTATTAACCTTCAAAATCTAATGATTTTTGTTTAAGAAATCAATTTCCTGTAAAAAACGTTAATGTAACCTGAAACTGTTCAAAAATAGCAAATCTTGTTCAAACTATAATTACTTTTGTTTTAAAATACCAATTTTAGATGTTAAACGTTAATATAAGCTACAATTTTTTAAATTTGTGAATATTCTCTGAAACGTATTTTTTTTAATTAAAAAAAGCCATTTCCGACGAAAAACAGTAACATAATCAAAAATTGTAATTGAAAATTCATATTTTTCGTTGAAAATTCAACTACTCCAGGTAAAGATTCATCATTTTCGCTCAAAATTCATCTTTTTTGTTTAAAATTTAACTATTCAAGTTGAAGAATCATCATTTTAGTTAAAAATTCATCAGTTTGGTTGAAAATCCATTTTATTCATTGACAATTCAACTATTCCATTTTTGATTGAAAATTGATCCTTTTTAGTTCAAAATTCAATTATTTTGTTAAAACATTAAACTATTTCGGCGAAAATTAAAGTCTTTTATCGCAAAACCGACTTTTTGTTAGAAATTTATCTTCATGTTTAAAATTCATCTTTTTGGTTAAAAATAAAATTACTTGGTTAAAAATATAACTACTTCGTTAAATTTTAAACTCCTTTGTTAAAAGTTTATCTCTTTGGATGAAAATTTAACTATTTTGTTGAAAATTTCATCTCTTTGGATAAAAATTTAACTATTTTGTTGAACATTTTTTTGAAGTTTAGTTGAAAATTAAGTTCTTTAAATAGAAAATTTAACTATTCCATCTTTGGTTGAAAATTCATTTTTTGTTGTTGAAAATTCAAGATTTCCAGTTAAATATTCATCATTTTATTTGAAAATTTATCTTTTTGATTAAAAATAAAATTAATTGGTTAAAAGTTCATCTCTTTGGATGAAAATTTAACTATTTTTTTGAAAATTTGTTTGAATTTTGGTTGAAAATTCAATTTTTTTAATTGAAATTTTAACTAATCTATCTTTGGTTGAAAATTCAAGTAATCCAGTTAAATATTCATCATTCTAGTTGAAAATTCGTCTTTTTGGTTAAAAATAAAATTGCACGGTTAAAAATAAAACTACTTGGTTAAATTTTAAACTCATTTGTTAAAATTTAATCTCTTTGGTTGAAAATTTAACTATTTTGTTGAAAATTCGTTTTAATTTTGGTTGAAAATTAATTTTTTCAAATTTAAAATTGAAGTATTCCATCTTTGGTTGAAAATTCATATTTTTGGTTGAAAATTCAAGTATTTCAGTTAAATATTCATCATTTTAGATGATAATTCATCTTTTTGGTTAAAAATAAAATTACTTGGTTAAAAATAAAACTACTTGGTTAAATTTTAAACTCCTTTGTTAAATGTTCATCTCTTTGGATGAAAATTTAACTATTTTTTTGAAAATTCATTTGAATTTTGGTTTAAAATTAAATTTCTTAAGAATTTTCAACCAAGAAAATTAATTTTCTATAAAAAAGATGAATTTTAATATAAAGTTATGAATTTTAATCTAAAATTATGAAATTTCATCTAAAATTATGAATTTTCAAAACAAAAATTTATTTTCAACAAATGAATTAAACTTTCAACCAAGAAGATTAATTTTCTATAAAAAAAAGAATTTTCAACTAAACTTATGAATCTTCAACAAAAAAATGAATTTTTAGCAATAAAGATCATTTTCAAACAAATAGTTGAATTTTCAACCAAAGAGATGAATTTTCAACTAAAATGATGAATTTTTAACCACAAAGGTGAATTTTCAACCAAGAAAATTAATTTTCTATAAAAAAGACGAATTTTAATCTAAAATTATGAATTTTCAAAACAAAAATTTATTTTCGACAAATTAATTAAACTTTCAACCAAGGAAATTAATTTTCTATCAGAAAAAAAAGAATTTTCAACTAAAATTCTGAATCTTCAACAAAAAAATGAATTTTTAGCAATAATGTTAATTTTCAACCAAATAGTTGAATTTTCAACCCAAAAAGGCCAATTTTCAACAAAATAGATCATTATTCAACCAAATTGTGGAATTTTTAAGCCAAAAAGACGAATTTTCAACAAAATAGATCATTCTTCAACCAAATTGTGGAATTTTTAAGCCAAAAAGACGAATTTTCTACAAAAGGTTGAATTTTCAACCAAGAAGATAATTTTTTATAAAAAAAAGAATTTTCAACTAAAATTATGAATCTTCAACAAAAAAATGAATTATTAGCAATAAAATTATTTTTCAACCAAATAGTTGAATTTTCAACTGAAATACTAAATCTTCAACAACAAAAAATGAATTCTTTGCAATAAAGTTAATTTTCAACCAAATAGTCGAATTTTCAACCCAAAAAAGCGAATTTTCAACAAAATAGGTAAATTTCCCACCAAAGAGATTAATTTTTAATTAAAATGATGAATTTTTAACCAAAAAGGTGAATTTTTAACCAAGAAAATTAATTTTCTATAAAAAAGACGAATTTTAATCTAAAATTATGAATTTTCAAACCAAAAATTTATTTTTAACAAATGAATTAAACTTTCGACCAAGAAGATTAATTTTCTATAAAAAAAAAGAATTTTCAACTAAAATTATGAATCTTCAACAAAAAAATGAATTTTTAGCAATAAAGATCATTTTCAAACAAATAGTTGATAATATACAGTTCAACGTGAGTTTAGTGTACATTTAGCTAATATTCAGTGTGTAGCATTCAGTGGGAAATGAACTAAAATATGTAGTGCAATTTACCTAGTATTTGGTGTTGGACTTTTCAAACCTAAAAGTTACTCAGTGAGCATAATCTTAAAAATACCTTGAAAATAAATTCAGAGTAGTGTAAGAGACTTATTTAAATAATGGGTGACGCGTTCGAAATTTTTGAAGAAAATGCCATATTTGAAGAAATTGATTTTTGGATCCGAGGTGAAATCCAAAATATACGGCAGTTGAATGAACTTCTGAGGAGAGCAAAAGACTTTTCTTTGGGTAAAAAAAATAAAATTCAATCCCTGGTTGGGATTTTAGAAGCCAGAAATCGGAAAGTCAAGAAGTTATAAAGAAAAGAAATCAATGAACTTGTGAACAAACAAAATATCAAGTGGGAAGAAATGGAGACTGCCTTCAGGAGTCGCATCAGGACAGGTTTAATAATAAATAATACTCGCAAAATTATGGGATTTTGAAAAGTCAACGTTATTTTAGCTGCTAAATTCAGTGCATTAAAAGAACGTGGGGAAATAGAAGAAAACAAAATTTCAAACACCAAAAACCAAACTATTCTTAAGTTCACAGATATTGGTGAATGGTTAGAGATTAAAGTAAGAGAGAAAATATCATTTAAATTTGAAAAATTTTAAACAACAAAGTCTAACTGGAAATTAAAAGAAATTATAAATGTATATGTGAATTTCAATAAATGTGCACCGCGTTCGGTTGCCGGTTTGTCAACATACGTACGATTACTAGTAATGTCCCAATTCTCAAAAAATGACTATCATGCTTTTACAATTTACCCTGATATAGAATGTCTATTAGAAAAAAATTCAGATATACAATCAACCAATTACCAAATCATGTCTTGACAAGTATAGCTT
Organism: Andricus grossulariae; assembly: GCA_011634705.1. Lineage (NCBI taxonomy): Eukaryota > Metazoa > Arthropoda > Insecta > Hymenoptera > Cynipidae > Andricus > Andricus grossulariae. The sequence continues at coordinate 201,076,939 of JAABKJ010075445.1, read as the reverse complement.
TACATAAACATTGTAATGTCGATGATTCTCTATCAGAACTTCAAGCTTATAGAGGAGAAGACTGTATAAATTGGTTTGTGGAAGAATTAAAACATGCGTCTAAAGGCGTACATTTACTTCTAAAAAATATTATCCCAATGGCAACATTCAATTATTACTTATAAACAAAGAGAAATATACATATATATATATATAAAGGTTAACAACCACCGCAGGGTCCCACTGGGAGCAACTATCATCTAAAAAATGACATCGGCTCCCAGTAGGACCATCTCCTAACTATGTACTAGAGGCAACACACCCAAGATTGTAAAATTAATTATTATTCTCCTAAACGATTTAAAAATTCTCACCAATTTATATAAAAAAACAGTTAATTTTAACCCATAGAAAAAAAGAATTTTAAACAAAATGCATGATTCCTCAACTAAAACAGACTATTTTTCAACCAAAGAGATGAATTTTCAACCAAATGGTTAAATTTTTAAACTTAAAAAGATCAATCTTTAACCAAAAATAGAAAAGTGGATTTTTTAACTAAATTTATCAATTTCAAGTAAAAAATATGAGTTTTCTACCAAACCGTTGAATTTTCAAACAAACAGTTAAATTTTCACTTGAAAAAAATTAATTTTCAATCAAAAAAAGTAATTTTCCACCAAATACATTAAAAAAAAGCATTTTTAATAAGTTACTTGAATCCTCAGCTAAAACAAACTAATTTTCAACAAAGCACATTCATTTTTAGCGAAAAAATTGATTTTCTACAAAAAATATGAATTTTCAACAAAATAGACAATTTTTCAACTAAATACTAAAATTTTCAACCAAGAAGATTATTTTTCTACGAAAAAGACGAATTTCTAATGAAATAAATGAATTTTCAACTAAAAAATATTATTTTTCAACCAAACTGATAAATTTTCAACCAATGTTTAAATTTTTAAACTTGGAAAGATCAGTTTTTAACCAAAAATATAATAGTGGATTTTTTAACCAAATTTATCAATTTCTAGCCAAAAATATGAGTTTTCTACCAAACCGTTAAATTTTCAAACAAACAGTTAAATTTTTACTTTAAAAAATTAATTTTCAACCAAAAAAAGTAATTATCCACAAAATACATTAAAAAACGCATTTCTAAGAAATTACTTGAATCCTTAGCTAAAACAATTTAATTTTCAACCAATCATTTGCATTTTCATCCAAAAAATTTATTTTTTACAAAAAAGACGAATTTTCAACAAAATACATCATTTTTCAATTAAATATTAAAATTTTCAACCAAGAAGATTAATTTTCTACAAAAAAGGCGAATTTTCAATGCAATACATTAATTTTGCATGAAATAGTTGAATTTTCAATTAAAAATATAAATTTTCAACCAAAAATGGAATAGTTGAATTTTCAATTAAAAAATGTTATTTTTCAACAAATAAAAAGCGAATTTTCAACAAAATACATCAATTTTCAACTAAATATATACTTCAGAATCCCTCAAAATGACTTCAAATCCCTTGAAATTTAGGAAAATGTAACAATCCATTAAAAAAGTATAAATCATTCCAAATATTTCAAAATGGTACAAAATTTTTTGAAATTCTTCAAAATTTTTTACTGCTTTTAAAATCCTTCACAATCCCTTAAAATCACTTCCAATCCCTTGAAATCTGTGAAAATGAAAAAATCTTTTCAAAGAAGTATACATTATTCGAAATTAATCGAAATATTTCAGAATCCTATAGAATTCTTTGAAATAGCTTTAAACTTTAAAAAAAATTTTAAATCCTTCAGAATTCCTTGAAATCACTTAAAATCCCTTGAAATCTGCAAAAATCGAAAAATTCTGTTGAAAAAGTATAAAATAATCGAAATCCCTCAAAATATTTCATAATCTTACAAAAATATAATCGAAATCCCTCGAAATATTTCATAATCTTACAAAAATACTCTGAAATCCATTAAAATTTTGTAGATATTTAAAAATCCTCTAGAATCCCTTAAAATCACTAAAAAAAACACTTGAAATCTATTGAAATTTTTGAAAAACGTAAAAATCAATTCAAAACGGTATAATTCCTTGAAATCTATAAAAACGTAAAAATCCATCAAAAAGTGTGAATCATTCGAAAGTCCTCGGAATATCTCAGAATCCTACAAAATTCTTTGAAATCCTTTACAATTTTGTACATCTTTTGAAATACTTTAGAACCTCTTAAAATGACATGAAATTCCTCGAAATCCATAAAAATGTAAAAATCTATTTAATAAAATATAAATCATTTGGTATCCCTCGAAATATTTCAGAATCCTTCAGAATTCTTTGAAGTCCCCTAACAATTTTTACATCTTTAAAAATACTTTAGAATCCCTTTAAATCACTGAAAAATCACTTAAAATCCCTTGAAATCTATGAAAACGTAAAAATCCATCACAAAAAGTCTAAATCATTCGAAATCCCTCGGAATATCTCAGAATTCTACGAAATTCATTGAAATCCCTTAAAATTTTGTACATCTTTTAAAATACTTTAGGGTCCTTCAAAATGACTTGAAATCCCTTGAAATCTATGATAGTGGATAAATCCTTTTAAAAAATTATAAATCATTCAAAATCTCTTAAAATACTTCAGAATCCTACACAATTCTTTTAAATCCTTTAAAATGTTGTACTTCTTTCAAAATCCTTCAGAATATTATAATCTTGTAGGGCTTTCAAAAAGTAACCTTTTTCTTCTCTTGACTTTCTTTTCATATCGTGCTTTATTTAGCTTAAAATTTTAATTTTCGTTTTTTTTTTTAATGTTGAAAATGCTATAACTCTGACAATTTTCTTTCCACCGAAAAAAGTCGTGAAGAAAAATTGGTTGAAGTTTTCAGTACTGTGGAGCTATAATTTCTCAAATTTATAAAAAATAGAAATTTATAGAAAATAATATTTTAAGAAAATAAAAGTTTAGGAAATTTATGAATATTAAAAGTACTCATACAGATTTATGAAATTTGTGAAAATTTGAGAAAAATATATGAAAATGGTGGAAATATATGAAATTTATAAAAAAAAATAAGTTGACACATTTATGGTATTTACACGGGTAATCTAGATTCATCTGAAAATCTTTTCCCCTTTCCCACATTATTCCCTTCCTGAGTGAGTCACGCTCACTCCGAAAGGCATATGGGTTAATGGTATAATAATAATAATAATAATAACTTTCGATACTTGCATTTTATATCAGATGGTCCAAATTTAGATTTAAAAAATACGAATTTTCTATTAACCAGTTGAATTTTTAATAAATAAGTCCGTTTTCAATCAACAATGAAACGAATTTCCAAAAAATATTTCAATTTTAAGGAAAATACATCAATTTTCAACAAAGTACTTCAACTTTCGAACAAATACTTCGATTTTGTACCAGATAGTTCAATTTCCTACCAATGTATAAGAATTCTATATAAAACAGTTGAATTTTCAACAAAAAATTACATAAATCCAAAAAGATTAATTTTTGTGAAGAGGAAAAAGACGAATTTTCAGAAAATATTTAAATTTTCAATAAAATAGTTACAAATTCAACCAGAGGAATGAATTGTATACAAAAAAAAAAAAGAATTTTCAACAAAGTAAATACATTTTCTACTAAAAATGATAAATTTTCAAACTAATAATGAAATATTCTGCAATAAATTAGTTACATTTTTAATCAAAGGAATGAATTTTCTAAACAAAAATACAAATTTTTAAGGTATACAAATAAAATTGACTATGACCTTAGAATGTAAACTATACACAAAAACGCATCGTATTGATATATTCCTGTTGAAACAAATGATATGCTTCAACAAGGAAATAATTTACATTATAGTAAATAATTCACAAAAAAGGGAAATCTCTAAAATAAACGATCACATTGAGGGAGACACTCATTGATCAAATATCCGACTGCAGACCACAATAACAAAGGAAGGGCTGTTTCTTGGTCACTATGCGGGCTGCAGGTCATTCCTGTTCCGATATCAAGGCTGTAAATCAGTCCGGGAGAGGCCCCGACACAGGGATCCAGAAGGCTCCTCTAAGCTAAGCTCTTTCATCCTTCTACCATACCGTAATCACGGATACCAGGAGAGCCCATTTATAGGGATCCTCTTTCTCTTATCAAGGAGAACATGTTCATAAGGAACCTTTTATTCTTATCCATAAGCATGCAGACTGAGTTCCTTTTGTCCCCCATGTCCCACACGCTTGAGCCTTCCTACCAACTACAAGGTGTAACAGCCCCTAGGGGAGGATTTTGAAGATGCTTTGGAAACATTCAGCGGAGACGGAGGTCAGAATCTCCATAACTGGGTGAGACATTGTGAGCAGGGACTTGGAATGATTTTAGCGCTTTTAGATTCTCTTAAATTCTTTTAACTTCATTGAAATCTTCAATACTGATCACGATTCCCTAAATTCCTCACATTTTTTGAAATTCCTTGACCTTGTCTCAATTCCTTGAATGCATTCCTTATGTTCTTCGAATTTCATGAAATCTTCGAACCCCGTGAAACCCGTGAATTTCATTAGTTAATTCAGGAAGTGCCAAGGATTTCAAAATAATGCAAGAAATTTAGAAAATTCAGATAATTTGGAGTATTCTGCGATTATGAATTTTCAAATTTAGATTTCGGATTCGAAATCAGCAACTCAAAAGTGCCCATGTATTAAGTTTTATATAGATTCAATCAATCAAATCCTTCAATTGTCGGTTATCCGAACCTTTTCAAGAACTGGAGATTTCGAGGTACCAGGAACCGCTTCGAGAACCCGAAATTTTTTGAGCTTTCGAAACTACTCGGCCCGACTTGGCTCGACTTGAAGGGTTGAAAGCTCGAATCAGCCAGGTCGAGCAGCGGGCTTTGAGCTTTTTGCCCGCCCCTGATTAAAAGATGATGCTACGAAAAATAGTATAATTTTTTCAATTCGTTAAAAAAAAATCTAAGCCTCTGCAGGGATAAGATTAGATAAAAAAATCTGTTTTTCTCGAATTATTATTCAGATTGTAAGAATATATTAAAATAGTTTGTTATTTGCGACATTATTAGATTTTTGACATAAAATATGTACTACGATTCTATGATTTTTAAACCAAAAAGTTTAATTTTTAACAAAATAATATAATTTTCTACCAAATTGTTAGATTTTCAAGCCAATAAGATGAATTTTTGATAAAAAGATTAATTTTCTATCAAAAAAGACGAATTTCCAACTTATCCAATATACAGGATAAAGTTTTAACTAAACATGGAATAGTTTAATTTTCAGATTAAAACAAAAAATAATTTTCAACAAAAAAAAAATGAATTTTCCACAAAGTTGTTAAATTTTCAACCAAAAAGATTAATTTTCGACCAAGAAGATCAAATGTCTATTAGAAAAAAATTTCGAAGAAAAATTCAATCAAATATTTGAATTTTCATGAGAAAAAGACAAATTTTTTTAGAAGACAGTTGAGTTTTCATAAAAAAATTAATTTTCTACCAAAAAAGATGAATTTTTAACAAGATAGTTTCATTCTAAACCAAAAAGTTGAATTTTCAACAAACAAGGTTAATTTTCTACCCAAAAAGACGAATTTTCAACAAAATACATGAATTTTCTACGAAAATGTTGAAATTTTTAACTTGTACAATATACAGGATAAAGTTTCAACCAAAAAGATTAATTTTCTATAAAAAAAATACGAATTTCAAACTTATCCAATATACAGGATAAAGTTTTAACTAAACATGGAATAGTTTAATTTCCAGATTAAAAAAAAAAATAATTTTCAACCAAAAAAACAATGAATTTTTCAAAAAGTTGTTAAATTTTCAACCAAGAAGATTAAGATTCTACCAAATAAGTCGATTTTTGAATAAAATACATGAATTTTCTACATAATTATTTAATTTTAATATCAATCAGACGAATTATCTACAAAGAATTTAAATTTTCAACCCAAAAATATGATTTTTAAACCAAAAAGTTTAATTTTCAACCAAATAATCTAATTTTATACCAAATTGTTAGACTCTTAAGCCAAAAAGATGAATTTTTGATCAAAAAGATTCATTTTCTATCAAAAAAGACGAATTTCCAAATTATCCAATATAAAGCATACATTTTTAACCAAACATGGAATAGTTCAATTTTCAGATAAAAAAAAATCATTTTCAATAAAAAATAAATAAATTTTCCACAAAGTTGTCAAATTTTCAACCAAAAATATGAATTATCGACCTAGAAGATTAAGATTCTACAAAATCAGTTGATTTTTGAACAAAATACATGAATTTTCTACATAATTGCTTTTTCCTTGACCAATATTTCATTTCCTCTGACTATTGATATTTAAATATCAGGATTTTGATCTTGTAATATTTCTAACATAGGATCTTTTATAAATGAAAAAACAACAATATTTTAGATACAAAATTAGAATTTACAAATTTATTTATTGTGAACAAAAAAAAAATCTACTATAAAGATGAATTTTTAACAAAATACTTTAATTTTCATCGAAATAATTGATTTTCTACAACATAGTTGAATTTTTCACCTAAAAAGATGAAAAATATATCAATTCTGAACAAAAAAGTGTAATAGTGAATATTTCATAAAAGAATAAAATTTCATGAGAAAAAATGAATTTTAAAACCAAAAAAAAATGAGATAAACCTTCATTCAGAAAAATAAATGCTCAACAAAGTAGTTAAACTTTGAATCCATGCAGTTGATTTCTTGACAAAGTGGTTCATCCAACATTTTCAAACAAAATAGTTAAATTCACTTTAATACCGTAGTAAGATTATTATTACATTTTTTAGATTTATATAAATTCGTTCCCCTGATTATGGAAATGGTGTATTTTGGAAACGTTCAGTTTTAAAGATTAAATAAACTTGTCCGATAGGGTTGATAGAACTTTGTTGTTCTTTTTTCTCCTTTTTTGGATTGTCGGACCTTAAAGACTCTTATACTGCGAGTTATTTGTTTCATTTGCGAATTTCCACAATTTAAGTACTACCCTTGAGCTGTTACGTAATTTAAGTACGGACCCTAATAAAAATTCTTATTTTGTTCACTGAGGAAACTTAGCCTCCTTTACTTTCGTTTTTGTAGTCTTATAATAGCCACTTTCCTGCTTATTGTATGTTTAAAAAATTGAAATTTGTTTCCAGTTCTACTTTCGATAATATTAGATTTTAAGATCTTGAATTATAGATTTTATTATCTCGGGTTATAAAGTTTTATAATCCAAGATATTATCCTGTAATATATATTTCCTAATATCTATAGATTGTAGTTCTAATATTCTAGATCGCTGTCCCATAGTTAATAGTCCAAGATTATATCCAGTAACATATTTTTTATAACCGGGTATAATCCATTTTTCTCAGTGTATTACAAATTATTTTTCCCCTTCAAATAAAAAATCTAAACGCGCGATTGATGACGCAAATGTCTTAAAAAACTGGGATTTCCCAAAACCTCGTCATTTTTCAAAGTTGCCACGAATGATTTTCTGCAGAGAAATTTCTTTATATGTAAAGGATAGTATGTTTCACTGTGGATTGCCATTAGGAAACATAATTATCGTTGTTTCAGAAAATTCTACTGAACTAATTCACCGTCTTGGCCTTCTTTTACTTACAGGGTTTGTTTTCTCGTCGAAATCACTTATTCTTATCGTAGGAATTATATTTAGTAAAAACAAGGACAGTGTAAGAAAAAAAGGCAAAAACAGTGATGTCGAATTGCACTTTCTTGGGTAACAACATTGTTCTTGAGATAGAAAGAAATGACTCCCCTAAAAAAATGTCTGTATTCAAAAACGCGAAATGAGTGGATCTTTTTATAGAAATTTTTTATGAAAATCAAAATGGTTGTCGTTTATTCTTGGATTGTAATTAGTTGTTAATTTCACATAACATAACGACGAGATCAATATATTAAGGCATTCAAATACCTAAAATGCAGCAGATGCCAATTTTATCCATAAATTTGTTTATAGCAATTACCCTCAGTCAGACCAAAAATATTACCATTAATCTTGAAAAATGATTCTCTCTAGAAGTTTAAATATCACAGTGTGCTCTTCTGCGAAAATTAGTTTTTTTACTCTCAAAAATTTTGTAAATGCATTTAAGTACTGAATGATCAAAACAATGGCGTATAAAATCTCCGAAAAAAAACATATTATATTCCAACCCCTATATAGCCTATTAGGTTGGTAAATAAGTCCGTTCGGTTTTTTGTAGACAATTGATCATTATTAATTGCACAGAAGAGGCAAAGTTTGATCAATTACATAATTTCCAAGTCTGTGGCTTTTCAAGGAAAAATCCATTTAGGTGATTCTTGACACTCTCCTCATCAGTGAAGGTCCTTCCATCCAGGGAAAATAGCTAGCCGAAAAAATTATTTAGTCTGGGTAATGGTATTTTGCCTCATCCATCATATTCACCTGACTTAGCACCCTCTGATTTTCATTTATTCCAATCATTACAAAAATCGATGAATGGAAAACCCATCACTGATAAGGAGTGTATCAAAAATCAAATGTCACAACAACGCAACCTAGCCTCGTAATCACGGCTCATTTTCATTTTCCTTGATGGATTACCAAATCACACACTTTCGAAATTGCCAGCAATAATTATAGAATGACTTTTCTATCTGAAAAGCAAAGTTGTATCACAATTTCGCACTTACTTTCGTATAAAAAAATCCTTGAACAGCGTAGTTAACAAATCTTTTTTGAATATGTTAGATTCTGCCCTTTAATATTTGGGATATTTTTAGTTAAAATCTTTTTTTTTATATATATGGATGCTTTACTTCAATATCTAGCTTTATGTCCCATTGGTAAATCGCTAAGATAATAACTAGTAGCATCTAGGTAGTCTGCTATAATAGCCATTTTTCTCCGTGTGGACTTGATTCTTGCTGACTGAACATTTTGCGATTTTGTTCACAATAAAGTTTGTGTTCATTGCAATTGGCTATTAAATTTATTTTAATGAAGCCAAAATATTCATTTAAAGAATAAATTTTTTAAACGTTCACTATTTTCATTTAAAATGTTAAATGAATAGTTTGAGTTCATGTAAATAAATTGAATAGCCGACTATAGTAAACAGAAATTGTGGTGTGAGAAAAAGTCTCAAAAAATGCTAATTACAAGAATCGAACCCAGACCTTCTAGTGACAAATCCGGAGTGTTACCTTCTGATCTGGCCAGCGGTCGAGAGACCTTCGCCTCGCGGTCTATGTAATATGCGTGTAGTTTTTTTAAAGCTTGCATTTAACTATTCCTGCTAAAATATCCAGTTTGGAAATAAAATCCGTGAAGTCTGATAAATTGTGACAAACTTCGCACATTACAAGTAGTTTTTGGATTATTGCATTGCGAATCAACATCAAGATGAGTATTCTTTTCATGTAGTGTAAGATGAAACTGCCAATGACATGTTACATAACTAAACGGACAATTTCAAATTAATTGTGAAATTTAGACAAATTCACCAGAAACCGAATTCTGTCTAAAATTTCAAGCCACTAGGAGTTCATAGTATACCACATTAGTTTAAAAAAATTAATACTTTGATTTTTCTTGCAGAGTCAAGTTCACAGTTTGACTGTTTATCTCATGGCACCCCTATTTCCGGTGTTCCTCGCAGCGGCTCATCTTCTCATGCTTCTGACACACAACAAGAGATGTCTGTGGGCCCGTGCCAACCCAAGAGCAAATTGTATCATCATCATTGAATGGCGACGTCTTTGCAATACTGGAAAGAAGTAATTATTTAGCTGGAATATATGTATACCATCTCACAATCGCTAAACTGTACGGACAAAAATAAACATAGAAAGCGGCACGATCACCCCATTGAGCACAAATGAAACCAGGGAATCTCCAGTAGGCCCCATCCGCAGAATGAAAATGAAATTCGGGAGAGCAAGAGTCCAGCACCGAATACAAATCATCAGACAGAGTCTGCGCCTTCTTCAGTTGCTGCAGCCGCTGTTAATAATTCATCAGCTGATCTTCTCGGATTGTCGACGCCTCCTGCCTCCCAACCGGCGAGCAATACGGGCGTTCTCTTGGACGTCTTGGGAGATATTTACAATATGCCGAACAAGGTCGGGGCCACGAATGGAACTCAAAGCACTTATAATCCTAAAAAGTAAGGCTTACCAATTTTTATCTCCCAAGGGTGACTTGAACCAATTTTTATTGATAAGTCCTTCACCGAGAGGGAAAGAACTCTGGGAATCCGCTGGACCACTCGGTTATCCGAACTCGAAATCCAGTGTAATCGGGTCTAATATACTTCTGATCCATTTATAATCCAGTTGTAATTTGGAGTAATTCAAATAAGTCGTAGTAATCCCAGTATGATGGATTAATCCACTTGTAATATACTTTCAATTCGAAGTAATCCATCTGTAATCCACTTGCAATACGAAGTAACTCAAGTCATTCTGATTAATGCCAGTATTCTGAAGTAATCCACTTGTAATCCACTTTCAATTCGAAGTAATCCACTTGTAATCCCAGGAATCCACCGGAAACGCGAAGTAATTCAAGTAATTCGAAATAATCCCAGAATTCCATCTCTAATACTATTTTAATACGAGGTAATTCAAGTAATTCTGATTAATTCCAGTATTCTGGAGTAATCCATGATAATCCCAGTGTTCCTCTGTAATCCCATTATTCCGGACTAATCCACATGTAATTCTGAGTAATCCCAGTAGCATGAATTAATCCACTTGTAATCTGAAGTAATACACTTGTAATCTGAAGTAACACACTTGTAATCTGAAGTAATTTCGATGTAATCCTAAGTAATCCACTTGTAATCTGAAGTAATTTCCTTGTAATCCGAGGGAATCCACTTGCAATCCGAGTAATCCACTTCCAATCGGAATAATGCAAGTAATTGGATTAATCCCAGTATTCCGGAGTAATCCATATATAATCCACTTGTAATACAAAGTAATTCAAGTAATTCGAAATAATCTCAATATTCTGAAGTAATCCACTTTTAACCCGGAAAAATTGAAGTAATTTGGAGCAATCTCAGTATTCCAGAGTAATCCATTTATAATTCACTTGTAAGGCGGAGAAATTTAAGTGATTCAGAGTATTACATATCTCGCGATTCGCACTTGATTTTTTCCAAAGTGCGAAATTTTCTACATCAAATTCAACTCCTTATTCAGATATTTCAAAATGATGTACAAATAATGTACCAACTTTCGTTACGATCCTTTCTGCTTCTTTTGACCTCAAACTTTGACGTAACACAATTTTGACATTTTGCCCGTGGCTGCATTACAGAAATAATGGCCAAGTATCAGGAAATGCCCCTTAATTTCGTTTGAATCGCTGCTTGTTTTTCACTTATTTATATTCTTAGCTACCCTGAAATATTTGTACTTTACATGCATGTTTATTATTACATATTTATGATATGCATTGATTTCAGAACAAATGTATTTTCATTGTCTTGTTTTTATAATAAAAAACTGAACTTCCTACAAGAAAATAATTATAACAAATTTTTAGACCTTTTTTGGACGAGCAACTTTTGTTTAATAATTCTTTTTCGTACCTTGTTTTCTTTTGCCAAAAATTTAATTTTTCTATTTTTAATATTATCTTTTACGATTAAGAGAAAACTACGCTTCGAATAAAATGTGATGAATGAGAAATTTATAGATCCGTTTTGGGTGAACAACATGATATGTATATATATATTTTTTTTAATCGACCTATTTGCACAATGGACGGACTATGCCCTTAAGGTACAAAAGAGATTAACTATAATGGACAGACATGTCTATTAGGCTAATGCTAATTACGCTCATCCTAGGCTGCGTTATTATCGCTGATACTTATCACTTGCCGTGAAGCCAGTCGAAATGGAGACGAGGAGATCTGAAAAAAGTCAATATCATTATTAAATCTGTTCGGTTATCTACAGATTCTGGTCAACGCCGTGTTTGCCCCATCCTTCATACGATGATATGCTTATTTGAATAGTGCACTATAATGATTGCGTATCGTTCTTCTTCTTGTAGCTTTCGATGGTAAATCAAATTTTATTTCTGACAAAATGCTTGGACATTTCACACAGTTGTTGATCACGTTGTAGAGAGAGCATAAATCAGCAAACAGGAATCGTACTGAATTTAGCTAAACCCTTGGTAGCGTTCTTATGCCGCTTTCGTCATGATTCAATCTTTCCATGGACGAGCCAAAACGAAATGAACAGCCTTGTTTAGTTTATGATCGTCGGCAAAGATAAGAAATGACTGCAATCGACCACTTAGATAGCTCGCTAACCATAAGAGGTACACAACAATGTAATAATTACGTTTGATCACACAATAATTGAAAAGTTAAGAATAACCATTGTTCTAAATAGTGTTTGTAGCAAAACGTTTTAATTTGACGTATTTTCAAGGATGGACTTCCCTTAATTTTCTCAATTGATGCAAATCTTACTAAAAATAATATATCTTTGATAATATTTGGTCAAATAGAACAATTCAAATGTTTATAAACAGTTTAGACAAATGAATTAAAATTTTTCGGCAGTTACACGTAGAAAAAAATCGGTTTCTAAATCAAAATAGCTTGAGAATGAATAATAATACTGCATGCTAAGATTCACTCAGTGAAAAATCCTAGAATATTTCATAATTAATACTTAACTATAATCAATTATTTCTGAAAATCTTTATTAATACATTTTTATTGATATTTGTGACTAACTTATACTTTCAACTTAATTTCAAGCTATTTGAATGGAAGGAACAAATTCGTTTAACTTGAACTTCCAAAATATTTAGAAATTCTTCATCTAATTTGTTTATGAAAATATAAATTGTTATGTTTTACCAAATATCATCAAACCTATTTTATTTATAGAAAAATTTCCAGCAATTCATGTATTTTGTTGGAAATTCGTATTTTTGGTTGAGAATTAATTTTGTTAAAAATTCATCTTTTTTTGAATCTTTCCAAATTTTTTAAACCTTTTAAATATCTTTCGAAATGATTGAAATTTTTTCTACAATTTGTTCTAAGTTTCTGGCCAATTTTTAACATGGCCTTAAAATCATACTCTTTTTCGACAATTTTGGATATCTTAAAATTAATTTTTCAAAATGAAAACTAATTTTTTATTTTCCTAAGAATCTAAAGAAATTTTTTTCATTCACTTGACACTCTCAAAATTCTTAAAAAGCTTCTTCTTTTGAAAATATTCCAAATCTACATTACAAAAAAATGATTGAAATCTTTTCTAAGTTTTAAATTATTTTTGAATCGTTTCAAAACTTCTATAAAGGTTTCTAAGAGATAAATCAAAATCGTTAAATTTGTAGCCTACAAAGATGCGAATTTCAAAACAAAAAACATTAAATTGTAACCAAAAACAGTTCAATTTTCAAGTGAAAATACGAATTTTTTACAATACAGTAAAATTTTCAACTCGAAAAGTTGAATTTTCAACGCAGAAGTTAATTTTCAACCAAGAAAGATGACTTTTCTACCGTAAATATATAGATATTATAATATATATGTTAGTCTCCCAACCCGAAAACGCCCAATGGGCGTTCAAACCGCACGCACCTAGGAGTGGGCATTTTTAAATGCCTCAAACTAGGGGAGAGCGCTTTGAAGTGCACTCACCTAGGTGGGGCAGAACTGAAACGTCCCCAACCCGTTCTAGTTGTTTTTAGATACAGAGAACGCATTTTGGGGTGAATAAAAATTTCTTTTTGTGATACGAAACTAGTATTTTTGTTGAGGCACATTCTGAAGCACACAATGCTGTTCAAAGTCAAGGATGAAAAAAATACAGTTATCATTCAATAGATAACTAATATTAAATAGCGATAAAGACGATATAATTACTACTGTTATTGTTATTGTTACGTCAACATTTGCTCAACATTATTAATAAATATTAGGTACATAACTATCTATCAGTTTTTTTATTTAGATCTTTTAAGATAACATTTCTTAAACAGATAGTCAATGTAATAGTAATAAAATTATTCCAAATTACCAGAGAACATGAATTTTCAACAAATAATTTAGCTTATAAACAAAATATTCAGAGTTGCAGTTTTGAAAAAATTCATTTTTAACAAAAGAAAACGAATTTTCAACTAAAGTTATGAATCTTTAACCAAAAAAAATGTACTTTTCAGAAATTAGTTCAAATTTCAACTAAAATTTTTTACCTCATAAGAGGAATTGTGAACAAAAATATAATAATTATTATTTAAAACAACCAAATGTTTTAATTAAATTAAAAATAAGTGAATTTAATTAACAGAAACGAATTATCAACAAAATGCTTAAATTCTCTGCTGAAACAGATTGCAATTTTTTGCTGCATTTTAGAATAAAGAAATTCATTTTTGCAAAAACATTTTTAATAAATATTAGGTTATTCAATATTTTAGATTCATTTTCATTTAGAATTAAATATTTTTTAAATTCTCTGAAATCCAATTAAATTAATGAAATAAATTGAAAATTCCTTAGAATCTGTTAGAATACCCTCAAACATTCTAACTCCTTCAAAATCTTTTGAAATAAAGCTTTGGGAAGTTTCATGTCATTTTAAACATTTCAAATAACTTGAAAGATTTTGGGGAATTTTCAAAGATTCGAAGGCATTTTGTATTTATTTCAATAATTTGAAGACATTTCAAAGGATTGGAAATAATATAGGTTATTTTGGAAGAATCCAAGGCATTTTCAACTTGAATAAAACATGACAGCTTTTCATTGAATATTCTGTTAACAATTTTTTTTCACGTTATAACAAATAATAGGTCGATTACAACAAAATGATCCAACTCATACCAACAAATTTGCCTTCCTTTATATTTATTGAGATATCAGAGCCCTGTGTATAGGAAATAAACAATATTCCCCTTCATTATATAATCCAGAGTGAATTGAAGTGCGTGTTTATGTACAGAAACTAATCAGGAAGGATTAGCTAGTCGCTTAGCTCTCCTGATAGTAAGTTCGATCATCAAGGTGATAAGAGGAAAAATCCTTTTTAGCTGTGACCTCAATTCACTTTGCATTGGAACCTGCACAGGAATGTGTACATGATCATCTAAAAGCTCAGCTACCAAGGTAATATGTATTATTTTGTGCAGACGATAAAGAATAAAATGAACACCCCTGTCCCCATTTAATGCAAATCTAGCATGAGTTGTTTGATGCATCTATCTGAGTCTGTCGGGATAGAAGAAGATTCCCAAATTGCCATTAATTTCAGAGTTTCTTCATTCGCGATATCCTGAAATGAATGCTCCCTGTTGCCACCAGATTGGAAACCCTTTTTCTTTCTGGTTTCTTAGCAACATCTTAAAACGTCAGCCTCTGAAGGCGAAACCGGTTTTTCAAATTTTTGAGGATAACCAAATATTGGAGATTGAACAAGATCCTCTTTAAAAATGTCAACATTGTACAAGCTGAACCTGGAAACAGCAAGCATGGCTGGCGATTGTGACATTTTGCAAATTGCTGTAAAGTGCGGCACTTCATTCCTTAATAGTTACCTCATTTCCACTAAAAAGATTCTACCGTCTGCTACTGAAGTTCATTGACTTACTGGCAATTATAAGAAATTTTCCCAACACGGAAATAAAGTGTCAACTGTGCCTCTGAAAATTGCTGTAAGAAATTTGCTTCAGTGGATAATTTCTCTTGATAAATCATGCTATGTTGCTACTCACTTTTGTAATTTTTATGGTGCAAGGTTCTACAGAGCGGTTTTAGCTTGCTCTTTGCAGGATGATTTTTAGGACGTAGTTTGTTGTTTTATAGATACCTCTCGAATTATTAATAAGCATACCAATCTTTGGAGGAACGGCGAATGTTCAATTAAAGTTTTGTCAGGATGGCTGAATATATGAAAAGATGGATCGCATAATGCTACTGCAGATGTAGACGTACACGCAATAATACTCCAACAACACTTCAATAACACTCAAAAACACCTAATAGCACTATAATAACACCAAATAACGAGCAATAGTACACAATTACATACACTTACACTCGAAAGCGCTCAATAACACACAACAAAACTTTCACGTAACTCAACAAAACTTCAATAACATTCAATAATGCCCAATAAAACTTATGTAACCCTCAGTAAGACATTAACAACACTTCAATAACAGTGAATAATATACTCAATAGCACTTAATAAGACATAAACAACACTCAATAATACTCAATAAGTAGCACTCAACACCAGTCAAATGAAACATCAATAATACTCAATAACACTCAATAAAACTTTCACAAAACTTCAACAACATTCATAAACACCTAACAGCACTACAACAACACCAAATAACAAGCAAGAACATAAAATAATACCAATCACATTCAATAACACACAATAGCATACAATAACACACCATAAAACTTTATCAAAACTCGACGAAACTTCAAGAAAACTTCAATAACAATCAATAACGTTTAATAACACTTACATACCCCTCAATAACACTTCAACAACACTTTCATAATACTGAATAATGCTTAGATAACATTCAACTTTTCCAGATTGATGAAAGCAACGTTATAAGTTTGTATCAGTTATTATTTTTACTCCTTTCAATCTGCAACTGAATTCTATCCATGAATCAATAATTTTCACTGATAAATTCACATTGAATTGCAGTTACCCAGTTTAATCTTACATTGTAAATTTAAAGCTGAGCTTTCGAAGAAATTTCTGAAAAATGCCAATTTCCAACAAAAAATGGAATAGTTAATCTTTTAGTTGAAAAAATTAATTTTCAACGAAAAAACAAAAGGATTTTCAAGAAAATAGTTCGATTTTCAACCTAACTGATGAATTTTTAACTGAAATTATGAATCTTCAACTGAAATAGTTAAATTATAAACCAAAAAGATGAGTTTTTAACTAAGACAATGAAACTTAAACTGCAATAGACACAATAAAACTTTAATAAATCTCAACGAAACTTCAATAGCACTCAATTACACGAAATAAAAAATCAAAAACACGTCAACAACCCTCATAAGCACGCAATAACACTAAATAACACGTATATAACCCTCAATAAGACTTTACCAACACTTGACAGCAACAGTCAATAATACTCAATAACACTCAATAAGCCATCAGCAAGAGCGGGAAATTTACGCGAGATAACGTCGTGCAACACTGTTCCTTGGAGTCAGGTCTCTAGCCGTGGATAACATTACGCGGCAGACGGGACAGTTGGTGATGAAGGTTTCACCTCTGGATACTTTTTTAGAGCTACCAATCTTTGTAGAATGTTATGAGGAGCAGTGTTGACGTAACCTGATGAAGTGATCTCAGAAGAACAGCCTTTGGCATCCGGCTCGCGATGAACTGAGCCTAATGCTGGCAATCCGGGATTTTGATGAGTTGGTTAAGAAATGAAAAGCTTTGAGGGAGTGAGAAGCTTTATTTTGAATACTAAGGCGTTTTATGAGCATATTCCAGATGCATGTTGACTCAACTTTGATGTAACCTCTGCATGAATCCTCTTCACGCCGGTGAGCTTTCCTGCCAACAGGTATGTATGTCCTTCCTGAGTTGGTCCGACCACTTAAATCGATGTTCTCGCGTTTATCCGGGGCCAACGCCTGGTCGTCGCGTCACCTCGGTTCGGTCCTATTGCCACTCCCAACAGAACCATGGCCTCTATCCAAGAGAGGCCTATTGTGGACGGCACTGTGCGATACTGGTGACGTAACCGCATAATTCGTTACATTGGAGAGTTAGCCCAGTGCAATTTGGCTGGCTGCAAGAGCCGGAGCTCTCGGGCGATGGGATCGCCCCATCCCTACATCTATTATTATATCAGGCGAGATTATATATATATATTGTATTCAAACTTGTTCTCGGGTTAAAAAGAACCCGGTTTTCCATCATAGCCACGGACTAAGTCAGGTGACTGATGAGATGATGTTATTAGTTAATTTAATACAATGTATGAAATCATTTGTGATGATGTCGTAGGTAAATAATTAGGAGCATGGTGTAGTTTGCAGTTCGCCTTTTACCGCTGTTATGCTTACACAGCGGCCGTGATTGTTGAAGGTGACAATAGTCACCTCTGGATGCTTTCTTAGAGCTTCCATGTATCTCTCTATAGGTTTTTAGTCGCTTGCTTTCTGATGGTCCAGGGAGTTTCTTACAATGCGACAGGTGTTTAATAAAACCACCTTCTAGACTGCTGCCGGCACCCTACTGACTCCTAAATGGTCAAGACGTTCAGTGCATCTTGCGTGCACATTGCCTGTAGCCGAAATCACAATAGGATGAATAGATGCATATTTCACATTCCTCCATATTGTCTTTACTTCTGCATGCGTATGGATATGAATGAAAGGATCCCTATAAACGGGCTCTCCTGGATGAGAGGAAAAGGATCCCTATAAAATAGCTCTCCTGGATGAGAGGAAAAGGATTCCTATAGACGGGCTCTCCTGGTATACGTGATTACGGTATGGTAGTAGCGTGAAAGAGCCTAGCTAACACGGTCCTTCTGGATCCCTGGGTCGAGGCCCCTCCCGGAGCGATTCACAGCTTTCAAATCGGGACAGGAATGATCTGCGGCCCGCATAGCGACCTAGAAACAGCCCTCGTTTGTTATGGTGGTCTGCAAGCGGATATTTGAACATTGAGCGTCTCACTCAATGTGACCAACCCCTAAGCCATGAGCGTAGAGTGATCGTGCTCGTGGCACTTTGGCACCTAGGGGTTATGAAGGTGTCCTAACGGCCTCTCGGGGACACTGGACGACCTCCCCGAGTATTCAGTCTTACCTCTGCAGGGGCGGACCTTTTATTTCCCTAGCTTCTCGTGGGATCAAAATGAACACGCCTAAACAAAATGAAGGAAAAGAAGTAGGAGGGGAGTTGGCGGAGGGGGAGAGGGGTTGGGCCTTAAAGGGTCTAACACAACCCTCTCCTCTCCATCTGTCTCTCCAGCAAGCCAAATTAAGGTGGCGGCTGTGCCCCAGCTCCCTGAGGAGAGGGATTGACGGTCCCTCTGAACGAGGTCATGGTAACGGGAGAGGCCAATTAGTCCCCCAACAAAAAGAAACGGCTCAATGGTTCCCTGGAAAGGAGACTTAAAGAGGAAAGCGCAGCAGGCTAGCAGAGCAGCTGCAAGAGCTGGAACGTCGGCAGTTACAGGGCCGACATCCTGCACTGAGGCCCAGAAGAGAGGTAGGGGCTCAAAAGACACCCCACCGGGGGTGGCTAAGACTCTGAAGAGGCACAAAGCGGCCCAGCAGCCGACAAACAGAGAGTCGTCGGGAGCTGGACTGACGGGCGCTCAAAGGACTAACCCCCTGACGATGGTGGTGGCCGATGGCAATTTACCCAGACTCAATGCTCACTACGGAGCAGTATGAGCTCTTCAGAGAGGCTACCTGAAGGGCGCTCAAAAGAGTGTCCCCAGATCAATGGCCAAGGTTCGTGACCTCCTTCTGAAGGGGAGGGGTCTTCGTATTTGTGGCAGCCGACCTAGCGGCTAAAGCTTGGCTACTCAAAGCAGTGGTCGAGACAAAAATTTCGACACGCTAACTTATTTAGTTTAAAAATAAGAAGGCGGACAAAATTAACATTACAAGGTCAAATTTTGATAACGTCATAGACTGCCATTTACCCTTAATAAATCAATTATACAATCAAGAATATTTCCTCTTCTAAAAATTCCCTAATTAATAATAATTTAATCGTGACACTTAGAAGTATAATTAAATATTTCTGCCGAAGATAGCATTGAACGCATGCGCTCAAACCACATGTTCACGTCCCTGGATTTTTATTTGACAATAAAAATTGTCAAACGTTCAAAACAATTTTGGAATGAAATCTTTTAAAATTCTTTGTATTTAAAAAAAATTAAGAAAAAAATTAGAATAATACAAAAGTCCTCCAATATTTCGTATTAGAGAAAATAATGTTTAACATTTTAATTTTTGATTCCTTTCCATTTTAGCATTTGAACTGCTAAAGAAAAAAATGATATTTCTGCCCAAGATAGCACTAAACGCACGCGCGGTTCACGTATATGGACGTTTACAATATTAAGAACAAACTATTTGAAAACGCATTTTGGAACGAAATTCCTTAAAATTCGTTGGATTTAAAAAAATAACTTACAACCTTTAGAATCGTCTAAAATCTATCGAATTCCGTTATATCTCTTAAAATAACACCTAATTTATCACTTAAACGGGGTAGATGTTCTAATAAAAGAATTCGGGTCGTTTTGGTGTCTAAATTAGTTAATCTACAGGCCTCTGACTCACTTCAGAGACTAAATTTCGTTCAAAATTAAAGTATTTTCTTGAAAATTTAACAACTTTGTTAAAAAGTCATACTTCTTGGTTGCAAATTCAAGTGTTTTGTTGAAAATTCGTCTTTTTGACTTGAAAATATAACAAATTTATTGGAATTTATTTTTCTTGTCTAACGATTTACCTAAATTAAAAATTCAACTATTTTGTCGAACATTTATCTTTTTGGTTTGAAATATCATCTCTTACTGTAGAAATTTCACCTTTCGTAGTAAAAATTGCAACCTTATGGTTAAAATCTAATCTTTTTTGGTAGTAAATTAATTTTCTATTTGAAAATTTAACTGTTCTGAAGAAAACTCATATTTACAGTTCTAAAATTTAACAATTTAATAGAAAATTCGATTTTGTTGGATAAACCCAGCTGCTTTTAATTTATAATTAAAATATTTGTTTTGGTTCAAATATCTATTACATTTGGACTTAAGAGCGCTTTTGAGCTACAAGGAAGGGCTGGAAAAGGCCAATCTGCAACTTGGCGTTACTAGTGAGCGAAAGGAAAGAATGCAAAAGCCGAATTTAGAATTTGGGAGCAAGAAAGGACGAATACGGGACCTCGCTACATTGGTGAGCTGCAAGGAAGTGCTGAAATGGTGAATTTTGGACTTAAGAGCGCTTTTGAGCTACAAGGAAGGGCTGGAAAAGGCCAATCTGCAACTTGGCGTTACTAGTGAGCGGAAGGAAAGAATGGAAAAGCCGAATTTAGAATTTGTTAGCAAGAAATGACGAATATGGGACCTCGCTACATTGGTGAGCTGCAAGAAAGTGCTGGAATGGTGAATTTGGGACTTGGGAGGGCTTTTGAGCTACAAGGAAGAGCTGGAAAAGGCGAATATGGTACTTTATGGAACTGGTAAGCTACAAGAGAGGGCTGGAAAAGGCGAATCTGGGACTCAGGCACAATAATTAACTACAATTAAGGCTGAAAAAATCGTATCTGAGACTCGGGGGCATAGGCGAGCTACAAGGTATGACTTGATAAGCAAATCTGGGACTTGGTGGCACTAGTGGGCTACAAGGGAGAACTGGAAAAGACGAATATGGGATTTTGCCGCACTGGTGAGCTACAGGGAAGGGTTGGAGAAGGGAAATCAGGGATTTGGCAGCGCTTGTGTTTCCGAAAGAAAGAATGGAAAAGCCGAATTTGGAATTTCGGGGCTAGAAAGGACGAATATGGGACCTCGCTACGTTGGTGAGCTGCAAAGACGAGCTGGAATGTTGAATCTGGGACTTGAGAGCGCTTTTGACCCACAAGGAAGGGTTGGAAAAGGCAAATCTGGGACTTCATGGAACTGTTGAGCTACAAGAAAGGGCTTAAAAAGGCGAATCTGGGGCTTTGGGACAATAATGAACTACAATGAAGGCTGAAAAAAGCGTATCTGAGACTTGGTGGCACAGGTGAACAACAAGGTTTGACTTGATAAACGAATCTGGGATTTGATGGCACTAGTGGGCTACAAGAGAGAACTGGAAAAGACAAATATTGGATTTTGCCGCACTGGTGAGCTACAGGAAAGGGTTGAAGAAGGGGAATCAGGAATTTGGCAGCGCTTGTGTTCTGAAAGAATATGCTGAAGAAGGGATTCTGGGACTTGAGTGTACTGGTTAGCTACAGGGGAGGGCTGGGAAATATATATATATATATATATAAAATGATGCAATATTCTAAATTTTATTTCTTTTATCAAAGGCGACAAGCTTGTCCTACTGAGGTATTCACATTTGATAAGAGTCAGCTAAGAAAACACTGATGTACATTTCATTGAAACTGGGATAACCATTTATTTAGTGCAGAATCACGTCATGGAATGTTTTATTCTACCATAAAATCAGATTGTCATTGGCATAATTATTCTTCGACAACGTCAATTTTAAATATGAGAATGTATAGCATTATTTATCTAAGAAGATAGATTATTTCACGTAGAGAAGGATTAAGATCAATAAAAAATATCGATATTATTTGCAAAGTCACTTTTGCTTTGGCGGTCTGTCTTGCCCCGATCCAACCTACTAGAATGTCAATCCTTTTCTTTTTTGAAATGTTATTTTATTCTTCATCCTGCAAAAAAGGTTATAAATTATTTAAAAAATTTATTTACTTTCTAACAATGCGACTGGGGCGATAAACACTAAATCAATACCAAATATTAGACACACATAAAATTTGTTCAATTATGCAAATGCAGAATAAGTAAAATAAATGTGCAGACTTAAAATCTGGATTCTTAACTATGAGACAACAATTTAGATATTAATATGTACTATCTTGAAACTGAAATTATATATCAAGAAATTAAAACTGTAGGTATATGAAAATACAGATATTAAAATTTTAATATCAGCATAGTCACTTTAATTGTTAAAATTAATTTTTATTAAGTTGGTCCCTCATACAATCAGAGAAAAATTTGTCTTGAAACAAGAGCATCTCCCTTTCGCCTGTTTTGTTTTGAAGCAACTGGAAAAATCTACTTTTATCTTATTATTTTGAAATATAAATTCCAGAAATGATTGCAAAATGTGTTTAAACATTTTATTTAACGCGAGAACTGAATGAATTTATTAAAAATTAGTAAATACTTCAATAAAATTATCAGTCACGATTAGGTTCAAGTTTGTCCATTATAACGACAGAGATCGGGTGTCGATTACGATAATAATATATTTTGAAACCAAATAAGACTTAATCAAAATATCACACATAATTCTTTGACACAGTATAAATTTTCACACGTTATTACAATATCCTAAAAATTAACCGATATCATAATTTGACGAATTAAAAAAAATCGTATCATGAAACATGGAAATATTAAAAAGAGAGCACAAGATATTATAGGTGTGAGGCAAGAGATATTTGGATCTTCGCTTCATACATTAGATCGATTGAAAATATTGATGCGGATACAGAATCGCGCACGATTTCGCCAGATACAGAATGGGAATTAAATGGGAAAGCATTTAGAGATATAACAGATCAATTTGGTAATTTTGAGATAGATTTGTTCGCAACAAATATAAGCGCCAAATGTTTAAAATTTATTTCTTGGCATAAATATCCAGAAGCTATGGCGGTAGACACATTTGCTGTTCGTTGGAGAGATTACTATTTCTACGCATTTCCCCCTTTCTCGATTATTTCAAGGGTTTTACAAAAAATAATCATGGACAAAGCGGTAGGAGTAGTTATAGTTCCCAACTGGCCAACAGAACCGTGTTTTCCGTGTTTAATAGTCAGCTCACAAATAAACCAATTATACTCAAAGAACGTCTGGGAACTAACCCCTGTTCTTGAATTTTTAACTTCTCTAGGAAATAATAAAAAGCTTATTTTAAAACAAATTACAAGAAAACTTGTTACCTTGTTAGATTTGGCTTCCGCTCAACGGGTTCAAACTTTGAGCAAAATCAGTTTAGAGAACATAGAAGAGTCCAAGGAAATTATTCAGATTACCATACCAGATAGAATAAAAACTTCAAAAACAAATCGCTCTCAACCCGTTCTTCAAATACCGTTCTTTAAAGAAAGGCCGTTTCTGTGCGTTGCAGCAAACTTAAAAAGTTATTAGCCACGTCGCAAACGATTAGTCGTTGGATTAGGGAGACTCTAGAAGAGGGAGGTGTTTATACAAGTGTATTCACAGCTCATAGTTCCAGACACGCCTCAATTTCAGCTGCTCTTAGAAATGGCGTCAATATTGAAACCATTCGAAAAGCAGCTGGCTGGCGCCAAAACTCTCAGGTTTTTGCGCGTTTTTATAATCAACCATTGTCTACACATTCAAATTTCGCATCTGTTGTATTTAATGCTACATAAACAGAGAATCCTTATAAGCTACTTAGCATTATAAAATAATTTGTGTCTTGTGTTACACAAATCATGTGTTATTTTTGAATAAAAATGTGCGACTCGCAACAGAGAATATTCTATAAACAACTACAATATTTGACCTAGAGGACGATACGACGTAGTATAATTGAAAAATCAAACGAACTTACCTGTAAGTGAAGTTCGATTTCAATTATATGAGTCGTCTCGTCCGAATAGGTGAACCAGATGAGTGTCCATCAAGTTTTTTTTTTAAATGAAAGATAAAAGAAAAAGGAATATTATTCTGAGAAAAAATAAAAAATAGCAAAATTCGTCAAAAATGGAATCAAAATTTTTGTTTGAGTTTTCTTTTGTGAAAATTAAAAAAAAAATTAACGATCCATATTTTATATAAAACAGCATCTTGTTTTGAAGAATGCCTCTAATTTTCATCGAAATCCGAAAAAATTTGTCGGAAATATTACAATTTAAAAAAAAGTCGACCTCAAATTTCAAAATGGCGTCACGCCCAGAATTTTCAAAATTTTTGAAAATCCTTTGGCCAACAAACATTACCCATAAAGTTCCACAACAACACTGGGTTTCATCAAAATCGATGTGATGGCTGCCAAGATTGATTTTTTGGACGTGGAAAGCGTCAGCTTCGAGTTTATACAGCCGAGACAGAAATCCTCGACGAAATCCTAATTCCTGTAGAGAAGAGGAAATCCTTCTTTGGGAGGCATCAACCAGTTGTCTTTGGTATAATTCACGTGTTTCGTCTCGATCACATGGAAGGTGTAAGCGTGTCTGGAAGCCTCGCTTTTATTGTGATTTGATAAATGAACAACGAGGCCATGGATCAAAATGCAAGTTCCTTTTCGAACCGGAACTGGCCGAAAATTACTCAGGGAGTATGAAGCCTCCGGAGAGTCAAAAACTAAAAGTTCCTCGGATTTTGGATCCTTGTTTCTGATGAAACGTCTGTGAACTCCACTTTGATGAGATCCTGGGGCAATCCAGAGACATCCGTTTTCCAGGGTGGCATCGTCGAGAGCAATCCAAAATCCCACGAGATTCACGGGATCGGTGTGGAGGTAAGTTGCATCCTGGTGAGCAACAACTGAAAAAAATTATCACTTTTTGAAATTTATAGTTTATTTATTTTTATTTATGTATTTATTATCCAGGTAAAAGGAATAGAGAATGCAAATTTCACATTCTTTCCCCTATTTCTCTCTTTTCCCCTGTTTTTTAAGAATTTCGCTTTTTCCTTCCGTTTTCAAGAAAATATTACTGCTGTTTTGAAAATTCAAGTTTTTGGATAGAAAATTAATCCGGTTAAATTGAAAATTCGTCTTCTTTGGTACAAAAGTCATCTTTCTTTTTTGAAAATTAAGTCTTTTTTTGAAAATTTATATTTTTGGGTTGAAAAATCAATTGTTCTGCACTCCTCTTACCATTACTCTTCAAGCTTTTCCAAGTCACGCAACACTAATTTTCCTTATACATACTTCAATTTTGATTTTCTCCTCCCCCATGCATTCTCTCTTCCCTTTTCTGTTCTAAACTCTTCATCCACTTTTCCCCTTGTTCACAACCGCTCAGTATCCACCTAACTTTATCTACCACGCTCTTTCCGCCTTCCTCTGCCCCAATTATCACCATCAACGAATTCATTCCAGAAAGTAATATCTTTTTAAGATGTACAGGGGAAAAATTGTTCAAACCAATAAAAATTGCTTAAACAATTAGCAAATATCATTGAAAAAGATGTTAATCTAAACACTCGTCAATTGTGATATTAATTTCAGAAAATAATACATTCTTATGATTTCAAGGGAAAAAAAAAGTTTAAACAAATGAAAATTGTTTGAACAATTAAAAGTTATTTAAAAAATACTTGGAAACTTTTCACTTATGGATTACAAATAATTTGTTGAAAAAAATCCAAAAAATACAGTCTTCAGCATGAATTTGACAGAAAACTGCTATTTTGAATTTTGTTGTTGAAATTTTCCGGGCACCATAAAATGAAATTGGGGAGTCCAAATTGAAAGTTGTTGAGTGGAAATTATTCCTTGAACATTGTTCAAGAAGCGACTAAACTTCAAATTCACAAAAAGTTTGTAACAAGTATTTATTTTTCCCATTTTTTGAATTCAGTACTGATGCTTATTAACTTAAATCTTCAAAACTTAGAAGCTTTTTTCTTCAAATCTTCAAAATATGTATTTATTTATTTCGACGTTAATTAAACATTTTATTTTAGTGATCGTTTTCGGCTCTCCCACAACGTTTTAAAAATGGTGTTTGCATCCTTTCAGAAATCCAACGTTCAAATATTCACATCAGGGAAAAAGTTATCTTTCCAGTCTGTTTTCCGTGTATGCAATTTCCATACATGTCACTTAATTCAGAAATTTTTAAACAAATCGGTTTAACATTGTAGGCTCCAGGTCGACTGAACGCATCAAAATGATACATTTTTTATTTTTTTTAAATCTGCTGCGTCCATTTGATAAAAAATAAAAATAAATAATAATATAAATAAATAATAATAATATAATAATAATACATACCAAACGTGTTCTCGCGTTGTCGTCGCGGTAGGGCTTGAGCTTTCCTCTCATGAATTTGACGGCTATGTTGGCTGTAGCATTATGGGATGGGATGGGATGGGATGGGATGGGATGGGATGGGATGGGATGGGATGGGATGGGATGGGATGGGATGGGAAAAAGTAGTGACAAATGTGTAGTGTGAGAGGGTAGATTAGAGATTAATCTACTACAGCCACTAAATTTTCTAAGCGAAATACAAATATAAAAGTAAAACATTTTAAATACTATATTGAATAGGCTGAGAAACACTTTTTTGTAAGCGTAGGTCGACTACTATTACTAATTTTTTAATTTTTTTTCAAATTTGAATGGAGACATTTAAAAGTGTCTTGTCCAAATTGGATCGTCGTATTCTGGTTTTTTTCTTGATTATCGAGTATTTCCCAGTTGGATATTTTATTTTAGCAAATCAGCGAAGAAGTTAAGAAACTGTTTGAAGGCAGTAGCGAACAATTTAAGAAAATAGTATCACCATTATCATTTTTGCAAAATACTAGCAAAATAGTTGCATCGTTAAAAAAAAGTGTCAAAAATTGTCAATGGCGGCATGAGTCCAAGGCCTGACATAGGAGAAAAAAAAATTTTATGAATAAATATAAAGAAGCTGAACCTGATTGTACCACCCAGAAGAAGGACGTGCACTGTGCAGCGCAGCGATCCGTGACACGTCTCTTGACACGTTTGCGTTCTGCGGTGAGTTAGCTTCATAGTTCATTGATGTCTCGAGTCTCGACGAGGATCGCAGAGACGGTAATGAGCCGCTTCTAATCGCACATAAGGAAATGTGTTTCAAGCAAGGATGAAGAAAAAAAAAGGAACTCCTTATAGATGCACATTGAACAGGGTGACACCTGACGAGGAACAGCTCATTTTTAACATACTAACACTACTGACAGATATCGAGTTACTCGGGTAGTCTCAAATGCTTCGTTCGTGTGAGTAACTTCAGTTGAAAAAGACGTTCGAGCTGAAAAACACGTACTTCCGCGATTTAATCGTGTCTTTTTTCTGAGGCATAATATGTTTTGAATCTTGGACCACACAAATTTGGTATGTGGAACCTCCCCCCACTTACATGAAGAAGACAAAAAACATTTTTTCAACTGTATTGATAACAGGCTTCAAAAATGATCTGATGACAGAGGAAATGAGGAGAGATTCCAATGAAATAGAATTTCCAACTGAGAAGAATTTTTACGATTTTCCCATCCCATCCCATCCCATCCCATCCCATCCCATCCCATCCCATCCTGTAAATTTAACAGCTTGCTAGGTAAAAATCCATTAGCAGCTTCGAAATTTCACCACTAGTTGGGAATGTTACGGTCAACATTTTAAAATTCCCAACAGAGTGGGATTTTGCATTGAGTCGCGGAAAGTTACCACGTTCGTGCAGGGTCCTTTTATTTCCCACGCCTGACGATATAAAATTTCGTCGATTTTTTTTACAGTGTAGGTATAGAGGCGACAATGCCCACCAAGCTTATAAGATTCGCGCGGGGAATGAGACGTCGGGAGTAGGGCTTAGTTCGGGAACCAACGATGCGCGGCGCTAGTGTCGCGATCCAGTCACGGACCAATGCTTCACCGACGGAAAGTATGCTTAATGGGTGCGAGTCGCCTGGGCCAAGAATGTGTGTGATGTATGTGAGTCAGAAGACAGGATAAGCGTGACAAATAAAAGAAATTGTTACCTGCTAGTTTTCCTCCATAAACAAGAACCTGCTAAATCTCGTCGATTTTGAATATTTGCCAAATATGCATTTCATTAGGAATTAATTTTTAAATGTAAAGAATAGTATATTAATTATCTCAGGTGGAAGAAATAAATGAAAAGAATAATTTAAACTTTCCCTATGGTAACATTTTATACTCATTCAATACTGAGTCAGTAATCCGCCTCTTTCCTAGATCATTTTATTTTTTTAATTGGAAACTTACAGTATTGAAAAATATAGATACAAAATTTTGAAAGCAGGACATATATTAAATAAAAATAAGCAAATCGTTCTCTAAACTTATTGCAAGTCTTTCTCCACTACAGAAACGTAGATAAAGATTCGTGGTGACTAGGAGCTTTCAAATTATTTATTTATTTGTTCAAATAACGGACAATAGCCCAATTACAATAACACCCATACTATACTAGTCTAGGTATAATCATTTAGTATATTTTATCTGATGCTTGAATAAAAGTCATCATTCGATATTCCAAACACGCTATGGCCTCTGTCGTGCCAGTCATTCGCCGTAATACGTATTCGGTTTACAGGCGAATTAACGCCATAATTTGTCTTTGATTTTGCAATGTAAAAAGATGTATTGCGTAGCGATCTTCCAGGTGCGTATAAATTAATGTTCTCAAGCAGTTCCTTACATGTTATACTTCCGTTTACAATTTTGTGTAAGAATAAGAGATCTTGCGCTTTTCGATTCGACTGTAGTGAACTGATATTTAAAGTAAAAACGACCGCTACATACACGCATAACAGAACACACAAAAGACGTTTACAAACCTCCAAACAAATGGACAGCAATGAAAAAACACGCATGGATGGAAGATCATCGTTTTTATTTAAAAAACATGACCATTTTAGAAAAAAAAGAATACTACAGTAAAAGAATGATTGTAGAAATGGCTCATATAGTCAGCCATCCTTCAGCAAACAATCAAAGGACAGACATGAGGAACTTGTCAATATTTTATTACCGTCGCTTAGAAAACAGCAAATTTTAATCTTGAGCATAAAAGACAACATACTTAAACATAATAGTTGAAATTTCACTTGGAAAATGGTTAAAAAAGAAAATGAATTTTCAAGGAAATAGTTATGTTTTCAACCAAAGAAATGAAATTTGAACCAAAAGGATGAAGTTTCTATTGATAAGATTACTTTTACATTTAAATAAAAGACAACATACCAAAAGAATAATAGTTGAATTTTCACTTGAAAAATGTTTGAGAAAAAAAAAAGAAAAAAAAGAAATTTCAATAAAAACAGTTTAATTTCTAAACAAAAAAATGAATTTAGAACCAAAAAGATGAAGTTGCAATTATTACGATTACTTTTCTACACTTAAAAATACGATTTGGTTGAATCAACAACGCTTTTGTTGGTATAATATTAAAATTCCACATTTGGTTGAATCAACGAAATTCTTTTGTTGGTATAATATTTAAATTTTAATTTTAGCAAAATGTTTGAAAAAATAAAAAATAATAAAAAATAAATAAATAAATGAATTTTCAACCAAAGTAATGAATTTCGAACCAAAAAAATATGAAGTTTCAACTAATAAAATTACTTTTATACATTTATAAAAAAAGGCAACATACCAAAATATAATGGTTAAAATTCCAATTAAAAAATGCTTGAAAAATCAAATTTTCAACATAATAGTTTAGTTTCTAACCAAAGAATTGAAATTTGAACCAAAAAGATGAAGTTGCAACTAATAAGATTACTTTTCTACGCTTAGAATACAATTTGATTTAATCAATAAAATTTTTGTTGGTATAATATTTACATTTTCACTTTTAAAAAATGGTTTGAAAAAAACGAATTTCCAACCAAAGAAATGAATTTTCAACCAAAATATATGAAGTTGCAACTAATAAGATTACTTTTATACATTTATATAAAAGACAACATACCAAAATATAATAGTTAACAAAATACAGTTTTTAAAATGTTTAATTTTTGTGGACAAAAACCCGGGGGAACTGAACCCGATTTACCACACGACGAAGTGTCACATGCCCTCAACTATAAATTGCGATAGTACAAAGTTTCCACGCTGATAATCCCAATATTATAATTTATAATTTATAAAGAAAAGTGAAGACTTTCCAGTTTTGTAATGTTGGAATTATCAATGAGGAAAATGTTGTAATATTAAAAATAACAGTCTATTTTGGTAGAAAGTTAATAATGCTTGTTTTAAATCCCAGAATTTTCTTATTTGGTGGAAAATTGACATTCTCGGGTTAAAAATTCAATTATTTTACAGACAAATTCGTTTTTCGGCTTCAAAGTTTTTTTTTAAATTTATAATCAATTATTTAAATTTCTTATGTAACTACTTCAGTTGTAGATTCATCGTAACTTTAGTCGAAAATTCATCTGTTTGCTTGAAAGTTTCACTGTTTTGTTGAAAATTGTAGTTTCGTAATTGAAAATTGAAGTACGTAGTTAAAAATTCTTTTTTTTTCGAGATAATGGTTCATCTTTTTGGCTAAAAATTGAACTACTTTGTTCAAAAGTCGATTCTTCTTTTATTGAAAATTAATTTTTTACAACTGAATGTTTAAATTGTCCACAGTAACTTGAAAACTTAGTCTTATTTCTTCCCAAAAAATTCTTATTTGGTGAAAAATGCATATTTTTCGGTTAAAAATTCAACTGTTTTACAGACAAATGCGTTTTTTAGCTTTACAGTTTTTTTTAAATCGGAAATCAGTTATTTTAACTGATTATGCAACTATTTCAGTTGTAGATTTATCGTAACTGTAGTTAAAAATTCATCTGTTTGGTAGAAAGTAAATTTCAATTAATTAATTAAAGCTAATAACAAATGATGTGACCTGCCAAGGTCTCCTAATAAATACGGCCTTTTCTGAGTTACTGGCAGTGGATTTTCTGATAAAAAACAAAATCACAACAAAAATGGTTTAAAATGGGAAATTATCATTCTTATAAATAGAAAATGATCGTTCGTTAAATAGACATTTCCGTTGAAAAGAAAAAAAAATCTGCAGTCTGAACGAATTCTGAATTGTGAAAACAATAATATCCGTGTTGAATAATTAACAATGATAATATTTAAATAGGACACCCCCCCCCCCCCAACCTGAATCAACAGTGTGACATGTCAACTTTATGAATTGAAAATTCGTCTTTTTCGATAGAAAATTAATCTTCTGTGTTGAAAATTCATCTTTTTGGTTGAAAATTCATCTATGTACGGAGACTGTTTTATTGGAAATTTGTCTTTTTTGGGAGGAAATTAATCTTATCGGTTTTAAAATTTATTCTGTTATTTTTGTTGAAGATTCAAGTATGTGTTTGAAAATTCATGTATTTTGTTGAAAATTCGTCGTTTTATATAGAAAATTATTCTTCTTTATTGAAAATTCACCTTTTTGGTTGAAAATTCATATATGTGGCGAGAGTATCTTACTAGAAATTTGTCTTCTTTGGGAAGAAATTAATTTTATCGGTTTTACAATTTATTTTGCTGTTTTTGTTGAAAATGCAACTATGTGTTTGAAAATTCATGTATTTTTATGAAAATTCGTCGCTTTCGATAGAAAATTAATCTTCTGTGTTGAAAATTCATGTTTTTGGTTGAAAATTCATCTATGTAGCGAGACTATCTTATTGGAAATTTGTCTTTTTTGGGAGAAAATTAATCTTATCGGTTTTAACATTTATTTTGTTATTTTTTTTGAAGATTCAAGTATATGTTTGAAAATTCATGTATTTTTATGAAAACTCGTCTTTTTTTACAGAAAATTAATCTTCTGTGTTGAAAATTCATCTTTTTGGTTGAAAATTCATCTATGTTGCGAGAGCATTTTATCGGAAATTCGTCTTTTTTGGAAGGAAATTAACCCTATCGGTTTTAAAATTTATTTTGGTGTTTTTGTTGAAGATTCAAGTATGTGTTTGAAAATTCATGTATTTACTCGAAAATTCGTCTTTTTCGATAGGAAATTAATCTTCTGTGTTGAAAATACATCTTTTTGGTTGAAAATTCATCTATGTGGTGAGATTATTTAGTTGGAAATTTGTATTTTTTGGGAGGAAATTAATCTTGTCGGTTTTAAAATTTATTTTGTTGTTCTTGTTGAAGATTCAAGTATGTGTTTGAAAATTCATGTATTTTGTTGAAAAATCGTCGTTTTCGATAGAAAATTAATCTTCTGTGTTGAAAATTCATCTATGTAGCGAGACTGTTTTATTGGAAATTTGTCTTTTTTGGGAGGAAATTAATCTTATCAGTTTTAAAATTTATTCTCTTGTTTTTGTTGAAGATTCAAGTATGTGTTTGAAAATTCATGTATTTTGTTGAAAATTCGTCTTTTTCGATAGAAAAGAAAAAGATGAGTTCTCAACAAAAAATGTAATAGTTGATATTTTAACCAGCAAAAGATGTTCATTTTAAATTAAAAACAGTTGAATTGAACCAAAACGGACGAGTTTTTAATCAAACAGTTGAATCCTTAATCAAAACTGTAGAAGTTTTAACCAAACAGTTTGATTTTTTACCAATAAATTTGTTATTCTACCAAAAAATACGAATTTGCAACAAAATTAATAAATTTCAAACCGTATAGTTACATTTGCTACTAATTTGTTGAATTTTAGAGTCAAAAATACGAATTTTCTGCAAAACAGTTGATTTTTTAACAAGAAATTAAATGTTCAACCGAAACAGTATAATTTTTAACCAGAAAGTTGCATTTTTTACCGAAAAAATTGAACTTACTTCAGAAGTAAATGAATTTTTCAACGAGAAAGACCATGAAGTAGGACAAAATAATTAAATTTTGAACCAAATAATTAAATTTTTAACAAAAAAAGAGGAATTCTTCGCCGAAAATTTAATAGGAGATTTTTCAACAAAAAAGAATGAAATTTCAAACAAAAAAAACTTTAGATTTTCTTATGGAGTTCTATTAATTCAATTCGCATTTAAGTAGAAAAATGAGAGAAAGAGGGGAATAGGGAAAAGACTGTGAATCTTTATTGGTCATTTTCAAGTTATTCATTTGGCACTTTACATTAGATTACAATTATTGAAGTTTTAAAATCGTGATGCACCATTTAAAAATCAATTATGTTAAACGATTAGTTTCAAGATCCTAATTTAAGAATTTTTCAATTTTTAAACGAAGTTTGGAGTTGTTTAATTTTTAATTCATCTTCAAGAGTTAATTCATTAATTTTGAAAGTTTCCAATTAGAAGACATATAATTTCAAACTATTTAGTGTAATTAAACTTTAAAGGTATCAAATCACTTCAAATCTGACTTGATGCCACATCATATGATACGTACTAATAATTATATTTATCATCTGTAACATGTGAAATCTCTTACTTTTTGAGAGGTTTCGAATTTAAAATCTCACAATATTGTAGTTTCAAATTCAAACCTTAACAATTTCACGACAATTTCGCAATTAAATCTTTCAAAATTTCTTATTAAAGCCTTGATAGTCAGTTGTAGATTTGATAATTTTAGGTGTAAATATAAAGCAATTTCAAATTGACAATTTAAAAATGGTACAATTTCTGGGTACGGACGTTAATTTTGGTTACTTATTCCTCGAAATGTCTGTTTTCATGTTAACTAACCTCCACCTGTCAAATCTGAGATCAACGACAACAACAACAGAAGCCAGGGACAAGTCGTTGTATTATATGTTTGCGAGGAGTTACTAACACACCCTGGATAAAGTACCTATCACCAACCGCAGTCCAACCATCCCGCGTCTCCATGTTAACCGATTTCCATCCAAAATGGCGGGCTTCGAATTTACTGTCTAACATCGTACCTGGCCGCAACCTTCCACTGATATATCAGAGCCATGTCATCGATGCGTGACGTCACGACAAATACACCATTGAAGACTCCATGGCAACCAGGGTGGAGCCGCCACGTAGAAGTATTGCCAGGGTTTATGGCACTCTGGAATAGTTGCTATAGGAAATGTTTAAATATCACCAGTAACTACCTAGTAACTAATTACTAACCATCGCCATGGTTACCGCTGCTTCCGACTTAGAGGCAACGTTGGGTTGGGTCATTTGTCACATTTAGCGGAACGAAACGTTCAATATGAATCTACATCCTCTCGAGCAAGAGTCCTAAGTGCAAAGTCTATCCTTTTATTTATTTTCTTTGGCAAAAATCAAAATATTATTTGGTTAAAACTTAGTAAAATCACTTGTAGTTAACTATCACTTCGCGATTTGTTTTTATAGTTGGTTAAAAGAAATGTGTTCTGAAGGACAGAAGATATCATAGAATGTTTGGTTAATACTTCACATTTAACTCCATCCTAATTTTGAATTTACCGCCATATCGTTTAAAGCTCAAGAAGTTTGGAAACATTTCAAGTCTCCATTAACTTTGATTCGCTCAAGTTCACTAAGCTTATGACACGGATTTAGGATTAGATTTATGTGGATGAGAGAATTTTATCACGCTTATATAATTCTTGCTGAAAATAGTTCTCTAGTTCTAGTTAGTAACTTTTCAGTTCACAGTTCCTCTGCTAGGCGCGCGGTAGTCTCAAACACGATCAACTGCAATTTCAGATGTTAAACTTTAGAATTTAGCGTAGAATGTCGTCCTCTCAATGATACCTATTAGACTTATGTTAATATTTCCGCGAATATTGTCACGGAAATCTGTTACACCGAGTTCAATTAGCCTACGATCAGTTTTAGTTCATAGCTTCCCCGGTAGTTGCGCAGTGACTTTATGTATGTGAACGCGCCTTCATGCGAGCACCAACCGAGCAATTCACGCCTACCCCGAAAGGGAAACGGCTTAATGGTATAATAATAATAATAATAATAATAATAATAGGTACGTTATTTGTCAATAAGCCTAGAGGAGAGAAAACACTAAATATAAAGCTACTCCACCCCAAGCTTATTGATAATCTTTTTTTCTATCTCATTATAGAATAGGCACCTGCATACTCGGTTGGCCCTAAACAATTTTTTTTTTTTACGTTTTCCAAGGCCTTCAAACGCTGGAAAGTGTTAATTATTTTTTGTTGTTGTAAAAATGTCAAATAAGTTACGTAAAAGAAAAAACTGTGATAATGAAATGATGTAGTCCGGCGGATAAGGTAATTAATTATGCATTTCGTGTCACAAACAGATACATCTTTTTATGTATTTGGCACCCTAAATAATATTTTTGGGGTGGGAGGCAATGGAGATAATGAACGTATTTACTTAGGCACTATTTAAAAAAGTTAATTGATTATTATTTGTAGTTATTAATGATTTCAATTGAAATGTAACTTGATCAACTAAATCAATGTTAGGGATGGTTTATGTGGAAAAAACTTTTATCGTATTGTTCTGAAAAATTTGCTTGAACGGATTTTAATGATGAAGCTGAGAATATTCCTGCACCTTTTTTAGAACATTGTTCAATCTTAATATTATTTTCTAAAAAGCTTCCCGCCGCATTGGGTACATTCTTATATTATATTTTTAATGATATTTTTACGATTGAAACGTAATATATGCATCTTATTGAAAAATAGTCTACAAAATCTGCCCGTTGCGCGGGCACATTTTCATCGCGCGCTGCGCGCGCCTAGGGTGCGCGACTGTTGGTTCTCGCGCTTCGCGTTCGGTCTTTGTATTTTCCCCACATTTGTGCGCAGGGCTTTTAAAATTAAAGGTCGAAGCATCAACGACTGTAATTTGGTGATTGTGAATTCTCTTTTGTTAAAGCTCCTTCGGCTTCAGCGAACACATTCTCATCACGCGTCTCGTGTTTCGCACTCGGTTTTATCGAAAATGCGAACTTTCATACATTATTTTCAACTTTATTATATCTATATTATATTTATTTCTGTACCTCGATCTGAGGCTGCTTATACAGACATTGCAAAATAATGTACACATTTTATTTTTCATGATTACTTCAATATTTATTTCTTATTTTGCATTAAATTTTATTCTCAGGTACCCTGAAAAATTCGGTTCATGGTGTAAAACCAATACATGTTCCCAGTCAAATTGATGACCAGTTTGAACCTGATGTTTTGCAATAACTTCATGATTTTTAAGATTGTGTATAAAATTATCGTGATGTTCTTTAGTTCTAGTGGAAAGTAATCTACCAATCTCACCTACGTAGCATTTATCACAATTTAAACAAAGAATTTTATATACTACATTACTAAGCTGAAAAATGTTAAGAGAATCTTTACCTAGTTTTATGAAATTATCAAGTTTAGAATCAATCCTAAATGTTGTTTTAGTGTTAAATTCACTTAAAATTTTTTTAACTCCACAAGACAAACTAACATGAAAAGGTATAGAAACAATACGTCTAAAATCTAAATTATCATCTAGATGTGAATTATTTGTTGTGGTAAAAGATCTTCAAGGTATTTCACTTTATCATTAATATATGTTTGAACAAACTCTTTTGGATATATATTACAAAACAAAATATTTTTTATAAAATCAATATTGAAGCTGTGAAAAGATTCATGTGATAATTTAAACGATGTGTCGACAAGATTTTTTATAATGGCTATTATTTTATTTATTTTGACAGAATATGTATAAGGCGCTCTTATTAAATTAAAAACTGCTTATTTATTCTTTATTCATGTGTTCTAAAATAGGTAGATAGCCAACATAACGAATCTAAACATATCTAAATCATTCTCTTCTGCTTTGATTGTTGATTCTATTTTATCTCATTCTAAACCTGTTTTTCCTAAATGAAAAAAAAAGTTATTTATCGAATTTCTTTGTTATCTGCCACGGTTTGATGGGTCGCCTATCAGTACAGGGATAGGAGGGGTTTGCCGTTTGAGTAAGTGTTTTGGATCTGGACAGAATTTTTGGAAGGTTAGGGAGAGAGGGGGGAGTAGAGGTTAGAGCTGCTCCTTGGCGAGAGCAGTGGTGGCTCGTTTCGTGACTGATGAGCGCTGGTGCTGTTTTCTTTTCTCGAGGAAAGCGACGAGGTGTGCCATAGACCGAAGTTGGTCTTTCTGACAACTGGGCAAAGGCAAGTAAGTACGTTTTGCTTCTTAGGGTTGGAGGAACTTATACCAGGTCGTGAGGCCGCCCATCAATGGATGGTTCTTGGTCGGTGAGGTTCTTGGCGACCGTAGGGATTTCCACCTGTGCACGAACGGAATTTATTCCTAATTGAAACGCGGCGCGAGTTTGTTATCACATTTCGTCTTCCAAAACATTGTTCTTTAGAACAATTTCAAATCATATTTCGCGCTAAAATTTGGGATGCATAAGACGATACCTAGTTCATTTCCACCTACCTTGCGCACGCCAAACCTTTCACTCTCCTGTCCACTCTTAACTAACCTAAGTTCTTGAGGCAAAACACCTCATATCGAGTTAAATTACAACTCTGAACTAATTAACTGTCATCGCCATGGTCAAATAGGTTGCACTTTCATTTGAAAGGAGATTTCTCTAAACCTAGGCTAATTATCACCCCCCCCCCCTGGAGGAGTGTGGGAAAAAAGAAAGAAGAAGAAGGTGGCAAGGCCGACGAGAGCAAATAGCAGTGAGAGTATGCAAAGTGAAGTGGAGAAAACGGGAAGACTGAATGATATGAAGAGACAAGGGGAAGAGGTAAAAGACGAGGTAAAAAAAGTGAGGAAAAAATGGGATGAATTATGGAAAGAAGAGAAAGAGAAGGTGTGGAACAAATTGGAAAGCATAAAGAATAGCCAGAAAGGAAATGAGGAGGATAGGAAAAAGGACATGAAACTGCCAGAAGATAAAGTGAGCGAACTAGAACTAAGGGATGAGCATAAGGGGGAAGAGAAAGAAAGTTTGGAAGAAGCGAGAGAGTGTGAGGTGATCATGCATGAGCAGAATGAAAGGTGGCGCTTGAAACCGATTGAGGTTGAAAAAAGAATGGAAGGGGAAGAGAGAGAGAGAGAGAGAGAGAGAGAGAGAGAGTGAAGAGGAAGAAGAATATAATAGTGAAAGGTTTGAAAGTGGACAGTGAGAAGGGAGAGAAAGAGATTGGGAAGCTGATGAGACATCGGTGCGCAAGTCAGAGTGGAAGGGATAAGAAGACTAGGAGGAAAGAAAGAGGGGAAATAATGAATGCTGTTAGTGAATTTAGGAAGTAAGGAGGAGAAGTTGTTGAAAGGAAGAAATTAAAGAATCAAAGAAGATCTGATGTGGCGGGAAAGGAGAAGAAAGTGGCTAATTGAACGAAAGGCGTGGACTGAGAGGAGTAAAGGTAACATGCTAAGGATTGGGAGAGATAGGATATGGGTAAACGGAGATATATGGATTTGGGACGATGAAGTAGAAAAGCTGAGGGAGGGTAGGAAACGCATAGTGAATGAAGGGGGCAAGAGGGAGGAAAAGGGGAATACAAGTTTCCCGGGGGGGGGGGGGAAAATATATATATATATATATATATATCGTAGCGCTCTAGCAGGTCGTCCCTGGGTCGATCCGTCCGCTAAAAGTATTGAGATTCTGTCGGTGCATCGCATTGAATCTGTCTTGATTGGCTCTCCCAACTCTCGTGTAATCGGCATTGTTGTCCGAACCATTGTCCGGAGCCCTTCGCGTTCGATTGTTTTGAACCGCACTTACTATTACTATGTTTTCTGTTATCATTGTTGTTCCCACGAGCAGCTAGCTATATATATATATATATATATACATAAAAATACAATGATAACAGAAAACATAGTAATAGTAAGTGCGGTTCAAAACAATCGAACACGAAGGGCTCCGGACAATGGGTCGGACAACAATGCCGATTACCCAAGAGTTGGGGGAGATAATCAAAACAGAGTCAATGCGATGTACCGACAGAATCTTCATACTTTTAAGCGGACGGATCGACTCAGGAACGACTTTCTGAAGTGCCACGATACCATCATCGCCCCTAAACGAGAAGGTGGCGCGACTGCATGCAATGTGATGCGATAAACACCCAGAGCTCTCGTGCTTTTCATATCAATGTTTGGGAAACTGTGTCGGGGAACTTCGGAAAAGGGGTTAGTAAGCGGAGCGCCAACTCAACGGCAATCGCAATAAGCCGGCAACAGAGAACGAGAGGCGATACTGAGACCAACTATGGGCAGGCATCCAATAGAGGAAGAGCGTTGCCTCTGAATCAGGAGAAAAATCAACATAGAGGAGGAGGGGCAGCGCCGACCGGTGGGGTAAAGCGATTTTGCTTATAACATCGCTATTATTTAACAATGTTAATTCCACTTTGCATTAAATAAATCTATTTTATTAAAGAGACAGTGTTACTTACGAAAAGCTCGAAAATTGACGTTGTAAAAGAGAAATTACGCAGAAAACAGTTTTGACAATGAAAGAATGGAAGATTCGCTGGCAGAAATATAAAGTTTTCACCAATAATGGCAATACTTACAGTATGGGAATTTGTTATTTTGACAGATAAAACTGTGTCACATTATTTCATTATGATCATTGCACTATCTTCTGAGCTACATTCAAGAAACTATTGAATATTATTATTTTCAATCCGGTCGGTACGGTAGAAACCTTTGTCCGTCTCTAGTGGAATGTCAACGAATAAGAGGTTATATCACAGCTATCACTATTTTTATTAAAAATAACTTATTCAGCCTTCTTCAATTTTTGGCCAGCGTCACTTTGAGATTGTCAACTTCCTCATCCAGTTTCTCGAATCTGGATAACTTCATTAATTCAAACTTTTTTGAGAATTCTTTCTGAAAAAATCCATTTTTGATTTCAAAGTAGAACTGCCCAAAAATTAAAGAAGGCTTGGCTGCGGATTGCGATAAAAAATTCAATTTTTTATTTTAAAAATCAAATAAAAACAGGCTTCGGAGATACTGAGTTTCCCAATGCGGATAAACAAAGTCTAATTTCAAACAGTTATCCAGTTCCGATAAGAAAAATTCGCAATCCGCAGCCAAGCCTTCTTCAATTTTTGGCCAGCGTCACTTTGAGATTGTCAACTTCCTCATCCAGTTTCTCGAATCTGGATAACTTAATTAATTCAAACTTTTTTGAGAATTCTTTCTGAAAAAATCCATTTTCGATAAAAATATTGGTTATCTTATTCTGTCCAGCCACCCGGCAATAGATCTTCCTTTTTCTATGGCCAAGGGGAGAAAAGATTGTAGTCGAGATCAGTAACTTGTATAGTCGGGTCGAATGAACGTCCCTCGTGCTCGAAAGTCTATCGCTTCGGTGTCTAGCAACCTTCCGAACTTTCTTCGACTTATTTCGATTCAGCAGCGCGATTCCCTTCTTGGTTGCACCAAAAGTGGTTTAGAGTGGTTCATGAATATCCCCCATGCATTTCGCATAGAATGGCAAAGCAATGGCAAAGCCCCTCTGTGAGTGAAACTTTGCCAACTTTTCTGCCCTGAGCTTTGATTTCGACTTTACCATTACCAATCACACCTTTGAGCATCACTTTTCACTTCTACTGTATCTTCAGCGCTTCCCCTTTATAGAGGTTTAAAGGTGAAGTTCTATTGCATAATCGAAGAAAGGCATGAATCTCGTTTGACCTCTGACCCCGCTAGATTCCTCAGTAGATGGATTTCTTCACTCGGAACATTTTTCAAATTTTAGGTCTCGAAGTTAAAGCATTTCAAGATTTTTTAAATTATTTTTTACATCCTCATCCTAAGGGGTCATCCAGATAATATTAATAATAATAATAATAAGCATTTTTCATAAGCATAATTCAGCGATTTTTTTCTTACTCCTCCCTCTTGTGGCAATTTGTGACATTTTGGTGACCCCCCCCCCCCCCACCTTGAAATGTCATTTGTCACTAAAGCTGACCCACCTCCTATTTTGAATATGTCAAAATTTTGAATCAGTGAAAATTAACTTTGAATTAGTAAAAATTGACTTTGAGTCAGTCAAAATTGTCATTGACTCAGTCAAAATTTACATTTAATCATTCAAAATTAACTTTGAATCAGTAACAATTGACTTTGAATATGTCAAAATTTTGAATCAGTGAAAATTAACTTTGAATTAGTAAAAATTGACTTTGAGTCAGTCAAAATTGACTTTGAATCAGTCAAAATTGACATTGACTCAGTCAAAATTTACATTTAATCAGTTAAAATTAACTTTGAATCAGTAACAATTGACTTTGAATCCGTCAGACTTTTGAATCAGTGAAAATTAACTTTGAATTAGTAAAAATTGACCGTGAGTCAGTCAAAATTGACATTGAATCAGTCAAAATTGACATTGACTCAGTCAAAATTTACATTTATCCAGTCAAAATTAACTTCGAATCAGTAACAATTGACTTTAAATCAGTCAAAATTTTGAATCAGTCAAACTTGGCATTGAATCAGTCAAAATTAACTCCGAATTAGTCAAAATTGACTTTAAGTCAGTCAAAATTGACTTTGAATCAGTCAAAATTGACTTTGAATCAGTAAAAATTGACATTAACTCAGTCAAAATTTACATTTAATCCAGTCAAAATTAACTTTGAATCAGTAACAATTGACTTTGAATCCGTAAAAATTTTGAATCAGTGAAAATTAAATTTGAATTAGTAAAAATTGACCTTGAGTCAGCCAAAATTGACTTCGAATCAGTCAAAATTGACTATGAATCAGTAAAAATTGACTTTAAATCAGTCAAAATTGACATCGAATCAGTGAAAATTGACATTGAATCAGTCAAAATTGACATTGAATCAGTCAAAATTGACTTTGAATCAGTCAAAATTGACTTTGTATCAGTCAAAATTGACTTTGAATCAGTCAAAATTGACTTTGTAGCAGTCAAAATTGACTTTTAATCAGTAAAAATTGACTATATATCATTAAAAATTGGCATTGAATTAGTCAACATTTACATTGAATCAGTCAAAATTTACATTGAATCAGTCAAAATTGACATTGAATCAGTCAAAATTGACTTTGTATCAGTCAAAATTGACTTTGAATCAGTCAAAATTGATTTTGTATCAGTCAAAATTGACTTTGAATCAGTCAAAATTGACTTTGTAGCAGTCAAAATTGACTTTTAATCAGTAAAAACTATATTTACAATTACTCCTGTTTGGAGTCGACGCTTAAACGCTGCGTCACAATCAGCCCATCTTACACGATCAGGAAGAGGATCTCTCACACATTCACCTTGTACCAGTAACGCATCAAGGTAAACACGCAGACATATAACTTGTTCGCCAATATTTACAGATTTTTCTCGCTCAGCTGACGATATACATATATTTCGATGTAAATTATGTACACACCTTAAAATATTATCACACTTATTTATCCATTGTTGGATGACGTCAGATGCTCCATCTTTTCTTCCCAGATTCTGAAGCAGGATCGCAGCCTCCTCGACCACCGGGATGAGTTTAGCCCATTCATCAATCAGCGCTAAAGTCTGTATCTGGTTGTTGTTGTTCGTACTGCCAATCACCTAGGTAGAGGAAGGAGTGGTTAAACTTCAATTATTTATCAGCTTTTATATAACAATATCCTTCACCCCCACTACAAAGCAACATGCAAAAAGCCATGCAGTAATACACAAAGCAAAAAGCCATGCACTAATACTAAAAGCAAAAAGCCATGCACTAATACTACAAGTAAAAAGCCATGCATTAACAGCACAAGCAAAAAGACATGCACTAATACTACAAGCAAAAAGCCATGCATTGATACTACCATGCACTATGAGTAAAAAAGCCGAGAAAACTATCGTGCACTGATATTACAAGAAAAAAGACATGCGAATATAGATTGAGCACTTACCTTGGATTCTCTCTCTGGACCTGGTGTATCGTCTTCTGAATCGCTCGATGATACTTGCATCGAACGATGCGACGGAAACATCAGCCTGCGTTGATGCGGACCTTTTATAGGACGCTATTCCCACTCTTCACTACCCCCACTTTAATTCAGAGTCTGCGCAAAGAAGACATATTCTATCGCGCATGCGCCAAATCTTTGAGAAAATTTAACCATGGAGTACTGAGTGACGTCATCAGTTATTTACACGTGATTGGTAAGGTAGGCTCCTGATGTTGTGATCGAGGCT
This sequence comes from Andricus grossulariae, assembly GCA_011634705.1. NCBI lineage: Eukaryota > Metazoa > Arthropoda > Insecta > Hymenoptera > Cynipidae > Andricus > Andricus grossulariae. The sequence continues at coordinate 201,033,235 of JAABKJ010075445.1, read as the reverse complement.
CAATCTATAGCTGGGGATGTGTACTATCAACGGCCGATGGTAATTACCTGACGTTGATAACTCAGCCTGGTACAGAACCTTGAAATTAACTTGGAACAGAACCTCATAATGCTGACTTTGCAAGAATCTCCATTACCAACCTCACTGTTTTACCTACTTAGCATGGAACAGAACCTCAAAATTACCGACCTCTCTGCTGATTGATAATAATAATATTCAATAGTTTCTTGTATGTAGCCCAGAAGATAAGTGGCTGTTCTATATTACCGATCACTCATCATAACCTAAGCACTTTAAAACTATTATTTTCGTCGGCCTTGCCCCCCCTCGTGAGGCCTCAATTATTCACGATGTTCAATATTCTTTGGACTTGAATTACGTTCAATGATTATAATGAAATAATGTGATATTGATTTATCTGTCAAAGTAACAAATTTTCATACTGTAATTATTGCCTCTAATCTTGAAAACTTTATATTTCTGCCAGCGAATCTTCCATTCTTTCGTTGACAAAACTGTTTTCTGCATAATTCTTCTTTTACAACGTCAATTTTTGAGCTTTTAGTAAGTAGCACTATCTCTTTAATAAAACAGATTTATTTAATGCAAAGCAGAATTAAAATGGTTAAATAATAGCGATGTTATGAGCAAAATTGTCTTCGACCCACCGGTCGGCGCTGCCCCTCCTTCCCCTACATATTTTCCTAAATGAACCAATGGATTCCTTCAGCCTAAATAATAATTAAAATTATTATTATTATACATATTTAATTAAAACAATTCACATAATTTAAAATCTTGATGAACCTAAAACAGAAAAATTCTATGAAAAATCCACCTCCAGCAGGAATCGAACTTGGGTCGGTTGAGTGTAAAGTCCACAGCAATGACCACGACGCTGTCGCAACATGGATATTATAAGGTGGAAAGCCGTATTTCACCCTCACCATAGATGACAAAGAAATATTTCTTCAAATCAAAAACACGGATATTGAATTTAACAACATATTTATTTAATCTAAAGAAGTCTTCGATTAAAACAAATCGCGCTAAATTATTAAAAGTTTGATTTGATAAGATACATACTTCGTTAGAATAAATGTTCATTTGTTATGAATAATTGAACACTAGTAAGCAAATGAAATATTTCCTTCAAGTGAAGAAATAAATATTTATGTAACCAAAATATCTTGTTCATCTAAATAAATGCTTTCATTAGTATAAATGCATGAACTCTTTGTAACAAATAAATATAATTTTAACCTAATTATTATTATTTTGAATTAAAGGATTATTTCTTTGATTTAAATAAACCTAAAGACTTGATTCAAGCATGCAAAATTAATTGATTCAAATGCTTCCGAATCAATTCAAAGAATCGAACTCATTGAATCAAATAAATATTTCTTTAGTAGAAGCGCAGTAAATCATACCCATGTCCACTAGAGTGGTCCAAAAATGCATTGGAAAATTTCTCTTTCAAATTTATATGCATATCGCCCGGTAACTATTTCAGAAATATGTTTTCGCATTATAAATCATATAGGCCCGTGTAAAAATGACAAAATAAAATGAAATTGAAGCTTCTTGGTACTTTCGTCCTTTTCAAAGCAAATAACACGAGCTTGTGAAAATTTTCAAAAAAATAAATGAAATTGAACTTTTTTGGTATTTTTCCCGTGTTTGAATTTGTAAAAAATGTTAAGAATAGGCTTCGGAGTAATTTGATACCTGTAGCATATTTCTCACTCTTTTAAAAATGCATGACGTTTTTAGAATCTTAAAATCCATTAAATCTTCGTAAATCCTCTGCAAAAACAAAACGAACTTTGGGTGGAACCTGTACTCAGAAAAAAGATTCTTTCACTCAAAGGAAATTTCCCTGAAATAAAGAAAAATAAAGAAAAGAAAAGATTATTTGATAAGAAATATTTTTGTTCTAAGGAAAATTTTTTTTCACTACGAAATGATTTTCTTATCTCTCCGATTAAATGCTTCAAGCTGGTTCTTCTGAGATATACATATTTGCGGCAAGTAAATTTCAAGAGAAAAAATGCTTAACACTTTTATTGAAACTGATGTCACCATGGCTGCAATCTTTTACGTTTTAGAAAATGCTGATTTTTACATTACATGTGATAATCATTCGCCTTTTGAATGTAAACTGTTAGAAATATGCTGAAAATTCAACTGATGTGCTTCAAGTTTCTTCTAAACATTTACCTATGTACACCAGATTTTAAGTTTTTGAATATTTCAATGGTTTTTATTGGATTGCTATCTTGAAATGAATTAGCGAAATCTCACTAATTTTTATTTAAATCTTACTGGTTGGAGCGGCCAGACGTATTTCACTGGAAATCAGTGCTATATTACGGGTTCACTCAGTGTAATTTCATCACTGATTTAATCAATGAGATTCACTGGTAATTCTCAGTACCAGTAGACAGAAGTACGCTTTTTTGTCCTTCATATGCCTCAGTATAGCACTTATAATCCATCATTCTTATGCTAGCCTTTGCAAAATTGTCTTTAAAAACAGCATATTACTCACACTATAGTACATAAAGGCAGTAGAATAGTTTATAATATATTTCGTCTAACTTTGGGAAGACTTGTCATGGGATTTGAACACCAGATCTTTCAGATTTCCGGTCTGATGCTTCAACCAATTAAGCTACGGAGAGACGAGAAAATTTTCCTCACAACTTATACAAGTTTGAATGTCGACGTCATTCATTGTACTTGCAAGATTTCAAACATGAGAGTTTTTATTATTTGGTGTTATAGTTTTTTGACCATTTAATAATTTAAATAATATGATCTTACTATCTTTTGTCTACGTGGTCGATAATCCATATTTCGTGAATATTGATTATTAATTTTTAAGGTTGAGAAAAAAATGTCTGTAGCTCTGCTGGGATTTGAACACCAGATCTTTCAGATTTCCGGTCTGATGCTTCAACCAATTGAGCTACGGGGATACCAGAATATTCTTCTCACAACTTCTACAAGTTTGAATGTCGGCGTCATTCATTGTACTTGTAAGATTTCAAACATGAGAGTTTTTATTATTTGATGCTACAGCTTTTTGGCCAGTGAATAATTTAAATAATACGATGTTAATGTCTTTTGGCTACGTGGTCAATAATCAATATTTTGTGGATATTGATTATTAATTTTTAATGTTGTGAAAAAAATCTCTCTAATTCCGCTGGTATTTCAACACCAGATTTTTCAGACTTTCGGTCTGATGCTTTAACCCTTTAAGCTATGGAGAGTCGATAAAATTTTCCTCACAACTTATACAAGTTTGAATGTCCACGTCATTCATTGTACTTGCAAGATTTTAAACATGAAAGTTTTTATTATTTGATGTTATAGTTTTTTGACCAGTAAATAATTTAAATAATATGATGATAATGTTTTTTGTCTATGTGCACGATAATCAATATTTTTGAATATCGCTATTCATTTTAAAAGTTGAGAAAAAATCTCTGTAGCTCCGCTGGGATTTGAACACCAGATCTTTTAGATATCCGGTCTGAAGCTTTAGCCAATTAGGCTACGGAGGGACAAGAAAATTTTTCTAACAACTTCTACAAGTTTGAATATCGACGTCATTCATTGTACTTGCAAGATTTCAAACATGAGATTTTTTATTATTTGATGTTATAGTTTTCGACCCGTGAAAAATTTAAATACTATGATGTTAATGTCTTTTGTCTACGTGGTCGATAATCAATATATTGTGAATATTGATTATTAAATTTTAATGTTGTGAAAAAAATCTCTCTAGCACCGCTGGGATTTGAACACCAGATCTTTCAGATTTTGTAGATACTCTTTGAGTGAACAACTTTTGCCTATTAATTTTTTTTCTTTCCTTGTGTCGTTTTCCAAAAAATTAAAAAAAATTTAATGTTATTTTTCACGATTAAAACAAAGACTAAGCTTCCTATCGAAAAATTGTTCATGAAAAATTTGTAGCTGTTTTTTGGATGAGCAACTTCTGTATATTCATTTTTTTCATAGCTTGTGTCATTTGTCCAAAATTTTTTATTTTTTATTTTTTTATTTTTAATGTTGTTTTTCATGGATAAAACAAAAACTACGCATCCTATCAAAAAATGATTAATAACAAATTTTCAGATCTTTTTTGGATGCACGATTTTTGTTTTATTATCTTTTTTTGTATCTTGCATAGTTTGATCGTAAAATGGAATTTTTCATTATTTTTTGTGCGATCAAAATTTGAATTTTCGTTTTTTCGAAAAAATTCGAAAAGTTGTTGTGATAATCTTGTAGGGCTCTCAAAAAGAAACGTTTTTTTTCTCTTGACTTTTCTTCATATCGTTCGTTGTTCGGCTTGAAATGTTAATTTTCGTTTGTTTTTTTGGATTTTGAAAATGCTATAATTTTGATAATTTTCTTTTTATCGAAAAATCTCATTGGGATAAATTGTTTGTCTCTTTGAGTAGTACTAATAACCTACATAGAATTTTGAAATATTGAAAAAAGTAGACTCAGAAATTTTCAAAATGTGCTCACTTTTTGAATTTTTATCCAAAATGGTTGGTTAACGAACTCATTCTTTCTTTTGAGGCCTTCAAAAAGTGTGTCAAAGCACAATCCAATCTGATCAATCTTTCGAAAGTTATCTTGCCTACACGATACTACAGACAGACAGACGGATAGACAGTCAGACACCTTCGTAAAAATAGTTTTTTCTGACTCAGGGGACCACAAAACGTCGACATTTGATTGAATCCGCGAAAGTCATTTTTCACATTAAAGACTAATACCTTCTCATTAGGATGAGAATGTAAAAAATGTACATGAAATCAGTACCTACTCATTAGGATTATAATGCAAAAATTTGATTTTTTGTTTATTGTGTAATGACATTTTTCACGATTAAAACAAAAACTATGCGTCCTATAAAGAAATAATTACAGTAATCTTCCAATTATTTTAAGGTCCTTGAAACGTACCCGACCAATTATTTTAAAGCTGGAGGGGGCCCCACCCTTAACGCGAGTGGGCGTAGAGGATGATAATAACTATTTATTAAATTTAAAAAAAAATCAGTACGAGTTTCTAAGTTAATGTTATATTACTGGAACTACAAGTTTGCCTCCAATTTGACAATTACCCATATATACACTGCAAAAAAAATGTCTGGTAATTTTACCACGTTCAGAGTAAGTCCGATTATTACCTGCACCCAAAGTAAAGTTTTCACTAACAATAACGAATATCCAATTTTAGTATGGAATTCAACTTTTAGGTTACGTAAGTTTCCAGACAGATTCTGTAAAATTACAATGCATTATGGACATTATGGATTTGTAGGTGATGGCATTCTAACCGAAAACATTCGTGTTTTTATTCAACATGGTAACTTTAGCATCTACATGAGAAATGTGAATGATGATTTACCACGTAATTATCAAAAAAAGAAATTGACATATATACGAATATTAATAAATAAATTTATTATTTTAAATACATCTTTCAACTATATTTTTATATGAGGTTTATATGAGGTTTATCGCGAGTACAATGAAAAATAGTAATATATAAATTGTTAATAACAATTGATAAGAACTCAATTTTTTATGTATACTTTGAAACAGATGAAATGATAAAACGATGTATAGAACAGAAAACGTCCACTTTCCCCTTGTAAAAAGATGCTTCGCGGCTTATTCTGAATGAAATAAGTTTGTGATAAGAATTGATTGGATTTTGAATTACATTCTTTAAACTTTTGATTTATTATGAAGATCTGGAACGACTTCAAGCTCTCTAGCAAAAAGGAGTGACCTGCTATTGCAGTTCATTGAAATAACGATGTTCATTTTTTTATAATTATTATTAATGACTGATTTAGTTCACTTATACATTCACTCATGCTGAAGTTGTTCAAATAGTTAAAAAATTGACGGTCGTTTATAACGCAGCATTTCACTTGTTATTTTCATCGATGGCTGCAGGTTTGTCATTTTCTTTGTAACGACTCATCAGTTGTTCTTTTTTTCCACTTGCTATTTTTAAGCATTTGTTGTGGTTTTAAAGAACTCTTACTTTTTGTCAGATAAGAGCTTTGAAAATGGCTTCTAGAGTTCGAAGTGACTGCTATGTGTGCGCAAGAGCCTATCAACCATGGGTATATAACCATGGGTATATAGGTGAAGGGTAGATAGGTATATAGGTTTAAGGTATAGATATTTTAGATTGATCTAGAATTCTCGTTTGTATAATAAAAGTTTGTTAATGTTTAAAATACCTCTATTCCAATTATATTATTTTTTCAAATTTTTGCGATGTTGGGAAATTAGTATCTAAATTGTGATTATGTGCACATATATTTTGATTTTCTCTGGAATACTTGAAAAGGTTATTAATAATTCAAATTGTTAGAAAAATATAAAGTAAAAATTATTTGAATGATCCAATGGAAATAATTATTCAATGCTTTTTGTGTAATGAAATGAATAATTAATTATTGGCTTGTTAATTTTGTAGCAAAATTAAATAACACAAATATTTAATTTCCATTTTTCTCTATGAAGCAACATAAATCAATTATCTACTTTAAGGTGATGTGATTTAATATTGGATATAATTAGTATAATAAAAGTTTCTTTTTTTCAAACTATCTCTATTACGATGATGTAATTTTTTACAATATTTATGATGTAAAATCAGTATCTGAATTCAATTTTAAAAATTATATGTACAATGTTCATGTGTTTCACTTTTTTCAGAAAATTACTATAAAAAGTTATTAATAATTACACATTTCAGAAATGAAATTTCAAGTTGAAAAAAAATAAAAATTGAAAATTATTTGAATTTTTCAATGGAAATATTTGTTTCAGACTTTTCATTTTATAAACTGGCCGACTGATTGTTGGCTGATTGATTTTTTTCACAATATTAAATGTTGTAAATATTGAATTTCAACTTTTTTCGATTGAGTAACATAAATTGATTATTTATATTAGGGTTATTTAATTGACTATTGGCTATAATTTATATGATAAAAGTTTATTTATTTTCAAAATACCTTTATTCCAATTATGTAATTTTTGTAAGTTTTCGTAATGTTGTGAAATGAGTATCTGGAATCAATTTGCAAAGTTAGGCTTTAATTTTTTATGAAATTTATTTAAAAGGTTAATAACAATGATAATTTTTTGGAGAATATGAAATGCACATTATTTAAATGTTTCAATGGGAAAAATTCTATATCGCTTTTCATGTTGGAAACTGATTAATTAATTATTAGCTGATTATTGTTGTTACAATATTAAATTACATGAAAATCGAATTATAATGTTTCTATATTGAGGAACATGAATTAATTATTTATTTCAAGGTTATGTAGTTGAGTATTGGCTATAATTCGTCAAATTAAAGTTTATTTATATTTAACATATCTCTGTTGCAACTATATCATTTGAATACTCCATAATTGCAGGAGGGGACTTTAACGCTAAAATTGGATAAATAAATAAATTAGAAGAGGAAACTCTTTGTAACAATTTATATTTTTATGACGTGAGAACAAATCTGGCCGCTGAAAGGGGAAAACAGATGGGAGAAAGCTTTGAAAAAATGTTTTTTTTGTTGTTGTCATGAATGGGAGAACTAAAAGCGACTGCGCAGCTCAATGTACATTCCTATGAAAAAAATGTTTCTTCAATTATAGATTTTGCCTGGTCTAATAGTGTGGGAATTCAGTCAATCGAAGATTTCCAAATGCTGAAAGTTCCAACTGGATCGGATCACTCTCCTATAGCTTTGAAGTTATTAGATCATTCGACTTAAATTATACGAGCAATTCGAGCACCACTCTTTTAAAGTGGAATAATGACTTTGCTGATAAATGTAAAGCAATTATCCAGTATCGTCCTAATATTAACTCTGAAATTTTATTGATAAATGTCCTTTCAAAAAATGTAATCAATGCTATTGAAGTCGCAGTAACAGAGCATAACATGACCGTAAAACCGTCTCAAAAACTGAGTCTTTCGAAGCCATGGTTTGATACACAATGCAGAAAAAAGTAAAAAAGAGCTGAAACAAGTACTTAAGAATTGTGAGAAACAAAAATTCAGTCCTGATATTGTGTCGATTTATGTAAAAAAGTACATACAAAATTATAAGATTCCAAGAAGAAATATTATAAAAATTCCTTATTAGATTATCTCGCAAATGCAATCTACTTTAAACAGTTCTGGAAAATAGTAAATAGACATAATTTCAAACCTTCGTAGAAGAATGATATAGACTTAAACGTATGGGAACAGTACTTGAAATCTCTCTACCCAGTCCGGGATCCAAATTCTCACTTAATGCCGAATAATAATTTTCGAAATCCTTATCTTGACTCACACATAACTCTTGATGAAATTATTTCAAGCTTTAAACAGTCAACAAATGGCAAGGCTCCTGGTGCGGATGGTATTAGCTATGACTTTTTCAAAAATTTTCCTGGCAATCTGATTGACCCTTTACTTAAACTCGTTATTTAAAGAAATAATTGATAAAGAAAAGGTCCCTATAATATTTTGACAGCAGGCAAGAGGTTAGAGTAGTCACTTGAAGTTGGCTGCAGCGTTCGTGGGATTATGACGGAGATGGAAAGAGAGAGAGAACGATCGCGTCACAGACTAAATTCTTCTTCTGCTTCTACTTTTTGCTTCTTCACAAGCGGTTCAACTTCATCTTTAGACTTCTCAGTAATGTACGCAAGCTTCTTACGTGAAAAGAATCGTGGTTTCACTGCTTCCTGAATAGCTTGTTTCTCGTGGTCAGGTTTGAAAATCTTATGCTTACGATGAATTGCTTTCCTATCCTTATCAATCAACCTGTTACTGTCTTGCATCGTCCTTAGACCTCCAGGTACCTTTGCAATTTGATGGAAGTCTCTCTCATCCCGCTTATGATTTTTTGCTAAGCAAGAGTATTTCTCATGTCTCTTTAAATTATCGAGTCTAGAATCAGTTCTGGAACAACTTGAACATGTGGAAGTCATCTTGACACTGGCACAATGAAAATTACTGTTCATTCATGAAAGTTGAGTTTATACCCTCCTCCTCCTTATGTTCTCCTCTTTCAACTCCTCCTCCTCCTTCTCCTCATCATCATGCCCTCCTCCTCCACATTCCCCCTCCTCCTCATCATGCCCTCCTCTTCTAACACCTCCTCCTCATCATCATGCCCTCCTCTTCCAACTCCTGACTCCTTTTCATGACCTCTTCTTCCAACTTCTCCTCCTCATACCCTCCTCTTCCAACTCCTCCTCCTCCTCATGCCCTCTTCCAGCTCCTCCTCGTACTCACGCCCGAGAAGGAGAAGTTGGAGTTGGAAAGCTCCTCCTCGTACTCACGCCCGAGAAGGAGAAGTTGGAGTTGGAAGAGGAATGCATGAGGAGGAGGAGGAGGAGGAGGGCATGATGAGGAGGAGAAGCTTGAAGTGGAGGAGGAGCTGGAAGAGGAGGGTATGAGAAGGAGGAGGAGGAGTTGGAAGAAGAGGTCATGCGAAGCAGGAGGATTTGGAAGAGGATGGCATCAGGAGGAGGAAGAGAAGGGGGTGTTGGAAGAGGATGGCATGAGAGAAGGAGAAGGAGTTGGGGGGAAGAGTTGGAAGAGAAGGGCATGAGGAGGGGGGCATAATGATGAGGAGGGCATGATGATGAGGATGAGGAGTAGGAGTTGAAAGAGAAGAACATGAGGAGAAGGAGAAGGATATAAATTCAGCTAGCATGAATCAACAGCCATTTTCATTATGCCTGTATCAAGAAGACTTCCACATGTTCAAGTTGTTCCAGAACTTATTCAAGACTCGATAATTTGAAGAGACATGAGAAATACTCTTGCTTTATGACTTGAATTTTATTAAATCGTATCTTCATCACTTATCAGTAGATACATATTGATTCCTTATTTTAAATGTTTACTAGTGGTTGCAGATCACGGTAACATGTGCATCTTTCAATTTCAACACAAAATAAAATCTCGCTCCCGAGATATGGGGAGGCTGAATAAGAATAAAAAGGTTTTAATCCGAAAAAATTATTCTGTTCCGGGAAAATAAAGATTTAGTATGACGGTGTCGCACTGTAACATACGATTTTTTGCTGAAAGGTATATAATAAGAAGAAAGGTATGTTTCTGCATGAATAAACAAGAATAGTTAAAAAAAATATCGTTTTTGATTGCAATGAAAAAAGTAAAGTAAAAAACAAACCTTATTAAAGTGGCTTTTTGTAGAAAATGAAGATTTAAGGTTTAATTTGATTTGTACTTTGGTGCTAAGGAAAGTGTCAAATAGTTTTATTTGAGGGAATTTTCTTTAGAAAAAGCATTTTATTATTTTTCTGCAATTAAGAACTTTTAGGAAGCGGTATATGGTCAGAAAAAAGTTTAAAAAAAGGTAAGAGTGGAGGAAATAAAAGAAAAGAACAAGATGGGGGGCAATTACAAAGTCAGTTATCTGGTTTTGAATTACCATTACTTTTATTACTATATTAAAAATGAGATTTCGAACAAATACTTCTAACATAAAATGTTTTTGATGCTTAAAGAATTTGTCTTTCAAGAATGTTGCTTATCTAGTTTTGTACTGCAACCCTTCAACTAACTTGAAAATTTTTGGTTTAGAAGTTATATTTTTTATCAAAGAATTATTATTTGGTTGAAAATTTATAATTTTTGGTTGAAAATGTATAATTTTTTGTTGAAAATTTAATTGTACTATAGAAAATGCATGTGTTTGTGTTGAAAATATTAACTATTTGGTTGACAATTTCTTCCTTCTTGACAGAAGAATCTTTTTCGGTTGTAAATTTAACTTTCATGTTCAAAATTCATATTTTCGGGCTTAAAGTTCCACCTTTTTGTAGAAAATTAGTTTTTTTTTTAATTCAGAATTCAGCAATTTGGGTTAACGTATATTACATATCTTCACTAAAAATTCTTTTTTGGTTGAAAAATAAACTGTTTTGTTGAAAATGCTTCTTTTTTGGATGAATTCAAGTGTTATTTCTGCCGAGGCTTCAATTATTTATCACAAATATGTATTAAACAAATGGGATTATGTTCTTATAAAAATGCACAAACTCGTGCATATTCACTTTTATCCATCATGATAAAATCACTAGTCCGAACTCCGCAATACTAACCATGCAGTTTGGAAATCTTGACTTCTCTATTCACTACTGAAATACAATGACTTCTTGCCTACAAATCTACTAATGCAGCTCATGGAAATCAGCCAGAAAACATTAAAGAGGGTGGCACTATGACCAGTTCCTTGGACTCAAGGAACAGCACCCCCAGGTACTACGTCTTCAGATATGTACACCTGGATATAATGATTAGATACAATGACTCCTCGCCTACAAATCTCCGAACGCAACTCATAAAAATCATCCACGAAACATTAAAGAGGGGGGCACAATAACCAGTTACTTGGACTCAAGAACGACACCCCGTGTATTACGTCTTCAGATATAGACACCTGGATGTAAATTGATTTCAATTGTTACGTCCCCTCGCCGTCAAATTTTTGGTTGTGAACACAATGAAATCTGACGTATATAAACCTGGGATCAGAATTAGAAAATCAGTCTATCTCCAAATTTGAAATCGGGCGGAAGCGCTGCGCAAAAGTACATCGGAAAGTTAGTCCATCTACAAACTTCAAATCGGGCGGAAGCTCTGCTTCAAAGGTCAATCTTCAAAACTAAAATCGGACGGAGGTTCTGCCCCAGAGCACATTTTCAAATTAATATTTACAACAGATAGACTCCGGTTATTTGGAAATCATTTCCAAGTAGTCGAAAAATAAATTTAAAAAAATAATAAAAGTAAAATCAGTGTTGTGCTTCGGAAATTTCAATCGAACTGAAGTTGATTGTAAATTTCAAATCCGTTTAAATAAAGTGAAACTAAACCCACAAGATCCTTTGACAAATCCATTGTCAAACATTATTACTTTTGAAAAACAGCAGGAGACCTCACCCTACCTGCCTACTAATGGACTCATTTGGCAAATCCTCGCTGTCAAACCATTGCAACGTGGAATTACCAGAAGGACGATCAATGCTACCTGCACTAAAGCAATAACCACCAGCACCAGTACCATTATCTTCCAGTGAAATAGAAAAGGACTCTACCAATTCGGAAAACCGGTTTTGTCAAGGAATCTTCGAACTATCTGTGGATCCCAAATATAGTTACTCGCCAGTTTCAAAAGTGAACAATTGGATTATCATTAGGTGGAGATCTAGATAAGGAGTTTACATGCGCGAAACGCGGAACGCTGAGTTTCTAGTACCACGGACAAGATAAAGTGGATAGCCGCTTTTCGTTAGATTGTGTTGACATGTTACATGGCAAAAATTTGGGTTAGGTAGGCGAAACACACAAATACGTTTGCAATAAACACAAATTGTAAAGCTTAAGACGTAAAAATTGCATATTAAATATAATCATGAGCGATCGTTTTCTTTTGTTTTGTTCAAAGTGAACAATTAAACTGTGTCTATATATTGCTAGACAAGCGTATGTATGTAAGTGTGATGTATGCCTGAATACATTGCAGGGTGAAAAGTTTGGAACGTCACCTCGAGTTTAAGTTAGCATGTGGGGACAATACGTATAAAAGTAAAAGCAGTATAAAAGAGAGAAAAACAAAAAAAAAACTGTACCCTTGCGAATGATGTGATGCTGCAGTTTTGCGTGATGAATGAAGGGGAAAAACAAATACATATTTTATGAGTAGGTTGATAGTGACAAAACTTACGTTTTTTTTTTGTTTTTGGAAAAAGAAACTGAGTTAAATACAATCCATGGGTTATTTCCAACGTTGGCCTTGCGAGTATTCGTTAGAGGCTAGACAGGAAAACATTCAGACGGTTGAATTGGCGTCCCTTGCCGTCCAAGTCTGCAGCCGAAAGCAACACGTCCAAAAATGAGTTTTGGGAAACGTAGCAAAAAATCGAATGATGCGTTGTTGGTGCGTGGAGAAATTTCCAAGCGAGAGAGAGACGCCCAGGTGGCAAAGAGAAACGTAAACATCAACTGAGCGTCATATAATGTCACACTGCTTACTGAACCAAGATCACGTCGGGGTCACCAATGTAGGTATTTGGTAATATGACTATTATAATGGGTAACCTATGAAACCCACGCAGTGTGAAGGAAAGTAATGTAGACCCCTTTACATTAAACGTTTACTTTATTACAACTAAGTACATTGCGCGTACCTCGTCGGATGTCTCGCTATACATGCTGCTAAAAGCGCCCTCTTGGCCGGTAGACCTAGTCCGGAGAGTTACTTCGCAGTTTTAGGCATTTCTCACACGTTGCGCGTCGGTAATTGATGAAGTTAGAGAATGTTAAAAATGACTTACGCCCGAGATTACAATGGCAGGAGTTACCATAAACATAAATTGCTAACTGCATATTTAATAAATAATATTTAATTATTTATTAAATATGCAGTTAAATAGTTGCATTCAAGATGGAGTTCTTGGTGGATATGCAGGGCTTCAAATTACCAGTCAATAAATTTGTAGTGAAAGAATTTACTATATTACCATTTTATGATACGACAGGTATAAAGCTTTTCTCTTTTTCAACCACCCTGCAAGTGGAACAACGTTCCGCCAAAATATAAGTCTATAAACATTTGGGCAAAGCTGAAATATCATGGAATACCTTGGAATTCTGGTGATTTACCGTATTCTCAAGTACCAGTAATACTCGAGAACATTTTAACAGATGCAACAAGAATTTTCGTGGAAGAATTGGAAAAAAAGAGTTGGCTGAAACTATTTGTGGAAACATCGTGTGAAATTATTGATATGCTTGATTTGGAATGTCCCTCGCTACAGGAATTGCATGAAAGGATTGTAATTAATAATAATAAATGTACGCATCATATGCACGAAAATCACTCTAATTGTGCAACTGAAAATGTACTTTTATTGGAAAACTTGAAGTCTCTTGACCAGTTCTATTTCATGGATTCAAATTTATAGAGAAAAGAAAATCTTTTTTCTATATACATAATTTATAGTCTACTTATTTTTAAGTATAATGTACTAGTTTTTTGGAAATAAATTAGTAGATAGTAGATTAGTAGACAGTAGATAAACGAATGGGTAGGTCAGTCAGTCAACAACGCTGGCATCGTCCTTGGCATTGAGGGATTACGTCTGCTGGATCAGGTTGCATCCGATAGCTACATCAGCTTAAGAATATGATTTGCATTGAATTTTTTCAATTATAAGTAAATTACATAAAAAATGTGATTTTCAGGTTGCATTAAATGAAAAAACACCAATTTAGATTCAACTAATTTTCTTTTCTTTATTTACAATAACTTGTATTTTACAAAGACTTGTACAGTTTTTTCGATTCCTTCTTTTAATTTACATATATACAATTTACACAGATACAATTTTTTACATTATAAAGATGATTCATTTCAATCACTGTAGACTATATCTACTACATCAAAATTTATATATACAGTACATATGATAATCTTTTGCCTCTCTCTCTCTCTTTCTCTCTCTCTATCTCACTCCTCCACTCATATGGCCACATCATTATGTTTATCACCTCGCTCGTTTCTACTCATACATATATATATATATATATAAAAACTAAAGGTTAACAACCACCGCAGGGTCCCACTGGGAGTAACTGTCATCTACTAAGCTATCATCTCCAGTAACTTTTATCATGCTGGCTTCTCACCTGCCAAAAGACGCATTGGGATCTCGGACTATGTGTGTTTCATAGTGCGTGGACAGTGCACGCAAGGGCCCACGGGCATGTATTTCGCCGGGACAAAGTTTGGAGCAGATAGTTCAAAGCCCTGTTGCTGAGGCGCTACAGTCGCCACACACAAAATTGTCACGTAAGTTATAAATCACCAAAAACAATTACTAAATACATTTTTAACAGTGCGGAGAACATCAAGTGCATTTTTTAACACACAATATCAATTTTGTAGAAACTAAAGGTTAATTCAACCAAATATTTTGGAAAAACTGAGAAACATTTTTTTTAATAGCACTGACGTTATATCATAATAACCCTCCATCCCTCTCTTCAATATTAAAAACGGGCTGTCGATTTCGCCAGTAAATTCATTTACTTTAATTTCATAACGATTATGAACAAAAGAATCAATAATAATACTAAATAAATATATTTTTTGACGGTGTGGAGATAAGGATGTGCATTTTATCAAATTCGCAATATCAGTTCTCTACAAATTAAATACTATAATTTAAAGAAATTTTATGGATATTATAAAATGTATAAAATAATGTTCTTTTTTTAATCGTCAAGATATAAGATAAATGAATTTACTGGAGAAATCTTCAGCCTTTTTGTAACATTTATGAGAGATGTAGGGTTACAGCAACGCCAGTACTCTTTTTGATTTTTTCTCAATTTAGCCACAAAATTTAAAAAAATTTAGATATATATTTAACAGAAGTGATATTGCTGGTTTTATAAAATGCACTTCCTGCTCTCAACGACATGAATAAATATATTTATCAATTATTTGTAGTGGTTTACCACATTTGTGACAGTTTTAAAAAAGAATTAGGTTGTGGGCGGCCTAGCTGGGGACATCGGTGACACAAAGTTTGTTTGCGTGTGTGGCGAATACAGCGCCTGAGTGACAGTGAACCATCCGCCCAAAACCCTGTCTGGTGAAATACATTCCAGCTTGGGGGGCCTCACGAAGGAATAGTAAGGAGTGTATCACCCTATGTGTTTGGTGAGCAAAGGTGGGACGAGCGACGTCCAAGAATTCCTTAATGTTTGCCACTAATGAAAACTTGGTCTCGGTATCGTGCACATGCGCAGAGCTGTTTTCGCAGTCACGTGTTATTCCCACTCCCCTATGTTCAGGACGTAACATCAGTGAAGGATTCTCTCTGAAGCAGATACAAGCATCTTCTTCGACAGATTTGGTCTTCCAATCTGTCGGCGTGGAACAATGTATCTGCGAATTACATGCTTGCCATCCCAGTTCTACTCTACTCGCTTGGGGTGGTTCAATGCACAAAGAACCAACTTGAGGCCATTCATGTCACCACACGTTAGATCATGCATATGCATAAAAGCTTGCATTTCAATTCGTCAGTTCCGCGATTACAAATTTCACGCTGTCAAGGCGGATGCGGACATCTGAATCTCCAGTGTTTTCATAACCGAATCGTTTTAGGTACAGCTTATATTGTTGCTAGTGGCAGGGATCCTCTCCTAAAAATGGTCTGGAACCACGAGATGGTTGGTGAAGGATCGTTCCTTTACTTCAGTGAGGAAAGAGCATTACTCCATCAAGATGATTCACTTCTGAAAGCCGGAGTGAAGAAAGCAGAGTTTCCAACATTTCACGAACAGCTACTCGAAGAGAAAATGCCACCTATGCGGGAACAACGTATATCTGCAGACATAATGCGGCCCTAAGAGTGCTTTACTACCATCTTTGTCGCTCTTACGGTGTTGGCCGCGACTCTGCCCTGCCGAACGCTCCAAGGAAGATAGAATCAATTGAGCGAAACGAGAAGTACCAAATTTTCTGGAACTACGATTTTCGGACAGCAGTCTCCGTTTCACACTCGTGGCCTGACATTGTTCTCCAAGACATCGAGAAACGTACTAAATTCATAATCCAATTCTCAGCTCCTCCGAATACAACATCACTGCCAAGGAGAATGAAAAGGAGGAAAGGTATCAAGACCTTAGAAGGGAGCTGCAACGACTGTACCCAAAATATTAGGTAAAAGTAATTTTTCTTGTCATAGGTGCTCTCGGAGGTGCGAAAATATCACTGATTTGTAATCTTAAGGTCATACCCACGTGCCAAAAATATGCCACGGAACTTGCGAGATGGATCCAGAAAGCTGTCATCCTTGGGTCGCTTCGTTTCTTCAAAACACACGGGGGTTTCGCCGGCCTGTCGTTGTGCATTACACGCTCTGTTCCTACCTCTGGAAACTTCTTGACATAAAATACGGTCACGGTATGCTGAGGTGGAAATGACACCGTCCTGGCATGCGAAAATGAAACCCTCTGTACCTGAATTAAGCCCTGATGATCTGAGGAAAGCAAAAAAAATGCAGCAAATTGTTCTTATAATTTTTATTCAATATACTTTCAAGAACTTTTATTCACAATTTTTCATGTCCTAAGATTCCTATGCTACTTACATAATATGATCACTAAGTATTACAGTCTTCACAATGTACTATTTCAATGAATTAATTCAGAAAAATTTATTTATTAATCAATTTATTTTGAAAGCATATACATGTTACATTAGGGTGGTCCAAATATATTTTAATCGAATTTTCATGCATATCGCCCGGAAATTTGTTCAGATCAACAAAAAAATAAATCCATTTTTTGTTTCTTTTGGAAACAATGATATTTAGAAGTGGCGCCAGCCCCATGAAGTTTAACACGTATTTCCAATAAGAAACAAGGACGCTTTCGTAAATTTTACACAGAATCGTCGATATGAGTTGAGTCGAGTTGAAACTCAACATTTGTCTTTACAAATAGCTATGTCATAAGAATAAAATATTACTTTTCAACTATCACCACCATAAGTTTGTTTGATAGGGTTTGTTACTGTTTCAGCAATTTCCTCTTAAAATAGAGATAGGAAGTGTTGATTTTTTCAAAAAATGATCTCCTTTTTGTCCAATTTCCAATTAGAGTGAGGTGATACTTGATTAATGCTGACAAACATAATTTTCTACACAAATTATTATTATTATTGTTAATGATATTCTATCAGAATAATACTAGAAAAATAAAGTTTTGTCGATAATTTTCCACTCGTTGTCAAATTTTCAATAACAGTGAGTTGAATGATTGAGTGATGTTAACAAAATTAATTGTGCAAAAATGTATTACTATTTTTCGTGATATTCAATTTCAATAATGCTAGAAAGTTTCGATTTTTTCTGATTTTTTCAACTATTTGTCCACTGTTCGCTTGATGTGAGTAATTATTTAATTTAATTAAGCAAAGATAATTATTTAAACAAATTATTATTGTGTATTACTATATTATTCTTTGTTAATACGAGATAGTTGCGGTTTCTTCTGAAATTTTCAACCTTTCACCCACTTTTTACTTGATGAAGTAATAAACGAAACAAGTTAACAAACACAGTTGTTTAAACAATTCAGTATTATTCATAACTATCTTCTCTTATATCGGTGCTAAAAAGTTGCGATTTTTTCTGAACTCGTAAACATTTTGCCCACATGTCACTTGGTGGGGTCGTAATTGATGCGAGTTAATGAACGTGCTCCTAAACGGTGAGTTAAATATGATCATACCGATATCATGACAGACCCATATTTGAGACATCGTAATAACAAAAGTAATAATAATTTAAACTTTTGTCTCGTCAAATCGTTTCATTTATCGTCCAATTAAAGATTCTAATAGTTTGTTTGCCGAAAAAAAATTTTTTCTGCCAAAGCAGAGGTGACGCCCCTATTCTGCAATTGCAGTAAAGATCTCAGGAGCCTAAAGAAAATACTTTTCTTTAGGCTCCTGAGATCTTCACTGCATCTATTGAAACTTATCGGTAAGTGATTTATCATCCAGAAATGTATTACTGAAAGCCTTACGAAATGACTGCCAATCCTTAATTTCATTAATATCAACCAAATACAAATTTTTGGCTGCTTTCTCGAGATGACTTCTCGCAGTTTCAAAGGCTATTATCTCCATCCATCTGTATAAATTAGCGGTCGAATCAAGTTGGGTAAGCCACACTTTTGCTGAAGCTACACCAGATAATCCGCCGAATTTCGGTATATTATGTGATCGATTGTGGAGAACACTATAGTGATGAGTTGGCTGCACAGGATTTGTCGACTTGTGTAGAATTGCAGTCTTCTGTGCCATAAAATTGCTCATCATAGTTAATAACTACGTTACATAATAGGAGATTGTGGTTGTCCAGCTGCAGCACAGGGATTCGGGGATGGCTGGTGCGTCCCTATCGAACTAGTATTCGAACGCTGAGGGTTTGTCGCATTGTGATGCCCTTGCATGTTCCCCCACGCATGTCCAGAACATTGTTGCTGATGCATTCTATTGTTTCGTGTACTAATTTGTTCGATTAGCAACTGAACTCTTATATCGGGTATAGTCACATCTCCCTCCTCATACTGCCGCAATCCTAGAAGCATTTTCGCCGCGTTTACCGTTTCATTAGTCATCTCTTATTTGACTGTGGTCGCACACAGTGTTGCCGAGCTTCACCAAGCACATGCGCACTACTATCTCTTTGTCTAGCTGAATCCGGATCGAACTGCGTCATTCCGCCATCTTGAACTTCCAGAATTTTCACACTTTGGAAATTTGATGATCAGCAAAGCCCAGTTTCACTTCTAGGTTTTCCACGGCACAACAATTACACTGGTTTACAAACAGAAAAAGGTGAGGACTATTTGACAAGACCACTTTATCCTTATGTATTTTGACGCGCTGAATACGAATCCGAGGTCTAACCGTATACGGGGGGCTTGAAATGTTGGGGTCTTGAAATAATGGCGTCTTGAAATGATGGAGACTTTACTGTATTTCAAAGAAATTTCTTTTTACAAAGTTTTTTCAATTGTTTCTTCGCCACTAAAATTTTATAAAACTGCAATACATAAATAGGAGGAAAAAAGAATGATTTCTGTTTTACAGTTAATTTGCACTTTCATGTTAAATAAAATTTCCATGCCAAATGTAATGAGTTTAAAGTCGCATCAAGAAGGCATAATTTTATTTTCCTTGCATAATTCTAGAAATTTCGCATACTAGCGCATAACTTCATATTTTTTTGAAAAATATATGTAAAAAAAGTTTCATAAAATGTATTTTTCCCTTAATACTTCCTTCTGTTGGATGTCGCTCGCAGGTTTTAAGATACGATCAGAATATTACAAATATATATTGCTTTGACAATTGAAGCAATTTTGCCGACCAGGGTAATTAATTAATTAATTTCTGATGTTAGATATTACCGATTACTGGTCAAATGATGTTCAGGAGAAACGAGAAAAAATCCGCCTTGGCTAGGATTTGAACCGGGAACGCCACTATTCACGAGTGGAGCGCTAACCAACTACGCCACTGGGGCTTCAGCAGATAGTTTTTCGTTTCTCCTATTTTTATTATTCATTTTCATTTGATTTATTTTTATATCATTTATTTTTTTTATTTTTACAAATATATTACATCACACGGTGTGCCTCGACTGACTTCAACTCAAAAGGGCTTGCATATTCCGGGTTTTTCAAATATACTTCTGTGGGGATGCCCCACGATCATTTTGAGCCCAAAAAGAAAAAAATCGCTTGGACCCTTTTTGAGAAAACTCTTTTTTTGTTTTTTTCGAAGAGGTTAATGAACATATTATAATGAAAATATGTTAAACTTGCAATTTTATTGGCCCAAACCATTTAGTTTGGCATAAAAAAAAAAGGGCTACAGATGCTGAACATCTTAAGAGAATGGAAACCCTTCAATATTTTTGAAAAATTGTGAAAACAGTGGGAAAAAATCGGTTTTTTGAAAATTGCCTTCTTCCAGTTCATCCTATGTCCCAAACACCTTAACAAGAATTAAAGTGCTTCAAATTTTCTGCAAAATGAAAAAATCGAATGTTCTATCTCTAAAAGTTTGGGAGTTATGGTCCTAAGAAGTCGATTTTAAGCGAATAATTTGAATCTTGGAAGTGCCAAGGTTTCACTGGTTAATAGCCTGAAAAACATCCCTGCGTGTCAAGAAAATGCTGAGACACTTGCAGGGAAAATGCAGAAGGCGGTCGTCCTTGGGTCGCTCCGTGTCCTCAGGGTACACGAGATTTTTTCCAGATCATCGTATTGAATTTGTCGCAGACCGGCCACCCATCTCACGGTTATGAGCCGTGGTTACAGCTGAAATTTTACCGCGATTTCGCTGGGATCGGGTAAAATTTTTAAGATTAGCACCTGCTCCCGACGAAATCCTGCAGTTGTCCTTATGACAAACTGTGAACTATGTATATATCTATATATGTGTATATATTGCGGATTTGTTTATTTTCGAAAATCTCATTGTCTAAAATGGTCAACTTTTTGGCAATCACCCTTATATTGCTGAAAATCTTCGCAGGATTAATGAAAATAATTTTCTGTTTTCCGATAATGAAAAAAGTCCTATTATAATTTACATAACTGAAATATATTATATACTTATAAATCATAAACGTTAATCATACAGTATAATTTTTGTAAAAATTTAAAAGCGTTTTGTACATTACAATATTTATTTTTCGAAGTAAATCTTATTGCCATTACTAAAAGAAAACACACCAGAACAAAGGTTGGTTATGAATTAAAATTATTCTCACGGCATAATGAATATCAGAAAGAATAAACATTGTAAAAAATATGGGTCTTTTTAAAAAAGTGAAACCGTCGAAAACCCTGAAATATTCTGGTAAACTTTTAAAATTTCTTAAAATATTTATAAATCTTTTGAAGTCTCTTTTCGAATGTTTTGAAATCTTTGTTATCTTTTAGCATTTCTATTATT
Source organism: Andricus grossulariae (assembly GCA_011634705.1). NCBI lineage: Eukaryota > Metazoa > Arthropoda > Insecta > Hymenoptera > Cynipidae > Andricus > Andricus grossulariae. The sequence goes on along the minus strand of JAABKJ010075445.1, from coordinate 201,011,584 downwards.
TTAAAATATTTCCAAAATGGTGGTCGTGTCAAAAATTCTAGTTTCTATTTAAAAATGTATTTTCATACCTTCAATCAAAATTATTAACAAATACAGTGAAAACTATTCTTTTTCCTGACTTTGAAACGAAACGATTATTTTATTTCTGAGCTGGAGGGGGCCCCACTCTTACCGCGATTTGGCAGTTTATATTTATCAACGACGCTCATTGGCTGCCCCGCTCTTATATCGATGCAACGCCTGCCGCTACTCTTTCAGCCGAAAAGCACAGGTGATTTGTAATCAATAATAATACAAATAAATACACTCAACATTCCTAGAACTGCTGGCCCACGCAGTTTCTCAGCGCGTAGGGTGAGAGACCCCTGATGATCTGAGAAAAGCAAAAGTTTGCTCCTTCGACAAGGACTGTTTTTCTACATTCCTATGAAAATTTCCGTTCATTTTCTTGTCGAATAGCTCTTGATGGAATTTTCCAAATTCTGCTTTCTTCACTTCGGCATTCAGAAGTGAAGCATCTAGATGTAGAAATGTTCTTTCCTCACTTCTGACGTTAAAATTCAGTCCAAGGGTCTCAGCTGCCAGCTCCGCGGCTTTGTAAAGGAACGCTCCTTTGCCAAACATCTCGTGATTCCTGACCATTTTTAGAAGAGGATGTTTTAAATTTGCAACGATGTAAGTTGTACTCAAAACAATTCGGGCATGAAGACACTGAAGATTCAGAAGTCCGCGTCCGCCTTGACTGCGTGAAAAAAAACCTGGGTGAAGTGTCTCAAACGGTGACTCTGGGATAACGGGCGACCTCTCAAAGTATGCAGCCTTATCCTTGCATGCGGGGATCTACAAGGATGGACGGACCCTTTTCCCTAGCTGCTCGTGGGAACAACAATGATAAGGCCAAACATAGTTGTAATAAGTGCGGTACAAAAGAATCGAACGCGCAGGCCTCCCAACAATGGGTCGGACAACAATGCTGACTATCATAGAGTTTGAGGAGCCAATCAAGACGCAGTCAATGTGATTGACCAGCAGAATCTCAATACTTTTAAGTGGACGGATCGACTCAGGGACGACCTGCTAGAATGATATGATACCAGTATAGCCCCTGAACGAAAAGGTTACATGGCGCGACTGCATACTCTGTGGTGTGCGAAACACCCAGAGCTCTCGCATTTTTCGCATAAACGTCTGCGAAGCCGTGCCGGGGAACTCCGGAAGAGGGGTTATATAAGCGATGCGCCTACTCAACCGCAGCCAGAACAAGCCGGCAACAGAGAAAGAGACGCGAGACTGAGACCAACCGCGAGCAGGCATCCAATCTAGGAAGAGCAATGCTTCAGGACCCGGAGAAACATCAACATTCAGGTTCCTCTCAAGCCCAAAGATCCGGCTGAATTGAATGACGAGCTTCGTGGAGATTTTTCCGAAGAACCCGACCTCTGGACTATCAATTGTAGTGTGTAGAATGCATCGAGAGCTTTAACAGATGTAAACCGTGAAACAAAACCAACGGTTGATCATAAGACCAAAAGACGAATGCATCAACTCAGCACAAAGATAGGCTGGGCAAGGCAGCTGCGTCTTTACAGACACATCTATCGATGAGCAGGTTCTCCCGACATCTTGCTACGCCTTTCTTTGAGCCGCGTTGTACGCACATCTCTCGCCACACAGCTCCAATTGTCCGAACAATCCTATCATTTAGGATAGCTGTGAAGATCTTATACAGTGTGTTCAGACAAGATATTGGACTGTAATTTTTAGGTTCAGCTAAGTTGCCCGTCTTCGGCAGGAGCAATGTGCGCTTTTCAACCAACCACTCCGGAATGGGCTCTTCCGACTTTAGATATGAGGTGAAAATTCGGGCCAGATGCTCATAGGTCGAAGGAAACTTCTTCCGCCAGTAGGTTTTGATACCATCTGGTCCCGGAGCGGAATAGTTCTTCATGCCTCTTAATACGTTTATCACCTTCTCGGTAGTGATAGGTGGGCATACCTCCTCAGGTGTTATGAGGGCACTGCACAGCTCCTTGGAGCTATTTATATTCTTTGAGTGTTCTTTCAGTTGATGCTGGACTTCGTAGACTTCTCTCCAAAATGCCTCGACCTCTTCTGGTGTGGGCGGATGGACGACAGTAACAGGAGGGTCTTGGAAGAGTCGAGATGGGTCAGAAAAAAACTGTTGATTTTCTCTGACCCACCTCTCTCGCCGCTTTAGACATCTGAATCCGGGAAGCATACTGCCTTGCCCAGCTTATCTTTGTGCTGAGTTGACGCATTCATCTTTTGGTCTCATGATCAACCGTTTGTTTTGTTTTACGGTTTGCATCTACCAAAGCTCTCGCTGCCTTATACACACTACAATTGATAGTCCAGAGGCCGGGTTCTTCAGAAAGATCTCCACGAAGCTCGTCATCCAGTCCAGCCAGATCTTTGGGCTTGAGATAAACCAAAATTTTGATGTTTTTCCGAGTCCTGAAGCATTGCTCTTCCTCGATTGGATGCCTACTCACGGTTGGTCTCAGTGTTGCCTCTCTTTCTCTAATGCCGGCTTGTTCTGGCTGCGGTTGACTAGGCGCTCCGCTTATATAACCACTTTTCCGGAGTTCCTCGACACAGTTTCGCAGAATTTTATCCGAAAAGTGCAAGAGCTCTGGGTGCTTCGCGCACCACAGAGCATGCAGTCACGCCATGTAACCGTCCACTTAAAATCCGTCCACTTAAAAGCAACGAGATTCTGCTGGTCAATCACATTGACTCCATCTTGATTGGCTCCCCCAACTCTAGCTTGACCAGTTCGCGCGGTTAGTGATTTTTATCACTCTACGTCGGCAACGAATCCACAGGATGTTCTACATTATCGGCCTTCAATTCAACAACAGCGCTGGAGACGTAACAAGTTATTACCAAAGTTATTACGCAGTTTCTGAACTTTTGTATAATGCAATACCTTCATTCGACTTCAGCTTATCTTAATGCAGTTTTAAGGGGCAAATTTCCTTTGATACGGAGAATAATATTAATGCTAATATATATTTATAATAATAGTAATAATAAGAAATGATTAATACAAAACTTTATAATTTCTATCTTTCAAATTCAAAGTGTTTACCCTAGAGTTATACTACGCCATATATATACTCCATGGATTTATTTCAAATAAATGCAAAATAAAGCAAGTACTGGCGCACGCAATAGAAATATATGCATGCGCACGTGCATTAATCCATGGACTCTGACTTAGTTTCGCCGACCGACACAGATGACGTGAAAAACGTAGTGATGGACGCTTACGACCTTCCTCGTGCTCGAGCATGAGCAAGATCAAGCATGCTCGGTCATGACCGAGCAGAGCGAGCAAGAGCGGTCATTATTTAATTGTAAGCAAAGATAACGTGTTTAAATTATAACAAGTAATTGGAGTAAGAATTTGATACATCTATTGTATCCGTATATATTTTTCAGCTCTTAGAAATATATATAGTATTACAATTAATAAAGAATTGCCTCTGTGACTGCTCGTAGTGTTAGGTCCTGGGCCTATCCTGACCCTCTGCTGTAGAGTTATCGAAGTTCTGCTAGCGCCGCCTGAAATCAGGATGAAATGGTTCTATTCACAAAAAAATAAACACTGAAAATTTGTAGAAAAATTAATATCTTTGATTTATTTGTTTAATTTATTATAAATCAGGTCACGCACTCTCACAATAAAAAGTTAAAAGCTCGATAAAATCTGAACAGAGGTCTGAACAAATCTGCACGGTCCCTTAAAACGACTTCCCTTTTTTTGACTCATCCCCACCCCAAGAAACGCTTAGTCATCGCCTTTACGACTTGTCGGCACGTGCGAGAAACGCTTAGTCATCGCTTTTACGACTTGCCGGCACGTGCGAGAAACGCTTAGTCATCGCTTTTACGACTCGCCGGCACGTGTGAGCCAGTCTAAAAATATTCTAACCTTCAAATTGCTTACGCAAAAAGCAGTCATTAACCCTGGTGCCATAGAAACAGGAGAGCTTGCATGAAAAAATGCATGGACGTGAAGGAAGCTAGAGAAGTATGCCAGGACAGAAAAGCCTGGCGACAAATAGTTTCTCAAAACAATGTGAGTAGAGTGAATGTCGCCTGAAACAAAAGACCTTGGATACTAATGGGCCCGAATGGGGAACCTCACATAACAACCTTGTGAAGGTCTTCACTTGGGGTGATCGCTAAAGAGATTGATCAGCAACCTGGGTCGAAGCTGTGTTGCGGAACGAACGTGTTATTTAAATAAATAACACGAAAATTTTAGATTAATCTAAAAAATCTATACCTCCTTCCCAACACTATTATTTTCCAACCGAGCGAGTCGCGCCTACTCCGAAAGGGAAATGGCTTAATGGTATAATAATAATAATAATAATGTGAAAGTTATTAAAAAAGTTATCATATATAAGTTCCAAAAACGACTTAGATCATTTTTTTCTCCCCTTTTCAGATAGTTGGAAAAAATCTTTCTGATTGTACCATTTATTAGAAAGATACGGAAATACACGCTAAAGTAAAGGAATTTTCTTCTTCATTTCAAATCAAATATAAATTTAGTCACTTTTATCTGAAGTACATAGAACATAACATATGGTCGTATTTTGGGTTTCTATTATACGATGAACAGAAACGAGCGTGGAGCGCGAGGTTTATATGATTTTTAAATCAAATATCGAGCGCGAAGCGCGAGTGTCTTGATGAGAATGTGTTCATTAAGGTCGATACAATCTTAAGTAAATCAGTTCTTCTTTTTATGTCAAATTGACATAATTAAAACAAAAACAGGTCATAAAGATGAAGCATACTAATAGAGTATTAGCCCGCGAAGCGCGCAATAGCGAGTACACGAAGTGCGAGAACCTAGAGCAGGCCTATCCAGATTGGGGAAAAAGACTCATTTACCGCATGATCGAGTTCCACCACCACCGGCCTCTACTCATTCAACTTCATGAGAGCGACTACCCTCCAAGCCTCTGGACCCGAGAAGAGGTCGGTGGTGGTGGAACTCGAACATGTGGTAAATCAGTTTTTTCCCCAATCTGGGCAGGCCTGATCTAGAGGAACCGAGCTCAAGGGGATTTATCAGCATTATAAAACGGGATTACAGTTTCCGGCCGCACGGTTGAATATTTTTGTCTGATATTTTGCATACCTCATCTAAATATTGGTCTGTTTTGCCGGCCGATACCGATACGAGAAAAAACCGAGATTTTTCGATACGATATCGAGACAGTCTCGTATCGAACGGCATCACTAATCTCTAATAGGAAAGGGGTAGGAGTTTGACCAACACTATATACGTGACCTGTCACAGGGGTGCTTTCCCGCCCCCGTCGAGACGTTGGAAAGAGGTAGGACTATCTTTATTTCTGTAACCAGTCACAGGGGTGCCTCCCCCCTCATTATTGTGGGAGTTTATGGAAATTTTTGGAAATTTATGAAGTTTGTGGAAATTTATGAAATTTGCAGAAATTTATGAAATTTATGATCATTCACGGAAAATCATGACGTTATTAAAAATATGCCGGTAGAGAAAATTAAAATCCGGCTGATAAAATAGAGCACCACAAATATTTCTTAGCTGGCCACGCTTTTCTCAGAGAAAACGCTTGACCGAGGGTTTATCACAAAAGTCTAAGCGGTTCCGTAGCTCACTTGACTAATGCGTGCGCTAGATTTAGGTTTTAGGCCAGGTTTGAGGTAGTGAGGTAGGGTTCGATTCACCAGCGGAGGTGATTTTTCAAAGCGTTTGAGCGTGCGATCATATGTGTATGTCTATGTACGTGCAATTGTGTGATAATAATCGTAAATGAAGTGCAGTAATCATATATAAAATAATGTTTTGCTATCAAATCGATCCACCTTTTATATAATTTTTGTCGTCGACAGTTTCGAGCTGATATATTTATAAATCGTGTATCAAATACGTAGGGGAAAGTGGGGTATGGTCTCAGTGCAGGGCTCGGTGACTCTTGCCAATAATGCTCATGTTTTTTGATTTTCATATTAGTTTTTTCACATAAAGTAGCTTTCTTTAGCGATAAGGAAAGCTATTTTACGTAGACAACTAATATGAAAATGAAGAAACATGAACCTTAGTTACAAGGGTCATCGTGCCCCTCACTGACACCATACCCCACTTTCCCCTACAGTGCCTGCCGTCCTGGTGAAGAAACTGTACAACTGCATTTTTATCAAAAATGAGTTTTTTATATGGTTGGATTCATAATGAAAAGACAAATTTAACTATGCTAATCATTATTAAAAATTGTAAATAAATCTCGAGATAATTAAGTCTCAATTAGCATATCTACAACGATTTTTGAGAATTCCTGATGAAGAAACAATACATCTGCAGAAATTCTAGCATATCTACACAAATTCCAGGATTTGACGCTTTTATTTTTAGTTACCTTACTATTATTATATCATTATTGAAATCCGCCTTTTTTCTAAATAATCACCAATTTTTAAAAAAAGAAGCTTTCATTTAAATATGATATATATATATATATAAAATATAATATAATATATATACGTATATAAATATATAACAATATATTTCACTATGAAAAAGAGGGTTTCTTCTCATATAAATGAAATATTAAATATTCACGCGCACGGTTTTATTTTTATTTACCTTACTATTATTATATTATTATTGAAACCGCCTTTTTCAGAGAGAATTATATTATTTTTTTGGTAGTTGAGTTCATTGTTTAGTAACAATAAAATTTTGTCAGGCATTACATGTATTTACATTAAATTATTTTTGCATTTGATAACTTTTTTCTAAATAATAAAAAATTTGAATAATTTCTTTAAAAAGCTTTTATTAAAGTATACTGTGAAGAAACAATATAATTTACTATGAAAAGGAAGGTTTCTTTTCATATAAATGTAATATTCAATATTTACACCCACGCTTTTATTTTTAGTTACCTTACTATTATTGTATCATTAGTGAAACCCCTCTTTTCAGAGAGAGTTATATTGTTTGGTATATTTTAATAAAAGCTTGTTTTTTAGAAAATTATTTGAAATTTTTTTTTTTTATTCAAAAAGAAATTATAATTTCAAATTTACTAATTAATTAATTACTAATTTTATTTCATTTTGTAGTATGATTTTAAATAGCTCCCTTTTTTTCCTTCCTTTTTTTAAATCAAGACTAAATAAAATTTAGTCGGGTCAAATTTAATGATTAATTAATTAACTAATTTTATTTCATTTTGTACTATCATTTTAAATAGCTCCTTCTTTTCTTCTTTCCTTCTTAAAAAATCGGGACTGGTAGCTGAGTTCATTGTTGAGTTAAAATAAAATTTAGTCCGACCCGAATTGTATTTGTATTTAATTCTTTGGATTTGACAACTTCTTTCTGAATAATAAAAAATTGTAATAATTTTTCTTAGAAAGAAGCTTTTATTAAAATATACTAAAAAGAAACAAAATAATTCACCATGAAAAGGAGGGTTTCTTCTCCTATAAATGTAAAATTCAATATTTGCGCCCACGCTTTTATTTTTAGTTACCTCACTATTATTATATTATTAGTGAAACCCTCCTTTTCAGAGAGAACCATATTGTTTTTTTGGTAGCTGACAACTAACTACCTCTAATTTAAATCACTTCATTATCTTCATTAGAACTGAATATAGTACAGTTGTATATTTATGTACCAAAAATGAACAATTTGTTATATTTTGAAAATTTTTCAACAGAAATTTGTTTAGAAATATTTAAGGTACCACTATTATTATGCGCTGTTTTCATACGTGACAAAGTTTGCATTTTTGTGAGAGTTGATCCATCCCTCTATAAATATTTTGACCTGAAATGTATGTATGTAGAAGGTATAGATCTTCAAGACCCCTACTGAATAGTTGAAGTTATAATGTTAATACTATGTGTTTGAATTGTTTAATATTGATGTAAAAAGTATAAAGTGTAAAGTGATTGTATTTGTGATATATGTTTTTATTCGTTATTAATACCTGTTAACAAAATGAGAAAATCTATTCTTAATATGTGAACAAGTGTGATTAAAATGCTACTTTGGGTGAACCAAGGTTCAAGAAACTTCGTCAATAGGACAAGCGAATATTCCGTTGAAGATGTCAATTAGCCTGTTTAATTCTTTATTCACATATGATGAAACTTCAGAAGTTCGCTACTTACATGTTGTGTCCATAAACTCAGATTATACATGAAATATTTTATAGCGAGTTGCTAGCCTACATTTTTCTGAACACAGTATCTGCTACTAACATCCAGAAAAATGCAAAATAAGTTTTCTTATGAAACAAAACGAAGTTTCAGAAGGGTTCCACCAAAATGCAGGATAATCTATTCCCATACCATTTATATCGTTGAAAAAGTTAGCAAAAATGCGATGTCAATTGCCTTATTATTTCTGAAACTAAAGGAAACTTAAGTCAAAATTTTTGTTTGAAGGAAAAATTGTTTGGAATTGCATTTCTGTTTTCCAACCCTATTCTACATTCACAAGTCATTTTCGATTAAGCTCAGTATATTTATATCTTCAACTTTTTTTAAAAGTATTTCGCTGAAAATCACGGTTGTGAGACGTGGCCATGAGTGGGATTTACCGCGGACCTACTAGGAGCCGGTGTCATTTTTTAGATGGCAGTTGCTCCCAGTGGGACCCTGCGGTGGTTTGTAACCTTATTTTTTAATTATATATATATATGACGCTTGCATCAACGGAACAAGAAGTTTGGATGGGCAAGACAGAATGCGTCCCGTGTTCAATGTGTGATTGACTACATAACATCTGGTAGGCCGTTCACGGAAATTATATGAATATATTCAGGTATCAATGGGCCTCAGGAGTTGGAATATGTGAAAATTACAGTTTTTAATTGTTTACATAAGATCCCCTAAATTTAAAACTCTGAAAAAATTAAAATAATAGCTCTTTAAGTGTCTATTCTATGATGAAAAAACTGAGATAGTACTTGAGTTTCATTACACGAAAAAAATACAAAAGAGAATTTTGAAATTTTTTTGAGTTAGAATTTCCCGCCAAATTTTTTTCGAAAAAATCATGCACGTTAAGGATGACCGAGAGAAGTATTGAAAATATTTTCAAATTTTTTCTAACGATAGAAACAGAGACAAAAAATAAAAAATAAAATGGACGTTACCCCCTCTAACTCAGCCAATATGACGGCTAACGGTTTGAAATTTTTGAACAATTTTCTTTTGATTGTATGCTTTCAAGTGGATGGCTCAACATTGGATTCCGTTTGGGTGCATTTTTTTCATGCTTACCCGACTACACCCTTTGCACCTTACATTTTTTTAAACCCATCTCTCAACTAAAAAAATAATGAATATATTTCTGAGATGACCCTCGCTTTTCAGCAAAAAAGCATAGCCGAGATTTTGTCACGAATGTTCAAGCGGTTCCATAGCGCAATTGACTAAGGCATCGGTTAGGTACATACGGGTTAGGTAGTTTAGGTAGGGTTCGAATCCTCAGCGAGTGCGATTTTTCAACGGGTTTAAGCGTGCGATTATATTGTCTAGGGAACCGTGCGTGAAATTGGATTATTTAAAATATAAACAAAGTCCAAGCAATAATACAAAAAACATTTTTTGTCACATATGGTTGTAACACTATTACTGAATTGTTACAATAAATGAAAAAACGTCGTAACACCGTCATGGAATTGTTACGGATCGATTACAGAACAAATTTATATCGTAACACTGTTACACATTTGTTACGGCACTATTACAGAACAATGTTACTTTGTAAACCTGTTCCTAAATTATTCTAAAAATATTTGTTGACATATAACGCTGTTCCAGAATTATTACAGAACAATCACAGAACAAATTTACATTGTCACACTGTTACATATGTGTTACGGCACTATTATAGACCACTGTTACTCTGTAACCCTGTTCCTAAATTGTTCTTAAAATATTTTTGTTACATATAATGCTGTTCCAGAATTGTTACAGATCTCTGACAGAACATGGTTCTGTAACAGCGTTATGAGAATGTAAAAATAGGAATTTTCAAGTACCATGAGCATTAATGATGGTTATTTTATTGTTTTAATCGTTACAAACAGTATTGAGGACATGGAAAAAATTAAATATTTCGAAAACCCACACGCAAGATGAGAAAAAAAAAAATAATCAAAATTTTAATGAGAATGTGCCCACTACTCGGGCCGATGTTTTCACTATTAATGTTAATTTTTACGTATAAAACAGAAAATATACATCCTATCAAAATGTGACCAAAAAGAAATTTGTAAATCTTTTTCGAGTGCACAGTTTTTGTTGAATCATCATTTGTCGTATGTTGCATAGTTTGCCGTGGAATTGAATTTTTTATTTTTCATTATTTATTGTGCAATAAAAATCAGAATTTTCGATTTTTCGAGAAAATTCAAAGTCTTTATGATAATCCTGTAGGGCGCGCAAAAACAAAAACACTTTTTGCGCGCTGACTTTTTTCCGTGTGTTCGCTGTTTGGCTGAAGATGTTAATTTTAGTTTCCTTTTTTGGATTTTGAAAATGCTGTAAGTCTGAAAATTTATATTTGATCAAAAAATGTCATTTGAATAAATCGTTTGAATTTTTGAGTACTATAAACATGCGCACACGTAATTTTCAAATTGTGAAAGAAATAGCCTCAAAAATTTTCAAAATGCGCTCACTTTTTAAATTTTCATCCAAAATGGTTGGCTAACGAAATTGACCTTTCGTTTACGAGACTTAAAGAGTATACCACTGGCCAATCCAATAGCTCAATTCTTTCCAAATTTATCGTGAATACAGACAGACAGACATACATACGTATATACATACAGATACATTCGTAAAAACCTGTTTTGGTTCAGGGGGTCTCAAAACGTTGTCAATTGAAAAAAACCGGGGGGATCAAATTTTACACAAATCTAATACCTTCTCTGGATGAGAATGAGAAAGTACGAATTTTGAAGTACCTTCAGCAATAATGATGGTTATTTTATTGTTTTAATCGTTACAAATAGTATTGAGGACATAAAAAAATTAAATTTTTTGAAAACCCACACACAAGATGAAAGAAAAATGAAATCATCAAAATCTTGATGAGAATGTGCCCACTACTCGGGCCGCTTTTTCATTATTAATGTCATTACATTCTCATCCAGAGAAGGTGTTAGATTTGTGTAAAATTTGACCCCCCCCCCCCCGGTTTTTGTCAAATGTCCACCTCCAACTTTACTCTGTCCGTCTTTTCCTCCAACTCAGTTTTGTACCGCTTTACCACTGAACGAAATATGTCCCTCTTTTTCACCAACATTACTCAGTCCGCCTTTTCCTCTAACTCAGTTTTGTACCGCTTTACCACTAAAATTAAACATGTACTTCTTTTGCTTCTCTGATTTTTATGTCACACTACCTATGCAACAATACTTACTTTCCTTTTGCTCTCGATGCCTCATATGGCCCTAAATATAACTTTATACTGACAAATCTGGTCCACTTCTGGTGGACGTCCACATATAAAGGGTTCTGAGTAAAAACGATCAGAGTCCAATTTTGGCAAAATATGAGATTCTGGTATCATCTTGTAACTTAGTGCCGATAAATTCGAAAGGTGGTTTGTATCTTGGAAGTATGATCATAGTCTCTGTAAAAATAGAAATGAAAGAAATTGGAGGCAGTCGTCCTGTGGATAGATTTAAAACATTATAAACGTTCTACTAAAACATTCACTGAAGTGGACCCTGATCATTCTTCCTCGTAACCCTTCATATATGACGTTCCGCAAGCAAAGCGTCCAGTTTGTTGGTATGGAGTTAAAACCATCGAAAACACAAAATCGATATCTTTTACTCTTGTTCATGAAAACACGAATCTCTCCTAAGCGCATGTACGTACATGGCTCAAAGCTACGATCGTAAAATTGAGCACCTAAACTACAGTCGAAAATTATTACGGTAGAGATATTTTGTACTTTTTAACGAGGATACATCACGTGAAAATCTTTAAAAAAATCTCGAATCTTGTAGTTCGACTTCAACCTGTGGTCAGGAAGGTTGTTTAAAAACAGTTAGAAAAATTATTAAATTTCGCGTCGATTGAGTCCTACTTTAAGCATTTTCGATAAATAGGGACCGAAACGGCATGTGAAAAAGACCGAATTATTTTCCGTTTTTGACAAATTTTTGTTTCTCAACTTCCACTTTCTGCATTCTTTAGGAAAGTGAATGGAAAAAATTAAAACTTCGCTGAATTAAAGTTTAAAATCTTCGCTTTAAAACAGACATGCCCAACCCGGGGAAATTCCCTGCGGGACCACATGTTCCGCTTCCACCACTTATTCTCCTGGAAAGTGGAACTGGTAGAAGGCGCGTGCTTGAATCTCTACTCTGTGACGTACACTGCACCGTAGATAGGAAATATCCGTTGAGGTGCTTGGTCAATAACATAGATAACTCAAGTAGGCACAGGGAAAACACGAAAGGCAAATTTGAATGTTATACTTGCGGGCAGGATGGTCACACCTCTCGTAACTGCAGTGATCACAAATTAAATCACCCGAACGCAAAAGGTAGTTTGAAGCGTGAGAGTTTTGGTTTGCAATACAGGCAAAGGGTTAAATGTGAGTATTGCTTAGGTACAGGGCACTTAAGCGCGACTTGTTTTGAACGTAGAGCAGAGGAATCCGAAAGAAAGACTGATAGTTTCGGTTCGGGGCATAGACTTAGGTGCACTTATTGCATGAAAACAGGACATGTGAGCGAGACCTGTTACCGGAGACGAGCTGAGGAGGCCGAAAGGATTTTGGAACAATTGAAGAACACACAACATTTTTCAAAGAAAGGCTCGAAGCCTTTAAACTCCCTGAATGCTCCTCGTCCGAGCAGATCGAGGAGCAGTCAAAGCCTCAGTCAGTCAAATGGTCAGTGCTCTCAATCTCCAAATCGAAATTAATAAATGGTCCGAATATAGAAGTGAAAAATGTAAAATTCCATAATAAAATGGCAACTTTTTTAATAGACACAGGTTGTGAGTTGAACCTAATAAAAGAATCGTGTGTTCGCGGAAAGTTGCGGCGTGATCGATCAACCACGTATTACTTGACGGGTATCGGGCAGGGTGTACAGAAAACTCGAGGCAGTGTAAAGCTATCCGTTCTCGGTAGGACAGTGCATTTTCATATGGTCCGAGGAAACTTTCCGATAGCTTCCTGCGGAATATTAGGCACTCAATTTCTGCGCGAAAATTCTGGTTCTTTGCATTTTAATGAAACGGACATAATGCTGGAAATACCCCTGAACGATGCCGTAAGTCCGAGCACAATTAATTTACCCGCTCGAACGCGTAAATTGATCATATTACAAATACTGAATAAGAGCATGAAAGAGGGCTATTTAGAAAAGGTAAAAACAGGGGCAGGAATTTTTATAGGTGAAGGTTTCGTCAGGCCCGAAAATGGATATATAAAAGTTTTCGCCATAAATACGACCCTTCGCGAATTTGAAATTACGATTCCCCTGGTAGAGCTAAAGGAATTCGATATTCTTGAGCAAGATCACGAGAATAATCCAGAAGAGAGAGAGAAGCAATGTTCAGTCAGAGTTGATAAACTAATGGAGGCACTCAATCTCTCAGGGTTGAATGAGGAAGCTGATGGAAAAAAACTGAAACTGACAGGACGTAATCTGTGAGTTACTATTGTGGGTTACAATTCTGTGGTAAAAAAAAACTGATAGTACTTGAGTTTTATTACGCAAACAAATTCATAAAAAATTTGGAAAATTTGTTTGAGTTTGAATTTCCCGCCAAAATATTTTTGGATAATCATGGACGTTGAGAATGATTGAAAGAAGTCAATATTTGACTCCCTTTAAGAGAATTTTTGGCATGTTTACCCGGCTATACTCTTAACAAAGAAAGTTATAAAATAAAATATTTTCTTCTCGTTTAGCCCGATTGTCGGCACAACTCTAGTCTAAGATCGTTACAGAACAGTGTGACCTTTATGTTGCCTTCCTGGAATACGTATGGCATTCTAGTGACACAACAATTCTATCACTCTGTTCTATATTAGTTACATTACAGAATTACAGAACTGTTACATATCCTGCTTATGGTAACAGCGTTACTGAACTTTTCCTTTCTTGGAACACGTGTGACATCCTAGTGATATAACAGTTATATCACTCTGTTCTATATGAGTTACATTACAGAATTTCAGAACTATTACGTATCCTTGCAGTGACAGCGGTACAGAACAGTGTGACCTTTATGTTCCTTTTTTGGAACACGTGTGACATTCTAGTGATATAACAGTTATATCACTTTGTTCTATATTGGTTACATTACGGAATTCAAGAACTATTACTTATCATTGTAGTAACAGCGTTACAGAACAGTGTGACTCTTATGTTCCTTTCTTGGAATACGTTAGACATAACAGTGACATAACAGTTATATCACTCTGTTCTATATTAGTTACATTACAGAATTCCAGAACTGTTACGTATCCTTATAGTAACAGCGTTACAGAACAGTGTGACCTTTATGTTCCGTTCCTGGAATACGTGTGACATTCTGGAGACATAACAGTTCTATCACTCTGTTCTATATCAGTTACATTACAGTATTCCAGAACTGTTACGTATCCTTACAGTAACTGGGTTACAGAACAGTGACATTTATGTTCCTTTCTTGGAACACGTGTGACATCCTAGAGACGTAACATTTCTATCACTCTGTTCTATATTAGTTACATTACATAATTCCAAAACTGTTACATATTCTTACAGTAACAGCGTTACAGAACAGTGTGACCTTTATGTTCCTTTCTTGGAACACGTGTGCCATTCTAGTGACATACATCCATCCATCCATCCATCCATCCATCCATCCATCCATCCATCCATCCATCCATCCATCCATCCATCCATCCGTCCGTCCATCCATCCATCCATCCATCCATCCATCTCAACCTGAAGAACGAAAAGCAGTTGCTGTGATTGATGCTACTTTAGCCTATATACACAAAAGTACGAAATTTAGGGTATTGTGGCAGTCTTACTCTCTTCACAAAAATCAGCATCTATTAAAACTAACTCTAGTAGTAGCTCCGGATGGTTATATTCTAACGATAATAGGTCCGTATTTTTCTGACGTTTGTAATAATGATGCTGAAATTCTCCGTGAAGAATTTGAAAGAGATGCTGTCACGTTAGCAAACTGCTTCCATCATGGTGACATTGTTTTGATGGATAGAGGTTATCGCGATGCTACACCTTCATTGCAACATTTTGGCATTGATCATAGAATGCCTGCACTTATTCAACCTGGAAAAAGACAACTCCAAACAGAAGAGGCAAATGAATCGAAAATAGTAACTAAAAATCGCTGGATTGTCGAGGGACGAAATTGGCACCTAAGATCTGTTTTCCAGTTTCTATCACAAACTGTAAACCTGCAGCATGCAAAGAAACTCAATACTTACTATCGTATAGCTGGAGCTATCTTAAACAGATATCGCTCTACTATTCGTATGCAAGATGCGGACATTGAACTCGCTAGAGAAATGATTGCTATGTCAAATATGCCTAATGTAATGCAGGCGAGAGTAGAGGTAGATAACTTAATACGAAGGAAAGGTCAGTGGATAGGATTAGATCAACAAAACCTTTTAGATTTTCCTGAACTTCATTTATACTACCTAAAAGACCTGACTGTAGGAACTTACCAAATACGTCTTCCCTCCTCGTATATTCAAGACAAGTTAATAAGAGATAATGATGAGCACTTTCAGCTTGATGAAAACATCAAAGAGCCGGGATTCTTGAGAGTACGTCTAAATTCAAGATTCCGTAATGCAACTAAGCATCAAGTTTTTATAGCATATAGATTTGATGTTGAAGACGATCATAATCATGTCGAAAATGAAAATAATGTAATTCTTGGATACTATTGTACCTGTCAAAGCGGAACTCGGACTCTAGGTACACGTGCTCATGTTGCTAGTGTGTTATGGTATCTGGGATATGCACGACATCAAGACAATATCAGATATCCCGATAACTCATTACTCATGCGCAGAGTTGTCAAACTTCACGGTTCACCGAACATCGCTGCCGACGTTGCCGTCAGTGAGGTTATGTGAGCGTGATGTTGTGGTGTATGCTACTGCTTTTCCAGTTGTTATAAAATTTCAACGAACTCGATCATTGCAATATTATTTTTCGTATATTTGAGCCTTAATTATTATTGTTTGCGTACCACGAATTGTGCTAAAGAAACTGGTGAGTGAAGAAAAATATATATTTTCTTTTAAATAGCAGAAAATTAAAAGTTAGGTTAGAAAATCTCACTTTTTCCACGTGTATATATGAAGAAACATTAAAAATCATAAAATCATTTACAGCTTTAGGATGTTCTTGTAGTAAGAAAGGATGGACTATCTTGAATTGAAAATTGCAGTCTCCACAAATCAGTATAGAAAAAATTAAAGTAACTATAATAAAATCCGAAAAAATAACAATTGTTACAGAAGTACTTTCGTTTTTGACTTTTGCTCAAAATTTGTACACGTTGTTTTCTTTATCTTTGGATTAAAAAACATTGAATTTGTATGTTAATAAAGTTTATGTTCTTATTTATTTAGAAAATTTCTTATGATTGTAACATTCACTATGATTTTCATTATTTTCCACTAGTCGTAGAGGGGATGCACTTCATCGACATGCGTGCGACTCGCACGTCGTGCGACGCATATGTCACGCATATGCGGACACATCTGTTTGGTCATTTGCATGACATGCCTGAAGATTTATTCGCACTCGTGCCTGCCCCGTGCGTGACAGCGTGCACGCATATTGTTATCTGGGTAGTTGAAAATGAATTCCTCTGGTATTTCCTTGAAAATTAATTTTCTTGCTGGAAATTCATATTTATTATTATTATACCATTCGGCCATATCTCTTTCAGGGTAAAGGTGACTCACTCGGTAAGGAAGGGAGTAATATGAGGGGGGGCTTACAGATTTTTAAATGATCTAGAATTCCCGTTTCTGGATGAAGATTAAATTTTTATAGAGAAGATTCGTCACTTGGCTTGAAGGTTTAAAAATACAGGTGAACTTTGTTTTCTTCTTCTTCATTCATAATATGTCCCCTAAGGGTTTACATGACATCCATTTCTTCCAATCCTTCCGTCTACATATTTCATACAATCTTATCCTTACTATTTACAGTTATTTACACCTATTTACAGAAAATCTTATATCTAGATCCTTATTTCTATTATATATATATATATATATATATATATATTGTATATGTATTGAAATTAAAATTACCCGAAAAAAACTCACCCGATAATTAACCGAAAAAACTACTGGCCAGGAGTGGCAGTCAGCCTGCCCTGAGAGTGTCCATAAGAGTGAAAGAGACGGACTATTCTATATCTCTTTCACTCTTGTGGATCTTCCGCAAGCACGATGCGTACGCGCGATGTTGGAGCGGCGTCATAAGTCGACAATCCAGTTTGCAGTTTAACGTAGTTTTAAATTTATTCTTCTCTCACTTTTCTTTCACTTTTCTTACACTTTTCTTTCACTTCTCACCTACTTCTTCTGCTTCTTCCTCCTTACTGTTATTTTACGTGCCGCTCGTCGCGGTATTTTAAAGTGCTATTTCACTTCTGCTCCGCGGGCAACAAAATAGCGTTTATTCTGCCTACTTCAGATGAAAATATTTAATTATAAATTCAAAACTATTTTCGTACGTGAACTCTTCTTCGCTGGGCAGCGGCAGTCTACATGCCAAACTTGGGATCACTGTACTGTGTTCGGCGGAAACGGCGCGGCGGCGTCCTTCCGAATGGTGCCGGAAGGATCCAATTTATACCGAGTATTTTCGTAATTTCACGAAGAATTTTCCTATATTTCACCAAAAATTCGTAAATTTACGAACATGTTTAACAATCGCGTTTTTCAGGATAGCTGTAAACATCTTATACAGTGTGTTCAAACAAGTTATTGGTCTGTCATTCTCTGGGTTGGACAAGTTGCTTTTTTTCGGTAGGAGTATTGTGCGTCCTAACTCCAGCCACTGCGGAATGGGCTTCTCCTACTTTGAATATGAAGTGAATATGCAGGCCGAATGAACACGAGACGCATTCTGTCTTGCCCATCCAATCTTCTTGTTCAGTTGAGGCAAGCGTCTTTTGACCTCTTGATCTATCGTCGGTTTGAGCCTTTCGATTTGAATGAGCCCAAGCCCTCGCAGCACCATAAACTGAGCAATTGAAGGTCCAGAGGTCGGAATCTTGCGCGATTTCTCCACGGAGGGAGGCATCCATTCCAGCCAGATCTTTGGGCTTAGGTGAAACTTGCATGTTAATGTTCCTTCTTGTCCTGAAATCGTGATCATCTCTGAGAAGGTGCCTGCTTTCCGCGGTTGGTATTAATGTCGCTTCCTCATCTTCGGCTGCAGCTTGATCAAGCAGCGGTTGTATTATAATAAAAGTTAATGTCAACGATTAATAATTAATAATTATACTTCGACATAATATTCAGGAATTTAATATTTGATAGTTAGAATTGAATTAATATTAACAATATTGATCATATTATAATATTATTGAATTGTATTATATATAATATATATATGTATAACAGGATATTACAACTAAATTAATATTGAATAATAAATAATTTCCCTTATTCAAAATATTATTAACCTAACATTTTAATTTTAACAACTATGTAATGCTGGTTCAAGACAGATGAGGCAATGGGATAATTTTTGGCACAACCAAAATATTCAACCAATCAGGTGCTTTGTAGGGGACAGCGCTAATCCCCGTCGAGGAGCTCCCTGATCGGACCATTATCGAAGAGTGGGAGACTCCGCGACCTCAGTGACGGAACCCAACAAAATCGCGGATTCCCCCTATAAATGTTATAGTAGATGAAATTAATCATCAATTTATTATGCTGCACAGAATCCTCAAAAAATCCTGCCAGTACAGTCCGATTATTTACAGTTCCAAATCTGAAGTGCATTCTGTTAATATCTCTTATATAGAGGATTATCGAGCCACTCCTGCATCTCTTGACAAGTAAGGCCTTCAGTACTATTTGTACAAGAGTAACGATAAACCTCAAGTTAAATTAGTGATTAGAAATATTCCAGTCACTTACCCAGAAGAAGAAGTTCGATATGATCTTGAAGAGCTGGGCTTCAATATCACATCCATTTCCAGCATGCGCAACCAAGTCACAAAAAAGGCCCTCCCTTTGATCCTAGTGACAGTACCTAGTTCACCTAAAGCCAAAGATCTTCTCCGATTAACTACTTTATCCTTCATTAAAATTAAAGTTGAGCAGTATATTAAACCAGCTACTCCCCCTCAATGCTACAACTGCCAAAGATTTCACCACGTGTCCGGTACCTGCCATGCCACACCACGGTGTGTGAAATGTGGACAATCTCATCGCTCCACAGAATGCAAAAAGAACCCAAAATCGCCAGCCACCTGTGCCAACTGCTCAAAAGACCACCCAGCAAATTACAAGGGCTGTCTCGAGTATAAAAAAGCAGCTCAACGGTATATTAAAAAATCCAACAACGCCGCACCTAAAAAGCAAAGTAATAAAATCAACCTCCCCCAGATCAATATGACTAAAGCTATCGCAGCAACAGTTGGATCAAATTTTGAAAATAACTGATATACATATCTCATTTTTACTGATTTTTAGTATTTTGAAACAAAATTTAAGATATTATAATTGATAATATACACTACCGGTCAAAAGATTAAGTTCACCTCATTTTTAATGATTGATTAAGTTCACTACATTTTAATTATATCAGAGCTACAAATTTTTCTTTCCAAAGAGTTGAATGCTCTCGAAATTCTTTATAAAATAAGTTCAGGATGAAGCTAATTTGTCTATTTTTAAATAGATATTGCAAAAATAATCTAAATTTCTCATGTTTTCTTAAATTTTAGGTAATATCCGAAATCATCAACATTTTGTAATGTTCTCAGGTTCATTTTAAAGCTATTTTTAGAGTATCTCAACAGCTTATGAGAATACATCTGAAAAATGTTGCTATGACAGTGCAATCACTCAAAGTTGTAACGAAAGAGTTGAAAGAATTTCAATATTCTTTTTGATAAGAAAAATATTTTTCTAAAAATGTGAATCATATAACCATGAAGTTTCTGAAAAATTGTCCCTCAAAATATATATTTATTTCATTTTTATTCTGATTTGCCTACAGATAAGATGTTTTCAATTGTTTCCAACTATTTTATTACACATTTAAGCTCTCATGCACTATAATAGGAATTTGATTTTAGATTTATGCTCATAAGCTGTTGCGATACTGTGGAAAAATTTCTTTAAAATCAGCCTAAGTACATTACAAACTGTTGATTATTTCGCATATTACATAAAGTTTAAGAAAACATTAGAAATTTACACTATTTTTGCAATATCTACTTAAAAAATGGAAAAATTGGCTTTATTCTGAGTTCATCTTATACAGAATTTTGAGAGCATTCAACATTTTAAAGAGAAAACATTTTAGCTCTGTCATAATTAAAGTTAGTAGAACCTAATCAGTCATCAAAAACGAGGTGAACTAACTCTTGGCCGGTAGTGTGTTATAATAATAAGTAATAATTTATTATATGAAAACCTCAGTAACAATATCATACTTTGAATTTTTTTTTTTAATATAATTATATATATATATATAGTTTTTATTGTATAAATACTTACTAATAATTGTGAATCATAAGAATAATTATAAAATAAACATTTAATATTCGAGTGGTAAATAAATATGCAGTTAGCAATTTATGTTCATGGTAACTCCTGTAATTGTAACTCCGGTGGTAACTCATTTTTAAAATTCTCTAACTATATAGTATAATATGTTATATATATATAATAATATGTATAATATAATATAAAATATAATATAATAATATAATATAAGACTTGACTGGCCAATCAAGTTCCAGCAGTCCCCACCATAGGGCACTCTGGCTAATTATAGCCATCGTAGAGAATCTATATAAGAAGAAGTGAACTGCAATGTTCACGAAACTTCATTAGCTCACGATTGAAACCCGAAAAAGCCAAAAATTTTTTATTTAAATTTATCATAATGAATCATCGTGAAAGCATTAAATCTATTATTAAAGAAATCTTCGGGGAGAGTTTTCTTACTGAAACTAACACTTTTAATAAACTCAGGTCTTCTCAAGCTAAGGTACTAACATCTTTAGCTTTCTTAAAACGGTGTAGGGACAATAAAATCGTCCCAAAATCCTTAAATTTAAAAAAAAATTTGAGAAAATCTAAACCCAAATCAATTATACATAAAACAAGTTTGCTTCTCTTGAAAGAAAGAATACAACATACCAAATTTGTCTTGCACACAACCTCCAAAAAACTGTTAAAACTTCACCTTTTTCTATCAAACGCTCTCAGATTGGATTTCGACTGGACCTTGGATCAGATTGGACATTGGATCGCATATCATTTGACCAATCCCAACTGATTAAAGATCTTTCTACTCAAAAACAAAAAATAAAATTCGACAAATTACTTCCAGTAAGGCACGTACCTTTAACTAACACAGTAAAAAACATCTCTAACCATTCTCTCAGCAATGAAATTATTCCAGCCTTATCTGAAGGACATAATTTTGAAGTAGCTCCCTCCAAAATCCCAAAAGAAGAAATCATCAGTAATTTGGAATCCACAAAATATAGCCCGCCACCCGAAAAAGCGGTTCACATACGGCTTCCCTCCTCAATTAAAGAACTAAACCGGAATAGAAATATCATAATATTACCCGCAGACAAAGGCAACACAACAGTAATAATGAATAGAGAGCACTATAACAACAAAATCATGGACCATCTGACTGACGATACATATGAAAAACTTAAAAAAGACCCCACAAAACAATAGTCAGCAAAACAAAAACCCTCCTAAAAGACTCTAAACTTGACAGCCAAACAATAGCTAAATTAATACCTACTAATCCCACCTCTCCAAGACTTTACGGACTCCCAAAAATCCACAAAAACAACATTCCACTCAGACCGATCGTCAGCGCAATAAAGGAGCATGCGCTCAAAGACCCGGGCACCGGCCAGTATGTGCGTGCCGTCGCCGAACAACGCTTTGCCCAGGGCTTGCGCGAGCGCATCCAGGGCTTGCGCGCTGCCGGGCACAAGGTCTGGCTGGTCAAGGAAGTGCCGCTGCAGGAAATCATCGTACCTTACCGTCTCAGCCGCCTGGCCATGATGAACCGCCCCGTGGACGGTGAAGGGCTCGCCGTGGCCGAGCATGTAAAGCGCCAGGCCTTTATCACGCACTTGTTTGATGAGTTGGCGGCGGCCGACAGTGGTGTCGCGGTGCTGGACCCTGCGCCTTTGCTGTGTGGCACCGACGGTGTATGCCGGGTCGAACTCAATGGCCGAGCGCTGTATACCGACGATAACCACCTTTCAGACGTCGGCGCGCGACACATCGAAGCCTTCCTGGAGCCGTTGTTCAGTTCGTTGCAATCACGCGGATTGACGGCCAATTAAGCTGCCAGCCGCCCTCAGAGCAGGTAGGATGTACGCCTATTTTACGGGTGGCA